>CM060939.1:524266112-525506994 GCA_030765085.1 Allium cepa | reverse complement strand
ATCTAATGATCTGGAATTGTGCTTGTAACTCCCGAAGATCGGTCGATCTATTATGCTTTAAAGCTTTATTTCCCAGCGATAAAAAATGAAGCCGAGAATGAGGCTCTGTTTGCTAGACTTAAACTCGCTAGAGAACTGGGAATAAAGTCTCTTGAAATCTTTTGTGATTCACAGTTGGTAGTATACCAAGTCAGAGGAGATTATCAAGCTAAAGGACAACAACTTGCTCCATATCTTACCTAAGTCCAAGAGTTGTCAACTGAATTTGAGTACTATGACATTTTCACATTCCATGGGATCAAAACAAAGAGGCTGATTCATTGGCAAAGTTTGCTAGTACCGGTGACACACAATAGACGGGCATGGTTCCGGTCGAAGTATTAAATGTCCCAAGTATAAATTTGATAGAAATTGACCAGGTACTAGAGATGAAGCCTGAGAGGGAATCATGGATGACTCTGATTAAAAATTATTTTCTACAAGGAGTCCTACCCGAAAAAAGGGATGAAAAGCGACAAGTCCTTCATAAAGCTTCGCGATATATCATGCAAGAAGGAGTTATGTACGAAAAAGATTTTTCTGTTCCCCTACTCTGGTGTATCACTCAAGATGAGATAAAATAGGTCCTAAAATAAGTTCATGAAGGGGAATGCGGCGACTACACACAGAGGCGAACTCTAGCAAAAAATACTCTGTTACTGGATTATTGGCCAATCGTCAATCGAGATGTCGCTGACTATGTAAGACAATGTGACAAGAACCGGATATATGCAAAAGTTCCAAGAGCTCTATTGATAGAAATCATGAAATGGTCAACACATGATCGTTTTCCATGTAGGGTATAGATATTATCGGTTCCTTACCGATCTCTAAAGGTGGTGTAAAATACGCTATTGCCGCATATGATTACTTCACCAAATAGGCAGAAGCAGAACCTTTAGCCACGATTACAACCAAGAAAGTAATCGTCTTCATTGTCTAGAACATCATTTGTCATTTCAGTCTCCCACAAACTATTATAATAGATAATAGGACTTAATTTGACAGTGCTGAATTCATAGACTTTCTCGGAGCTATCATATTGAAAAGAACTTTGCAACAGTCACTCATCCACAAGCAAATGGATAGGTTGAAGCTGTGAACAAAATTATAAAGTCCATTCTAAAGAAGCGTTTTAAAAAGGCTAGAGGAAAGTGGGTTGTTGAACTCCCAACAGCACTATGGGCTTATAGGACCACCCATAAGTGCATGAATGGCCATACTCCATTCGTCCTTGCTTACATTCTAAAGCCATCGTTCCTATTGAGCTCAAAGTTCCTTCTCATCAAGTGACACGCTACGATCCCAAAACGAATAAAGATCTCCTCTTGAAATCTCTCGACTTTATAGATGAGAAGCACGAGGAAGCCGATTTGAGGGCAGCTGCGCATCGACACCGAGTCGCGTGATACTATAACATTAAAATCTAACCTAGAGCCATGGAAACCGACGATCTTATCTTGAAATGTGTTTTTCCTACCCTATCGCACATGAATCCAATCTGGGAAGGACTGTATGTCATTGAACGGAGGCTTGGAGAGGGAACTTTCAAGCTAGTGACTGTTGATGGCATTACACTCCCAAGAGTGTGGAATAACGAGCATTTACGCTGCCAAATGGTTCATTTGATAACTATCGTTAATAATCCAATGATGAGATACACAATGAGGAATGTGACTCAACCGTTTGATGATCGAATAAATCTCGCCGAATGATAGGATTGAAATAAAATAAGAGCAGTTGTGACATAATCGATCACTCACTAAATTAAACCCTGAACCTTGGGAGCAAATCAATTAATAAAGGATAGTACGATCGAACCGCTCTCCGAAATAACTCTGAATCCCTAGAGTGTTGTAACGACCCATAATTTCAGTAATTTGAAATTGGAATGTTTAATTGATTTAAATATTTAAAATTTAAGTTTATAAGTTGAATAAATTATAATTCAAATGTAGAAATTTATTTGATAATTAAATTGCTAAATTTAATATTGGAAATTGTTTAAATAATAAAATCTTGAATTTAAAATGAATGAAAATGATTTATAAAGTTGAAATAAATTCTATTTGAATTAGAATGGAGTTAGTGAATTTTTAAAATTGATTTAAAAGTGATTTAATGAAACTGGAAACTTTATATTTTAATTAATGTGTAAAAATAGTCATTTTTGACACTATTTTGGATTTCAACGAAACTAGTTTCATTGGATCTGTAATAGTGAATTATACTATGATGTCGAATTTCGTGTCGATCAGATGTATCGTTTGATCGTGCGAGTTCGAAACGTATAGAAATTAACTAAAGGAATTTAATTAAAATAATTCGATTTGAAAATATATCTTCTGTATATGATGGAATTGGCTTTCAATACATATTCAACTGTGTTCGGAATAGGGGTATAACATATAGAATGCCAAGCGGCACACTTCGTTTGGAGTTTAGAATTTTCACGGATAAATAATGCCAAGCGAAATCTTCTATAAATAGCCCTCGACTCTTCTAATTTGCAAACCCTAATTCTCAGCCCCATTTCTAAACCTCCATCCGATGGCCATTAATGATCCGAGCCACTAGAGGCAAAACTAGCCAATGACATCAATGAGGAAAACTTAGAGGGCAACAATACGAAGCTAGTGTACAATTGGATCGACGGATCGTCGACCGAAGGAGGCGAAAAGTGCTCGCGTTCGAGCAAATTTTTGGGCTTGGCTGTGATGTTTCACATGCGCGTGTGTGCAGGCGCAGTGTCTTGGTGGCGTGAGGCTGGATGGTCACGCATTTAAGCAGTTAGTGGGTGCGGCTAGGATTGGTCGGCGTGAGTGGCGGCGTTCGTTTGAGGCACGCTATTTTTCGTGCATAATAAAAAGAGAGAAAGAAAGAATATGGATGCATGAACAGTGAGCAGCCTAGAGGGAAAAGGGAGATGGATTTAAGGTTTAGATGTTTTATATTTAATTTAATTTAAAGTTAATTATTAATTATTGAATGTTTAATAACTCATAACTTGTTCGCACGAGGTCCGTTTCAAGCGCGACGAGTTTTGTTGCATTCGTATCAGCAAGCACTACACTATGGAGTTGGATTGGACGAATTCATAACTTGAACGAATTTTGAGTTAAATTGGAAGACCGTTCAATTTTAATTCAATCCGGAGCGTTTAGGCAATTTCTGGCATTTTTTTGAGTTGACTCACTTCTCTAGCTTGCTTATATTTTTATACAAGTGGGAATAAATGATTGATGCTCGCTTGGAAGAAATATTATATATATATATATATATATATATATATATATATATATATATATTAGTTGGTTTGGATATATTTCCTCCTATTGAACAATGAGACCCTATTACGTTTCCGTGTAAGAGCGAATGACCCTTTTTATACGAATCCTGCCTCGAAGCGGTTGATTTTATATTATTTGATTATATGCTATCTGTGATGTAGGGAGACAAGTTGGAGAGATCCAACAGGATTCCTCACCACTGTTGATTTTGTTTTCATATATATGTTGATATATGATGTGATAGATGTCATGATGATGTTTTTGATGTGATTCAACATATTTAGTGCTATGGTAGCATTGGACCTTATTTTTGGATATTTTAAAATATTGGAAATTATTTTTTTGATTTGTAAAGGATTTCAAAGAGATTTTGAAAGTATATATGTTTAATGATTTTTAAGTTATAAAAGATGGAATTTGTTTATAAATAAAAGTCAGGATTTTTGATTTATAAAAGTATCATTCTATGAAATGCTTTAAAAATAGATTTTTGAACAAGTTAATATAAAAGATTTAGAAAGGTGATCTTTTTATAAGTAATAAAGTTGATAAATGATAATAAATGGTTTTGAAATTGATTTAGTAAATGGATTTATAAATGGATTTATAAATAAAATTGATTTATAAAGAAATGGATTTATAAGTGATTTTGATAGTAAAATTAGTTTTATAAAAGAATGGGTTTGTAAAGAGAGTTTTGTAAATAAAGGAATTTTATAAAATATAAGTTTTATAAAATCAAAAGGAGATTTATAAAATAGTTTTATAACTTTGGAAATGATTTATATTGATATGTATATAGAGATTTTAATTTAAAGGATCTTTGGAAGAAATATTTTGATGGAGTAAATGTTTTAAAAAGTAAATTATTAAGTTTTAAAAAGTAAATTATCTTTTGGAAGTAAGGTTTTGGGAAGTAAATATTTTAAATGGAATCAAATGGTTTTGAAAATGTTTTAAAATGAGATATGCATCAGAAATAAAGATTTCAATATTTATTGTTGCAATAAACGTTTTCGAGAAGTAAGGAAGGCATGGACTATAACAATGTTGTTATAGCAAACGATTTTCGAAAGAAAATATTTTATATAGTATACGGGATTTATATATCTATTTATTCACCAAATCCCTATACTAATGTTTTGGGTTGTCGGTGTTTTACGAAACATTCGTTTTGTGGCAATAAATTATATTTTCGCCTTCCATCATGAAATACATGAATCGGTTCCTATGATCGTACTAAAGGCTTGGTGGTGTAGGAGCATTGTTTCCTATACTCAACACCCATCTGGAGGCATATGAACTCTGGAGTTGTACGATTATAGAAATCTATATAGCATGTCTCTAAGTGGTAGTGTAATGAAATGTACTTATACCGTTGATATAAGTATATGAAAATATTCTAAGTGTCGAAAACGAAATGATTTGTGAATATGCTTATACTGTAGAGATAGGTATATGGAAATTTTTTCCAATATAGAAAGGTTTAAATGGTTTTTCTGAATATATCTCTTAAAGATAATTTAAAGTAAATATTTGGAGAATTTATTTAATTAATAAAATATTTATTAAATGGGCTTAGTGATTGCTTACGGTGCTGGGTATTGTTTATTTTCTTTGATAATTAAATAACCAACTATCAAACATATTGGCCTCTTTATCGTTGTTGGTTTGGAGACACCGAGGTCAGATTTATTCGAGAACCACTTTGGATAACGTATATGCATTCGATGTGTAGGTTTGGAAGATATTGATGTTTGGGATTTTTGTAATAAAGGACTACTTGTTGACAGTTTGGGGATAAACTCCCAATATACAAATAGTAGCAGTAGTTTCTTCGTTATGAAACATCCAATACAAGGGCTAATCGCTACTAATCCTAGGGTAACTCCTGACAGGATGTGGTAGGAGAGTGCCTTTGGTTTGTCTTGTTCCTGAACAACTTGTATGGAGGTTGTCTGACGCTGCATTTTTGGGATTGCATCATTGACTTTTATAAACGTACATCTGTTTGGTGGCGGAGAAGGAAACTTCTCTTAGCTTAACACCCGTCTCTGAGACATATGAGCTTAAAGGTTGTATATTTGTGAAAGTCAATAGTGATTGATGGAATGGAAATGTGGCATTCAAAGAAAGATGATGTGCTATGTGAAAGTTAATCATGACCTTTGGCCTCACACTCGGAAATGACCGAAATAGAGTAGATGCGATAAGGTGATGTGGTTCGCAACCATTAGTGTATGATCTTCCCCTTTTAGATATATTTCTTCCCGTTATAACGTTCGGGATGTAAATTATTATGGATGTATGCTATGAGGGCACTTAGATAAGTCGGTAACGATCGGAGTAATGACATATTCGATACTATCTAAGGAGAGTTAGGCTGGTCTGGTGTTGGTAGAGATGTAGATGTTCTGTTGACCTCAGTACATTCCTCTAGAGATGTACTGCCAGAACGTAGTCCCCTTACCTAGTCATTTGTATGGAATCCATTCTCCACTACGTGCCTGCATTTTGTTTGTAGAGCCTAGTATAATATAACAGGATTTGGTATAAAATGTTTTGGTTATCGTTAGGTAAAAACCCACCCATGTTTATGTGTGGGCATGTCTAAGGAGATACCTTTGTTTTGATAAAAGAACGCTTTTATTAATTTAAAATAGATTGAGTTGAGATGTGTTTTATCATGCTGGTTTACTAGACTGATCCGGGCATTCTTCCCTCTCAATGCTCGAGTCAGACCGAGCATATTTATAGATGTAGATTTGGATGCTTTTGAGCTTCAGCAGAAGAGCTAGAACTCTTCAAGTCGTATTCCACGTTTATTTTTATTTTTCGCTGCATTATTGTTCAATTATTATCAACTGTAAGGACGGGTTATTATAACTGTCCAAGCTGATGATTAGTAATAGATTGTTGTACTCCGATGGATGTATGCATATATATTATAGTTTCTGTTTTGTAAAGATCATTGATATGATATATATGTTTTTCCGCTACGATTGTGAGATTCTGTAATTATTTTAGTTTCTTTTGTTTTGTCCTCTTCTTCTTCTTCTTCTTTCTTATCTTTTCTCTCTTTCTTCTCTTCCTTCCTCTCTTCTCTTCTCTCTTCCTTCTTTACTTCCCATGACTACCGGCTTTTCCAGCATTCATTTTCTTGGCATGCAATACAGTGGACTTATTAGTGTCGGTTTTCGAGGGTCGAAAATCTAGTTCGTTACAAGTGTGGATTGGAGTATAAACATAAATCGGGTGTGAATCGAGCACCAGGGAAATAACTTTAATTCCTCCGAGTGTGGACTGGAGTATAAACATAAATCGGGTGTGAATCGACCACCTGTGAATAACTCTAATTCCCCATGGTGTGGACTGGAGTATAAACATAAATCAGGTGTGAATCGACCACCTATGAAATAACTCCAAGTCCCCAAAGTGCAGACTAGAGTATAAACATAAATTGGGTGTGAATTGACCATCTGCAAATAACTATAAGTCCCCAGAGTGTGAATAGATTATAAACATAAATTGGATGCAATTCGACCACCCATCAACTAACTCTTATCCCTAGAGTGCAGAAATGAGTATAGACAGATAGATGAGTGCAATTTGACCATTCACTATTCCATGAACTCCGTCCTGAAACCGAAAGAAGCAGTACAAACTCGCTAAGGATGGAGTTCGACCATCCAACATCTAACCCCGCTAACCTAAGATAGGGGTAGGAGTATAATTATTCAAATTGTTGAATTCGATGTCGTAACACTAAGGCTCGAGCCTAGCGTTTGATGCGACTCAAGGCCATACTACATAGAGGCCTAGGGATAGAACTAGTGGATTGTTATCAAAATTAACGAACAACGAATTACAAGTACATTGAATGGAAAGTAATAGTCAACTACTTAAATTACAGTTGGCACGAGATCTCAACAGAAAATAAAAACTTTTATTCACATGATAAGTTTCAAAATTATGGTACAAGTTTATTCAAAAAACCAAGGGTTGTACCTGTACAATTGTGACGACCTGGATTTTCGAACCAGTTAAAATTGCCAAAAACTCCGTCCATTCTAAAGCTACTAGTGAAAACTACTAACTAAATACACCATATTTGATAATTATTCAACATTACTAAATGTATAGGATAAAATTTCAATTTTATAAGTTATCAATGTAATCAATTTAATCTACTAGGTATGCATATATACAAACCAAATACAAAAAAACATGAAAGGGTTATATCATTTTAAGGGCTGCATCACTACCACTTATGACTGCCTACGTACCCCTATCTAATTGAGTACCCAATTAGATACAGGATCAAGCCAACGTAGTTCTCCTACCACAAATAGGACTCATGGAGCCTACGATGCAACAAACAAATATGCAATTCCCAAAACTACCCACTTAGGCCTAATGTGCAAATTTAGATTTTCAAGTCTAATCGCCTTTACGGAAATTATCTCTTTGGACTTTATTCTCGAATTCTTATTTCAAAACTCTTGAAATATATATATATATCCTTTATATTCAAATTATACTTTACTTCGAGATCTTAAATCAAATCACTTTTGAAAAGTTTATTTGGAAATACCAAATACTGTAATAAAAATATATCAAATCATATGCAACCGGATTGTGAGGTTTCTCTCAACAACAAGGCAACTAGGTCCCAGCCTTAATACGATCAATAAATAAGTATATCCCTCTATTCTAAGAACGGACTATACCAAAAACACATGCCCACTTTTCAGTTATGGGTTACCTGAATCATTGGTAACATAACAAATCATTTTATATTCTGAAGCGATAAATCATTTCACACTAATATTCACAAGTACTTTCAAATCTATAATAATTTTTATTTCCCAAATCCTTTCAAAAATCATCTTAAAACCATCGGGCTTAGTCCTCGAAATTCTTTCCGTTTTATAAAACTATTCTTATATAAATCACTTTTATACAATATAACCTCAAAATATTCATTACCAAACATTTCTATTTCTTTTAAAGTGAAAACATTTCACAACATTTCCATTTGAAAACCAATTTTCAAAACAATTCATTAGATTGAAGTGAACCGTATATTACCGCTAAACACCTTATAGTCAAATTGTGAAATAAATCACAATGTGTTAGCCTATAATTATTTTCTACCCATGCGTATGGATAATTAATTGCTCATAAACTGGTCAAGCAAATTCAATAATCAATAAATAATAATCAATGCTCATAAACTGGTCGAGCCAAATTCAAACAATCAATCAATGAAATAACCGTAATAATAAATGATGAACAATGCTTCATTCTATCAAATATTTATAACACTTTAACGGTTTGATATTTATTTTAGAGCATCCAGGCTTTCCCTTCGACATGTTTCATCCCTCGTCCAAGTCTTCTTGGATCTCACAGACGAAACACATGTACTAGTCATTTCCGCATACCCCATTAAGTATTTAACTTCTAAGTTTTAAATTACTTAATTAACCATCCAAACATAATATCGAGCAAGGAAATCAAATCATTATTCTAGAAAACAAAGTAGACAAGCATTTAACAAGGGTTTTCAAATAACTTAACACTTAAAGTTCTTCCGACTTAGCAATGGTTTTAATGAACTTAAAATAAGAAATAACTTACTTTGGATTCCACTCCGTCAAACTTTAAGCCAAGGAACTTAAGATCTAACGCATACTTCCTACCATGCTTCGAAACCAAATAAAAAATAAGCCCAATTTCCTCCTTCCTAGTGCTTGGCAAAGGCTTGAGATGGAAGTTGGCCGAAAGTGTAGAGAAGAAGTGGTGAAGCTTTGAACTTGAATTCCCAAAATTAGACCCATAAAATAGGTCATATTCTCTCTTGTTTTTGACTCTCTCACTCTCAAAATTTGAAATACTTGTTAACTGAAAAGTTTTTGCAAATTATTTTCTCTTGAATTCAAAAAATAATCTCTTGAGTTCAAGTTGTTTTGAGGGAGATATGATAAAATGAAGAAGAGGTATTGTTGAATTGACAAAAATGAAGCCCGAAAATCACTTCAAAGAATTGAGTTTCAGGTATAGAAAACCTCAATACTGGAAAAAAGTAATCAACAAAAAAGTTATAACCACTAAAATTTTATATGATTTAAAAAAAAAATTCTTAATTTGGATCTGTTATGATTAAGCTATGATCAAAACAGAATGGCCTATTCTTTGGCTTAAAAACTGGGCCAGAGAATACACTGGAAAGAAGTGTATTTTTGACATGATTATCTTTAGAATGTGGCAAAGTGGTCAACATAAAAGTTATAGCCACTGAAAAATACATGATTTGAAAAAATAATTTTGCATTTTGGTTCGGTTTGAAGAAGTTATGGCCGAGAGAAGAAGAGGTAAAATATGGAGAAAAAATGAGTTTGATTTGAAGGGGATGAACATTTATTTCTTTTGAATATTTTGTTAATATTTTGACATTATCTCTTTCTAAATTTTTTTCTATGGCTTGGAAGCCATTAAGGAGAAGAGGAAGAAGATGAAGAAGCTTGGGAAAAGAAGAAGAAGAAAATGTGAATGAAAGTGAAGAAGAAGGTGGATATTTATAGTAAAAGAAAGAAGTGGTAAATTTACCAAAACAACCTCTTACCAAATTAACAAACTAACATTACTTTAACCTAAAGCAATACACACTTTTTCAATTCATAACATCATCATTCACATCCTTACTTTATGTCTTAGTCACTTAAAGATTAAATAAAGAATATCATAATTATGTTGGCTTTGATTTGATGTGATTTGATGTTTACTTTTTCTTACTTTTGTTAACTCTTACTTACTTTTACTAATAACTTCTAGAAGTTTTCTAATCTTGTTTAGTAAAAGTAAACATTGTTAGGGAATTGATTAATACTTACACTATTTCAATATATGTTCCTATATAAGAAAATAAAGATGCGACGACGTTGTGATAACTTATTTTGAACAAAATGTTGATTTTCGACAAAATGTTTTACGGTCTCATTTTGACGTTTTAGTTAAACTATATATTAATGTAAACCAAATTTAAAAATAAATTTGTATTGCTATTTAAAATTATAAACATTCATAAACTAATTAAGATAATTTATTTAACCATTGAAACATACTTTTCTGAAATCAGCATTTTGTTAATTTTGTCGATATAGGAAAATGTTACTATTTTTATGTATGTTTCTACTTCCAAATCCTATCGAATATTATTTAAATCATAAAACTATTTATATTTTATATTTAAAATCACTCTAAATAATATATTTTAAAGCGGTCAAATTCTGAGTAGTTACATTCTTCCCTACTTAAAAGAATTTCGTCCTCGAAATTACAAGGATGAAAAAAAATATAACAAAAAAACAACAATTAACGAAAGTTATGCACATCAAAAATAGTAATATCACCCATAACCCCGGTCGGAGGTACGGTGCCTTATCATATCCATTTTATTTATCAAATTAAGGTAGTTTCATTTTTAAAAATCCTAGGTTGATATACTAACCCTAGATGAATTTTACTTAGGCACCTAACCTAAGCTCTGATACCACGTGTGACGACCCGAATTTTCAAACCAGTTAAAATTGCCAAAAAATCCGTCCGTTCTAAGACTACTATTGAAAACTACTAACTAAATACGCCATATTTGATAATTATTCAACATTACTAAATGTATGGGATAAAATTTCAATTTAATAAGTTATCAGAGTAATCAATTTAATCTACTAGGTATGCTTATATACAAACCGAATACAAATAAACATGAAAGGGTTATATCATTTTAGGGGTTGCATCACTACCACTTGTGACTGCCTATGTATCCATATCTATTTAGGTACCCAATTGGATACAGGATCAAGCCAACATAGATCTCCTACCGCAAATAGGACTCATGGAGCCTACGATGCAACAAACAAATATGCAATTCCCAAAACTACCCATTTAGGCCTAATCTTTAAATTTAGATTTTCAAATCTAATTACCTTTACGGAAATTATCTCTTTGGACTTTATTCTCGAATTCTTATTTCAAAACTTTTGAAATATATATATATATATCCTTTATATTCAAATTATACGTTACTTCGAGATCTTAAATCAAATCACTTTCGAAAAGTTTATTTGGAAATCCCAAATACTGTAATAAAAACATATCAAATCATATGCAACCAGATCGGAAGGTTTCTCCCAATAATAAGGCAATTGGGTCCAAGCCTTAATTCGTTCGATAAATAAATATATCCCTCTATTCTAAGAACAGACTATACCAAAAACACATACCCACTTTTCATTTACGGGTTACCCGAAGCATTGGTAACATAACAAATCATTTTATATCCTGAAGTGATAAATCATTTCACACTAATATTCACAAGTACTTTCGAATCTATAATAATTTTCATTTCCCAAATCCTTTCAAAAATCATCTTAAAACCATCGGGCTTAGTCCTCGAAATTCTTTCCGTTTATAAAACATTTTTATAAAACCATTCTTATATAAATCACTTTTATATAATATAACTTCAAACTATTTATTACCAAACATTTCTATTTCATTTAAAGTGAAAACATTTCATAACATTTCCATTTGGAAACCAATTTTCAAAACAATTCATTAGATTGAAGTGAACCATATATTACCGCTAAACACCTTATAGTCAAATTGTGAAATAAATTACAAGGTGTTAGCCTATAATTATTTTCTACCCAGCCCATGCGTATGGATAATTAATTGCTCATAAATTGGTCGAGCAAAGTGAATAATCAATAAATAATAATCAATGCTCATAAACTGGTCGAGCCTAATTCAAATCATTGAAATAAACGTAATAATAAATGATAAACAATGCTTCATTCTATCAAATATTTATAACACTTTAACGGTTTGATATTTATTTTGGAGTAACCGGGCTTTCCCTTCGACATGTTTCATCCCTCGCCTAAGTCTTCTTGGATCTCACAGACGAAACACATGTACTAGTCGTTTCCGCATACCCCATTAAGTATTTAACTTCTATGTTTTAAATTACTTAATTAACCATCCAAACATAATATCGAGCAAGGAAATCAAATCATTGTTCTAGAAAACAAAGTAGACAAGCATTTAACAAGGGTTTTCAAACAATTTAACACTTAAAGTTCTTTCAACTTAGCAATGGTTTTAATGAACTTAAAATAAGAAATAACTTACTTTGGATTCCACTCTGTCAAACTTTAAGGCAAGGAATTTAAGATCTAACGCATACTTCCTACCATGCTTCGGAACCAAATGAAAAATAAGCACAATTTCCTCCTTCCTAGTGCTTGGCAAAGGCTTGAGATGGAAGTTGGCCGAAAGTATAGAGAAGAAGCGGTGAAGATTTGAACTTGAATTCCCAAAATTAGACCCGTAAAATATGTCATCTTCTATCTTGTTTTTGATTCTCTCACTCTCAAAATGTGAAAAACTTGTTAACTTAAAAGTTTTTGCAAATTTGTTTCTCTTGAATTTAAAAAAAAGAATCACTTGAATTCAAGTTGTTTTGAAGGAGATATGATAGAATGAAGAAGCGGTATTGTCGAATTGACAAAAATGAAGCCCGAAAATGCACTTCAAAGAATTGAGTTTCAGGTATAAAAAGACACAAAATTGGAAAAAATAATCAACGTAAAAATTATAGCCACTGAAATTTTATATGGTTTCAAAAAAATATTTTCTTAATTCAGATCCGTTGTGTTCAAGCTATGATCAAAACAAAATGGCATATTCTCTGGCTTAAAAACTGGGCCAGAGAATGTACTGGAAAGAAGTGTATTTTTGACATTATTATCTTTAGAATGTGACAAAGTGGTCAAGATAACAATTGTAGCCACTGGGAAAAAACATAATTTGAAAAAAAAATCATTTTGGTTCGTGTTTGAAGAACGTATGGCCAAGAGAAGTAGAGGTAAAATATGAAGAAAAAATGAGTGAAAAAATGAGTTTGATTTGAAGAGGATGAACATTTATTTCTTTTGAATATTTTGTATAACATTATCTCTTTCTAATTTTTTTTATATGTCTTGGAAACCATTAAAGAGAAGAGGAAGAAGATGAAGAAGCTTGGGAAAAGAAGAAGAAGAAAATGTGAATGAAAGTGAAGAAGGAGGTGGATATTTATAGAAAAAGAAAGAAGTGGTAAATTTAACAAAACAACCTCTTACCAAATTACCAAACTAACCTTACTTTAACCTAAAGCAATCTACACTTTTTCAATACTTAACATCATCTTCCACATCCTTACTTTATGTCTTAGTCACTTAAAGAATATCATAATTATGTTGGCTTTGATTTGATGTGATTTGATGTTTACTTTTTCTTACTTTTGTTAATTCTTACTTACTTTAACTAATGACTTCTAGAAGTTTTCTAATCTTATTTAGTAAAAGTAAACATGTTTAGAGAACAGGAAATTATTGTAAAAGACAAAATTTCATAGCTTTTTAGCCTCAAGGACAGACCTTCAATATTTTATCCTGAAGGACAACTTTCTATATGTATCAGTTTTTAGTTATTGATAGCAGTTTTTAGGTATCAGTTTGTAGTTATTGGTAGCAGTTATCAGTTTTAGCTCGGTAGCAGTTTTGTTGTCCTTATGAATAATTTTGGAAAATGTTTGTACTTATGAATAATTTTTAGAATAATGTTTGTCCTTGTGGTAAAAATATTGAGATCGTGTCCTTAAGACAAAAAATATACAAATCTTTGTCCTTTAAATTAATTCCCCCTTTAGAGAATTAATTAATACTTACACTATTCGAATATATGTTCCTATATAAGAAAATAAAGATGCGACGACGTTGCGATAACTTATTTTGAACAAAACATTGATTTTCGACAAAATGTTTTACGGTCACATTTTGACGTTTTAGTTAAACTATTTATTAATGTAAACCAAATGTAAAAATAAATTTGTATAATGCTATTTAAAAATATAAACACTCATAAATTAATTAAGATAATTTATTTAACCATTGAAACATACTTTTCTAAAATCAGTACTTTGTCAATTTTGTCGATATAGGCAAATGTTACTATTTTTACGTATGTTTCTACTTCCAAATCCTATCGAATATTATTTAAATCATAAAACCTTTTATATTTTATATTTAAAATCACTCTAAATAATATATTTTAAAGCGGTCAAATTCCGGATCGTTACGTTCTCCCCTACTTAAAAGAATTTCATCCTCGAAATTACAAGGATGAAAAAAAAATATAATGAAAAAACAACAATTAACGAAAGTTATGCACACCAAAAATAGTAATATCACCCATAACCCCGGTCGGAGGTACGGTGCCTTATCATATCCATTTTATTTATCAAATTAAGGTAGTTTTATTTTTAAAATTCCTAGGTTGATATACTAACCCTAGATGAATTTTACTTAGGCACCTAACCTAAGATCTGATACCTCGTGTGATGACCCGAATTTTCAAACCAGTTAAAATTGCCAAAAAATCCGTCCGTTCTAAGACTACTAATGAAAACTACTAACTAAATATGGCATATTGGATAATTATTCAACATTACTAAATGTATAGGATAAAATTTCAATTTTATAAGTTATCAGAGTAATCAATTTAATCTACTAGGTATGCTTATATACAAACCAAATACAAATAAAAATGAAAGGGTTAAATCATTTTAGGGGCTGCATCACTACCACTTGTGACAGCCTATGTACCCCTATCTGATTGGGTACCCAATTGGATACAGGATCAAGCCAACGTAGTTCTCCTACCACAAATAGGACTCATGCATCCTACGATGCAACAAACAAATATGCAATTCCCAAAACTACCCACTTTGCCTAATCTTTAAATTTAGATTTTCAAATCTAATTACCTTTACGGAAATTATCACTTTGGACTTTATTCTCGAATTCTTATTTCAAAACTTTTGAAATATATATATATATATATATATATATATATCCTTTATATTCAAATTATACTTTACTTCGAGATCTTAAATCAAATCACTTTTGAAAAGTTTATTTGGAAACCCAAATAGTGTAATAAAAACATATCAAATCATATGCAACCAGATCGCGAGGTTTCTCCCAATAACAAGGCAACTGGGTCCCAACCTTAATATGTTCGATAAATAAGTATATCCCTCTATTCTAAGAACATACTATACTAAAAACACATTCCCACTTTTCAGTTACGGGTTACCCGAATCATTGGTAAAATAACAAATCATTTTATATCCCAAAGCGGTAGATCATATCACACTAATATTCATAAGTACTTTCAAATCTATAATAATTTTCATTTCCCAAATCCTTTCAAAAATCATCTTAAAACCATCGGGTTTGGTCCTCGAAATTCTTTCCATTTTATAAAACATTTTTATAAAATCATTCTTATATAAATCACTTTTATATAATATAACTACAAAATATTCATTACCAAACATTTCTATTTCTTTTAAAGTGAAAACATTTCATAACATTTCCATTTGAAAACCAATTTTCAAAACAATTCATTAGATTGAAGTGAACCATATATTACCGCTAAACACCTTATAGTCAAATTGTGAAATAAATTACAAGGTGTTAGCCTATAATTATTTTCTACCCAGCCCATGCGTATGGATAATTAATTGCTCATAAACTGGTCGAGCAAAGTGAATAATCAATAAATAATAATCAATGCTCATAAACTGGTCGAGCCTAATTCAAATCATTGAAATAAACGTAATAATAAATGATAAACAATGCTTCATTCTATCAAATATTTATAACACTTTAACGGTTTGATATTTATTTTGGAGCAATCGGGCTTTCCCTTCGACATGTTTCATCCCTCGCCTAAGTTTTCTTAGATCTCGCAGACGAAACACATGTACTAGTCATTTTCGCATACCCCATTAAGTATTTAACTTCTAAGTTTTAAATTACTTAATTAACCATCCAAATATGATATCAAGCAAGGAAATCAAATCATTGTTCTAGAAAACAAAGAAGACAAGCATTTAACAACGGTTTTCAAACAACTTAACACTTAAAGTTCTTTCAACTTAGCAATGGTTTTAATGAACTTACAATAAGAAATAACTTGCTTTGGATTCCACTCTGTCAAACTTTAAGGCAAGGAACTTAAGATCTAACGCATACTTTCTACCATGCTTCGGAACCAAATGAAAAAATAAGCCCAATTTCCTCCTTCCTAGTGCTTGGCAAAGGATCAAGATAGAAGTTGGCCGAAAGTATAGAGAAGAAGTGGTAAAGCTTTGAACTTGAATTCCCAAAATTAGACCCATAAAATAAGTCATCTTTTCTCTTATTATTGACTCTCTCACTCTCAAAATTTGAAGAACTTGTTAAGTGAAAAGTTTTTGCAAATTCTATTCTCTGGAATTTAGAAAAAATAATCACTTGAATTCAAGTTGTTTTAAGGGAGATATGATAGAATGAAGATGAGGTATTGTCGAATTGACAAAAATGAAGCCTGATAATGCACTTCAATGAATTGAGTTTCAGGTATAGAAAACCTCAAAACTAGAAAAAGTAATCAACATAAAAATTATAGCCAATGAAATTTTATATGGTTTTGAAGAAAGATTTTCTTAATTTCGATCCGTTATGATCAAACTATGATCAAAACAAAATGGCCTATTCTTTGGCTTAAAAGCTGGGCCAGAGAATGTATTGGAAAGAAGTGTATTTTTGTCATTATTATCTTTAGAACGTGACAAAGTGGTCAAAATAACAGGAATCTGTCTATTATCTAATTCACCCGACCCGATAGTACCGATTTTGGAAACGTCCAGTGCCAAAGTCACTGAATGGGTAAGTCGCCAATCCCTAAAATGTACTATGTAATGTACTTTATCCGCTGGGTTACGGGCACTGGTGGGTATTTTACTAGAGGTTTCTATCAATCTATTGTAGACACTGGAAAAATACCTGATTTGAAGAAAAAAATTTCATTTTGGTTTGTTTTTGAAGAAGTTACGGTCGAGAGAAGAAGAGGTAAAATATGGAGAAAAAATGAGTTTGATTTGAAGAGGATGAACATTTATTTCTTTTGAATATTTTATAAATATTTTGACATTATCTCTTTCTAATTTTTTTTCTATGGCTTGGAAGCCATTAAAGAGAAGAGGAAGAAGATGAAGAAGCTTGAGAAAAGAAGAAGAAGAAAATGTGAATGAAAGTGAAGAAGGAGGTGGATATTTATAGAAAAAGAAAGAAGTGGTAAATTTACCAAAACAACCTCTTACCAAATTACCAAACTAACCTTACTTTAACCTAAAGCAATCTACACTTTTTCAATGCTTAACATCATCTTTCGCATCCTTACTTTATGTCTTAGTCGGTTAAAAATTAAGTAAAGAATATCATAATTATGTTGGCTTTGATTTGATGTGATTTGATGTTTACTTTTTCTTACTTTTGTTAGTTCTTACTTACTTTTACTAATGACTTGTGGAAGTTTTCTAATCTTATTTAGTAAAAGTAAACATGGTTAGGGAATTAATTAATACTTACACTATTTGAATATATGTTCCTATATAGGAAAATAAAGATGCGACGACGTTGCGATAACTTATTTTGAACAAAACGTTGATTTTCGACAAAATGTTTTACGGTCACATTTTGACGTTTTAGTTAAACTATTTATTAATGTAAACCAAATTTAAAAATAAATTTTTATAACGCTATTTAAAAATATAAACACTCATAAATTACTTAAGATAATTTATTTAACCATTGAAACATACTTTTCTGAAATCAGCATTTTATCAATTTTGTCGATATAGGCAAATGTTACTATTTTTATGTATGTTTCTACTTCCAAATCCTATCGAATATTATTTAAATCATAAAATCTTTTATATTTTATATTTAAAATCACTCTAAATAATATATTTTAAAGCAGTCAAATTTTGGGTCGTTGCATTCTCCCCCTTCTTAAAAGAATTTCGTCCTCGAAATTACAAGGATGAAAAAAATAAATAACAAAAAACCAATAATTAACGAAAGTTATGCTAACCCCGGTCGGAGGTACGGTGCCTTATCCTATCCATTTTATTTATCAAATTAAGATAGTTTCATTATTAAAATTCCTAGGTTGATATACTAACCCTAGATGAATTTTACTTGGGCACCTAACCTAAGCTCTGATACCACGTGTGATGACCCGGATTTTCGAACCGGTTAAAATTGCCAAAAATCCTTCCGTTCTAAGACTACTAATTAAAACTACTAACTAAATATACCATATTTGATAATTATTCAACATTACTAAATGTATAAGATAAAGTTTCAATTTTATAAGTTATCAAAGTAATCAATTTAATCTACTAGGTATGCTTATATACAAACCAAATACAAATAAACGTGAAAGGGTTATATCATTTTAGGGGTTGCATCACTACCACTTGCGACTGCCTACGTACCCCAATCTTATTGGGTACCCAATTAGATACAGGATCAAGCCAACATAGTTCTCCTACCGTAAATAGGAATCATGGAGCCTACGATGCAACAAACAAATTTGAAATTCTCAAAACTACCCACTTAGGCCTAATCTTTGAATTTAGAGTTTCAAATCTAATTACCTTTACGGAAATTATCTCTTTGGACTTTATTCTCGAATTCTTATTTCAAAACTTTTGAAATATATATAACCTTTATATTCAAATTATACTTTACTTTGAGATCTTAAATCAAATCACTTTTGAAAGTTTATTTGGAAATCCCAAATACCGTAATAAAAACGTATCAAATCATATGCAACTAGATCGGGAGGTTTCTCCCAATAACAAGGAAACTGGGTCCCAGCCTCAATATGATCGATAAATAAGTATATCCCTCTATTCTGAGAACGGACTATGCCAAAAACAAATGCCCACTTTTCAGTTACGGGTTATCCGAATCATTGGTAACATAACAAATCATTTTATATCCTGAAGTGATAAATCATTTCACACTAATATTCACAAGTACTTTCAAATCTACAATAATTTTCATTTCCCAAATACTTTCAAAAATCATCTTAAAACCATCGGGTTTAGTCCCCGAAATTCTTTCCATTTTATAAAACATTTTTATAAAACCATTCTTATATAGATCACTTTTCTATAATATAACTTCAAAATATTCATTACCAAACATTTCTATTTCATTTAAAGTGAAAACATTTCATAACATTTCCATTTGGAAACCAATTTTCAAAACAATTCATTAGATTGAAGTGAACCATATATTACCGCTAAACACCATATAGTCAAATTGTGAAATAAATCACAAGGTGTTAGCCTATAATTATTTTCCACCCAGCCCATGCGTATGGATAATTAATTGCTCATAAACTGGTCGAGCAAATTCAATAATCAATAAATAATAATTAGTGCTCATAAACTGGTCGAGCCTAATTCAAACAATCAATCAATGAAATAAACGTAATAATAAATGACAAACAATGCTTCATTCTATCAAATATTTATAACAATTTAATGATTTGATATTTATTTTGGAGCATCCAGGCTTTCCCTTCGACATGTTTCATCCCTCGCCCAAGTCTTCTTGGATCTCACAGACGAAACACATGTACTAGTCGTTTTCCGCATACCCCATTAAGTATTTAACTTCTATGTTTTAAATTACTTAATTAACCATCTAAACATAATATTGAGCAAGGAAATCAAATCATTGTTCTAGAAAACAAAGTAGACAAGCATTTAACAAGGGTTTTCAAACAACTTAACATTTAAAGTTCTTTCAACTTAGCAATGGTTTTAATGAACTTAAAATAAGAAATAACTTACTTTGGATTCCACTCTGTCAAACTTTAAGGTAAGGAACTTAAGATCTAACGCATACTTCCTACCATGCTTCGAAACCAAATGAAAATAAGTCCAATTTCCTCCTTCCTAGTGCTTGGAAAAGGCTTGACATGGAAGTTGGCCGAAAGTATAGAGAAGAAGTGGTGAAGCTTTGAAATTGAATTTCCAAAATTAGACCCGTAAAATAGTTCATATTCTCTCTTATTTTTGACTCTCTCACTCTCAAAATTTGAAAAACTTATTAACTGAAAAGATTTTGCAAATTCTTTTCTCTTGAATTTAAAAATAATAATCACTTGAATTCAAGTTGTTTTGAGGGAGATATGATAGAATGAAGAAGCGGTATTGTCGAATTGACAAAAATGAAGCCCGAAATGCACTTCAAAGAATTGAGTTTCAGGTGTAGAAAAACTCAGAACTTGAAAAATAAATCAACATTAAAATTATAGCCAGTGAAATTTTATGTGGTTTTAAAAAAAGATTTTCTTAATTTGGATCCGTTATGATCAAGCTATGATCAAAACAAAATGGCATATTCTCTGGCTTAAAAACTGGGCCATAGAATGCACTGGAAAGAAGTGTATTTTTGACATGATTATCTTTTGAATCTGACAAAGTGGTCAACATAACAGTTGTAGCCACTGGAAAAATACATGATTTGAAAAATATATTTTCGCATTTTGGTTCGATTTTGAAGAAGTTATGTCCGAGAGAAGAAGAGGTAAAATATGGAGAAAAAATGAGTTTGATTTGAAGAGGATGAACATTTATTTCTTTTGAATATTTTGTAAATATTTTGACATTATCTCTTTTTAATTTTTTTTCTATGGCTTGGAAGCCATTAAAGAGAAGAGAAAGAAGATGAAGAAGCATGAGAAAAGAAGAAGAAGAAAATGTGAATGAAAGTGAAGAAGGAGGTGGATATTTATATAAAAAGAAAGAAGTGGTAAATTTACCAAAACAAACTCTTACCAAATTACCAAACTTACCTTACTTTAACCTAAAGAAATCTACACTTTTTCAATACTTAACATCATCTTTCACATCCTTACTTTATGTTTTAGTCACTTAAAGATTAAGTAAAGAATATCATAATTATGTTGGCTTTGATTTGATGTGATTTGATGTTTTCTTTTTCTTACTTTTGTTAATTCTTACTTACTTTTACTAATGACTTCTAGAAGTTCTCTAATCTTATTTCGTAAAAGTAAACATGTTTAGGGAATTAAATAATACTTACACGATTTGAATATATGTTCCTATATAAGAAAATAAAGATGCGACGACGTTGCGATAACTTATTTTGAACAAAACGTTGATTTTCGACAAAATGTTTTACGGTCTTATTTTGACGTTTTAGTTAAACTATTTATTAATGTAAACGAAATTTAAAAATAAATTTGTATAATGCTATTTAAAAATATAAACACTCATAAATTAATTAAGATAATTTATTTAACCATTGAAACATACTCTTCTGAAATCAGCATTTGTCAATTTTGTCGATATAGGCAAATGTTACTATTTTTATGTATGTTTCTACTTCCAAATCCTGTCGAATATTATTTAAATCATAAAACCTTTTATATTTAAAATCACTCTAAATAATATATTTTAAAGCGATCAAATTCTGGGTCGCTACAACAACCATGACTAATAAAAAAACAATAATGAATAAACAACTATGCAAACTCTGTACACACCAAGCCGAAGCGACATCTATTACTTCGTTCTTATTTCCTTTTTAGATTTCTCGGGAGTGGCAAAATCTGAACTTCCACTTGTTCTGTTTCTTAATCCTTTACCTCCATTGGTGGGAGAGCATTCAAAGCTTGGAGGGAGTTCTTTCAAAATCAACCCACCGGTGGAATGACCTATAGTGGGACGAGGTATGGACCATCAATGTCCACCTCGGTGGTCTCAACTTTGGCCTTACTCTTCAACAACTCCTCCTTCTCAATGTGCTCCTTCATACTGATCTCATCAGCGTGCTCGGAGGTGCCGGTATCACAGCATCATTAGATTCATCCATCGGTAGTGGATCTTCAGACTTGTCGTCATCGAGTGCTTCGATGACTTGAGCATTGGGCTCCATAATATCGGTGGCCATCAGAATCTCCATTGATTTCTCTTGTTGCTCTACGATAATGTCACTTTTAGGAGTTTGGCTAGGACCTGGAAGACCTGTAGATTTATCAAAACAAGGAGATAAGCCTAAAATCATTGGGCATAAAGAACGAAACCTCTTGAAGTGTGGATAGTAAGGTGGAATACCTACATCCGGCTGGCTCTCAGTTGTCACAGGAGTGCCCCCTTCTAGAATAGGTGTCAACACTTTAGATTGGTTACGGGTTTATCCGGATCGTAGCTCAAGTTTTGCCTCGGGCCAAAAGAAACTAACGCTTCAGCCGCTTGGGAAGAAGAGGGGCCTTCAGGATCAGGCTCCGAGGATCAGCAATATTTTTCCCTTTACCGAAAGGTGCTAAATTGTCGAGATATCGGACTCTCGCAGCAGCAAGCTGAATAGTTTATTTACGAAATAGGCCTAAAATCCTTAAGTTCTAGCTCCCACCTTCTTGTGGAGAAGAAATACGGTGGTGAAGTTAACATTTAATTAATTTATCTGTCGAATAGTTATTTTATTTAATTAAACAATTTTACTTAAATATTTTTAATAAATCTGAAATATTATTTTAATTTACCTTAAATAAGTTAAGGTAAATATATGTACTGAACTACATCATTTATAGTTATATATGTATATACACACATATATCAATACACACACATGTATATTTATATATATATATATATATATATATATATATATTAATTAACCGATTATTTATTTAAAACAATTAATTAAATATTAAATAATTTTTGAGAATATTAAATTTATTTTCGAAATAATTTTGGAAAACATTTTATAACTTGTCAAAATTTTATTTTGCAGTTTAAACTTAACTTTTAAATTTTCAAATTGAATTTTAAAAATTAGTCCAAGGCCCAAATCAATTTGGAACTTTACAAATGGGCCAGCATTTAGGACCTACTTCAACCATTGGTTAGGGCAGTAGCTAGTGAGGGAAGTATACTTGATTATTTAACTCTAAGCCTAGATTTTATAATTCTAAACACCTATCTAGGATATTTAAATAAACATAAATTTTATTTAATTTTGTTTATTTGTTAATTGATATATATTATTAAAATATATATATATAATACAGTACATCAATATATACTCTTGTGCAAATGATATGCATGTGCAACATAGCAATTACGCATAGTTAATGTGTGTGCGTGTATAGATGTCGAGATTTACATTTACAAGGTATACGTTCACCAGCTATATATAAATTCGTTGTCTAAAAAATATTGTTTCAAATATATATATAAATTTTTATATGATTTTGAAATTTACTTATATACTAAATAAAATAAGCTTCTAAAATATTTACTATATTTTGACCAAGCTAATAAAATTTAAATTAACATTTAATATCTTAAATATCTAGTATTGACCTGGTAAAAATTATTTGAAATTCAAACATAGATTTATAATAATTAATTAAATATTTTTTAATTATTTAAAATTAATATATATTTACAAAATGATACCTTATAGCCGAAGACAATAAAATTGTTATTGTTGTTATTTTATTTTAAGTACATAAACTATTTAGAATAAAATGAATGAATTAATATATATATTTGTAATAAAATAAATATTAATAATTTACATACGTATATTTTTGTTTGGACACATATATTTTTCATATAAAATATAAAATTTAAAAGATATTTATTATTAGTATTATTATTTTATATACTATGTATATATAATTATCAGTGTAGGCATTGTTTAAAGTAATTCAAATATAAATATATTTATATTATATTAAAATAGTTTTGGCAAAACGATTTTTTTAATAAAATTTCTGAATATAATTTATGTTAATAGTTGAATTTATAAACATATTTTATATACATACTATGTATATATTTGATTTAAGAATAGTAAATGACAATTCAAAATTATTAAAAGTAATTGCAAATCTAAAAATTATAACATAATTATATTATAATATACATAGCTGAATTGATTAAATATTTTATTTAATTTTAAACATAGATCGAACGAAAGGTATTAATCAGTATAAATTTTAAAGCGATTTGAACATATACAACATTATAGGGGAAAGTAGTGCACATATAAAATTGTTTTACAGGGAATTACATGACATATAATATATAAAATGTTAAATAGAATCCATACCATGAAGAGGTTTCCTTTGTACACACCTTGATTAATGAGATCTCCTGGATTCAGCTTGAATCGATCTCCTAGCGTTACCCAAGCACAAAAGAAGGTTTTGGACGTTTCTCACAGTCAAAAGGGGAACCAAAATAGAAGAGAGGTAAAGAATGTGGGGTTAGGCTTATTTAAATAAAGGGTGGAGACTAGTTCTCCTCCTTTTACTATTTCTTTGTTTACCAATTCCAGATCTGATTTATAATTCAAAAACTTTCTCTCACCTCTCCTCCTTTAGGCCAGCCATCGTATGGTTGGGCTATTAGACATCAAAAAACCATTTAGTATATAATGTTATTTAAATCATGTTTAAATGCATATCGATATCGTATATAAGTATGTACGCATATAACTTTTATATACACACTCAATTAATTAGTAATGGCAGCTAGAAAACTACTAATTGCACAAAATAAAAGATTAATAATATTTCGAAAATATTAACTAATTTAATTAATTTATAACAATTCATAAATTAATTAAACCGTGTGATATTTCGAAGAGATCACCAATACGGTCGTGCGACTCGCATGTGTAAATTTAATCAGCAATTAGTGTCAAACTATTCAAATATTAACGTTCACTCATCACCTTAGCTAGTGGAATGATAAGTTGGTCGAATTTATCGCTTATACAGCTTTATCGGTAAAATCAAATTTTATAATTTAAGTTGTACCTTTTAGTAACGATTGTTTATACCAATTCTCTTCATCAACACCATATCACATTAGGACTTATGGAATAAAGTTTTGGTCAAAATTCCATTATCATCCATATCACATTAATCATATTGCTTTGTTAGGAGATTTTGACTTAGAATGGACTATAGTTGGTCATGATACTAACCTTATACAACTAAGGAGATAAATACTCTATTGAATATTGTTTCACTTCTGATGCTTTAACTTAGACCCAACTATAATCGCGTGATAGTCGCATGCAACGATTTAATTATAATCAAAGTGTAGTATCCATAATGAAGCTTAATAGTAATCTCAGGTCGAGGGAACTATGCAACATCATCCTTTAAGATTTCATGTTTGACATAATCATTGTTTACCAACTAGTAACTCTTTCACGGGTCATTCCATAATTGTCCAATACCTACCAGTTGTAATCTTTGGTGTTCTTGAAATCCCTGGTTAACACATTTCCTAACATTTGGAGAGCGTTACGTACTCTGGTCTTAATGAATATATCAATATTCTTGCTCGAAATATTTTGACTAGGAATTTTAAAATGATATATTATTTTATATTGTGATAATTTCTTATGATTACAACTCATTGTAACCATTATCACATAACATATTATTTAAGGATTTTCTATTTAATATACTTAAATTAATTAATTAATATTTCATAATATAACAAGTATATAATAGAAAATAAACGCCTTTATTATGAACAAAATTGGCCATAGTGTTGATACACACACACACACACACACACATATATAAATATATATTAACAAATTACATAATTGCCCATAAGACATATCCCTAAATCTCTCAATGTTTTGGGTGCTATTAATAATTAACTGGGTGCATATGTAAAACATATACATATATACACGTGTGTGTGTGTGTGTCTGTATTGTATACGATATCGATATACCCTTGAATAAGATTAAAATGGGATTAGTTGCACTTGGGCTTTATGGTGTTTTAGTTCCATTTTAAGGATCTATAGAGTCCCACCATAGGGCTGGAAGAAAGGGTCTTCGAATTTGACTTGGTAAGAGAGAAAATTAGGAGATATTTTCCACCTAGCTCTTTATATAAGCAATTCAAGCCACTACATTATCAACTCTTTTTTTTGCTCTACCTTTCTTCAATCTTAACGACCCTATCTCAACCCAAAATAGTTATAGCCACACACCCTTTCCACTATTCCAGACATATATAGCTTAGATACAGTGGTAATACACTGAAACTCGCAATTTTGGGCAGAGAATTAAGAGATCCAAGAGGATGTTCAAGTCGATGTGTGTCTAGTAGGAAAATCTCAACCAGATATTATTTTAATCAATCTTTAATCTTTATATGGTTATATCAACATTTATATATGATCGAATTTTCCTTAACATCATTTAATATTAATTTTAACTTTTTAATATTAACGTTAGTATTTTAATGTGGAATAAAATGTTTTAAACTATAAAAAGTTGGTTTTGATGATGTATCATTTTTAATAAATATAAAAGAATTTTTAGAACATAAAATGTATTTTCAATAATTCATTTACCAATTATGAACATATAAAATCAAAATAAACATTAACTTAAAATTTAAAACAATACGTGTTTGTGTATTAACCAAAACCTTTTTTTAGTAGAATTTTATTTAAAAAACATTTTCCTATTACCAAAAGATATTTTATATGTGTGTATATATAGTATATATAATAATTATATGTAATAGTTATATAAATTTAATTAAACTTAAGATCAATATATATTTATATGTGAGGAGCGATCAACGACACCCATGTTTTTGCAGCACCCCTATTTGTGCAGCAGCCCTCTTGCTTCCTTGATTTCCACCACAAATTTCGAATATAATAATATTATTTGCAACCAAATTATCCACAAACACCTAACAATAGATTTGTGTAGTGAACTAAATGAAGAAACTAAATTAAAATGGAGGAATGTATCAAATTAATAAGAAAATATAGCATAAAACAAGAACAATAAGATTTATAGTGTTTCGGCGTTGATTGCATACGTCCACTTTGAATAATCTCTTTATTGATTCACAATAATCTTGATTACAGTAAGAAATAGCATGAAACAAAAGAATAATGGAGGTAGTTGATTACAATAGCTGTGTTATCTAACCAGCGGCCTAAAGATCTTCAGAATGACCCCCTAGGCCTGTATTTATAGGTGAAGGCGACCACTAATTTGACTGGAATTTCGGCAACAGGACCTTCTCATCCATATTGGCCCACCATAGGGAGTGCTAAGCCCAAACCTTAATGAAGAGGGATCAATACCAATCCCCACGTTTGTTGAATTTGGGGCAACGACTGGTAACTTTCCCATGCTTAGATATAATGGTGTCTCAAATATCATGATGATTGGATGTATGAAGCTCGAGTTTTCGCCTGATCTTTGGTTCGAATCCCCATTTATGTCATTGTTTACGATCCTTCCAATAAGCTGTGCAAATCCCACTTGTTCAATTGTGCTCTGCCGATCCATAATGCTTAGAACATTATGCCGATCCCTCTGGCTTCATAGATATATTTTGATCCATCTTGCTTTATAAATATACGCCGATCCATCTTGTGCCACCATCGATGCCGATCCCTCTTTTATACTACTCATGATGTCTATCCATCCAAATGGGCATACTGATCCCTAATGCTTCACTTTTCTATGTTGATCTCTAGTACCTTATCTACGCTGATAAATGACTATGCTGATCCATATTCCATCCATGCTAATTTTCATGTTTCTAACAACCTACACTGTCTGTCTATCAACTCTGCTCAATTCGGGTTTCGCATAACTGTTTGAAATTTATTTCTGGGTTCTATAGCCATTTCTTCATGGTTATCCTTCTCGACAACAGTTGAGTCTGTCTTGTGTGACAAGTCCAATATAGCCGTGTCAAGTTACCAAGTAACACTTGCCCCCCAAAGTACATCTCGTGAGTAACATGGCGTGCTTTGAATCGAAAAAAGTCTGACTTACCGGAAAGGAAACCATCCAATTTCCTATTTGATCTCTGTTTCTTCATCAACATTCAAACTATAAGTCTGATGTCACATTCCGTTAGCATATGCAAATTCGATCACTCGGGGATTACAAGCCTTCTTCTGTTTGATCCGATCTCGAACTTCAGAGTTTCAGGCTTGATTGCATTTTCAATTGATTTCAAAAAATCAAACTTTAAATCATTCTTGTGCATATCCACATACACGTTTTTGTTGTTGGCTCCTGGACGTGTTTAAGCGTTCACAGGCCATTGTCGATTTTTATAGTATTCTATATGCTCATATTTGCAGTCGAACGTTCATGATAACAATCGTTAAATGTTTTTCAGTTGTCCACCATTTCTCTTCTTACGTCTTTCATTCCATTTAATTTCTTTTCACTTCATTTTTCATCATTATTTTTTCCTATTATTTTATTTTATTTTTATGGAGGGATCGGCAGATCTTAGTGTTGATCCCTCCTCCCAGTCTTTGACTGGGTCGCCCCCTACAACTGATCTCTTCTCCATATCTCAATATATATAAAATTGCTTCCCCTTCTTCTTTCACTTAATTTTTTCACTTTACCTACTTTTGCATAAACATTACGTCGAACCCAGATTTATGCTGATTCCCCTTGACGAACGAAGAAAAACTCCTCAACTTTAGAAATAAATCCGAGCGAGAAAACATGAACTTTATCCACATCATTTTTAATTCATAATCAATCCAAAGCCCCGATCACTCACATGTAGTTTAATTCGGTATATATAGGTATGACATCTCTTTTAATCATGTAATTGAGTTATGAATCTCGAGCTTTGGTGAGTTCATGTGTTTTTTAAGTGGAGGGCTTAGTAGGTTGCATCGGGATATAAGGGTAAGGAGGAGAAGAATAAGGAGATGGAAAAATAGGGTTCAGGTGATATGGTGTTTTGTGGCTCATAAAGAAGATGGAGAGTTGAGTTCTAGAATCGGTTGGACAAGGATCGATGTTGAGACCGAGGGATCAGTACGAAGTTGTTTGGTGAGGGATCGGTGTTGGTAGCTTTGGTGTCGGGATCGATGTAGATGTCTTAAGTTGAGTGATCGGTAGGATGTTGTACTAATGAGGGATCAGTGTGGTGGTTACTCGGTGAGGGATCGGTAGAAAATATTCGTGGAAAGGGATCAGTAGGTCATGGTGTTGATGAAGGATCAACAGAAAATGTTTGGGGTATGGGATCGGCATAGAGTGATGGGATCGGTATCGATACTAAAGTCCAACTTTATCTAAGCTATATGAACACTTGACTTCATATCGCCATGCTTGAATATAAGATGAATAAGGAAAATGCGACTTGCACACTTGGACTGTCGGGCTTAAGCTTAAACAAACAAACTTCCAAACTTCTCAATATGGACTAAGAAAAAAACTGGCTAATAAATTTGGAAAATAAACATCATAATTCAATATATCAATAATCGATCCTAAAGCTTACATTGTCGATCAAATTTCTTATCAATTTTGACGGTCAACGATGACGGTCTCCCTGGACAAAACTCCATGTCTTATCATTTTATTCTTGCTTTTCTGATTTCAAACTGTTTATGCTTATTCCATACTACACTGCACTACACTAGTCCGCACTTGACATGGGGAGAACAGGTTATTATTTATAATCTTGGTTGCCTACTAAGTATAGCTGACATAGATCCCAGACACACGAAGTGTTCAGTCAACATGTCTTTTGAATCAGCGGCGAGATACATTTTTATTTATGTTGGCAAATACTCTATAACCTCGAAAGGTGAGCAGTCACTCATGATTAACATTTTTATTGTTAGGTAAATAAACATGGATTGAAATGTTATGAGAAATGTTTGCTTTAAATAGGAATATGTGATATATGTTGTTATGTTCCCTTGAATTTGTGTTATAATATTCACATGCACATCTTGTTTTATATATCACAAATAGTATATTATGTTGATTTGATTAATTATCACATATGTATGTTAAATATTTCACATATGATATGTTAGAAATGTGTTATGTTAGAAAAAAAAATTATATATGCCATGTTGAAATATGTCACGTATGCTATGTTGAAAAAGAAGTGTTAGGTTAATAAATCATATGTTGCACATGCTATGTTAATAATATGTCACCTATGCTATGTGGAAATATATGTTATGTTTAGGAAAAATGATATTCCATGTTATTTTATTGTAAATCACCTTGCAAGTTCCTTGTATATATGTCATGTTATATATTTATATATTATGTTAGTGTATGACATGTTAGAATTTGAAATATTCACTTATGTTGTTTATGATATGAGACAGATATGTTAGTCATGCATGTGTATGTATTAAATTGTTAATTATGAATGCATGTTGGTCATTGACATGTTATGTTATTTATGTTATTATTGTTCTCACACTCCAAGTTTCCTGATAGTTAGCAAAATCACTTTAGGTTGAAATGATATATACCCGATATAAAACCACCTTGGGTTCAAATAAAGTGATTTAGAAGTAAACTTGGAATATTGAATGTTTAAATTTATGTTTGAACTTGAAATTATGAAATTGAAATTTTATGATTTAATGACATTTTTAATTGGATTTTCAAATTTAAACTTGTTGTTTGAATTTAACTTAGTTGCTTTAAGTGAAAATTTGAAATCTGAAGTTGAATTTAATAATGAATCGATTGGAAACGAACATGGAAGTCAGTATTTGAACTGAACCGATTTATAATGTGAAAGATGATGTTTATTTAAGCCTAAGCATTTCACTTATGAGTTATTTGTGCATCTCACTTTAGTTGTTGGTTATTTTCCTTTACTTCTTTGTTGTATGGTTTTGGTGATCTTCAAATTAGCATGTATCGCCACCGGTCAGGCGTGTTGACCGGCCTATATATACATATATTTATTAACTAACAGGCTGTGTAGTGCCACACTACACACTCGTCTTCCTCTAAAAAAAAAGAATGTTAGCCCTGACTCGAGTGTTTTCGTTTTACTTTACCCTTGGGTCAGACCGAGTATTTCAGTTTAGCGAAGACACTTATTTTGGAAGACGAAGATGGAGTCGAAGACCATATCGACTACTATTATAACAATTGTCTATTGTGCCTGAAAAAAAATGTAAATTCTGATTTTGTTGAAAAATAGCTTCAAGAACTGTTTACGTTTTTATTTTGTGTATCATATTTTATCTTTACGCTGCAAAATTCTGCATTTTGTTCTTTTGAACCTTATCATTTGAGCAATCCCATTAATAATCTGTTTTTTGAATAGTTTGAGTTAGACATGTGTGGTTTATTGTCAGTTTAAACTGTCCAAAAAGGTGGGTTGTTACAGTCGATATTAGAGCATGGATTTAGAGATATCTTAGCCTGTTGGAGTTTGCTCATTAGAGATAGGGTTTGTAATAACCTAGAATGAGTTTGAGTGTATATATACGACAGCATGTATTTGTTAGTGCTAAAAAATATTTTCTATAGTTTTGAAATAAAATGAAATTTTTCCTAACATTCTATGTTATATATAAGGGAATGAACTTTTTTATAACTAATATAGTTATTTGTAATGTGTTTTTTTAGGAAATGATAATATTTAATTATAATCGTTGATCAGTTATATTTAGTCAGTTTACAAGCGTGGGCTATTATTGTTGATTTGAATTTATGAAATAAACACTAGTTTAGTAATGGTATATTAAAGAAAATAAAGTGAATGACTATACGAACATGATTTCTAAGTTTAGTCTTAATAAAGAGAATTTAAACTAAAAATCTAAGAACTAAAATTCTAATGTCTTAGAAATTGGTTTCCTAATTTTTGTAAACAATAGTAATATTATTCAAAAGTGAATAATTAGGATATTGTTTATGACATTGAAATGTTTTGTTATGAATCTTGTTCTTTTGTGGATTGGCAGTTTCAACTATTGGAAAAAATGGAATGTTATGAAATTCTGGACAGTCCAAAATTTTGAAATTAATTTTAGTGTAAAAACTTAGTAATTTTGTAAAATTATTAAAGTTGAATTTTATAATCTTAATTGGAAAAGGAAAAATGAGTAAAACAAGATTTGAATTGTTAAAATTTACGTTAAGAAAATGATTCTGAAAGTTGTATATACTTTTCGGATGAAATATCATACTATAAGTGTGAATTTAATTATTGGAGTGTTTGAGTTGAATTGTGGAGAAAAATGTGTTATAAATAGAGTTAAATGGTTGCAGAAATGTTTATAAACTTAGTTGAAATCACTACAAGAAAAACTACTTTTAGTGGCATATATTAGTGGCGTTTGTGAGCTAAGTGCAACTAATGGTATTTGGCTCTTTTTATTTTCACTATTTTATTTGATTAAAACGCTACTAGTACCTCTCTTGCTTGTATTTGGTGGGAAAAAATTCCAATTTTTTCGATCTATTTTCGTTTCCCTCCATATCACATTTCTCCATTTCCTTCTCCACCTGCAAAACCCAAAATCAATTTTCATTTCCCTCCCTATCGTGTTTCCCCACTTACTTCTCCTCCCGCAAAACCCTAAATCCATTTTTTTTCCTTCCATATCGCGTATCTCCATTTACTTCAGAATAGAATACACGACTTTTAATTTCTCAATCCCATCTTTCTTTCATCTACGCAAATAAAACAGACGATTATAGAACAGAAAAAAAGTAGTAGAAGAAGAAATGACTGGAAATCGCGACTAGACTTATAGGTCGTTGCTCAAGCGATTGAAGAGTTTTGGGTAGATTGTGGACGAGGTTGGTTGCGGCTGGTTTGGTAGGAATCGGAGGCCGATTTGAGTAGTTCTATTTGGGGATTTGGTCGTCGGAAGTTGGTAATGTATGTCGAAGCAGTTTGTGTCGATTGTGAGGGGGAGACACTACAACAAACAGGGCCTTTAACAGCGTTTTAAAAACGCTATAAAAACTTTTAACAGCGTTTTTATGTATGCTGTATATCGACATGCAGTTAAAAGTCAGGGATATACAATGACAAGAAATAAACGCTGTTAAAACTTTCAACAGCGTTTTATAAACGCTATGGAAGGTTTTAACAGCGTTTTAAAAACGCTATAAAAACTTTTAACAGCGTTTTTATGTATGCTGTATATCGACATGCAGTTAAAAGTCAGGGATATACAATGACAAGAAATAAACGCTGTTAAAACTTTCAACAGCGTTTTATAAACGCTATGGAAGGTTTTAACAGCGTTTTAAAAACGCTATTAAAACTTTTAACAGCGTTTTTATGCATGCTGTATATCGACATGCAGTTAAAAGTCAGGGATATACAATGACAAGAAATAAACGCTGTTAAAACTTTCAACAGCGTTTTATAAACGCTATGGAAGGTTTTAACAGCGTTTTAAAAACGCTGTTAAATGTTTAAGTCCATTTCACCAACCATCAACCATAATGTGTGTATATACACATTTCAAAATTAGCATATTATATCAGTATCACATTTCAAAACATATTATATCAATATCACAATTCAAAATCAACATATTATATCAATACCACATTTTGGACACATATTTGATAACCAACGTATGAAATTTCATATTCAAAATATACAATATTCTTACACCAAACATAAATAGTTTGTCGTCAATAGCTCAAAAAAATATATAAGTATCAAATTCAAACTGCTACACTCACAACATTCCTGCCTGCACATCTCCTGTGCAACTGTGCACCTTCATAAAAAACAAAGGCCTCGTTTCACACATCTTCTACCAAACCACAGCAACCACTTCGACATATACAAATATCACTTCAAACAACTGCCAAACTATAAGCTTTGCCATTCCACTTGTCTCCATACAAACAGCAGCTCCACTGTTACCCACTGTCTCTTCCACCACAGCCCCTGCCTTCCATCACTTTCCTACCCCGCAAATGTCAACCAGTGCCAAATCACCAACCCCTTCATACCAAACAACCCATGCAACCATCTACGACTTCCCTCACCTCACAACTCATACACCCATAACAAACAACCCAAACAACTCATTACTGCAATCATACAACCATGCTTCCACTTCACATCTTTGTGCCATTGCCATAACAAACACTTAATCACACAACCACTATAATACAACATATCCATCATACTGCCTTTAAAAGCCACTCATTTGTATGATTACAGATACTACACTTTGTATTTGATTATATGAACCATGGAAAACTGCAACTGTGCCCTGTTCACATTCATCTACCCACTGTGCACTGTGCACATTAACACCATCCCAAAGTTCATCAGCAAATATCACTTCTGCCAATGCTACACACTCACAATACATTACATTCCTCTGACCATCTGCTTGCCATACCCTCCGTAATCCCCTCCACCAACAGGTCATCAAACACCATGCTATCAGACCATCCAACCCCGACCATCGAACCACACAACTCCCCAAGTTCAGACCCAAAAAAAACTGTGCCACAAACCTATAAAAACCACCCAATCGAACTCACCTGAATCTCAACAGCAATCACCAAACTGCTTAGCCAGTCGCCTAAACCACCAATCACCATCCATACAACCACATACCCCTCTAACTTCATCTCCTCCACTGACATCCCATTGCAACAATCCTTAACACAGCAAGCTACACAATTGAATAATTCGGCTATTCACTTCCACTTCCTTAACACAGCAAGACAAGACTGTCACTGCTCTGTCACACTCCACCATCACTACAGACTTCATCACTTCCCAACCACTTCATATCACCACCTCTGTCGGACCATCAGCAGCTATCAAACATTCCTTCACCTCCCACAAACCTGTCGCAAACATAACTGCCTTATTTATTCTCCACACTACCCATACTTCACCCGACTTCATTGTTTGCCTGACCTCCACAAAACAGTCAACCCATCTACATCACCCACTGATAAACACACAACAACCATCCCCGACTATTGCATTTCTTCCACTACAATACCTCATCATGACTTCAGACCTGACCACAATCACAACAAAAGCAAAACTCCACCCCTCCTCTTATTGCGCCTACACCCCTGCCTTCATACAACCCTGCCACTGTCACACTGCTTCCTCACAACAATTTTTTTACTAAAATTATTGCCTGCCTTCCTCTTCTCCATTGTAACATTTTTCAAACTACAATCTCATACTCACACATACCTCACTGCCTGACATCTTCAATCAAACACAACTGCTGTGTCAAAAAAAAAAAACTGTGAATTAACTGTCGAAGATGCATAATTTAGCATATATTGCATCAAAGAATATCAACTAGCATTTATAATAAATCAAGAGGAATCAAAGTAACACAACATCTAATGCTTTTGGTTATGGCAACATACATGCTGGGTTCAACAGCTACCTCACAGAACTAAAGCATAATAATAATTCAAACAGAGATTGTGAACCTATATTCATAGAGTTCAAGTGGTATCCCCATATCCAGAGACTGTCTCGGTTTAACATTGTCTCTTGCATTCTATCTCAGTTTAACATTGATACTGTATTCAGTTTACTGCCTACTTAAAACTGCAAGGAAAGGTAATAACTCATAATATTTACCATCAAACCTTGTATGAAAAAGAGCGCCAGTCACCAATAAGAAGGTCAAACTCAGCTTCAGGTTTACCAAATGGCACAACAATGACAAATCGATTATTGACCCTAATCGGACCGTAACCTCCTACTGCTTTTTGAAAGTTGATCGAAGGGAAATAAAAGAAGCTACCAATTTGGTCTTTAACTTGAAATGCATATGTCCAATTTGACCCTGACTGAATTGGACAGTTTGTGCCTGATACACCATCTTGCCATGAGTTCAGTCTTTGTTGAATTCCATTCCTAAAGCAAGTTTTCACAAACAATCGTTATAAACAAAAGACAAAACTTTAATTATAGTTTCAAGTCTTAAGCAAGCATTCATACATCTCTAAATATATATGTCATACACAATGAGCATTTGAAGAAGTAAGCAATTTGTCTAGGTTGCTTTTTATACCAATAAAGTGATAAACCATTCATATCAAAGACTAGCTTTATTTACTAAAGCAGGAAGGATGAAGCTGTTTTCTGATTGATGATCATACATGCTACTCTATAAGTGCAGTATTAAGATGCTGGAAGATTTCAAATAGGAAGGAAGGAAAACAGTTTCATTTATAATTCTTGCACAGTTACCGAAGTATCTTCTACACGTCTCAATTTTCTATACATTGGTTTTTTTCATTGAACTGGTGCTATACATGGTCAACTAGCCATTCTAATCAAGTTAACTTTACAAATAGCTATAAAGATATGAATTCACAACTTTTATACATGGTGATATACAAGTCAGTTTTATTGACAGTTTACTTTTCAAAAACATGTTCTATTTCTCAACTTTTATACACTATATGTCCAATCCATTTGCAAAAATGATACGAATTCACAAAAAGTATTGTACAGAGTTGAACAAAGTCATCCATTATTTTTATTTCACACTGAAAAACATGAGCTACCTATTCCATTTAGTCTTTAACTGATTGTTTTTTATTTAATTTTTATTTAAAGTATCAATGTACTAACTTCATGCGTTAGATAATCCGGATACTTGAGAATTAACCAAGACTTACTACTTATTTTCTCAGCTTTCCCTTGTGTAGATTTATAGGGCTGATAGAACCATGGCATGTTTCACATATCATATTTGAAATAAATGACAGATCATGTGAGCCTGTGATTATATGGTTGTTAATAATGGAATTCTAATATGCCTTAGTGATCATATGCCTCAAAATTTGAAGCTAAGACAAATGGCTAATTACATGCATGCACAAATACACACAATAAAGCAAATCACCTTGATCAAACTAGCTAAACAATGAACGTCAATCCCATCAAGGACAATGCCATGATTTAATTGATCTCTCACATGCTCTTCCTGCCCATTTTCTGCATTAATTCTAAAAATGCCTTCAGCCTGCTCAATATTTTTTTTATCAAGATTAAGTTTCAAAATTCAAAATTAATTCGAAGGTATACATGTTTTCATTACTTGCATTGTACATACCCGAAGACCACCTAGTTCATAGAGACGTCCTTGCATCAACGAGATTATTGTTGGAACACCATTTCATCTTGAATCGAAGGAACGCTGCATAGATTCAGCTGATACACCAAATATAGTCACACTGCGGTAAGAAATAGGAGTATTAAAGTTTGCATATGCCTTAGTTACAAAAATACAAACATAGCCAGCTGATTACAACGAAAACTCTTGAACCAAAGGAAGTCTTAACCCTTATACACTGGGTTTCATCCTTTCTTTGTAATACATACAAATATTTTTTCAGGTCTGGTGAAATTAAAATATTTATGTAACCAACATCGTTCTAATTTGTTTAGTACTAAGCACATCAGACAGTATTGACCATGATATAAATTAACAATTATTACGAAAATCATGTCTATCAAAATATCTGCTAGAATGTAATTAAAGCACCAGTGCATTAATATAAACAAGAATTATTTGTACTTTGATTAAGACATTTTGTTCAAAATGCAACACGATATGCATTTTATGTACCAAAAAACCAATTGGAATTAGAAACATTGTTTAACATAGAATTCAATGAAGTGATGGTACTTTTGTACTAATTATTGTAGATTCTTTAAAGAAATTTGAAGTTCCATTCAACACAGATGCCCTATGTGCTTTGGACATGTCTGCATGACTCAGTTGAAATATTTATTCAAAAGATGACCGTTAACATGGTATAGTACTGATGTTAGGTACCCAACTCACTTTCTAATGACAATATATAATAATCTTCAACAATCTATTTACTGTTTTCCATAGTCCTTATCTGTTCAGGAGATGAATGAGTTAAAACTTGTAAGTTTAACGTTCAATATTTGTCCAGGTTTATTGAGCTCAGGATGTGATCTATGATTTACACGTTGACAATATCTTAATAAACGATGAATTTTATATAATTATGCACTTGACTAAATGATACAACCAATATGATTGCATATTCATTCAGTATATAAAAAATTCTTCTTTGTTTCAAGTATGGATTATGACATCCTAGTTAACAAGATGGATGTATAATAGATTTGGAATCCTTATTTGAATTTTAAATAATTCATACGACATGCTCAAATTTATACTCCACGAGACAAATATACGATATTCGTCTTTGGAAACTCCTACATACACTTTAGCTTTCGCCAGTAAGCAAACTGCATGACAGCCTGAGCAAAATTGCTAATAAATACACCATCAAAACACTTCCTAATCAATTAAAAAATGGGCACCGAGTTTGTTAATATCTAAACTAAAGTTTTCTCTTTCCTTTTGTTCTTGTTTCCCTATCATCCAAAAACAAAAATAGTAATTAATTACTAGTTAACAAAATAACACAAGACCTAAAAATAAAACTTTTTATTTTTTGTGACAAAAAAAATGTTGAACCCGTGACCTCAAGGTTATGAGCCTTGCGAGCTACCAAACTGCTCTACTCCGCGCTAAAGAACTAGGAACTAACGGGTCAAGAAAGATTGGATATGCCCTCTACCATATCTATACAAATAGAATAGTCTATTTATACAAAATGGTAAAGAGGGCCCCTCTATGATCTATCTATCTAACCTGATAGATATTTTCCTTATAATTTTATTTTCAATGCAAGCATACTCAGATGGTTATGCTTCCAGCCCTCACACATTTACATATAGTGAAGTGTACAGTAACAACGTGGATCATGTAAGTGATGGGGTCATATCTATATCGGATTGGACATTGATGAAACCATACCTAACCCTAATAATAATCGAATCGGGGTTGATTTTAAGCTCAAGCAATCAAATCCATTGGTGGTCTGAGGTAAGTTAAGAGCAATATTGTGAATATTATACAAATATGAGCAGAGAGGAGAGTTTTACCTTGATGGAGACTGCAACTACGATGGAAGTTAGGGTTTCTCATTGCTGTCGATGAAAACTGAAGCATCAAGTTGAAGAATGAGATACAATTTATTGGTTACTCAAATCAAACTCAAAACGAAAATAAATAAGCTAGGTCATGTAGGCGATCCAAGGAGAAAAATGGAAAAGGCAAGAGGTGGACGATCGACATAGAGACAAATAATTTTATCATTTCATTTGATTTGATTTAGAAAATTGGGGATGAAAACGTGAACAATGGTTTGATTGAATTTTTTGGGTTCCCGCCTGTAAAATTGCATACCGAGTTATTTATGGCGCATAAATACGTTGTATTTTCTTTATTTTCATCTAGCTAATTGGACAAATAGCAAGCAGCAGCAAAACGCTATTTTATAGTGTTTCTTGATGCTATAATTGACAAAATTTCTTGTAGTGACATCTTCTTATTATGAATCTGAAGTTTATATTGACTGAAAACCATTGCTTCTTATATCACTCTAATAAAATGAGGACACTTCTGTTAGGTACAACATAACATACTGTATAAAATTTGCTTGAATTAGGCCCATACGATACATAAAAATGAAATACAAAATCTAGTTACCTGGTTATCAAATCCAACTCCAATGAAACACAAGACTATAAGGTTGGAGTCTAATCGGTCATCTAAAGTTGACAAAACAAAATGAGAAACAACAAGGTTTTGATTCATATTTTAGTGTAAAAGCCAAGTTCATGAAATATACAGTAGAAACTTATACACGGTAAGAATATAAATTTACAACATGCATGACAGTAATATAAACAAAATCATATAATTACTATTCTAGGATCAAATACTTACATAGCTACATTGTGAAATGGGAACAAATTACTGTGACCAGCCACAGACGTGCTTATTTTCTAGCTCAAGCAAAGGCATCACCTGAAAATATTTACTCAAAAATATAAATGTTAATCCAATTATATTACTAAAATCATAAGAATACAGGAACAAACTTCTCAAAATCATAAGAATACAGGAACAAACTATCGACCACAGCGGTAGAGCTAAAAGTCGCTTCCACTGACAAGCCTGCAATAGGGATGGGGTCGAGGAAAACCGGAGACGAGCCTGCAATCTGGATGACTGCGACGAGGATGGAGACAACGACGAATGGAAACAAGCCTGCAACGAGGCCAATCGACTGCTGCGGGAACTAGGGCTACTCACGATGAATTTTTTTCAAAGGAGGAATATTTTATACTTAATTTTGGATCGAGGAATTGAAATTTTGGGAAATTTTTTGTTTAATGGGAGTTCATAGAAATAGGGGGAAGGAAATAAAATTTAGCGCCTTTGATTTCTAACAGCGTACGCAACATAGGGTTTAAGTAATTTAGCGTCAAATTATCATTTCTCACGGCAACGCACTCAAAAACGCTGTACACTTATGCTGAGAAAACAAACTTTTCTTGTAGTGAGACGCGATGTCAGGTGATGGCTCAAGGTTGCTGGTGAAGGATATTCATAGTTGGTAGGCTGCTTGTAGGTAGTGGAGATGTATGTCTGACTGGTGGAAAACTAGCAGCGCAGGCTATGGTGTAGGTTGATGGTATGTGGTTTCGGTAGTGAACTTGCAGTAGTGGGGAGGAGACTGTGGTATGGAAATGACTATAGTCAGAGTGGTTTTGTGTTGTGGCTGTTTGTGGTATGGGGATTGTTAGATGTCAGTTTGTGATAGCTGGTGAGATGCAGTAGTACGGTGATTGGAGATGGCGATTTGGGTTCCGTGAGCTTGCTGAGGTGATATGCAGTTTGGTTTCGGGTTGTAGGAGGTGGCGTTGATGATCGAAGGCTGGATGTCGAAGGCGGTTGGAGGTCGAGTGTCTACAGAAAGTAGCAGTTTTTTATCTTTTTTAAAGAGATGGTCTCTGGTTGGCTGTGGACTGTAGTGTTTCAAGGAAGGAGGAAGAGGATGTTTGGAGTAGCTACTGGTTGGTCTGTGGAAGTGATAGGGTAGTGTTATGGTATGTGAAGTGGTTATGTGATCAAGTTGTGATGTGTTGACATTTTTGTGAGCAGCAAGGAACTTGATGTTGTTGAGCGGCAATTAGCAGTTTGGAAGAGTGGCAGATTGGAAGTTGGACGGGGTATGGCAGTAGGTTAGCAGCAGTAATAGTGAATGGATGATATAAGAGGAGGTTAGGGATTTGGAGTCGCGGTGGTTGGTGGAATGCAGTGAAGTCACGGTCGAGGCTGTGGGGGTCGCGGCGACTTGGTTGTGGTAGTGATCGAAATATAAGAGGAGGTTATTCGAAGATGTGATGATGGTTCTGTGAGTTCGGACTGGAGTAGCGGTTGTGGAAGCGAGCAATTGATTTTGCGTGTTGGTGACGGATTGGAAGCGTGTATTTTTAGGTTATTGGAGTGGTTGGTGAACTAGAGATTTGGTTGTGAGGTGGTCGATGGGGTTGCGGTGAGGGTTTGAGGCGTTTGACTTGTTTGATTGGGTTTCGATGAAGAAGTTTGTTTTTATTCGAAAGTTTGTTGTGGTCTGGTGGTTGGGCTGGAACATCGGCTTCGGTGGTAGCGATTGGGTGAGGCGGTGAGACTGCAGTGGGTAATGGAGTTTGAGTTGATGGCAGTTGGATGTCAGAAGGGGGAAATTGAACTGTTAGGTGAGGAGGTATTTGATGTTCAGTGAATTATGCAGTTTAGCTGTAAGTCAGTAAGGCAAGTGATGGTGCACATGGGGAGGTTTGATATGTTAATAGGCTATCAAATAAATGGACTTGGATAAGATACTTGCATGTTCAACATTCCTTAAATTCTCTAATGCATTACCTTAGATTCATCATTTCCATGCATCAGTGAAAATTGATGCAGCATGGTAACCATATATCTGAAGGTTTCCTTATTGACATTCCAATTGGAATATTACTGTTTTTTTGCTTATCCACTCTTTTCTTTTTGAATCTCAGCCTTGTGCTCCATGGAACTGCTTTCTATGCACTTGTAGATTTACGTATGATATGCAATAACGTATCATGCTTTTTGTTTTTGTTGTTTGATGTAATTGCATAAACTGCAATTTTTCCTGTTCAGATGCTTGTAGAATCATATATGCATTTTTTTTCATTTTCAATTTTATTTTATTTTACAACTGCAATTAACTCATATAACATTCTTTTGGTATTACAGGGTGCACTTGTTGCAAATTACCCTTGGGATGGTTCCGGAGACTCAAGGTTCCACTTTTCTATGTCTAAGTTATTTCTAGTTGTAATCCACTATAATTTAGCCTCAAATTAGTATCTATGCTATTTAATTCACATCATTTCTGTGGATCAAACTCAACCTTTTTTATACTTATACAGTGTAGTTTTTGCTTGTTAAGTTTTCACTCCATGATCTCTACCCAGTTAGATTGAAAAGGAACGATTAAATCAATGTGAGAATGAGCAAATTATCAATCACATTTTTTAAATTCCATTTACCAAAATCGCTTCATAAAATTTCTCTAGAATCACAATGCTTTATTCTATCAATCAGTATGAGTGTTTGAGTGGCTGTTATAAGATGTTGTAGTGTTGAGTAAGTAGCAGCAGTAAGGTGATGTGGTTGTATGGTTACTGTTGGAAGATGGTAGTGTGCAACGATATGAGGAGGAGCAATGTGGATGACAATAACTTTTGTCTCACAGTTTAGTACCATATATAAGCATCCTTGTAAGATAGTACTAGTTAACTATAGCTGTAGTATGTCTAATATTTGGATAAAGTGCACCTAGATATGTAAACCAAAATCTTCGCTGAGGTTGACAGCTAATCCTTGTGTTGTTGGTTCATAGATATATTTAAACAGTAGTGTACAAGGGTGTGGAAATTTACACTTATTTAGCTCATGGACATTTTTATATTACACTAAATCACTTTGTAGGTATTAGTGACAATACTTAAGCTTGGTCTGAATGAAAGTGTTTAAATGGTACAGGAGGAAAAATCCAACCAGTTTGTGGCATTAGCATTTATGCTGGTAGCTCATCGAGGTGGTGGAAAGATGTAAAGGCATAACCGACAAGGAAGGTTTGATGAAATTGATGACAAGGTATATGAATTCAAGCTTACTTATACTATTAGTGAATTGATGTAATGTTTTGAATGTGTCCTATCACCATTATTAGAGAAGTTTTACATAATTTGAGCCTGTATATTGACATTGTACTTACCGATGCAGATCTTTATTTGCACAATCTATGGATATGTGAATATTAATGGATCAACATCAATCATGTAAGCATCATCCAATCCAAGTTTTTATAAATTTTCTTCTTCCACAATAGTTCAAAATACAGCAAAGTTATGTTGTTTGGATCTTTAAAGATATTAATGGAACAGTTAAAATCTGAGATATTTTGGGGAAAAAAATTGCATTAGATGTTTACATTCAGATCATTTTATCTCATAATATTGTTAACCTGAATGTTTTTAATTTGTTTAATGGTTGAACTAACACAATAGACAATCTTTTAAAACATTGTGCGTGTATAAAATAAATTTGGGTTTTATTTTTTGTAATTTGGTACAGAACATCACTTTCTGGTTTCATTTTAGATAAGCATTCATTTTCCTCCCACTTATTGATAAGATTGCTAAAGTAAATATTACCCTTCATTGCCTTAAATTTGTAAAAAGTCTAATTATTGCAAAGTTTAGTGTACAGATTACATGAGGTTTTGTTCAACTCCATTTGATTAAGTATAACTGCGCATATCTTTGAAAGGTGCTTTTGCACTACGAAGTCCTAATGAGAATTTTTACAAATGATTAATGATAAATTTTTATATATGGTTGTTGTTAAGTTAACAGAGTCATAGCGGTAGGTTCTACGTGGCTGCTATGTTTTTATTCAAATAACAACGATATATTTGGTATGAGCTGTATATTTACTGTGTTATGAGCTATATATTTGGTATGACAATGGAATGAGTTCAGAACTACCTATACTTAACTGCAAGTGACGTGGTGATTTTTCTTTCCACTAGAAATGTGAATTTGTAGGTTATAGCGCCATCTCAGCAATCATACATGGATGAATTCCATCTTTGGGTAAAAATTGTTTGTAGGAACATACTAGATAGTTAACTATATTGTATTTCTCTTGAAATGTTCTCTCTTTAACTACAGGGATCAAAAAAATCCATTTTAGAACTGATATGAGAGTTGTAATTAGGGTTGATATGAGAGTTGATACGAGAGTTGCAGCAAGTGTTGAGAAAGTGAGTGTCAAACGATGAAGGTCATGTAAACTCAATGCAATGTAACACGGAAATTGGAGAATGTAAAGAAAATGAAATACAAATATTTTTGTAAATGAACAAATGGAATCTGAATCAGAATTGTCACAGCTAGTTGAGTGATGACTAGGAGATTAGTTCAGCTATTGTTCTAGTTGAGGTCGAATTGAGATAGTGTAAGCAGTGACAGTGGTAAGCATTTGTTTCTGAAGTGCAAATGCTGGTGAGTACTAGGTAGCTACTGTAGGTTGTGTGCAAGGAGCAATGGCAGTAGATAGAAGGAAGCGAAGAGGAGGAGCGGATGCAGGTGAAATGGGTGGTTTGTTGTATCAGTGCTAGTTATATGAAGGAAGTAAAACACAAAACAATGATGGAATGAAGTATGAAATCGTATGTATGTATGGTGTTTATGTGCATGTGATGAAGCAATGAATGTTGTTGTGGCAGGTAATAGGTTGGCAAGGAGAGACACTGTTGTTGTAAGTATAGGGTAGTGCCATAAGTATAGGAATGTGCACTGCTATGATCAGAGATGAATAGTGAAGTACGGAGTTTTGCAAGAAGAGGCAGACAGTTAAATGATGTGGGAGATGACTGTTTTGAAGGAAGAGGTGTGAAATGATGGCTGTGGTGCTTATGTTGTAGCTGTTAGATGGTGTTGGTTAAAATAGTTGGACTGGGGAGTTGTTGGTTATAATGGACAGAGGTGTTTGCTGATGGTCAGAGGTTTGTATATGGATTGAACTGAAGGAGCTGCTGCTGTTGTGCTGTGAATTTTGAAGTTTTACCAAGTTGATTGCTAAGGGGAGGTTGTTGTATATGAAGTGTTGGTTTTTGGATGGAAATGTGCGCTGGGGTCATTTTTTGGATGGAAATGTGTATTGTGACAGTTTTGAATGGCTCAGGCAGTGGAGGTGTTATGTTTGTGAATGCTGTAATATGAATATGGTTTGAGAAATGATGGTTTTGTGGATGGAAATGGTTTTTGTATGAGAAATGTTTGTATATTCATAAAGGTTGTTGTAATATGAGTGTTGTGGATGTAGTTGTAGTTAATGTTATGACAGAACTGAAATGTGCAAAGAAATGTGCAATGTTGGTCGGTGGATATGCAATGTTAGTCAAGTGCGCAGAAATTTGCTGTCAAGTGGTAGATGTTGGGTCACAGGTTCTATGAAGGTTTGATTTCTGACAAAGAAATAAAGACGATCGACAAAACAAAGACATCATGGCTATAAAGAGGCACAAAAGAGCTACATATGGTACTCTAGATTATAGGTTGATTATTTGATATTGTAATAGTGATAAACTTGTTAAAATCTATCCTCAAATAATCATGCATCTCAATATAATCGATATATATATATATTTAAAAAAGCATTTGCACATTTGTTGACCAAATTAACAGAGTCGGTCGACCGGTCATAATTTAGGCGGTCGACCGTTTCTGTGTAAAATGCACATGAACGTGAACACATGCACATAACGACTATATATTTGAAATCCTGTCTACTGGCCAATTTTTGACCTGTCGACCGTTTTTAAACAGAGAGAAACCTTTTCCGAAAGACACTTCTTTCTCCAATGGTTGCATCTCTTACCTTTCATCAATGATCATATCTATTAATGGCTACTGTTCACAAAGAGTTACAACCATTCTTCTCTATATAAACTCATCTAAATCATTGATTCAAGAACAATGATTACATACATTTTTTACTCTAATTTTTGATCTTACTTTCTAAATACTCCTGCATTCTAAAAGCTCTCAATTATTTTAATTGCTTATTGAATCATTGAAATTATTTAATATCTTTTGATTCAATAAGTAATATATTTCCCTCAATCTTCACAAAACATCATTCACATATTTTGAGGATAAGATTATAGAAAATTTGTACTACAAGTGACAAAACTGTGTTAGCAAGAACACATACCGTCAACAAACAATTATATTCATCATTGTTGAAGTCCTCGGTGTTGTAAGAGGCAAGTGTTGAAGTCCTCGGTGTTGTAAGAGGCAAGTGTTGAAGTCCTCGGTGTTCCCGTTCGTTTGCTCGGGTGTTGTAAACCTGTTCCTCCGGGTGAAGCGAGGTAGTTAATAGTGAAAATCCAGATAGAAGTCTGGGACTGGACGTAGGACGGTGCTCCGAACCAGTATAAAAATCGTCGGTGTGATTTTTCTATTTTTATTTTACTTTGCTACTATCATCTATTTCCGCAGTTATATTATATTCCATATTACACGATCCATGTGTACTATAATAGCACGTGCATTAGTACACACCACACTTTCATTTGGTATCAGAGCACGGTCATCATATAACCGTAACATAGTTATTTGATATATTCTTGTAATATGGCAAATAACGCAAGTACTAGCACTCAGAACACCACTTACACGGAAGGTCAATCGACACAAAGACCTCCATTTTTCAATGGTCTTAACTATAGTTATTGGGCAACACGTATGTCATTCTTTATGCAATCGAATAGTTATGATGCTTGGAATGCAACTCAAAAAGAAATAGTGAATCCAACAACTGATTATTCAGAATGGACTGCGGTTGAGAAAACGGCCGCAGCAGTAAATGCAAGAGCAATAAATATGTTGTTTTGCGCATTAGACCAAAATGAATATAACCGTGTTAGTATCCGCACTACTGCATATCAAATTTGGCAAACGCTAAAAATCACTCATGATGGTACTAACAAGGTTAAACAAGCCAAAATAGCCATGCTGAAAAGTCAATTTCAAAATTTCAAAATGAAACATCCTAATGAATTCACGGTTTCAAACTATCCACCATGCACTTATTGGCTTAGGACAAAAGTATTCTGATTTTGATGTTGTTTCAACAGTCCTACATTCTCTGACTAGTGAATGGGAAGGAAAAGTATTAGCAATTGAAGAAGCTAATGATCTTTTCGTCATGAAGCTAGATGAATTGATAGGAAATTTAATGTCCTATGAAGCAAATTTGCAGGCTAGAAAAGAACAGAAAGAAGAAAAGAAAAATGTAGCATTTCATGCTGAAAAAGACGAAAATGAATCAGAGTCTGAAGCCGAAGATCTGGCATTCATAGCAAAAGGTTTCAAAAAATTCCTAAAACAGCGAAAAGCCAGTCGTTATAACAGAAAGAAATCTGGATCGAATAAACCAACATCATCCTCTATAGAATGTTTCAACTGCCACAAAGGGGGGCACATGCAGAAGGATTGTCCAGAACAAAAGAAGAAGTCAGAAAATGAAAAATTCAAATATAAGAAGGACAAGTCAAAGAAACGAGCCTTCTCAGTAACATGGGATGATTCAGACTCATCTTCATCAGAAAGTGAAAGTGATTCGGAGAATGAACAAGCTAATGTATGTTTCATGGCAACAGAAGATGAGGTACAAATTCCTACATTCGATGAAATGCTTGATATTAATGTTGAATTGATAGTCAAATATAAAGACATAAAACGACAGCTAAAAGAAACCAAAGCAGATTTGAGTAGAGCAGAATTTGAACGAGATATGTTAAAAGACGAGAAGAAAATATTAGAAGAAGAACTTGAAAAATTTCAAGAATCATCATCTAATGTTGACTCTCAACTAGTTCTTTTGAGACAAGAAATTGAAACTCAAAAAGAGAAAAATGATGCTCTCACTACTAAAAATCATGAGCTTGAGGCAAAAGTCAAAATTCTAGACCTTGAAAAGGCTAGCTTACAAACTAAGTTAGATAACATTACTCAAAATGTTTCTAACTTTAACAAAGGTCGAGAAAATTTGACAAAAATCATTGAAAGTTCACAATCTATTTCGGATAAACAAGGTTTGGGATATAACAAACAAGAAACCAAGAAACATCTTGGAAATAAAAGGAAGAAGAAAGTACAAAAAACTGAAGCTAAGAAAAATCTTAGTTTATTATATTCCAAACCAAAACCAGTTGTGAAATTTCAAAAGAAAAATGTCAAAACTATCAAAATATGGGTTCCTAAACAAATAACAATTTGATTAGGAACAAATATATTCAGAATTTTATGAATACTGTACATCTTAATATTATTTATGTATATAAAAGGGATACCAGACCCGTATGGGTTTGGACTCCTAAGACCTAACTCTTAGGACCCCATAAAAAGTGGGTACCATGGACTTAATTTTATTTTTTTGCAGGTCCCACTTAAGAAAAGAGGAAAGTGGATATTGGACAGTGGTTGCTCAAAGAACATGACTGGAGACAAGAGCTTATTAACAAATATTACGTACTCAGATGGTGGCTCCGTTACTTTTGGAGATAATTCAAAAGGCTATATCATCGGCAAAGGCGATGTGAGCAATTGCGGTACATCTAACTTACCTCTTATTACTAATGTCATGCTAGTTAGAGATTTAAAACACAATTTACTTAGTATTAGTCAGTTATGTGACAAGGGTTTTACAATTTCCTTTTCAAATAATAAGTGTAGTATTTTAGATAAAGACCATAATTTAGTTTTCGAAGGTTATAGAGACAGAAATATATATATTCTGAATATGAATATTAATCATAATTCAGATATGTGTCTTGTGGCTAATGATAATGATCCATGGCTATGGCACAAACGCTTCTGTCATATAAACTTCAGAACTATTGACAAGCTAGCCAAAAACAATCTAGTTAGAGGACTACCCAAAATGAGTTTTAAAGTTAACAACATTTGTGATGCATGTCAATTAGGAAAATTGACCAAATCATCTTTTAACTCCAAAAAGGTCATATCAACATTACAACCACTTGAGTTACTACACATGGATTTATTTGGACCTACTAAGGTTCAGTCAATAAATCACAGTCGATATGTGCTTGTAATTGTTGATGATTTCTCTCGTTACACATGGACAATTTTCTTAAAAAATAAGAGTGACACTTTCGATCATTTCAAATCTTTCGTCAAAAGAATTCAAAAATCAAAAGGAATTAAAGTTAAAAATATAAGAAGTGATCATGGCGGAGAGTTTGAAAATAATGAATTTGAACATTTTTGTACAAAGAAAGGTATATATCATAATTTTTCGTTTCCCAGAACTCCACAACAGAACAGAGTTGTAGAACGGAAGAACCGAACTTTACAAGAATGTGCAAGAACATTATTGAATGGAACCACCTTACCAAAACATTTCTGGGCAGAAGCCGTCGCAACTGCCTGTTATGTTTTAAATCGTGTGTCCATAAGACCTCTTACCAAGAATACTCCTTATGAATTATTTAATAAAAGAAAGCCTAAAATCTCATACTTCAAAGTTTTTGGTTCCAAGTGTTTTATTTTAAATACGAAAGACCAGCTTGGCAAATTCGATCCAAAAGCCGATGAAGGAATATTTGTCGGTTATTCGAAACGAAGTAAGGCCTATCGTATATTTAATAAACGAACCAAAACTATTGAAGAACCACTTCATGTCTCTTTTGATGAATTCTATCAGCATCCTCACACTATATCAGATGATGACGAATCAATAGTCACTGACAATCCAATTATCACGAATATTGATTCTGACTCGGAAATAATTATTGAGAATATTCCTCAAATATGTGAGTTACAATCACCACCAAGGATATTAAGAGACCATCCGGCCCAAAATATAATCGGTGAAGTAACATCACATGTCAGAACAAGGAGTCAACTCAACCAAATGGGTCATGTCGCTTTTCTTTCAAATATCGAACCTAAGAATCCAAAAGAAGCTGCTACATACGATTACTGGATCATTGCCATGCAGGAAGAACTAAATCAGTTCGAGCGCAATGACGTTTGGGAACTTGTTCCAAGACCAACTGATCAGTCAGTTATTGGTACTAAATGGGTCTATAAAAATAAGGCTGACGAACAAGGAAATATCACCAAAAATAAAGCAAGATTAGTAGCACAAGAGTATAATCAGGAAGAAGGTATCGATTATGAAGAAACTTTTGCACCAGTTGCTCGACTAGAAGCTATTAGAATCCTATTATCTTTTGCTTGTCACCATAATTTCAAACTTTATCAGATGGATGTTAAAAGTGCTTTTCCCAATGGATTTATCAAAGAGAATGTCTATGTCGAACAACCTCCTTTGTTCATACATGAAAAATATCCTGACCATGTGTTCAAACTTAAGAAAGCTCTGTATGGTTTAAAACAAGCACCTCGTACTTGGTATGAATGACTACGTAGCTATCTTATTAACTCAGGATTTCAAATAGGCAAAGTCGATCAAACTTTGTTTATCAAACATTCTCAAAAAGATATTCTTGTTATCCAGATATATGTAGACGATATCATCTTTGGATCAACAAACGATAAACTCTGCAAGGAATTTGCAAGTATTATGACCAAAGAATTCGAAATGTCTCATATGGGAGAACTATCTTATTTTCTTGGACTTCAAATCAAGCAATTTTCAAACGGTATTTTTATCAATCAAGAAAAATACTGTGGAAATCTTATCAAATGCTTCGGATTAGAAAATACATCTGGTAAACCAACTCCTATGAGTACAACTACACATCTTGAAAAAGATGAGAATGGTAAGAGTGTTGACCAGAAATTATATCGAAGCATGATTGGTTCTCTTCTTTATCTTACAGCAAGTCGTCCAGATATATTGATGAGTGTTTGTCTATGTGCACGCTTTCAAATAGATCCAAAGGAATCACATCTACGAGCAGTGAAACGCATAATTCGTTATCTTAATAATACCAAAGATTTCGGTCTTTTTTATCCAAAAGAATGTCCATTTGAATTAGTATCATATAGTGATGCTGATTTTGGCGGATCGCGAACGGATAGAAAAAGTACAAGTGGTACGTGCCATTTTATTGGAAAATCACTTGTCTCTTGGTTTAGTAAGAAACAGAATTGTGTTTCACTATCAACATGTGAAGCTGAATATATATCAGCGGCTCTCGCTTGTACTCAAGTACTATACATGCAACAAACACTTCAAGATTTTGATATTCATTTATCAAATTCAAGTATATATTGTGATAACACAAGTGCTATAAATCACTCTAAGAATCCAGTGAATCATTCTAGAACCAAACACATTGATATCCGTCATCATTTCCTTAGAGATAATATTGAAAAAGGATATATATGTCTTGAATATGTCCAAACTGATAATCAAATAGCGGACATTTTTACTAAGCCTCTGCTCGAATCTAGTTTTATTAGATTACGAAGAGATCTTGGTTTAATTTCAAGAAAAGATCTTGACTAGTAATTTTTAATGATTGTTTTTCTTTTACATTTGAGCTATATTTTTTTAGTAATTCCTGTTATCAAAAGGAGACTATTTATTTCTTTCAATAAGAGCCTCTGCTTGCTTTCATGGTCAAAATTCTTTATTCACTCTCATCCACATGCTTATATACATGGAACTTCTTTATAAGCTTGTCTAAATTTCTCTCTTTATTTCATCTTTCTTTTTCTAAGCAAAAGGCCCTATACATTATTCTCTATGGCTCACATTTGTGATAAGTGTGCTCGCAAATCACACATTTCCGTTACAAGTTCTGAGCCAGAGGAGTATTATTCTCCTGAAACACCAAAACAAAAACCAAAGTATCATCACCAATGCCTTCGTACTCCTGGAAGTACACCAACCTCAAAACGAGTTAAGAAGGCGTTGTTTTGTTCTCCTCGTACCAAAGCTCAGATCGCACCACTATCAGAAACATCAAATAGATCTTCAAAGACAGCTCCATTATGGGCAAAGCCAGCTTTATCATGAGCAACAACGGACATCGGCACGTTTATCTGTTTTAGAAAAAGTGGCATCATTCTTTTGTGGCTCAAACAAGCATGATGTGCATGAACCAATGCCGTCTAGGCCGTCAACATCTAGGACTCCTAACTCTTGGGATCGGAATTATAACAGGAATGAAGGTGCTCAGAAAAATTGGAGTCCATGGACACAACGTATTGAAGATAATAAAGAAAATTCTGATGACGAATCTTCCCCTCCTCTTTAGTTTTATATATTCTTATTGTATCGTTTTCTCACTATCACTCTAGTAATAACGTTTATATTTTATAATAAGAGTGAAATATGAATTATATAGCTTGATATATTCTCAAAATTTGCAAAAAAAACTGTTTTTCATCAGCCAATATAACCGGTCGACCACCTATAATTGAACCGTTCGACCGTTTGCTCTCTGGTTGAAAACGGTCGACCAGCCATATTCAAGCGGTCGACCAGTTAACGTATGTTCAGTTTTTATATATATCCTTTGCGTCATTTTTTCCATCCTTCTTCTCATTTGACTCAACCGGTTATTTTTCCCAAACTCCAAAAACCCTATTTTCTCAATTTCAATTTCCAAATCTCCAAATCTTCTAACAATGGCTCCTCCGCAAAAGAAACCCAAGAAAGGATCATCCTCCGGAACTTCATCACTTAATATCTCCGCTAAGAAATGGCTCGAAAGTCCCGTAGCTATCACAAGATGGAATCAAATGACTAACTACAAGTTTCATCCGGGCTCTTTCATCAAGTTGGATGATTTCACATCTTATGGAATCCGTAGGTTAGCAAATAACTCAAATCTTACTCCCTTGATCGATTTTTCAGAAAACAATGTGGAAATAAATCATTTGATGATAAAATTATTCTATGCCAACATGAACCTAGATGAGCATAAACCTGATAATCCGAACGGAGTCATTTGGTCTGTCGTATGTGGCAAACAAATTTTTATCACTCTTGATAGAATAGCTTCTATACTGGGTATTCCAAATCAAGGCGATGAGTTTTCATCACATTTCTGTGAAGTCTTCACTCGTAATAACATCAGCCATCAATTCATGGAGGACACCAGTGATGGCACAAAATCAATTGGACTTCGACCCACCGCCAGACTACTACATCGCGTTTTGATGTTTTCCTTATTTCCTAGACTAGGAAACTATGACGCTGTATACAAAGAAAACTTCAAGGCCCTTTATGCTATTTATGGGGATATCCAAATCAATTGGGTTCATATGCTTTTTGACGAGATTCTCAAGGTAAATAACTCTACGCGACCTCACTTTTTCTTCAATGAATATATCATGCGTATTTTGCTAGCTTGTGGCGTAAGACCTCCTGACTCTGCCACCTCGAAACCAAAATGTATTGATTCTGTAACCATCAAACGTATGAAGCTTCCTCCTCCTTACCTCGAGATTATGCCGTTTGAACAATGGCCAAAAAGAGGTCCAACAAAACAAAAAGCTACTTCCTCTCGACCTCGTTCCGAAGAAGTTAAGATGTTGAAACCAAAATCGACCACAAAAGAATCACTCGAAACTATTGCGCGTAATCAATTCTTGCTTGAGTCAAGACTCAAGCGCATGGATATAAAAATTGATAAACGCTTCAACAAAGTCAAGTCATTCTTTGGTATTTTATGGGATGCTATTTCATGTAGCACATCCATCTCTGCTCAAGACCCAGGAAAACGTCCTGCTCCTCCTGCTTTCAACTGGTCATAAACTGAGGAGTCTGCTGGTACTAGTGGACATGGTCGTGGAGAATCATCTAGAGAGGACGATGAAGAGGAAGATGATAATGATGATGAGGAAGAAGATATTCAAGAGGAGACAGCTTCTGACTCATCCTAGATTCTGTTTTCTATCTCTATATTTTGGTTTAGTAATATTAAAACATTATTCGACACTTGTACTAAATAGTGTCGTTACTTTTATTCGTATGATATTATGGTATGTATAATACTCTTGTATGTTTGGATTTGTTACATACTCTGGTATGTTTGGTGTGTATGATAATCCTATATTATGGTGTGTACGATACTCTGGTATGTTATATTATGTTATATTCTGGTTGATATACTCCTATATTATTCCATTATCTATTCCTTTTTGTCGATGACAAAGGGGGAGAAAGTGCTAACAATTATTTGCAGGAATATATATATAAAGAATACAAACAAAATCTCAGGGGGAGATCACATATTCAGGGGGAGATTCAGAACTTCAAATATATGTTGTCATCAATCAAAAAGGGGGAGAATGTCGAGTCACAGGTTCTATGAAGGTTTTGATTTCTGACAAAGAAATAAAGACGATCAACAAAACAAAGACATCATGGCTATAAAGAGGCACAAAAGAGCTACATATGGTACTCTAGATTATAGGTTGATTATTTGATATTGTAATAGTGACAAACTTGTTAAAATCTATCCTCAAATAATCATGCATCTCAATATAATCGATATATATATGTTTAAAAAAGCATTTGCACATTTGTTGACCAAATTAACAGAGACCGGTCGACCGGTCATAATTTAGGCGGTCGACCGTTTCTGTGTAAAATGCACATGAACGTGCACACATGCACATAACGACTATATATTTGAAATCCTGTCTACTGACCAATTTTTGACCTGTCGACCGTTTTTAAACAGAGAGAAACCTTTTCCGAAAGACACTTCTTTGTCCAATGGTTGCATCTCTTACCTTTCATCAATGATCATATCTATTAATGGCTACTGTTCACAAAGAGTTACAACCATTCTTCTCTATATAAACTCATCTAAATCATTGATTCAAGAACAATGATTACATACATTTTTTACTCTAATTTCTGATCTTACTTTCTAAATACTCCTGCATTCTAAAAGCTCTCAATTATTTTAATTGCTTATTGAATCATTGAAATTATTTAATATCTTTTGATTCAATAAGTAATATATTTCCCTTAATCTTCACAAAACATCATTCACATATTTTGAGGATAAGATCATAGGAAAGTTGTACTACAAGTGACAAAACTGTGTTAGCAAGAACACATACCGTCAACAAACAATTATATTCATCATTGTTGAAGTCCTCGGTGTTGTAAGAGGCAAGTGTTGAAGTCCTCGGTGTTGTAAGAGGCAAGTGTTGAAGTCCTCGGTGTTCCCGTTCGTTTGCTCGGGTGTTGTAAACCTGTTCCTCCGGGTGAAGCGAGGTAGTTAATACTGAAAATCCGGATAGAAGTCTGGGACTGGACGTAGGACGGTGCTCCGAACCAGTATAAAAATCTCTGGTGTGATTTTTCTATTTTTATTTTACTTTGCTACTATCATCTATTTCCGCAGTTATATTATATTCCATATTACACGATCCATGTGTACTATATTAGCGCGTGCATTAGTACACACCACACTTTCATTTGGTATCAGAGCACGGTCATCATATAATCGTAACATAGTTATTTGATATATTCTTGTAATATGGCAAATAACGCAAGTACTAGCACTCAGAACACCACTTACACGGAAGGTCAATCGACACAAAGACCTCCATTTTTCAATGGTCTTAACTATAGTTATTGGGCAACACGTATGTCATTCTTTATGCAATCGAATAGTTATGATGCTTGGAATGCAACTCAAAAAGAAATAGTGAATCCAACAACTGATTATTCAGAATGGACCGCGGTTGAGATTACGACCGCAGCAGTAAATGCAAGAGCAATAAATATGTTGTTTTGCGCATTAGACCAAAATGAATATAACCGTGTTAGTATCCGCACTACTGCATATCAAATTTGGAAAACGCTAAAAATCACTCATGAAGGTACTAACAAGGTTAAACAAGCCAAAATAGCCATGCTGAAAAGTCAATTTCAAAATTTCAAAATGAAACCAAATGAGACAATCAATGATATGTATTCACGGTTTCAAACTATCCACCATGCACTTATTGGCTTAGGACAAAAGTATTCTGATTTTGATGTTGTTTCAACAGTCCTACATTCTCTGACTAGTGAATGGGAAGGAAAAGTATTAGCAATTGAAGAAGCTAATGATCTTTCCGTCATGAAGCCAGATGAATTGATAGGAAATTTAATGTCCTATGAAGCAAATTTGCATGCTAGAAAAGAACAGAAAGAAGAAAAGAAAAATGTAGCATTTCATGCTGAAAAAGACGAAAATGAATCAGAGTCTGAAGACGAAGATCTGGCATTCATAGCAAAAGGTTTCAAAAAATTCCTAAAACAGCGAAAAGCCAATCGTTATAACAGAAAGAAATCTGGATCGATTAAACCAACATCATCCTCTATAGAATGTTTCAACTGCCACAAAAGGGGGCACATGCAGAAGGATTGTCCAGAACAAAAGAAGAAGTCAGAAAATGACAAATTCAAATATAAGAAGGACAAGTCAAAGAAACGAGCCTTCTCAGTAACATGGGATGATTCAGACTCATCTTCATCAGAAAGTGAAAGTGATTCGAAGAATGAACAAGCTAATGTATGTTTCATGGCAACAGAAGATGAGGTACAAATTCCTACAATCGATGAAATGCTTGATATTAATGCTGAATTGATAGTCAAATATAAAGACATAAAATGATAGCTAAAAGAAACCAAAGCAGATTTGAGTAGAGCAGAATTTGAACGAGATATGTTAAAAGACGAGAAGAAAATATTAGAAGAAGAACTTGAAAATTTTCAAGAATCATCATCTAATGTTGACTCTCAACTAGTTCTTTTGAGTCAAGAAATTGAAACTCAAAAAGAGAAAAATGATGCTCTCACTACTAAAAATCATGAGCTTGAGGCAAAAGTCAAAATTCTAGACCTAGAAAAGGCTAGCTTACAAACTAAGTTAGATAACATTACTCAAAATGTTTCTAACTTTAACAAAGGTCGAGAAAATTTGATAAAAATCATTGAAAGTTCACAATCTATTTCAGATAAACAAGGTTTGGGATATAACAAACAAGAAACCAAGAAACATCTTGGAAATAAAAGGAAGAAGAAAGTACAAAAAACTGAAGCTAAGAAAAATCTTAGTTTATTATATTCCAAACCAAAACCAGTTGTGAAATTTCAAAAGAAAAATGTCAAAAATATCAAAATATGGGTTCCTAAAACAAATAACAATTTGATTAGGAACAAATATATTCAGAATTTTATGAATACTGTACATCTTAATATTAATTATGTATATAAAGGGGATACCAGACCCGTATGGGTTTGGACTCCTAAGACCTAACTCTTAGGACCCCATAAAAAGTGGGTACCATGGACTTAATTTTATTTTTTTGCAGGTCCCACTTAAGAAAAGAGGAAAGTGGATATTGGACAGTGGCTGCTCAAAGCACATGACTGGAGACAAGAGCTTATTAACAAATATTACATACTCAGATGGTGGCTCCGTTACTTTTGGAGATAATTCAAAAGGCTATATCATCGGCAAAGGCGATGTGAGCAATTGCGGTACATCTAACTTACCTTTTATTACCAATGTCATGCTAGTTAGAAATTTAAAACACAATTTACTTAGTATTAGTCAGTTATGTGACAAGGGTTTTACAATTTCCTTTTCAAATAATAAGTGTAGTATTTTAGATAAAGACCATAATTTAGTTTTCGAAGGATATAGAGACAGAAATATATATATTCTGAATATGAATATTAATCATAATTCAGATATGTGTCTTGTGGCTAATGATAATGATCCATGGCTATGGCACAAACGCTTCTGTCATATAAACTTCAGAACTATTGACAAGCTAGCCAAAAATAATCTAGTTAGAGGACTACCCAAAATGAGTTTTAAAGTTAACAACATTTGTGATGCATGTCAATTAGGAAAATTGACTAAATCATCTTTTAAATCCAAAAAGGTCATATCAACATTACAACCACTTGAGTTACTACACATGGATTTATTTGGACCTACTAGGGTTCAGTCAATAGATCACAGTCGATATGTGCTTGTAATTATTGATGATTTCTATCGTTACCCATGGACAATTTTCTTAAAAAATAAAAGTGACACTTTCGGTCATTTCAAATCTTTCGTCAAAAGAATTCAAAAATCAAAAGGAATTAAAGTTAAAAATATAAGAAGTGATCATGGCGGAGAGTTTGAAAATAATGAATTTGAACATTTTTGTACAAAGAAAGGTATATATCATAATTTTTCGTTTCCCAGAACTCCACAACAGAACGGAGTTGTAGAACGGAAGAACCGAACTTTGCAAGAATGTGCAAGAACATTATTGAATGGAACCACCTTACCAAAACATTTCTGGGCAGAAGCCGTCGCAACTGCCTGTTATGTTTTAAATCGTGTGTCCATAAGACCTCTTACCAAGAATACTCCTTATGAATTCTTTAACAAAAGAAAGCCTAAAATCTCATACTTTAAAGTTTTTGGTTCCAAGTGTTTTATTTTAAATACGAAAGACCAGCTTGGCAAATTCGATCCAAAAGCCGATGAAGGAATATTTGTCGGTTATTCGAAACGAAGTAAGGCCTATCGTATATTTAATAAACGAACCAAAACTATTGAAGAATCACTTCATGTCTCTCTTGATGAATTCTATCAGCATCCTCACACTATATCAAATGATGACGAATCAATAGTCACTGACAATCCAATTATCACGAATATTGATTCTGACTCGGAAATAATTATTGAGAATATTGCTCAAATATGTGAGTTACAATCACCACCAAGGATATTAAGAGACCATCCGACCCAAAATATAATCGGTGAAGTAACATCACATGTCAGAACAAGGAGTCGACTCAATCAAACGGGCCATGTCGCTTTTCTCTCAAATATCGAACCTAAGAATCCAAAAGAAGCTGCTACAGACGATTACTGGATCATTGCCATGCAGGAAGAACCAAATCAATTCGAGCGCAATGACGTTTGGGAACTTGTTCCAAGACCAACTGATCAGTCAGTTATTGGTACTAAATGGGTCTATAAAAATAAGGCTGACGAACAAGGAAATATCACCAAAAATAAAGCAAGATTAGTAGCACAAGGGTATAATCAGGAAGAAGGTATCGATTATGAAGAAACTTTTGCACCAATTGCTCGACTAGAAGCTATTAGAATCCTATTATCTTTTTCTTGTCACCATAATTTCAAACTTTATCCGATGGATGTGAAAAGTGCTTTTCCCAATGGATTTATCAAAGAGAATGTCTATGTCGAACAACCTCCTTTGTTCATACATGAAAAATATCCTGACCATGTGTTCAAACTTAAGAAAGTTCTGTATGGTTTAAAACAAGCACCTCGTGCTTGGTATGAACGACTACGTAGCTATCTTATTAACTCAGGATTTCAAATAGGCAAAGTCGATCAAACTTTGTTTATCAAACATTCTCAAAAAGATATTCTAGTTATCCAGATATATGTAAACGATATCATCTTTAGATCAACAAACGATAAACTCTGCAAGGAATTTGCAAGTATTATGACCAAAGAATTCGAAATGTCTCATATGGGAGAACTATCTTATTTTCTTGGACTTCAAATCAAGCAACTTTCAAACGGTATTTTTATCAATCAAGAAAAATACTGTGGAAATCTTATCAAACGCTTCGGATTAGAAAATACATCTGGTAAACCAACTCCTATGAGTACAACTACACATCTTGAAAAAGATGAGAATGGTAAGAGTGTTGACCAGAAATTATATCGAAGCATGATTGGTTCTCTTTTTTATCTTACAGCAAGTCGTCCAGATATATTGATGAGTGTTTGTCTATGTGCACGCTTTCAAACAGATCCAAAGCAATCACATCTACGAGCAGTGAAACGCATAATTCGTTATCTTAATAACACCAAAGATTTCGGTCTTTTTTATCCAAAAGAATGTCCATTTGAATTAGTATCATATAGTGATGCTAATTTTGGCGGATCGCGAACGGATAGAAAAAGTACAAGTGGTACGTGCCATTTTATTGGAAAATCACTTGTCTCTTGGTTTAGTAAGAAACAGAATTGTGTTTCACTATCAACATGTGAAACTGAATATATATCAGCGGCTCTCGCTTGTACTCAAGTACTATACATGCAACAAACACTTCAAGATTTTGATATTCATTTATCAAATTCAATTATATAATGTGATAACACAAGTGCTATAAATCTCTCTAAGAATCCAGTGAATCATTCTAGAACCAAACACATTGATATCCGTCATCATTTCCTTAGAGATAATATTGAAAAAGGATATATATGTCTTGAATATGTCCAAACTGATAATCAAATAGAGGACATTTTTACTAAGCCTCTGCTCGAATCTAGTTTTATTAGATTACGAAGAGAGCTTGGTTTAATTTCAAGAAAAGATCTTGACTAGTAATTTTTAATGATTGTTTTTCTTTTACATTTGAACTATATTTTTTTAGTAATTCCTGTTATCAAAAGGAGACTATTTATTTCTTTCAATAAGAGCCTCTGCTTGCTTTCATGGTCAAAATTCTTTATTCACTCTCATCCACAGGCTTATATACATGGAACTTCTTTATAAGCTTGTCAAAATTTCTCTCTTTATTTCATCTTTCTTTTTCTAAGCATAAGGCCCTATACATTATTCTCTATGGCTCACATTTGTGATAAGTGTGCTCACAAAACACACATTTCCGTTACAAGTTCTGAGCCAGAGGAGTATTATTCTCCTGAAACACCAAAACAAAAACCAAAGTATCATCACCAATGCCTTCGTACTCCTGGAAGTACACCAACCTCAAAACGAGTTAAGAAGGCGCTGTTTTGTTCTCCTCGTACCAAAGCTCAGATCGACGAGATTCACCACTATCAGAAACATCAAATAGATCTTCAAAGACAGCTCCATTATGGGCAAAGCCAGCTTTATCATGAGCAACAACGGACATCGGCACGTTTATCTGTTTTAGAAAAAGTGGCATCATTCTTTTGTGGCTCAAACAAGCATGATGTGCATGAACCAATGCCGTCTAGGCCGTCAACATCTAGGAGTCCTAACTCTTGGGATCGGAATTATAACAGGAATGAAGGTGCTCAAAAAAATTGGAGTCCATGGACACAACGTATTGAAGATAATAAAGAAAATTCTGATGATGAATCTTCCCCTCCTCTTTAGTTTTATATACTCTTGTTGTATCGTTTTCTCACTATCACTCTTGTAATAACGTTTATATTTTATAATAAGAGTGAAATATGAATTATATAGCTTGATATATTCTCAAAATTTGCAAAAAAAACTGTTTTTCATCAGCCAATATAACCGGTCGACCACCTATAATTGAACCGTTCGACCGTTTGCTCTCTGGTTGAAAACGGTCGACCAGCCATATTCAAGCGGTCGACCAGTTAACGTATGTTCAGTTTTTATATATATCCTTTGCGTCATTTTTTCCATCCTTCTTCTCATTTGACTCAACCGGTTATTTTTCCCAAACTCCAAAAACCCTATTTTCTCAATTTCAATTTCCAAATCTCCAAATCTTCTAACAATGGCTCCTCCGCAAAAGAAACCCAAGAAAGGATCATCCTCTGGAACTTCATCACTTAATATCTCCGCTAAGAAATGGCTCGAAAGTCCCGTAGCTATCACAAGATGGAATCAAATGACTAACTACAAGTTTCATCCGGGCTCTTTCATCAAGTTTGATGATTTCACATCTTATGGAATCCGTAGGTTAGCAAATAACTCAAATCTTACTCCCTTGATCGATTTTTCAGAAAACAATATGGAAATACATCATTTGATGATAAAATTATTCTATGCCAACATGAACCTAGATGAGCATAAACCTGATAATCCGAACGGAGTCATTTGGTCTGTCGTATGTGGCAAACAAATTTTTATCACTCTTGATAGAATAACTTCTATACTGGGTATTCCAAATCAAGGCGATGAGGTCACATTTCTGTGAAGTCTTCACTCGTAATAACATCAGCCATCAATTCATGGAGGACACCAGTGATGGCACAAAATCAATTGGACTTCGACCCACCGCCAGACTACTACATCGCGTTTTGATGTTTTCCTTATTTCCTAGACTAGGAAACTATGACGCTGTATACAAAGAAAACTTCAAGGCCCTTTATGCTATTTATGGGGATATCCAAATCAATTGGGTTCATATGCTTTTTGACGAGATTCTCAAGGTAAATAACTCTACGCGACCTCACTTTTTCTTCAATGAATATATCATGCGTATTTTGCTAGCTTGTGGCGTAAGACCTCCTGACTCTGCCACCTCGAAACCAAAATGTATTGATTCCGTAACCATCAAACGCATGAAGCTTCCTCCTCCTTACCTTGAGATTATGCCGTTTGAACAATGGCAACAAAGAGGTCCAACAAAACAAAAAGCTACTTCCTCTCGACCTCGTTTCGAAGAAGTTTAGATGTTGAAATCAAAATCCACCACAAAAGAATCACTCGAAACTATTGCGCATAATCAATTCTTGCTTAAGTCAAGACTCAAGCGCATGGACAGAAAAATTGATAAACGCTTCAACAAAGTCAAGTCATTCTTTGGTATTTTATGGGATGCTATTTCATGTAGCACATCCATCTCTGCTCAAGACCCAGGAAAACGTACTACTCCTCCTGTTTTCAACTGGTCATCAACTGAGGAGTCTGCTGGTACTAGTGGACATGGTCGTGGAGAATCATCTAGAGAGGACGATGAAGAGGAAGATGATGATGATGATGAGGAAGAAGATATTCAAGAGGAGACAGCTTCTGACTCATCCTAGATTCTGTTTTCTGTCTCTATATTTTGGTTTAGTAATATTAAAACATTATTCGACACTTGTACTAAATAGTGTCGTTACTTTTATTCGTATGATATTATGGTATGTATAATACTCTGGTATGTTTGGATCTGTTACATACTCTGGTATGTTTGGTGTGTATGGTAATCCTATATTATGGTGTGTACGATACTCTGGTATGTTATATTATGTTATATTCTGGTTGATATACTCCTATATTATTCCATTATCTATTCCTTTTTGTCGATGACAAAGGGGGAGAAAGTGCTAACAATTATTTGCAGGAATATATATATATAAAGAATACAAACAAAATCTCAAGGGGAGATCACATATTCAGGGGGAGATTCAGAACTTCAGATATATGTTGTCATCAATCAAAAAGGGAGAGAATGTTGATTCACAGGTTCTATGAAGGTTTTGATTTCTGACAAAGAAATAAAGACGATCGACTAAACAAAAACATCATGGCTATAAAGAGGCACAAAAGAGCTACATATGGTACTCTAGATTATAGGTTGATTATTTGATATTGTAATAGTGATAAACTTGTTAAAATCTATCCTCAAATAATCATGCATCTCAATATAATCGATATATATATGTTTAAAAAAGCATTTGCACATTTGTTGAGCAAATTAACAGAGACCAGTCGACCGGTCATAATTTAGGCGGTCGACCGTTTCTGTGTAAAATGCACACGAACGTGCACACATGCACATAACGACTATATATTTGAAATCCTGTCGACCGTTTTTAAACAGAGAGAAACCTTTTCCAAAAGACACTTCTTTGTCCAATGGTTGCATCTCTTACCTTTCATCAATGATCATATCTATTAATGGCTACTGTTCACAAAGAGTTACAACCATTCTTCTCTATATAAACTCATCTAAATCATTGATTCAAGAACAATGATTACATACATTTTTTACTCTAATTTCTGATCTTACTTTCTAAATACTCCTGCATTCTAAAAGCTCTCAATTATTTTAATTGCTTATTGAATCATTGAAATTATTTAATATCTTTTGATTCAATAAGTAATATATTTCCCTTAATCTTCACAAAACATCATTCACATATTTTGAGGATAAGATTATAGGAAATTTGTACGACAAGTGACAAAACTGTGTTAGCAAGAACACATACCGTGAACAAACAATTATATTCATCATTGTTGAAGTCCTCGGTGTTGTAAGAGGCAAGTGTTGAAGTCCTCGGTGTTGTAAGAGGCAAGTGTTGAAGTCCTCAGTGTATTAGAGGCGTGAAATCCCGTTCGTTTGCTCGGGTGTTGTAAACCTGTTCCTCCGGGTGAAGCGAGGTAGTTAATAATGAAAATCCAGATAGAAGTCTGGGACTGGACGTAGGACGGTGCTTCGAACCAGTATAAAAATCTCTGGTGTGATTTTTCTATTTTTATTTTACTTTGCTACTATCATCTATTTCCGCAGTTATATTATATACCATATTACACGATCCGTGTGTACTATATTAGCGCGTGCATTAGTACACACCACACTTTCAGTAGAAGGTGGGTTTGATATGCAATGACTGGTGACTATGTCCGAAAGATGGCAAATAGAAAAATATCAGGGTTGAATCCTGATATTAGTTTCAGCCAGGTACATGAATTTTAGCTATTTTACCTTGCTTATATAACTGTTTAGTTGTACATTATTTGTTTGCAACTGTAGTGAAACTTTTTAACTGATGCATGTCATATTATATTTTGAAAATTCAGCTATATTTTCCAGTACTACTTTACATTTGGGAACTTAGGATTGGTTGTCATCATCCTTTATTTTGTTTAAAATAGCATTACTATATGCTGGTGGTACCGGAAAAAATTAACCCGGTCAACTTCAATCTACAACTGAAATTTCATACACCGAGGTGTTTAAATAGATTCAAATTGGATATTAGCAAGTTACAATTGAATTAGGCAATGTTTATTAATTTTTGAATTCTATTTATTTAGCTATTAGTTTTTGATATGCATGGTTTTAATCAACACTGTATTTCTGTAGACGGGTCTGGAAGTCGATTGTAATGCAGTTGCTAAAGTCATTATGGAAGAGTTGCTGATCATTTTGAAGTTGTCAAGTCTTTGGTCGAGGTGGTTGGGGTTGATAGCAAATTTTCCAAAGAGATCTATAAAGCTTTTCCAGGTAATAAGTGCACATTCATATCCTTAACTTAGCTTGGTTAATGATTTACTTGCTGGAATTAATTAATAATTATTAACTTAGTTGTGCATGTAAATTAAGGAACCTAACATGCACAACTAGTGGAAATAATTTGATCATTCCACTAAGTTAATCAATAATAGTAATATAATTAAGCGAACCGAGTTTTAATAATAATAATAGTAATAATAAGTCAATTAAGTTAACTAATTTAATAAAAATTAATTATTAAAATTAAACAAGTTTTATAAAATTAACTAAGTTTAAGTTAACTAAATTTTATAAATAGTAATAATATAACTAGTTTAACAAAGTTTTATAAATAAAGACGATGATAACGAATTAACTAAGTTTATAATGATAATAATAATAATAATAAATTAACTAAGTTAACCAAGTTAATAAAAATTAACTAAGTTTTGTTAAAATTAAATAAATTTTATAAAATTAACTAAGTTTAAGATAACTAAATTTTATAAATAATAATAATAACTAATTAAAAAAGTTTTAAGTAATAACAATGACGATGATGAAGAATTAACTAAGTTTATAAAAATTAACTAAGTTTATAATATTAATAATAGTAATACAATTAAGTTAACTAAGTTTTAATAATAATAATAATAATTAACCAAGTTAATTGAGTTAATAAAAATTAACTAAGTTTTGTTAAAATTAACAAGTTTTATAAAATAGAATATCGAGTTATAGATTACATGATTTTCATATATACATATATATATATATATATACACACACATATATATATATACATACATACATACATATATATATATATATATATTGTTGATTGTTAAACTCGTTTGTAGGTAATTAGCTATTTCGAAGCGAAGACTGTCGACAACAAAGAACTATTGGTAATCAAGCAACGAACATGAATTTAATTGTTATATATGTTGTCGTATTTTGTTAGTACCATTTGTGGAAACTTGTCGGTGAATGCTTGTAGTATGTGACTTATTTTGTTGAAAAACTACTATCGAATTGATTATGGATATTATATTTGATTGTGAGATTAGCATGTTTTTGCAATTATTTGAATATGATGATCATATGATTAATTGTTTGTATATGCTAATTATGTGATTTAATTGTTTGTTTGAATATATGAAAATTATGCAATTGATCGTTCGTTTAATATGAATAGTATATAAGCGATTGCTGGAAATGGTATAAACCATCAACCGTAAATAGTAGCATTTAAAATATGCTACCAAACAACCAATAACTTTTAGTAGCTTTTCAAAAATGCTACAGAAACAAATGTAAACTAATATAAAAATTATACAGTTGCATTTTAAAAACGCTACTGAAAATCAAAAAAAGCATATAAACAAAAAATGCAACCAAAAAATGAAGACTTATGGTAGCGTTTTTTTAACCCTACAGAAAAAACCTATAGCTGCATTTAAAAGTGACTTTTGGTAGCATTTTTTAAATCCTACAGAAAGTACCTATAGTTGCATTTAAAAGTGACTTTTGGTAGCGTTTACTACAACGCAACAAAAAGTTTTAGACTTTTAGTTGCATGTCGTATAGCAGCATTCTCTAAAACGCTACCATAAGTTATGGTAGCATTTTTTCAACACTACCAAAAGTCTTTTCTGGTGTAGTGAATTTATGAAATGTTCCATAAATAATTTGAAAAGTAAAAGTGAAAACTAATTGGATAAACAAATATGAAGTAAAATGAGGATGATTATAAATAAAGTCATGACCTGTAAATTGTTTATAAAATAAATGGATGTTGCAAAAATGGTTTCAATTGAAGTTTTGATAACTTTAAACTCGAATAATGTCTTATAAAAGAAGTTAAGCCTTTATAAATTGGTTATAAACTTAAGGAAATTTCTTATGAAATGATTCGAAAATAAATGTAGCATTAAATGAGAAATACTATATGTGAAAATGTATGTGATTTAAAATGAAGCGAGATGTAGTAATGTTATTTATTAATGATTTTGTCATTAAATGAAAAAAAAATTGATAAGAGATAAAATGTGTATAAATGAATGAGGTTTATAATGTGAATTGAAAAAGTAATTGTGATGAAACAAATTGGAATAAACACGTAAGTTGTACGTATATTGTTTTAGTGGCATAATTAATTTGATCCGGATTTGAGTACAAAAGTTCGAGGTGAATTACACCATTTCATGTTAGGATTTTTCATTTGATTCTTGATGGCGAATATTTGATATGGATTTTTGGTCTGATTCTAAAATTCTCTATCATAGTATATGGCTATGCAGGGAGAACGATGGTTTCTAGTCAAGAAACCTTATCAAACTCTGCAATAGGGAAGTCGAATGAACAACACTAGTTTGAAAGCAAAATTGTATGAACGAGCGAGCGATCGAATGCGATATTGCATGACGATGACATATGACATCTTATGTTCTAATATAATTGATATACTTTGACGATGAAAATGAAAGTTGTTAGGTTCGATATTCTTTGTAATTTAAATTGGATTTTTTTTGCAAACCTACCATAATTCAAATCCATTTTACAAAACTATTTTTTTATGTACAAAACTATTTTTTTATTTTATCTTATATACAAAAACTATTTTATGTACAAACTTTTTTTTTTATCTTATATACAAAAACTATTTTACAAACTATTTTATATACAAAACTATTTTAATTTCAAAACTATTCTAAATTTAAAACCTTTTATAAAGCAAAGATGTTTCATCCCATATGGCTTTTTATGCAGCATAATTGTTTTTGGAAAAAAAATTATTCTCATATAAGATGGACTTTATATAAGTATAAGGTGATTTTGAAGACTATTGATCTTGGACGGTATTAGATCTGAAGAGACAAATCTCATATACAACGAAATTTATATAAGAATGATTTGATGTAGTCGAGACTGCTGATTTTGGAAAGTATTTGATCTGAATTGAAATCACGTATATAATGGAATTTATATAAGTGTGATATTTGAAGTTATGATTTTGAAAGGGTACTATATATGGTATGATATATTTTGAAGTAAAAGGTATGGAGAAGTACCCTCCACGAAGAAGTATAGTATGATATGCTTTGACCCAGATGGACATGGGGAATCCAGGAATGGATTCGACCGAAAAACCCTAATATACTTAGGCGAGTTCAGAAATGGATTCGAACCGATGTGGTTGTCCGGGCATGAACTCATGAGTTTCTCGATTTTTTTCTAGGTAGATGGTTCTTTAGATTACCCAATGGAGGCCATTTCAATCCTGAGATCTGTTGTTTATGGATCTTCGGGGAAGGAAGTGCATCCATTGCATAAATCATTGAATCATCAGTGTACCACTACAGCAGGGGTCGATGGTCCCTTGTTTACGAAATAGCTATGATATTTTTCTGGAATCCGAAAGGTGGAAAGATCTTTTGGAAAGTTGTGTCCAATGCGTAAACATTGGATCAACAGCGGGCCACTGCTGTCGTAACATCATCGTTTGACATCAGATTTTGAGCGTTACTTTTCATATCTATTTTAAATATTTCATTGGATGTTGAAACAGGTCTACTAAGTACTTGGAGACTTCTATTCTTGCGCCTGATCAATGTACGACCAGAGTCTGTAAGAAAAATGATAAACTTGTTAAAACATCGAGTTATAAAGGTATTTGATAAAAGTATTATAATATTTTTCTTATTTTTCCCTTTCTTTTCTAAATATTTTAAAATGTTAAAAATATTGTTTATTTATGTACAACATGGTTCAATAGTAAATTATTAGCATTTTAAATATTGTGAGAAGTTATTAATTAAATAAAACATATTTATAGTTAATGATTATTGATTTATCAATGATGTTTGGAAAGTATTTTGAGATTTAAAACTAATTTTTTTATAAATAATAGATTTAAGGTTTCAATAACTCCTTTTTAAATATAAGTAATGATGTAAATAATTAATTTCAAATGGTTTACATATATTTATAAAGATGTTATTTAAATTTTTTAAAATAGTATTTACAAATGAAGCAAGAAATTTTATTGATGAATTTTTTTGTAAAGAATTAAAGTACTAAAGATGATGATTTGCAAATGAAGTTTCCAAATGAATATTTCAGGTAAAATTTATATAAGTTTCTTTGAATGTATAATTTAAAGATATTTTATAAATGGATTATATAAAAAATGTGTTTTAGAATTTTATAAAAAAAATAAATGATTAGGGAAATTTATTTATGGTAATATACTTGAAAAATAAATTGGAATCGCTATTTTTGAAAGTACGGTCTGAAATATTTCCTTGACTTCGAAGTACCAATAGAAAATTTAAAGGTTTATTTACCATTTGAATCATGTATTAAACTAGAATAAATGTTTTTCCATGATTTAAATATTCACTTTAAAACAAGTGCGTAAAATCAATTATTGGGATATGAAATTTTATACTTTGATTTGGAAATTTAATGTAAGATTTGAGTATACTATTAGTTTCAGTTTAATAATCTTGAGTTTATACTTTTTTTAAAATAATGAGTCTAATAAATTATCGGATTTAAGGTACTTTATTTGTTAAGCTTAATATAATGTTTTAATATAAATTTCTAACATTATTTTAAACTTTTTGGAAAATCCTTGCATAATGCTGTGAGGATGTTTTAAATATATCTTGTATTTTTACTAAGTGATTGAGGTTAAATGTTTTAACTGATTTTTTTTAGGTATACCGAAATATTTCTTGTCTCTTCAGGGGCAAATACCAAAAACTTGAATTTATATTCTATAACCGAATTAAGTTATAAACTTAAGTAAGGAAGTAGAAGCTTAGGTAATATTTTATGAAATGATTCATTAATGACTTAAATATTTAATGGAAAAAAAATTATGTAAGTGATTGATCTTTATATAAATAAATTAATGAAAAGTAAATAATGAAGAAAAAAAACCAATCGAATAAACTTAAATAATATTTAAAATCCTATGTGTTTGACATATGTTTAAGATTGTGTGAATGATCTATTAAGTAATTACCAAAGGCTGTTGAACATAAGGTGAACTTGATAGTTTATTTAGCACTCTTGGAAGATGAAAAGTGTCTGAACCTGAACAAACCGATATGGATGTTTGATAATTTCCTTTGTTGCATATAATGGTAGAACTTCTTTTGTTTGCAAAAGATTATCATATATGTTGTATATTTCTTGCACTATTAATTGAAACAACCAATATATAATCTTTTATATAATTTTAACCCTTTTGGATTAAATAAGTGAAATACAGGTTTATGGAAGCAATAGCTACTGCTTTCGGTTTCATAAATAAGTTGTTTGCCCGATAAAAGATACGTTTTCGGATTATGGTTTTGCAATAATATTTTAATTGTTTTTCCCATGGTTTAGGTGTTTTATTTTTGAAACATGATGTTTATATATTGAAATTATTGATATTATTATTTTTCCAGACCTATCCGTACAGAGGAGACTCTGCTGAAATTTTTCATAAATTTAGGACATGGAAAATTTTTGTGAAAGCGAAAATATTTTCATACTTTTATTACACTTGAATATGAAAGATTTAATTGTTTACAAGTTGATATATTTTATCTAAAATACTTAATTATGTAAGTTTAAAGTGTTTATCAATTGATTATTCTAAAGAAGAAAAAAATTAGTTTCTTTATCCTTTCTTGTTCCTTTTCGAGGACGAAAAGTTTTGAGTGGAGGAAAGTGTAACGACCCGTAAATTTTTCTAATTAAAACTATTAAATTAAATAAGATTTTGAAATGTAATATTGTGTGAAATTAACATTTATGATTTATTATTGAGGAAATAATTAGAATAGGATTTAATAATGTTGTTTGAATGTTATTGATAACTATTTAATGTAATTTCAATCAATTAAAATAAATTTTAGGTTAATTTGGTTATAATTGAAAATAACGAAATAAATTAAATGATATATATAATGGTGAGATTGTATGTAATTAATTGAAATTAGTTAATATAGGATATGAAATTGGTGATGTGGTATGTGGTTATGAGCTTTTTTTTATAAACAATAAATTTATAAATGTTATAAAATTTGTTAAAAGTAATAATTGTTCATTTATCATCACATTATTTAATATGTTTGGAATTAATTTGGAAATCGACGAAAATTTATGTAATTAATTATTGCAGTTAATAGGTAAAAGATGTTAACAGTAAAATAATGAATGTAATAAAATGTAAACTTATGTTAATATAATTCATAGGTATTGTTGATTGAATAATAACGATGATAACATAGGTTTGAATGTAATCGGATGAGAATTGAATACATAGTTAATGGCATGAATTAGATAATAAAGAAAATTGTAAGCGACGATAAAATGCATATTTATTTAAGGAAAATAAAGTGCTTGATTTAAATGGTAACATACCAAGTTGAGTTCAAAAAATGAAATTAGGTAAAACAATTAATTGGTAAGTGATGGATGTCTTTTGTTAATGCAATGAACATTACAAATGTTTAATAACGACAATAGAAGTTACAAATATATTAGTAACAATAAATTAGAAATTTATAATCATCATTTAATTTGAAATATATATATATATATATATATTGAATTGATTGGCATTTAACCTTTCAAATATGATAAGGGAAAACAAACTAATATTGCATTAATTGATGTTGCATTTTTTATTTAAGATAAAGTGTAACGATCCATAACTTTTAACAACTTTAAAACGGAAGTATTTTGAAATTAAGTAAAAAATTAAATTTGGAAAAAAATTAAATTTTTGATGTTGAGTGTTTTATTTGACCAAATTTAATAGTATAAAATTTCTTTGTGAAATTTCAAATTTTGTTTAACCTTAGTCAAAGTTTTCCTTAAGGTTGGAAAATTTGAATTTGAATTTTAAAATTTTATTTTTTATATGATACTAGACTGAATTCTGATATCCTCTCCATTTTGTCAAAATCGAACTCCTATTGCTTTAAAATATAAGTTACTATGAAAAATTGACATAAATTTGCAGTGTATATTTGTGTTTTTGTCTAAGTCTTATTGGGTTTGTTTAGTCTAATGGGCTCCTTAATAAACCAAGAGACCCTAGGAACCCTAAGAGACTTTGGACCCTTTCTTTTTCCACCCATTGACCTTCTGTTTACTATATGATTAAACAAGCACGTATAGATTTTTTTTCTCATTCGGAAACTTTTTGCGTACTTCTTCTTCTTCCTTAAATCTACAAAACTCCAAAATCACAAACCCCCAAACTCCATCCTTCCTCTCATCAAAACCCTTCCATCCTCTCTACCTTTGTCGCCGCCCTCCACTACAAATTCCGACCATTTCCCCCATCCTCCTCTATTTTATAAAAAAACAAAGAAAGCACAATTTGTTCGATTCACGTTGTGCTGCTTTACTTTGCTTTTGGATTGTTGCTTTGGATAGAATTGATTAGCTTATCATGTTTGGATTTCAACTAGGATTTATTTATTTGTATTGTCAAAAAATCTCTAACCTCGAAAGGTGAGCAATCACTCACGATTAACATTTTTATTGCTATGTAAATAAACATGGATTGAAATTTTATGAGAAATGTTTGCTTTAGATAGGAATATGTGATATATGTTGTTATGTTCCCTTGAATTTGTGTTATAATATTCACATGCACATGTTGTTTTCTATGTCACAAATAGTATGTTATGTTGATTTGATTAATTGCCACATATGTATGTTAAATATGTCACATATGATATGTTAGAGATGTGTTATGTTAGAAAAAAAATTATATATGCTATGTTGAAATATGTCACATATGCTATGTTGAAAAAAAAAGTGCTAGGTTAATAAAAACATATTTGCACATGATGTGTTAATAATATGTCGCTTATGTTATGTGGAAATAATATGTTATGTTTTGGAAAAATGATATGCCATGTTATTTTATTGTAAACCACCTTGCGAGTTCCTTGTATATATGTCATGTTATATATTTATATGTTATGTCAGTGTATGACATGTTAGAATTTGAAATATTCACTTATGCTATTTATGATATGTGACACATGTGATATGTTACTTATGCATGTGTATGTATTAAATTGTTAATTATGCACACATGTTGGTTATTGACATGTTATGTTATTTATGTTATTATTGTTCTCACACTCCAAGTTCCTTGATAGTTAGCAAAATCACTTTAGGTTGAAATGATATATACCCATTATAAAACCACCTTGGGTTTAAATAAATTTATTTAGAAGTAAAATTGGAATATTGTAAGTTTAAATTTATGTTTGAACTTGAAATTATGAAATCGAAATTTAATCGATTGAATGAAAGTTATAATTGGATTTTTAGTTTAAACTTGTTGTTTGAATTTAATTTAATAGCTTTAAGTGAAAAATTAAAATCTGAAGTTATATTTAATAATGAATCAATTGGAAACAAACATGAAATTCAGTATTTGAACTGAACCGATTTATAATGTGAAGATGATGTTTATTTGAGCCTAAGCATTTCACTTATTGAGTTATTTGTACATTACACTTGATTTGACTTACTTACATAAGAATGTTAGTTCTGACTCGAGTGTTTTTGTTTTACTTTAAGATCGGGTCACATCGAGTATTTCAGTTTAGCGAAGACACTTATTTCTGAAGATGAAGACGGAGTCAAAGACCATATCTACTACTATAATAGCTATTGTATATTCTGTCTGAAAAAAATGTAAATTCTGATTTTGTTTAAAAATTGTTTCATGAACTGTTTATGTATTTATTTTGTGTATTATACTTTATCCTTCCGCTGCGAGATTCTGCATTTTGTTCTTTTGAATATTATTTCATTTGGACAATCCTATTAATAATCTGTCTTTTAAATAGTTTGAGTTAGACATGTGTGGTTTATTGTCGATTTAAACTATCCAAAAAGGCAGGTTGTTACAAACCCTCTAACGCTCCATGTCAATATTTTCAAAGGAAACCAAAAGCTCTCTAACGTTCTAGGTTCTTAATAACAAAAACTACTTTTGGGGATAGGTTAATTCTGAAATTACTAGCAGAAGTAATAATAGACAAGGGGTTAAGAGTGCACAAATATTAGGGATGAAGACACTAACTTCTAGCAAATGTCCACCACTTCGAGAAGATAGTCATTTGCTCCTTCTAACAGCCATCACCTCACTGGTCGATGTAGAGGCTTGCACCTAACTTGGTGGAGCAACTAGTGGCGGGTGTATAATAGTTGTAGATTGGTTTCAATGTCCATCATTTGCGAATTGTCATGAATGGCTTCCAGTCTGAGGATCATTTCGTAATATTGATCCATATCTTACTTTAGATGGTAGCTTCTATCCTTTAAGTTCGTTAGGGGATCTTCCACAGGGAGAGGGGGCCACTAGGTTGAGGGGCAAGGTAGGTCAGTGGGATTGGCATAAAACTCGTCATCATTTGAGGAAGATATAACACAACCTTTTTACCTACCGCAATTCTTCTTTCCAAACCTATATCATGGCCTCTACTGACATGGTGTTGTCTATAAAACTCAGAGGGGGAATGCTTGACCAGGTCTGCAGTCCCTTAACATTGTTTAGGTAAATTGGCTTTTCAGCCTAATATTTAAGGGAGTCAACACACCTTAAAATGATGCATTCAAGGTTGATGGGCGGATGATCGTGTATCCAATGTTAAAAAATGAGCCAAAACGTGGCCGAAAGCTTGAGTGGTAACAGAGACCGGAATGGTTGCCTTCTTGTCAAGTGTAATCTTTACAAAGTGTATCTGCAGTCGGTTGAGGCCCAGGCACGGTGATTGGCTGCAATAAAGTCTTCGATGGGGAAGATTTTTGACCTCATGTCCTCATACATACATACATACATACATATATATATATATATATATATATATATATATGTATATATGTATGTATGTATGTTGATATATGTATGTAACTACAATTGTTATAGTTGTATATTTATCTTAAAATTATTTGCGATACATTGAATTAAAAAAATTGAAATAATAATTTTTAAAATTAAATAAAAGGATTTATTAAATAAATAATTTTAATGTTAAAAAGTGGCACAAATACCCAAGAAATTCTGTAGAGAATGAAAATGAAGAAATGTAAATGGAAATTGAGTAAAAACAAGAGACCAAACATTTGTAGTGGTTTGGCTAATCGTTATCTATGTCCACTTGAGATTTCTATTGATTATCATGTTGTTTTACAAGTACTGTTCTTATGGTTCGGTACGACTCCACAGGCAATTACAAAGAAATATTTAAGAATTGCAATGAAGCAAAAAAGGATCCCTAAAAATGAGCCCCGGCCTCCTATTTATAGCTGTAGGTTGGTGAGAAATTCTCCACCATGTGTTCTTCCATGATCTCCACTAATTAGCAGCACTTGCTCTCGAGAAAACGTGGCTAGGTTAGCTATGGATCGGTATTGATCCATAAGATCCATTTATGGATCATTCTTCTTAATTTGGGATGGAACGGCTTATTGTTAGCTTCATGATTTCCAACTTATTTGTATGGTTATAAGCTTGTTTCTGGGATAATATGATGGATCGATGGAGGAATGGAGTTGCTGATTTCAGGTGCTCAAGGCGTTTGGTAGCAAATGATGAATGATTGATCAATGAAGCATGGGATGGATTGCTATCACCAATACTTGAGTATAGAAGGAGGTTGAAGTGATTTGGGTGCAGGTTTATGGATCGGTACCGATCCATGGTGTTGGATCGATACCCATCCATCATTTAGATGGATTCAACTTTGGGATTTTATGGATTGGATTTGTTTTCATCTTGTGATTTGTGTTGCATTTTCTTTTTAGACTATGTGGCTATCTCTCTAGGCCGTCTGCCTTGATAGCTTTCGAGATCGACTTGTTCGATCCATTCAAATACTGCCGAGTCAAAAGGTTGGATAACACTTGCCTCCTAAAGTACATCTTGTGTTAAACATGATGTGCTTTGTATCCAGATAAGTCGGGATTCCCATATTGGACTCCAGTCCGTGCTTTAAATGGTTATTATTCTTCCTTCGAAACTTTTTGGTAAGTGTCGTGTAACTAGTTATTCGTTACGACGCTCATACTGATACTACAAAATTGGACTATGCTCTAATGATCTTCCATTCTGAGCTTGGTAATTTCAAACTAGTTCCTTTTCTGGATCTTTCAGGTTTGAATTAGCTTTTCCTAGGTTCCAATTATGGGATGTTGAGAATGTGTACACACGTGTGCTTAAATCATCCATCATGTTCTGATTCCATGTGTGTGCACATTCCTATGAAACATTAGTTGTACATACATATACATATGTTATGTTTATGTATGTATGTATATTATTGGACCGCTTGGTACCGATCCAAGCCTTAGAAATAGGCAAGTCCAATGCATAATATTTAGGTCCGGAGGTATATTACCCAACCCGTTTCCTTTCCTCCATCGCTTTACTTTTGCCATTGAGTTGGAGCTTCAATCTACCATTAACAGACTTCACCTTCCAATCAAACCATTGCCGTTTGACTTTAGAACGAGTGTCGTTGCTTCTTGACATCCAAACAATCACCACCACCCTTTACTCGAATTCTCCACTGAATGAATCCATATGACTGTACCCAATCCATTTTGTTGTTGAACAACCTTTAATTTGAAGTCTAGGACTTGAATCGACTATTCCTTTCAAGCTTGAACAATCTTAGGTAGGTGATGGAGGTGGAGATGGATGTTGGTGAGCTTCATGTTGATGGAAGTGTCGTGGATCGAGGGGAATTGTGCAAAACTCAGCCAAAATCCATCCAAGGGGATGGATCGATAAAGAACCAACCCTTGGTGGTTTTTTATGGCTCTTCGCTCACTCTTGAGCTTTGCATTGTCTAACACATTCGAGTTTTGCCAAGCACTATTTTCCAAGCTCCAAGGCATATTAAATGTATGGACACTGATGTGATACCCGTTGAGACGGACAGCAATGACGGTCACTTTTGATAAACTTCAGATTTTTAAATGAACTGTTGCATAATATCACTAATTGGCACTGCATGACACTGCACAACACTATAGCTTGCATCACATTGCACTGTGTTTTCACTTTAGCATGGGCGCATAACTTTTAATCCTTCTGGTATAACTTGTATGTTGAGTTTTGATAGTTATAGGTCATAGACGTTTCGAGCGTCTCTCCGCCCAAGCAACAGGTCCATCAATTTCCAAATATGCATAGTTAGATACTGAGTTGAGCTCGACTATGGTTCTGCCTACGCCACAAACTCCAATGTAACCCCTTCCGCCACCTAAAAATCCATAAGTAGGTCAACCTGCTTAGGAATTCCTATTAGAATCTGTGGAAGGCCTAACAGTCGAAGATGCTCCCAGCACACTTGACGATGCTATCATATTGGATGATCGAATAGATTCTATATCGTCAAAAATTAAAGGGGGATCACTCAGGAGGATATACAAGAAACATGGTATACCATTCGAGGACGTGTTAGTTCCTACACAGCACCAAAGGGTACATCATTCCTAGATGGGTACGCAACATGCAACAAATATATGTGCATGGTAGGATGCATCCCACCATTTAATCAATTCATCCAACAAGTTCTACATTTTATGAGGTTGTCTCCAACTTAACTCCATCGGAATAGCTATGCATTCCTTAATAGCTTATTTATAATCTTTGCTCACCATTTCAATAGGGAATTCCCTCCCTCATTTTCTTAGAGCTATCCAGGGATTGTCGAATTATGGTTGGCACTTAGAATAAAATGATCTATTTCAAGGACGAAATATTCTTTGCTCGTTATCCTCCTGGATTTGCACAGCGATGGTTGTCACCCCATAGGTTATATTCTTGTCTTTTTCAAACAAATCCAGGTTTGTGGTTCTGGTATCGTTAAGTGTCTTTGTTGTTCTTTATAGATGTAGCGTGCAGGCCCAGCAATGCTGCTATGGTAGAGACTCTCCAAAAACTTCATGCAATTCCATAGGCAGAGAAAGGCTAAACACTGCTTAGCGACGAGAATCTATAAGCCTATAATTTATTGGACCCAAATCATAGTGTCGGTATCTCGCTTCTGAAACCACCAATAGTGACAAGGATGACTTTTTGTCCAGAGATAACGGGGATCATTGCCAGTGCTCCCAGTTTAAAGTCTAGTGATCGAGGCTGGTGACATACAAAAGCATATCAAAGAAGGTGAAATCCGAGAGGAAGGTGAGGAAGGAGGTAATGGAGGAAAAGAAAGCCAAGTCGGTACAAATGCAGGCTTTAATCCATTTGTTGATGGAGACGACGATGATGATAACCAACCTCTTCAAAGAATAAGTCTCAATATTAAAATTTCCAAAAATCATAATTAACTTTTCCTCTAACGGTCATGGTGTTTTTGAAACTTGTGTACAACACTCAGAGGATCCTTATGTAAATTTTAGGCCAATCCTTGATGTAATCGACTCTTCCGACGTAGCAGTATGAGTATTGGGGACATTGGATCCCTCGTCGCTTCCAAGACGATGAGCCTTCAACTAAATCGGGGGAGATTACCTCTATCAGCAAAATTCAAACCTACGGTCCATCACGGAGACACTATGACACTTGCATGCACAACCACGTGTACTGCACTCTACTCAGCTTATATTCCATTCTTTTCTTGTTAAGGCTGACTGAACTTTGTTTCATTTAAAGGCTCAATGGATTGACGTGGTTTGTACGAGGATCTTGAGGATCGGATGGCCTATCAACCGAGATGCAAACCAATTGTGCGACCCCAAAAATCCAGTCATGATTCTTGTTCTAGTCGACGTTAAAGCCACGATTGAGGGGGCAGAGAGAAGGACTATGGGTTATAGAACTTCTCGTCTAGGCATCGATCCAGATCCAAGTCGCCTTCATCCAGTGGTTCGGAAAGGCACTTTAGCCGCCTCGACGACATTCATCATGATGACCCTTCTCGTGTTTCCCTCTCTGCTAAACAGATAGTGCAATATCATGCTTCCCGGCCTTTTGACCATCCTTCAAAATTTACTGCTTCTGATTCCTCTCGACATAGAGCTGATAAAGCGCTTATCGAGAAGCCTATCGAATATCATATCATCGAAATAGAGCAGTCGATTGCTTCAAATCCTCAAATAGCTGAACTACAGTGTCTTTTTCCAAAAATTTGTTTTAAAGGTTGCAAAATTTTCCCCAATTTGAAAGATATTTCTTATGATATTAAGGGCCAAACAGTAGTGCATGCTGGTGATGTGTACGATTAGTACTTTATTTGGAGGAGGTTAACCAAACAAAATTCTTAATATGCTAAGAACTTGGAGACTGAGGCTGCGAGCCTGCTACTTATGGCGAACCAAAATGATGAGAATATCGCTCATCTTGATGTAAAGGTCGCCCAGTTGAAGAAGGCAAAGGTTGAACCAGACCAGAAGTCCAAAGACTTAAATGCAGTGATCGAACGAGAACGAAAAAGCCACCTTAGCCAAGTTGAATCTGTTCATCATAGGAATTTTGAGCTGGCTGAAGAGGTGAAGGAGTTGAAGGCACAGCTTGAAAAAGAAAAGAAGGAGAAAGATGAGGCCCTTCAAACAGTTCAAAACTACTATGAAGAAATGCTCGACACTCGTAAATAGAGGGATGATTCATTAGACAAAGCCAAGAAGTAGATGAGTTGGTGGCAACCACGAGAGGCAGTTTAAAGACAAGTTCGAGCCACTCATCACCAATTACAACGCCAACGTACTCAAGTACCGAGATTTGGTGTGGCTTGGTAAAGGTTATCCCCAAGCACTAGCATTGGCCTGGAAGCAGATTGAGCGGGAAGGGCAACAACATTCAAAAGGAGATGAAGTAAATCTGACAGAGTTGGGGGTCAAGATTGTAAGTCCAGTAGAAATTGAAGCACTTAGAGCAAGTGAGCTTATCTTGCACCCAAAGCTGGCTACTTTAGTTTAGAAAGATCAAGTCGAAGGCTCTGGCACCACTCCTCAGGAGCCTACTTCAGGTCTAACTTCTAGAACTCTAGCTACATCTGTTGCTCTATTTATCCCTCTGTATAGTCCAGATGCATCGTAATGTTGAAAAAAAGCATGATGTCTCCCATTCATGAAGGGAATTCAGATGGTACGCTCATCCATACGGAGTCTCAATCTAGCGGAGGTATACTGTTGACCTCACCCATATTTAAGAAGGCGCACATGATGCTAATCGATGTCGCTAACCTCTCCTTTCATCTTTCTCAAATTTCTGGTCAACCTGCAATTTCTAGTCCCCTGAAGATTGACTCCTAACGAGGACAACAAGCAACAATGATCGATTCAACGGTCGTGACTATTTCCAGGAGAACTCTGAGCATTCCAATTGGTGATGCTCCGGGTCCTGGTGCACAGATGATTCATGCTTTGCAAGAAGTGGGGCTCTGTGGCCTATAGATTACGCAACCTACCGATGATGTTCAGATCACCGGGTCGATTAATCTTGTTCAAAGGATTTCAACAAGCGAGCTTCTTGAGCAGCAACTCGAGTCCGCTGTAGAAGTTAAACAAAAGCAAGTCGACTTTTTTTCTCCTCTGTCAATAACTTTGCCTAGCAAGATTGTTTATTCTTAGGTCACGCTACCTATGACCGAAAGCACTCAAAGCATGTCTACTGCCTCGTTGCTTAGTTGGCCTTCGAAAGGCAAAAGAAGTGGAGGAAGAATAAAGAAGAAACTTGAGGGGTCCAGTGCACCATCTTCTGCGGAGAAGAAGAAGAATAAGCCCAATAAGTGGTCATCTATCTCCTTCATATTTTTGGTTGTATAGCCGTAGGACCTGCTTTTCCTTTTGTTTTTAGGCCGTCTTTGTGTAGGTTTGGCCTCCGCTTATGCTTTTAATTTAGATGTTAATAACACTTGTATTTTTCTTCCAAGTCTTATTTTGACTATAAATAATGTAGACTTTTGTTGCACTAAAATCGTGTGTGAATTTGACTAAATGTTTGAGATATGCGCTTTACATTCGGCATGTTTCCAATCTACTTCTCATCATTATCCTTAGACCCAGTCACTAGTCCATTCTATTATTTAAGCCAGTAAGGGACGATTATCATAGCATTTATCCGCACATGCTCGCACATGACTATGTTCGATTCTGAAACTTAGTCAAATTCCGATTGATTAGGGAAATAATTTACACATTCCTTTTAAGGATGTTTTAAGTGTGATCGTGCCTAACTCCGGGCGTCAATCGAAATGATTCATTTCTAGATGGCAATGCGGGTCTTCCTACTTCGAGAGGCGTGCTTTAACCATGCCAAATTCTAGGCATCGGTTGATAGTTAGCCACTAAAGTTAGTGGTTTGGACATCCCTATTTAGGATGTTTACTTACAATCGTGCTAACTCTAGGAATCGATCGAAGTTTTTAGTAGATCCCCACCTAACTTTGGACACAGACCTTTTATCTTACCTACTCTGGTGTAACGACCCAAAATTTTGGTTATTTGAAATTGGAATATTAAATTAATTTTAATTACTTGAAAGTTACTTTTTATATATTTTATAAGAGGAAATTATTGTCAAGGACAAAATTTCACAGCATTTTAGCCTCAAGGACAGACCTTAAATATTTTATCCTGATGGACAACTTTATGTAGGTATCGGTTTTTAGTCATTGATAGCAGTTTTTAGGTATCAGTTTGTAGTTATCGGAAGCAGTTTTTAGGTATCAGTTTAGTTCGGTAGCAGATTTATTGTCCTTATGAATAATTTTGGAAAATGTTTGTCCTTATGAATAATTTTTAAAAGAATATTTGTCCTTGTGGTAAAAATATTGAGGTCGTGTCCTTGAGGCAAAAAATATACAAATCTTTTTCCTTTAAATTAATTCCCCCATAACTTGAATTTCAAATATAATGATTTGTTGGAAAATTTATTTGTTGAATTAAATAATTGAAATTGATTAAATAGTGAAATCTTGAGTTCTAAGCTAGATAAAAATAATTTCAAAGCTTATTAAATTTCTATTAATAAGAATAAAGGTAAATAAAATTTTAAATTGGATTTAAAAGTGATTTACTCGATTTTAAAATAACTTGTTTAAATTAACATATAAAATAGCCTTCCGCGGCACAGTCTCAGATTTCGACATAACCAGTTCTATTAAATCCGTAATAGTGTATTATTATTAGATTTCAAATTTCGTAGCATTTAGAATTACCGTTGGGTCGTAGGAGATAGAAATGCATTGAAGTTTATATCGAAAAATTAGTATAATAATTGGGTTCAAAAAGCAATCTTCTCCATACGATCGAATTAGGCCTCGAAACTTGTTCTATTCATTCGAAATATAGGTATAACATTATGAATGCCTAGCAGCATGCCTCGATTGGGATCCAAAATTTACAACTTGAAATTTAAATAATATATATTCTTGATTTTGACCTTAGCCCACATTCTCTCACATCATCCCACCCTATCACTGTTAACAAGCCAACCTACCCTCTACTCATTCTTTTTCCATCCTTTGTGCCTTTTTAAAATTGCCAATAAGAAATCTTAAGGAAGAAAAAATAAATGGCCTCAAATTGAAAAAAAATTATTATAAAATAAAATCCTCCACCAAAAATTCCAAATGAAGTCGTTTTGTGTTTGAATCGTTGAGCTCTTCCATTCCTTATCATTTTTAAAGTTTGCAGTGGATTTTTTTGACTATCGAATGTTCACAGACATTGGAATCAGCTAACCCGGTAGGGTTAGCTATGGGATGAGATTGAAGATGTAATTCGTGAAGCGAAGCTCGAATTCGAGCATCTCATATCGAATAGCAGCCGTGGGCCAAAGATGGTGAGGTGCGATGCTACTTTTAAGATCACGACATGGCTACAGTACCAAGATAAACGAGCAGCAGTCGCGACTCTCGTGGGTGCTCTGGAGTCACCATCATGGGTGTAGGAAGGTGGAGGTTTCGATGGGAAATAGGATGACATGGTTTGATACGAGTTTTGACAAGTGGTTCGTCGAGAGGAGAAGCATGCACGTTCGTGTGCATTTGGGTGTATGGGGGGGTGGGGGGATTTCGAATTGGAAGAAGGAAGGGTAGCAGGTCGGTGGGCTTAGTGGGCCGGGTTGTGTAATTTGGATAAAGGGTTATTGAATGATGCAGCAAGGCCTATGGGAATTCAGAAGTTAGACCATATTAAGTCGTACACGAGTCAAGGAGCTTCGGATTTAACTCGTAAGTCGTACACGAGACAATTGAAGGAGATATATGAGAGGGATGCATCTCTTAACGGCTTAAGTCATACGTGTTTGATGAGTCGTTCACGGGTTAATAGATGCATGAGTCGTTTCCGACCTAACGAAGCTTGGAGGAACGAGCTACGGCTTAACAAAAAGGGAGATGAGGCATCGGACTTGAGTCGTCTACGACTCAAGAGCATGGAACGTTTCCGACCTAATTGGGCGAGAGAAGAGGAGGCACGAGATAACAGATACTTGAGTCGCATACGAGTTAAGGAAACAAGGTTACGACTCAAGGGGATCGTGGGGTGTTCGTACCTGATGAGTCGTACACGACTCAACAACTTATCCATAAGTCGTGCCCGAGTTAGCATCAAGAGGGAGAAGGGTTCAACTGATGGAGGCTTGAGTCGGTGGAGGGACTACGACCTAGATGAGTCGTCCAGTGTTAAGTCGGTTGAGTCGTGAGTCGCTGGGCTTGTTGAGTCGTGTTGTATTTAGGTCGTTACCGACCTAGAGGTTATGTGTGTTGTATTGTAGGTCGTTACCGACCTATGGATGTGTGAGATGTATGGTACTAAGTCGTGTGCGACTTGGGGGTTGAGTCGGCAAGAGTTGAGTCGGTCATAGATGTAATGTGTTAGGTCGTTAACGACCTTGGATGAGTCGGTTGTATTTTGGTCTGTTGTAAAAGCGTTGAGTCGCGAGTGTTAAGTCGGTCACGACTTAAAATGGGTCGTGAGTCGGTGCCGACCTAAGAGATGGGTGTTGTTTGTTGTGTTGAGTTGTAATTCTCTATAAATAGCGTGTGTGTTGTAATTTTTGTGGTTGTTGATTTTGAATAAAATTTCTCTTTTGTTAGCTTTGTGCTTTCATACCAATTGGTAGTTGAGTGTAATCTCCTATCTCCACTTACGTCATTCGAGTGCGCTCGAATCCACGTTTGTTGAAGCCGATTCACGGAATCTAGTGCGCTAGATCAACGTGCGAAGAATCGTAGATCTTTGAACACGGTATAGTGCGCTATCAACGTGTTTGAGATAGCTAGAGTTCGGTATCTTTGGATCAACGAACTTGGGCATTTTGGTATCTTCAACTCACCGATTGCTACATTTCATCGATTGAAGTTTTGTTTGATTAATCCGCTGCGTCAGTTTTGGTATCAGAGCCATACTTAGCCAATCATAGCTAAGTTTGATTCTTGGAGCCAAGTTTTTTGAAGTTTTTGAAGTTTGGAGTTGTTCATTGTGTTCATATTGAAGTTGCAACAAGTTTGGGGTGTTTGATCCATTTCATTTTGGATCGAGGAGTTGGACTTTGTTTGGATTTTGAATTGGAGTTTTGCGCGCCAAATTTTGAAGGGTTTTGGAGTTGTAGGCCGAGCTAAGCAAGTGAACCGAGATAGATTGGTGCGAGCTAGTTTGAGCCGTGCCAAGTGATTGAGTTGTGCATTGTTGAAATCGACCTAAGTTGAACCGTGAAGTGTCAAGGCCGAGACCAGTTGGAGCCGAGACATTGTTGAACCGTGACTTGTTGATTGAAGTCTTGTGTTGAATTTTTGAAGTCTTGTGAAGTTTACAACCATGCCACCAAGGAGAGCTAACCGACATCAAAACGTTGAAGCTTTGTATCGTAGAGAAGAAGCCGAGCTTATGGAACAACGTATTAATGAAAAGTTTGATGAAGGCATTGGTAAATTGGAGAGATTGATGACTGATTTGAATCAAAGGAGGAGATCACCAAACTCGAACCATGGAGGAATCCGAGTTTCGCCATTGGTTACGGAAGCGAGGAGGGTATCACCACATTCTTGTAGAGATAGAAGAGAAACATCAATTTCATCACGAAGAGATCATCATGACTATGCACATGAAGAAAGAAGAAGTCATCGAGAATTTGACCATGAAGTATATAGAGATGAAGAGAGACATAGTCAAAGAAGCATGCATGAGAGAAGGGATGATGTTAGTCGAGATCGATGTAGGCGTACCTTTGATTTTGTTGAAGAGGGTGATAGAGCAAGTATTCCTTATAAAGATCGAGACCAAATTCGAAATTCTTACCGTGATGTGGAGGATGATCGTCGTTGGGAGTCGGGTATGAAAATGGAAATTCCAGAATTTAAAGGCGGAATGGTTGCTGAGGAGTTTTTAGATTGGTTGTCTAATGTGGAGGAAATCTTTGATTTCAAGGAGGTGCCGGAGAATAGAAGGGTGAAGTTAGTTGCTACAAGGCTGAGGGGAAGAGCATTGGCATGGTGGCAGCAAACTAAACTTACTCGAGAACGAATGGGGAAGTCAAAGATAGAATCTTGGGAGAAGATGAAAAAGTTGATGAGATCTACTTTCTTACCTTACAACTACCAGTCACTTATGTACCAAAGGTTGCAGAATCTGAGGCAGGGGACAAAGTCTGTTAGTGATTATGCTGATGAATTTTACCAACTCATTGCCAGGAATGATATCATGGAAACAGAAGAACAGCTAACTGCTAGATTCATTGGGGGCTTGAGAATGCAGATCCAAGATATGGTTAATATGTTTGATCCTAGATCAGTAGCAGAGGCACATCAGAAAGCGTTAGCTTGGGAGAAACAAGGAAGGCGTGGAGGTGGTGTGTTTACTAATTCCAATAATCAAGCAAGGGGTGTTGGCGGAAGTTCTAATGTTCCTAAACCTGTTACAAAGCCAGTGGTGAAGGAGGCAGAGAAAGCGAAGGCTAGTAGTGTTTTCAAATGTTATAATTGTCAGGAGTTGGGTCACAAAAGCAACGAATGTCCGAAGCCGAAGAAGAGAACCATGGTTGCAGAGGTTGAGGCAGATGATGGTGAGGAGGCAGAGTATTCAAATGTACCTTATGTTGAGGAGGAAGAAGAAGTGTCGGGAGATGAAGGATGTAATCTTATGATGAGGAGAAGTTGTTTGACACCAAAGCAAGAGGAGGATTGTAGTTGGCTGAGAAGCAATATTTTCCAATCGACATGTACTATTCTGGGAAAGGTCTGCAAGTTTGTTATTGATGCAGGAAGTTGTGATAATATTATTTCTACAGAAGCAGTGAGAAAGTTGAACTTGAAGACCGAGAAGCATCCTAAACCATATAAGCTAGCATGGTTAAGGAAGGGAGGTGAAGTAAAAGTGTGTCGAAGGGCTTGTGTTAATTTTTCGATTGGGAAGAAGTACAAAGATGAAATTTGGTGTGATGTTGTGGACATGGATGTTTGTCACTTGTTATTGGGCAGGCCATGGCAGTTTGATAGAGCAGTTCAGCATGACGGTCGTGCCAACAGTTACAGTTTCATGTTCGAGGGTACTAAAATCACTTTGGTTCCTAAGAAGCAACAGCAGAAGGAGAACAAACTGGAGGAGATTGAAGAATTGAAAACTCTGTTGACTTTGAAGGAGTTTGTCAAGGAAGTGGAGGAAGAACCTGAAGTGTTTTTGTTGATTGGGAGAGAGAGTAGTGAAGAAGTTGAGATTCCCGAAGAAGCAAAGCCAGTTTTGGAAGAGTTTGAAGATGTCTTTCCAGAGGAGTTGCCAAAGGAGTTACCACCACTTAGAGACATTCAACATCAGATTGATCTTGTTCCGGGGGCAGTGTTACCACATCGACCACATTATCGTATGAGTCCGAAGGAACATGAGGAATTGAGAAGGCAGGTGGAAGAATTACTTGAACAGGGTCGTATTCAGGAAAGTTTGAGTCCGTGTGCTGTACCTGCATTGTTAGTACCAAAGAAGGACGGAACTTGGAGAATGTGCACTGATAGTAGAGCTTTGAATAAGATCACTGTTCGTTACAGATTTCCTATGCCGAGGTTGGATGATTTGTTGGATCAGTTGAGTGGGGCAACTATATTCTCGAAAATTGATTTGAAGAGTGGTTATCATCAAATTCGTATCAGACCTGGAGACGAATGGAAGACAGCTTTCAAAACTAGAGAGGGGTTGTACGAATGGTTGGTTATGCCATTTGGTTTGTCTAATGCACCTAGTACATTCATGCGGGTGATGAATCAAATTTTTAGACCACTCATTGGAAAGTTCGTCGTGGTTTATTTCGATGATATTTTGATTTATAGCAGGAGTACGGAGGAACATGTTCTACATCTGAGGGAAGTGTTGCTTATTCTTCGTGAAGAACAATTTTATGCTGCTACAAAGAAATGTGTGTTTATGACACCTAGTGTTTTATTCCTGGGGTATGTTGTTTCAGGGGAAGGTATTCAAGTTGACCGGAGTAAAGTTGAAGCAGTCAAGAATTGGCCACAGCCAAAGACAATTACAGAAGTGAGAAGTTTTCATGGGCTAGCGTCATTCTACCGAAGGTTCATACCACACTTCAGTAGCGTGATGGCTCCAGTGACTGATTGCATGAAGGGTAAACAGTTGGTGTGGTCAGAGGAAGCGGGGGTTGCCTTTGAAAGGATCAAGGAATTGTTGACGTCTGCACCAATTCTTGTTTTACCAAATTTTCAGTTATTGTTTGAATTACACACTGATGCTTCGAAGGTGGGTATTGGAGGAGTTCTGAGTCAGAATGGGAAGCCAGTTGCTTATTTCAGCGAAAAATTGTCAGGGGCAAAGATGAGATACAGTACATATGACGTTGAATTTTATGCTGTTGTTCAGGCTGTTAAGCATTGGAGACATTACTTATTTCAGAAGGAATTTGTTCTGTACACTGATCACGAAGCTTTGAAACATTTACAGGGGCAAGATAAGATTTCAGCAAGACATGCATCATGGATTGCATATTTACAGCAGTTTACTTTTGTCGTTAAGCACAAATCTGGGGTGACCAATCGAGTAGCTGATGCTTTAAGTAGGAGGAGTCATTTACTGACGACAATGAAGGTGGAAGTGACGGGGTTTGAAATGTTGCCAGAGATGATTGAAGAAGATCCTTACTTTGTGAAATATGTTGAAAAAGTGAAGGATGGGAGTACCGATGAATTCATGTTAGTTGATGGTTTTCTGTTTAAAGGAAATCGTTTATGTATTCCGGACTGTAGTTTGAGGATGAAGATTGTGAAGGAATTGCACGAGGAAGGACATGTTGGCCGTGATCGTACTTTACAGTTGATTTCGCAGTCTTACTTTTGGCCGTCGATGAGGAAAGAGGTTGAAAGATTCGTGGAGCGATGTCATATTTGCCAAGTTTCAAAAGGGACAGCAACGAATGCAGGGTTGTATATGCCGTTACCAGTACCATCTAAGCCATGGGTTGATATCAGCATGGATTTCGTTTTGGGTTTGCCGAGAACTCAAAGGGGAAATGATTCGATATTTGTTGTGGTGGACAGGTTTTCAAAGATGGCACATTTTGTTGCTTGCAAGAAGACAGCAGATGCAGTTCGAGTCGCACAGCTATTTTTCAAGGAGATTTATCGACTTCATGGTTTACCAGAATCTATTGTTTCTGATCGAGATACTCGTTTCCTGAGTCACTTTTGGCTGAGTTTGTGGAAGATGGTCGGAACAAAGCTGAATTTTAGTAGCGCTTACCATCCACAAACTGATGGGCAGACAGAAGTTGTTAACAGGTCATTGGGAAATTTGTTGCGTTGTCTTGTACAGGATAATTTGAGAAGTTGGGACATGAAATTATGCCAAGCTGAGTTTGCTCATAATCATGCAGTGAATCGTAGCACAGGATTCAGTCCATTTCAGATCGTTTATTCAATTTTACCCAGGGGACCGCTAGATTTGGCAGTAGTACCACAGTCGAAGGGAACAGTTAAACGAGCTGTTGATTTTGTTGACGAGCTGACTGAATGTCATAGAATCGTTAAGGAACGATTGGAAAAGTCGAACGAGAAATATAAAAAGTTTGCAGATTTGAAACGTCGAAATGTTGAACTTAATGAAGGCGATTTGGTTTATGCTGTGTTAACAAAGGATCGTTTTCCAGTGGGTGCTTATAACAAGTTGAAGGCGCGAAAAATTGGTCCAGTTGAAGTTTTGAAGAAAATCAATGAGAATGCCTATCGATTAAAGTTACCAGATGATGTTTATACTTCTGATGTTTTTAACATCAAACACTTAACTCCGTATCATGGGAATGAGATTGTTGAGGAAGAATTTACAAATTCGAGGTCGAATTTTTCTCAACCAGGGGAGGATGATGCAGCAAGGCCTATGGGAATTCAGAAGTTAGACCATATTAAGTCGTACACGAGTCAAGGAGCTTCGGATTTAACTCGTAAGTCGTACACGAGACAATTGAAGGAGATATATGAGAGGGATGCATCTCTTAACGGCTTAAGTCATACGTGTTTGATGAGTCGTTCACGGGTTAATAGATGCATGAGTCGTTTCCGACCTAACGAAGCTTGGAGGAACGAGCTACGGCTTAACAAAAAGGGAGATGAGGCATCGGACTTGAGTCGTCTACGACTCAAGAGCATGGAACGTTTCCGACCTAATTGGGCGAGAGAAGAGGAGGCACGAGATAACAGATACTTGAGTCGCATACGAGTTAAGGAAACAAGGTTACGACTCAAGGGGATCGTGGGGTGTTCGTACCTGATGAGTCGTACACGACTCAACAACTTATCCATAAGTCGTGCCCGAGTTAGCATCAAGAGGGAGAAGGGTTCAACTGATGGAGGCTTGAGTCGGTGGAGGGACTACGACCTAGATGAGTCGTCCAGTGTTAAGTCGGTTGAGTCGTGAGTCGCTGGGCTTGTTGAGTCGTGTTGTATTTAGGTCGTTACCGACCTAGAGGTTATGTGTGTTGTATTGTAGGTCGTTACCGACCTATGGATGTGTGAGATGTATGGTACTAAGTCGTGTGCGACTTGGGGGTTGAGTCGGCAAGAGTTGAGTCGGTCATAGATGTAATGTGTTAGGTCGTTAACGACCTTGGATGAGTCGGTTGTATTTTGGTCTGTTGTAAAAGCGTTGAGTCGCGAGTGTTAAGTCGGTCACGACTTAAAATGGGTCGTGAGTCGGTGCCGACCTAAGAGATGGGTGTTGTTTGTTGTGTTGAGTTGTAATTCTCTATAAATAGCGTGTGTGTTGTAATTTTTGTGGTTGTTGATTTTGAATAAAATTTCTCTTTTGTTAGCTTTGTGCTTTCATACCAATTGGTAGTTGAGTGTAATCTCCTATCTCCACTTACGTCATTCGAGTGCGCTCGAATCCACGTTTGTTGAAGCCGATTCACGGAATCTAGTGCGCTAGATCAACGTGCGAAGAATCGTAGATCTTTGAACACGGTATAGTGCGCTATCAACGTGTTTGAGATAGCTAGAGTTCGGTATCTTTGGATCAACGAACTTGGGCATTTTGGTATCTTCAACTCACCGATTGCTACATTTCATCGATTGAAGTTTTGTTTGATTAATCCGCTGCGTCATTGAATTACATAATTTTTTGTTTAAGAATTAAATTAGTTAACTCGTAAATTTAATAACTTGTACGTTTTAGGTCAAAATCCAACGTAGTCGCGTTGGGTTCATATTAATGAGGTCTTTGCTATTGAATCAGTTTGGTTGAATTTAAAGCTTGTAGAATTTTCAGTTAAATTTGAACGCGTTCGAATTTAATCGGAATCAGAACACGAAAGCGACAACAAAAATAAAGGTGAGTGTTTCTAACGCTCACGACGTACTATAATATTTTTATGTTCGTTAAAGTTGAATTGTGAAGTTATCAAATTTTATTGACTATTAATTGAAAATGAAATTGACATATGAATTGACTGTAGGCATTCACATTAATAGTTAAATTTGAAATTGAATTGCCAGTAAATTACCTGATATTGGTAACTATGAAGTTGTGAATTATTGGTTGATTTCGATGTTGATTGTGATAGATGCTATTGATTGATGTTTTGGATGATTTGGACGATTATTTATTTTGATATATCCTATTATCATCCTGTATATTATTTATTGTTACCTGGAAAATCGACCAGGCAACTAGAACGTTCGGTATTCAGAGTTGCACTCGACATCGGAAAACTTTCGGCCATTTAGAATTACACTCGGCATAAGGAGCGCTCGGCATACGTGACAACCGGCATCTATAGACAGTCGGCAGGCAAGAACATTCGGCACCAGATAGTGCTCGGCAGTCCAAGATCGCGCTCGGCATAAGATCGTTCGGCATGAAGAAGCAAAGGATCGTTCGGCCTCCAGAAGATCGTTCGGCGTCCCAGCATCGTTCGGCGTAGTTCACTCAGCACAAGTGCTCCCTAGAGAAGTCAGCATGCTCGGCTTGAGATCGTCCGGTATCCAGGAGATTGTTCGGCCTTGAGTCGTTCGGCTGAAGAAGCCATTCGGTCAAACCCTTCACTCGGCCAAGCCCTTCACTCGGCATTACTATCGTTCGGCATTCCTGCCACATTCGACCTGCATCTCTCATTCAACCTCTCGCCTCGCTCGGCCTAAAGAGGGGAGACTCGGCATGCTTCGTTCGGCACAAGGAGTTCGGCTCGGCATGCCTTATCCGGCCTCCCTGGTTCGGCATACAGTACATACACTACTTGGACCAAGTTATTCGGCCATCTGGCCCACCAGGGAAGTCCAACCCACTTTCGTCTATAAATAGAGAGGCAGGGGCACAGAAAACGGGATCAGATTTTAGAGAGCACTGAGGAGACTCTGCCACATTGAATCCTCATTCAAGACTTATTTCTTTTACCTTGCAATTGTATTCTAATACTTAAGAACGGATTGTATCTGTAATCAAGTATCAAGTGGAAAATAAAGATCAGTTTCAAAGTGGACGTAGGCCACTGCGCCGAACCACTATAAATTTGGTGTTCATACTTTCCGCATTTTAATTTATGTTTTCTTCTCTTTTTCAGTTTGTTTTCTTCATTATTCTCTCTACACAATCTTTCTAAGGGTGTTAGTGACCAATTTTGGTGCTAACATTTTGGTGCTTTCACTGAGAATTGAATTCTCAGGCTATTAGGATCTACTTTGTAGCTACTGGATTGCGTAAATCCCCCGAAGGAGATCCATAATCATTCATAAGGCATCTGTTGATTCTACTCAGAGTTACAGCCAACAACTCTATCATGGGAAGACCATGAACCAGATCGGCCTCTCAAAGTGCAGATGTCCGTGAAACTGCTAGCATACAACAAGATGGTCCTAGCAAGCAACAAGCGATTCGAGGCATAGGACCCTCCAACCAAAATCAAGCGGAAGTTGTTTCCCGAGCAGAGTTCAATGACTTAATGAAAGAACTTAGGGAAAGCAGGAGGCAACTTGCTGAGCAAATGTAGACCAATGCTGACCTCATGATTCAGCTTACTAAGCAGCAGCATCGAAATGCTGGAGGTAGCCCTGCCCCTTACTCAGAAGATGATAGTTCGACTTCAGCTGACGAACCACCTAGGCGTAGACGCCGCAAGGATGAAGGTGCACAAGCAGGTGCCACCAATCGATCGACTAGGGATCAAGCTCGCGAAGAGGCTGGACACCAGACTCACCAAGATCCCAAAGAACCCAACCTTCCATCTTCCATACCTACCCCCGACTTGACAGCTATGGTTAGGCAGCTGATGAAAGAAAACCAAGGATTGACTAATGAAGATTGGGGAGTTTCCAAGAATCATACTCTCTTCACAGATACCATCCTACAGGCTGAATACCCAAGGAAGTTTAACATGTCCACCATTCCTGCCTATGAAGGGAAAACTGACCCTAGACAGCATGTAATAAGGTATGGATGGATGATGGATTCAGCAAGAGCCAACGACACAACCAAGTGCAGGTGCTTCCCGATAACTTTATCCGGAATCGCCACCATGTGGTTCGCTCGACTTCCTCCACGGTCAATCTCCAACTTCGACGAATTAGCAAGAAAATTCATAGAACAATTCAGGATACACACCACTCGTCCCAAGGATGTGATGTCCTTGTCAAGTGTGACCCAAGCTCCAGGAGAATCACTAAAAGCATACTTGTAGAGATTTCATGTTGCCGCTACTGAAGTGAGCAATCCTAACGATCACGCAATTTTGATGGCAGTAATGCGTGGAATGGATCCAGATTCTGAATTTGGAGATTGGTTGGCAGAAAAGCCCCCAGCCACGCTGGAACGTTTTTATTCGAAAGCCCATCAATTCATAAGGAGGGAAGAAGCTCGGTGGACAAGGAAAGACAAGGCACCGGGGCCCGGTCAGGAATCTGTAAAGAGTAATATCACTGCGAAGACAACCGGAGATAACCCTGGGAAAGCTCAAGCCAACGTCCAGAACGAGCCCGGGCAGTCTAAAGCAACTAGAGGCGGAAATCCTGGAAAGAAGAAGAAGGAAACGGGGAGATGGAAGTCAAGAATCCCGACCTACAACGAATACAATCCACTGAATACATCTCTTGAGAACATCTACTTGTCGACCTGCAACACTTTTCAATACAGAAAACCACGCCCAAAGAAATCAACAGAGGAGCAGAAGCGGACTGGGAAGTATTGCCACTTTCACGAGTCCTACGGACACAACACTGACGAGTGCAGGCATCTTCATGACGCTATTGAGAAATTGATTAGGCAGAAGAAGCTACAGGAATTTGTCAGAGACTCGCCAGACAGTAAACAGGAGACATCGGACCCCGGACGCGGGCCAGCTCCACGCCAGCCAGAACAACCTGCTCGGAATGTGGGAAATTGGTTATTAACACAATTGCTGGTGGCCCTCATCCCGCGGATAAAAATTGGCTGGAGATGGAGCGATATGCTAATTCTCTGAGACATACGGAGTATGAGTGGTGTTCAAATATGGAGGATGGAGCTCCCGCAAAGCAGCAGCGCACGATGAACGACGATATTGTATTCAGGAATAGAGATGCGGATAAGGTGGAAGCCCCTACTATCGATCCGATGGTCATATCCGCGACCATCGGACCGGCATTCGTAAGAAGAATTCTAATCGATTGCGGAAGTTCCATTAACATCACCTTCAAGAAAGCATATGACCAAATGAAGCTGGAGACTAAGGATTTGAAACCATCTAAAGCCCGAATCCATGGCTTTAACGGCGCAGCAACAGACGCAGTAGGATATGTAGAGTTACCAGTTGAACTGGGACAAGGAGAACGCAGGAGAGTGCGAATCCTGCCATTCATAGTGTTGGATGTTGATTTACCATACAACGTATTCCTGGGACGACCAGCCCTCGCAGACTTCAGGGCAGCCTTGGCCCCGTGGTGTTTGACGTTAAAGTTTCCCACAAACAAAGGAGTAGGAGTAGTGCATGGTGATCAGGCAACCGGACGTGCATGCTACATGGCTGAGCTCAGAGAAGCGCAACGTAGGGAGAAAGGAAAGGTCGCGGACAGCTTTGTTTGCATCCAAAATTCTGATGATTGAGAACTAATGCCCGAGCCCTGGCTCGGGCAACATTCTCGGATCCATAGAGACTTAGATCCGAGAGATGATGATGGGGAACCCAAGGAAACGAATGCAGCGCCAGCTGAACTAACTATTGACATCTCAGTTAGCCGCAGCGACCCATCACGGTTTCTTAAAATAGGATCACGACTAGACCCCGTGACAGCTGAAAACCTTATTGACTTCCTCCAAGCGAACCTTGATGTGTTTGCTTGGACACATTCTGATATGTGCGGGATTTCTCCTGCAATTGCAAATCATATGTTGAACATAGACCCAAAACACGTCCCCGTGAAGCAGAAAAGGAGAGGCATGGATCTAGAGAGGTCCGCAGCTCTCAAAGAGGAGGTGGACAAACTCAAAACCAACGGGTTCGTCCGCGACGCCCTCTACCCTGAATGGGTGTCCAACCCAGTGTTGGTAAAGAAAGCCAATGGGAAATGGAGAACTTGTGTTGATTACTCTGATTTAAATAAAGCCTGCCCAAAGGACAGTTTCCCGCTACCAAGGATCGACCAACTGGTCGATTCAACAGCCAGACACGAGTTACTATCATTTATGGACGCGTACTCTGGCTATAATCAAATTCCGATGCACATCCCGGACCAAGAGCATACCAGCTTTGTCACAAACGTCGGGTTGTATTGCTACGTATTAGTGCCCTTCGGATTGAAGAACGCAGGAGCAACTTACCAACGTCTGGTAAATCGAATGTTCAAAGATCAGATTGAAAAAATGATGGAAGTCTACGTGGATGACATGCTTGTGAAGTCACGACAATCAAATGACCACATCCGAGACTTAGCAGAGATGTTCGATATACTGAGGCACTTCGGGATGAAGATCAATCCTTTGAAATGTTCGTTCGGCATGGCATCAGGAAAATTCTTGGGTTTCATTGTGAATGCACGAGGAATTGAAGCTAACCCGGAAAAGATCCAGGCCATCCGAGATATACGAGTACCCAGAACCATCAAACAGGTGCAAAGCTTGAATGGAAAAGTGGCTGCGCTGAGTCGATTCATATCCAGAGCTACAGACAAGTGTATTCCGTTCTTTGAAGTTATAAAGAAAGGAAAGAGAAACTTCGAATGGACCACCGACTGCGATGAAGCGTTCCGAGCTCTGGTAAGACACCTAGAGAGTCCCCCAATGCTGTCGAAACCAGTAGACCACGAGATGTTGTACGTATACTTAGCGGTCTCTCAACATGCCATCAGCACAGCTCTGGTCCGCGAGGAGGACCGAGTTCAAAGGCCAGTTTACTATGTTGGGAAACGCCTGACGGGGGCAGAAAGGAACTATCCAAAGATTGAGAAACTTGCCTATTGCTTGGTGATTGCATCATGCAAGCTTCGTCCATACTTCCAGGCACACTCGATCAGTGTCTACACTGACCAACCATTGCGACAAGTACTCCAACGACCGAAAACTTCCGGAAGGATGCTAAAATGGAACATTGAGTTGAGTCATTTCGACATTGCCTACCTTCCACGAAGGGCTATACAAGGACAAGCACTAGCTGACTTCATCGGCGAGTTCACTCTGCCAGATGAACCGAGCGGACACAGGGTCGCACCTCCCGTTCGATGGAAGATGTACACCGATGGAGCATCTAACGACCATCGCTCGGAGGCAGGTATCGTCCTCATAACCCCAGAAGACCGATCAATCTGCTACGCTTTGAAGCTTGAATTTGCAGCAACAAATAACGAAGCCGAATATGAGGCATTGATTGCTGGCTTGAAACTCGTTATCGAGTTGGGAGTGAAGTCAATCGAAATCTTCTGTGACTCACAGCTGGTAGTTTATCAGGTGCGGGGAGACTATCAAGCAAAGGGGCAGAGACTGGCTCCTTACCTTGCTCGCACTCGAGGACTACTGGCAAGTCTCGAATATTATGACATCTCCCATGTCCCACGCGAACAGAATAGAGAAGCTGACATGTTAGTAAAGTTCGCAAGCACTGGCGATGCACAGCAGATGGGATTGTTCCCTGTCGAGACCCTACTTGCCCTAAGTATAGACATGATGGAGATAGATTTCGTCTTGGAGACCGAACTCGAAAGGGAATCATGGTTGACCCCGATCAAACAGTACTTACCACATGGGGATTTGCCTGAGAAGAGGAGCGAAAGATGCCAAGTCCTTCGTAAGGCCTCGCGTTATGTAATACAGAATAGAGTAATGTATCGCAGGGGATTCTCGACCCCCTTACTCCGGTGTGTGGCCCATAACGAGATAAAACGGGTACTGGAGGAAGTCCATGAGGGAGAGTGTGGTGATCATACCGGGGGGCAAACTTTGGAAAAGAAAATCCTCCGCTACGGATACTATTGGCCAACCGTGAACCGCGACGCTGCAGACTATGTGAGGAAATGTGACAAATGCCAGATATACGCGAAAATTCCGAGAGCCCCGCCGACGGAACTCACGCAAATGGTTAGTCCCGGGACATTTGCAATGTGGGGAATTGACCTGATTGGTTCTTTACCTTTAGCCAAAGGAGGCGCGAAATATACAATAGTGGCAGTCGATTATTTCACCAAATGGGCAGAAGCAGAGCCTATGGCCACGATCACCACCAAGAAAGTCATTAATTTCGTTGTACGAAATATCATATGCCGCTTTGGTCTTCCACGGACCATCATAACAGATAACGGGACTCAATTCGAGAGCAAAGAATTCAAAGAATTTTGTCAGAAGTATGGCATTGAGAAAAGGTTCGCAGCAGTTGCTCACCCGAAGGCGAATGGGCAGGTAGAAGCTGTAAACAAAATAATCAAGTCCATATTGAAGAAGCGTTTGGAAAAAGCTAGAGGCAAGTGGGTAGATGAACTCCTGACAGCGCTGTAGGCCTATAGAACTACCCACAAGACCGCGACTGGCCACAAACCATTCGCATTGGCGTACAGCACGGAAGCCGTCATACCCGTAGAACATGAAGTTCCATCACATCGGGTGACTCATTACGACCCCGCGTCGAACTAGGATCTCTTACTGGAATTATTGGACTTTATCGATGAAAAACGCGAAGAAGCTGATCTGAGAGCAGCCTCGTACAGACATCGGGTCACGAGATATTATAATGAGAAAGCCTGACCAAGAATCTTTGATGTGGGAGATCTCGTTTTGAAACGAGTTTTTCCAGTCCCGTCACATATGAACCCCGCATGGGAAGGTCCATACATCGTCGAACGGAGGCTTGGTGTAACAACCCTGAGATTGTAATTACCGAATGATAAGTTAAAAATTATGATTTTAAGTTAAATAGGGGGCTAAACAAATTTTTGGGAATTTAAATTTGCAAATTAAAATATTTTGGGTTGAAATGGGGAATTTTTAAATAAAAAGTGATTATAGGTTAATGGGCCAAATGAGACAATTACATGGTTTTAATTAAAACTAGGATGCTTATTAGGATTTTTGTTCACATGATAACCTTAGGAAAATAAACTAAGTCCTAATGGGTTTTAAAACCTCTTACCATGACCCATTAACCAACCCACTCCTATTTAATATCTCAAACCCCTCTCATAAACCCTAACCCTCCTCCTCTTCATAAATTCCTAAAATCTAGATCTAAACAAAATTAATGGCCTCCATTTAGAAGCTCCATCTCCTTCTCTTCATAAATTAGTTTAATCCTAGAAGAAAAAGAAAAGAGAAGAAGAAAGGTAATGCAATCTCTCATATTCTCTAATCCTTCTTCTTAATCCCTATTTATCTCTACCATCTTGTAGTAATTATTATTTTGTTTTCTTTGTTGATTTTGAGTCCATGAAGCCTCTTGATCTTTGCTTTGGGGTTGAGGAGTTTGGCTTGCTTCATATTGTGCACTCAAACCATTTGATATTTTTCTTCATTAAGGTAATTACTATGGATTAGTAATTATTGCTCGTTGTAATGCTAAGATTTGGCCTTGCTTTCCTTTAATTTAGTGTAATAATCATTATATGGTGATTAGTGATTGTTATTAGTGATTTTTTGATGTCAAAAAAGTGAAAAAAACACCCCTAAATGCCAAAAAAAATGCAAAAAACTGTTGGCTGGAAAATACCTAGGCTGAAAATGGGCTGAAAACCCAACTCTGAATGCACCATGCAGGCCTGGGTTGAACCCAGGGCGCTGCCCAGGTGCAGCAGGCTAGCCCAGTTGGGCTAGCCAGTAGAAAATTAAGTCCCCAGCCCAAACGGGCTGGGGCCGGCCACAGACCCCAGCCCGTCTAGGCTGGGGCGGGCTGTAGGTCCCCAGCCCGCCTGGGCTGGGGGCGGGCCCAGGACCCCCAGCCCGCGAGGGCTGGAGGCAGGCCCTAAACCCCCAGCCCGTGTGGGCTGGGGGGGGGGACCCAAGTCCCCCAGCCCGCCTGGGCTGGGGGAGGGCCATAAAAACCCAGCCCGTGTGGGCTGGGGGGGGCGACCCAAGTCCCCCAGCCCGCTTGGGCTGGGGGCAGGCCCTAAACCCCCAGCCCGTGTGGGATGGGGGGGACCCAAGTCCCCCAGCCCGCAAGGGCCTGGGGGCGGGCCACCAGGCCCAGCCCGCAAGGGGGCTGGGGGCCGGCCCTTTTCCCCATCCCGCAGCGGGCTGGGACGGGGCCCAAGTTCCCAGCCCGCAGCGGGCTGGGGCGGGCCCAACTCCCCCAGCCCGCAGGGGCTGGGGGCGGCCCCAGGTCCCCCAGCCCATGCGGGCTGGAGGGCTGGACCCTCCCCAGCCCAGGCGGGCTGGGGCAGGCCGACGCGGGCCGGGCCCGCGTCCAAAAAAAAAAAGAAAGATATTTACCTCAGTGCTTTGCTCTGGTTCCAGTTTTTGACCTTCACTACACGAACCCGCCCTCCGAGGAAATGCTTCAACTGCGTTTCTCCAGATCACTTTATTCGAGAGTGTCACAAACCTCTCTATTGTACCTTTTGCAAGAAGGAGGGACACAGGATCTCCACTTGTCCTATTGCTCAGCTAGTGCCAAGCCTGGCAAGCTTAATGCTGCCAAGGCCCTGCATCTTCAGCTCAGCCTCGAGGTACGCATCATTCCGTTTTCGAAGGTTCTATTTTATTTCATGGTAGATCTTGTAGAGTTCTCTTTGATACGGGTGCCTCTCACTCATTCGTATCAAAGGAGCTAGTAGATGCTTTATCGTTGGATGTTACTTGTCTGGTTTCTTCACTAAGGATTGTGAATCCCATTGGCGGATCCACGACCCTCAGCTTGCTTTGTGAGAATATAGATATCGATCTTTGTGGATTTTCTTTCCGTGCGAATCTGCACGTTATGGAGTATTTGGGTTTTGATATGATCCTTGGCATGGATTGGCTCGCTCAGCACGACGCAAAAATTATTTGTTCGGAGCGTATATTATTCATTCATCACCCTAATTCGTCCTCTCCGTTAGCTATTGTTCTTCAGGATGTTGGGCTTTCTGATGTTACTCTATTTTCTCTTGATTCACGAGATGAGGATTTGGACTTATCTCGTATTCCTATTGTTCGGCATTTCCCCGACGTATTCGAGCCAGTATCTGGCCTGCCGCCAAAGCGGGCCATTGAGTTCCGCATCGATCTCATTCCAGGCTCCCACCCAGTTGGGCGTCCTCCCACGAGGATGTCTACTAAAGAGAATGAGGAACTCAGGAAGCAGTTAGTGGAGCTTGAGGCGAAGCAGCTCATTCGGTCCAGTTCTTCGCCATGGGGTGCTGCTGTGGTCTTCGTTAAGAAGCCCGATGGCTCTCTTAGGCTTTGCATTGACTATCGCAAGCTTAATGAGTTGACCATCAGAAATCGTTATCCGTTGCCACGGATTGACGATATGTTTGACCAACTGAGCGGTGCGAAGGTATTCTCTCAGCTCGACCTTACCACCGGATTTCATCAGCTCCGAGTTGCGGAAGATAGCATCCCTCTTACCGCTTTCCGCACTCGTTGTGGTTCTTTTGAGTGGTTGGTCATGCCATTCGGCTTGACGAACGCACCAGCTTTCTTCGTCGATCTTATGAATCGAGTATTCCGGGAATACATCGATAGATTCGTTCTGGTTTTCATAGACGATATTCTTATTTATTCTAGATCCGAGGCAGAGCATGCTCATCATTTGCGGATCGTCTTGGATACTCTTCGTCAGCATCAGCTTAAGGCCAAGCTCTCCAAATGCCATTTTTGGGAGAGCAAGGTCAAGTTCTTGGGCCACATTGTATCATCTGAGGGTATTTCTGTCGATCCTGTAAAGATCGAAGCTATTCAGAATTGGAAGCAGCCCGAGAACGTTCATGATATTCGCAGCTTCCTTGGTCTGGCGGGTTATTACCGTCGGTTTGTCAAGGATTTCTCTCGAGTTGCACTTCCCCTTACGACGCTGACTCGTAAGGGTGTTCGCTTTATTTGGTCTGATAAGTGTGAAGCTTCCTTTCAGCGACTGAAGGAACTTCTCACTCATGCTCCTATTCTTGTGGTTCCTGAAAGTAATCAGGATATGGTTGTTTACACCGATGCTTGTGGTAGCGGGCTCGGTGCTGTGCTTATGCAGAAGGATCGGGTAGTTGCTTATGCTTCCAGGCAACTACGTCCGAATGAGGTTCGCAATCCGACTCATGATCTTGAGTTAGCAGCTATCGTCTTTGCCTTGAAGACGTGGCGTCACTTTCTATTAGGCGAACGCTTCACTTTTTACACCGATCATAAGTCGCTGAAGTATCTATTCAGTCAGAGGGATCTCAATATGAGGCAGCAGCGATGGCTTGAGTTTCTCGTCTCATATGATTTAGATATTCAGTATACCCCTGGCAAGGGTAATCGTGTTGCAGATGCGCTCAGTCGCAAACACTCGGCGGTAGTTTCTATGATGATTGCCGAGTGGGATGTTCTTGAGACTCTATCTTTATGTGATATTAGAGATCGAGCTCCACCTTCTGATTCTCCGGTCTTATTATTCAGCTTGGAAGCTCGTCCTGTCTTATTGGATCGCATTGCCCATGCTCAGCGACAGGATCCAGACTTATTGCATCTTTTTCACCTTCTCGAGTCGGGATCCAGTGATGAGACATTGCTGGATTATTCTCTTGATTTTCATCGGTGTCTTCGTAGGAAGAACCGTATTGTTGTACCATCTGATTTATCACTTAGGCGTGGCATTGTAGACGAGTGGCATCGCTCTAAGTACACTATTCATCCCGGTTCGAGTAAGATGTATGCCGATATGTGCCGGCTATATTATTGGGAGGCTTTGAAGAGAGATGTGGCAAGTTATGTGAGTGGTTGCATGACTTGTCAACAGATCAAAGCCGAGCATCAGCGTCCGTCTGGTCTTCTTCAGCCGCTAGAGATTCCATTATGCAAATGGGATCAGATATCCATGGATTTTATTGACGGTCTGCCTCGATCGAGGTCAGGCCATACTTCTATCTGGGTTATTGTTGATCGCTTGACCAAATCGGCTCATTTCATTCCGATTAGGTCCACTCGGACTGCCCCTCAGCTTGCCAAGCTATATGTGAAGGAAGTCATTCGACTTCATGGCATTTCTAGCTCTATCGTCTGTGATCGAGACACTATCTTTACTAGTCACTTCTGGAAGTGCCTACAGTCAGTTTTGGGCACAAAGCTGAATCTCTCGACTGCTTATCATCCTCAAACCGAAGGTCGGACGGAGAGGGTGAATCGTGTTTTGGACGATCTTTTGCGCTGTTGTATTCTGGATTTCGGAGGTAGTTGGGAGGATCACTTACCGCTTGTAGAGTTCTCCTACAACAACAACTATCAGTCTAGTATTGGCATGGAACCTTTCGAGGCTCTATACGGAAGGCCATGTCGCTCTCCTGCTTGTTGGTTAGAATCTGGCGAGAAGTTTATTTTTGGTCCAGATTCAGTTCGGGAATCTTCTGAAAAGATTGTTCTTATCCGTCAGAGAATGAAAGAGGCACAGGACCGTCAGAAATCCTACGCGGACAACCGTAGGAAGCATCTTGAGTTCTCCATTGGCGATTCTGTCTTTATTCGGATTTCTCCTATGAAGGGGGTTGTGCGTTTCAGCTCTACAGGGAAGTTGGCTCCTCGCTATGTTGGACCATTTCCCATTACGGAACGCATCGGCCCTGTTGCTTATAGAGTGGCTTTACCTGCTCATTTCTCTGGAATACATGATGTGTTCCATGTTTCTCAGCTTCGCAAGTGTGTGCGCAATCCTGATTCTATTATCGAGCCTCATATCGTACCTGATTTGGAGATCTCACCCGATCTATCTATAGAGCAGCAACCTCTTCGTGTGCTTGATTCGGAGATCAGACGTCTTCGAAACAAAGAGGTTCCGCTTGTGAAGATTCAATGGTCGTCTAATCCTAAGGACTTCACTTGGGAGACCAGAGAATTCATCAAGCGTACTTATCCTGGTTTTCTTTCATCTTCCGACATGGGTGAGCATCTATATTTTATCTTCTGTATTCCTTGTGTGGATTAGATGTTATAGACGACTTCGATATTTAAGGAATTGCGGGGACGCAATTTTCTTAAGAGGGGGAGTCTGTAACAACCCTGAGATTGCAATTACCGAATGATAAGTTAAAAATTATGATTTTAAGTTCAATAGGGGGCTAAAAAAATTTTTGGGAATTTAAATTTGCAAATTAAAATATTTTGGGTTGAAATGGGGAATTTTTAAATAAAAAGTGATTATAGGTTAATGGGCCAAATGAGACAATTACATGGTTTTAATTAAAACTAGGATGCTTATTAGGATTTTTGTGCACATGATAACCTTAAGAAAATAAACTAAGTCCTAATGGGTTTTAAAACCTCTTACCATGACCCATTAACCAACCCACTCCTATTTAATATCTCAAACCCCTCTCATAAACCCTAACCCTCCTCCTTTTCATAAATTCCTAAAACCTAGATCTAAACAAAATTAATGGCCTCCATTTAGAAGCTCCATCTCCTTCTCTTCATAAATTAGTTTAATCCTAGAAGAAAAAGAAAAGAGAAGAAGAAAGGTAATGCAATCTCTCATATTCTCTAATCCTTCTTCTTAATCCCTATTTATCTCTACCATTTTGTAGTAATTATTATTTTGTTTTCTTTGTTGATTTTGAGTCCATGAAGCCTATTGATATTTGCTTTGGGGTTGAGGAGTTTGGCTTGCTTCATATTGTGCACTCAAACCATTTGATACTTTTCTTCATTAAGGTAATTACTATGAATTAGTAATTATTGCTAGTTGTAATGCTATGATTTGGCCTTGATTTCCTTTAATTTAGTGTAATAATCATTATATGGTGATTAGTGATTGTTATTAGTGATTTTTTGATGTCAAAAAAGTGAAAAAAAACACCCCTAAATGCCGAAAAAAAGGCAAAAAACTGTTGGCTGGAAAATACCTAGGCTGAAAATGGGCTGAAAACCCAACTCTGAATGCACCAGGCAGGCCTGGGTTGAACCCAGGGTGCTGCCCAGGTGCAGCAGGCTAGCCCAGCTGGGCTAGCCAGTAGAAAATTAAGTCCCCAGCCCAAACGGGCTGGGGCCGGCCACAGACCCCAGCCCGCTTGGGGCTGGGGCGGGCTGCAGGTCCCCAGCCCGCCTGGGCTGGGGGCGGGCCCAGGACCCCCATCCCGCGAGGGCTGGGGGCAGGCCCTAAACCCCCAGCCAGTGTGGGCTGGGGGGGGGACCCAAGTCCCCCAGCCCGCCTAGGCTGGGGGCGGGCCATAAACCCCCAGCCCGTGTGGGCTGAGGGGGGGACCCAAGTCCCCCAGCCCGCTTGGGCTAGGGGCAGGCCCTAAACCCCCAGCCCGTGTGGGCTGGGGGGGGACCCAAGTCCCCCAGCCCGCAAGGGGCTGGGGGCGGGCCACCAGGCCCAGCCCGCAAGGGGGCTGGGGGCCGGCCCTTTTCCCCAGCCCGCAGCGGGCTGGGACGGGGCCCAAGTCCCCCAGCCCGCAGCGGGCTGGGGCGGGCCCAACTCCCCCAGCCCGCAGGGGCCGGGGGCGGCCCCAGGTCCCCCAGCCCATGCGGGCTGGGGGGCTGGACCCTCCCCAGCCCAGACGGGCTGGGGCAGGCCGACGCGGGCCGGGCCGGGCCCGCGTCCAAAAAAAAAAAAAAAAAATCTTTACCTCAGTGCTTTATCTGGTTCCAGTTTTTGACCTCCAATTCACGATGCCGCCACGCTCGCATCGATAGTCGGAATTCGACGTTTTTGGTCTCGTTGGAAAGGTGGAGTTTCGAACTCCATCTCTGAAAAATTTGGGCAACATTGGAGTTCGTTTGGCACTTCGATTTTCGTGCCAAAGTTAGACTCTGGTCGCTGTTGGAAAACAGTGTGAATCTTTTTCTGGGTTCAACTTTGAGACGTCGCTGCCACTTCGTCTCAACTCGGAATCCAGAAATTCTTTTTGCATCTTAAAGTAGGGATGTCGCACTACATGCCTACCAGTTTTCATGCGATTTGGACACAGTTTGCTGGTCCAAATAAATTGCCGAACTTGAGTTCGCAGCAGTTTTTGAATGGTTTCAAACACTTAGAATATTTTTGATGATTTTCTGGTTTTCGTCGATTTCTTTGAGATTTGTCTCTGGATTTCGTACACGGGCTTTATAAAAAGGATTTAAAAGGATTTTTCACTCCAAAATGGCTTTTGAAAATTATTATATAATATTATTTTTAATTATTAAATTAATTACTCCATAATAGGAGACTTTTCAAAAGACCGTTTTAAAAGTGATTTCGAAATCAATTACAAATCCGTTTTACACCATTATTTTCTATAATAAAAATCTCACACTCACTTTTAGCACGTCAAGCGAAGTGGAAAGGTGCTTAAACGGTTAGGAAATCTCCGGCCTATGGAAACCGTGTGTATTTTCTTTCCGGTTAATCCTAGACCTATTCGATTGATCGTTTTGACCTTTGGGTCTAGTTTACCGATGATATGAGGTGGACTTTTTATTGTTTGGAGTGTGAGCTTGCTATTGGTTAGGAAACCGTTTAGTGCGAACGTGGGGTATGGGATTCATGGTTAACACTTTACGGGTTCCTCTCCAAGAAGTTATTGACACATTAGCCTCTGGGCGGCCAGTACTGGACCTCTGGGTCACCACGCCTCTGGGCAACCGTCTCTGGACACCTGCTCTATGGAGCAGTTTTTACGGCATGTGCCTCTGGGCCTTTTATCCTTCTGGGAAGGATCTTGTCATTTCGCGCGTTCTGCATCTGTGCGCGTGATCGATCACAACTCAACAGTACTTGGCAACAACGACTCTGGTCGGTGCACGTGCAATACTTTTATTATCTGATGATTTTATATCCATTCGAGTATCGCCATTCGGTGTTGGTTCTATGGAACCATACGATGTAAGTGCTATTACCTTATGGATTCACAGTGTCTCTGGACACTGCTTTTCAGTGTTTGATTTCATTGACTTTTCAGTATATCCCTATTGCTCTTTGGAGCATCGATCTTTGCTTGGGCATTGATTATTAACTCTGGTCACTCTTGCGATTATTGCCTAAGGGCAACTTTATATAGCTTTGGCTACGCCGATGATATGAGGCGATTTTATTTATTTAACACTTTGGTGTTTGTATTCTCTTTGGAGATTTTTACTGTTATTGATGATTAGGGATCGTCATTATATTCATGTAGTCCATATTACTCTTCTCTTTGGAGAAATATTGTTTTATTTATGTACTGCATTATTATATATATCTCAGTTATTACTGATTATTTAGCTAGCCTGACCCGAGTGTTTTCGCTCGGGTCAGACCGAGTTGTTTCAGGTTAGGTCTCTGGACTTAGCTTTCTGTGCTTCCGCTTGGATATTATCTGCTATGCTGATAGATAGCTCTTTTATTTGTCCACTATTCAGCTACTCTGTTATTTCAGACTCTTATGTACATATTTTTGACTCACATGTGTGAGCGGTGGCTTTGTACCCACTTATAGTATTTGGATCTGTATTGATGATGTATTGTTCTGGGATGTTATATCTGTTATGTGATTCTGTTCTGTGATGTTTATCATTTATTACTATGCTTATTCTGATAGGTCTTTAGCCATTGTAATTTCATTATAAATATTTATTGAATAGGTCGAACCACTTGAAAAAAAAATAGATACCATCTTTTCGACGTATTCGGTAGATAGTTATAGCTTGATTACAAATGGTCGCTTCCATTATACTCTATTCTCCGCTTTAACAGACGGTATTACTCCCGTAATACTCTTTGTTACAGTGGGTCTGAAAGTGGGGCGTTACACTTGGAGAAGGAACTTCCAAGCTAGCGATCGTCGATGGTGTGACACTCCCCCGAGCATGAAACAGCGAGCACTTGCGGCGTTACTACACTTAATCTATTTCCTTTATGCAGTAGTTGCATTTATTTCCAGTATGTTTCCATTTCCAGTTCTTGGCATGTAATAAGGCAATTCAGCTTGCTCTCATTAATAAAGGCTTGAAGCCACCTTTTTCATAAATGATTAATGTCTCTGCGTATGATATTCCTGTGACAAGCGGATGAAAATTATGATATTCTGACTAGCGTACGAACGCTCAGAAACAACTTAACATCTCTAAGTCCCCGGAGCACGGACCGGAGTACTCGGAGTCCCCGGAGTGCGGACTCGAGTATAAACGATTCTAAAACTCCAAGTCCCCGGAACGCGGACTGGAGTACCCGAAGTCCCCGGAGTGCGGACTCGATTATAAACGATTCTAAATCTCCAATTCCCCAGAGTGCGGACTGGAGTACTCGAAGTCCCCGGAGTGCGCACTCGAGTATAAACGATTCTAAATCTCCAAGTCCCCGGAGTGCGGATTGGAGTACTCCAAGTCCCTGGAGTGCAGGCTCGAGTCTAAACGATTCTAAATCTCCAAGTCCCAGGAGCGCGGACTGGAGTACTCGAAGTCCCCGTAGTGCGGACTCGAGTATAAACGACTCAAAATCTCCAAGTCCCCGGAGCGCGGACTGGAGTACTCGAAGTCCCCGGAGTGCGGACTCGAGTATAAATGACTTAAAATCTCCAAGTCCCCGGAGCGCGGACTGGAGTACTCGAAGTCCCCGGAGTGCGGATTCGAGTATAAACGATTGAAAATCTCCAAGTCCCCGGAGCGCAGACTGTAGTACTCGAAGTCCCCGGAGTGCGGACTCGAGTATAAACGACTCTAAAACTCCAAGTCCCCGGAACGCTGACTGGAGTACCCGAAGTCCCCGGAGTGCGGACTCGAGTATAAACGATTCTAAATCTCCAAGTCCCCGGAGTGCGGACTGGAGTACTCGAAGTCCCCGGATTGCGGACTCGAGTATAAACGATTCTAAATCTCCAAGTCCCCGAAGTGCGGACTGGAGTACTCCAAGTCCCCGGAGTGCGGGCTCGAGTCTAAACGATTCTAAATCTCTAAGCCCCCGGAGCGCGGACTGGAGTACTCGAAGTCCCCGGAGTGCGGGCTCGAGTCTATACGATTCTAAATCTCCAAGTCCCCGGAGCGCGGACTGGAGTACTTGAAGTCCCCGGAGTGCGGACTCGAGTATAAACGACTCAAAATCTCTAAGTCCCCGGAGCGCGGACTGGAGTACTCGAAGTCCCCGGAGTGCGTACTCGAGTATAAACGACTTAAAATCTCCAAGTCCCCGGAGCGCGGACTGGAGTACTCGAAGTCCCTGGAGTGCGGACTCGATTATAAACGATTGAAAATCTCCAATTTCCCGGAGCGCGGATTGGAGTACTCGAAGTCCCCGGAGTGCGGACTCGAGTATAAACGACTCAAAATCTCCAAGTCCCCGGAGCGCGGACTGGAGTACTCGAAGTCCCCGGAATGCGGACTCGAGTATAAACGATCCAAAATCTCCAAGTCCCCGGAACGCGGACTGGATTACTCGAAGTCCCCAGAGCGCGGACTCGAATGTAAGTGATTCAGATCTCCAAGCCCCTTGAATATGAACTATGACACAAATGGCTTGGATATGCCGAGTCCCCGACATGCGGGCTAGGAAATATTTTAATTACATGAAGCACAGAATGGAGATTGAACAACTCCAAAGAATTCCCAAGCTATGTAAAGGTGAACCAGGAGGTCTATGTTATTCACAGCAGTTCAGATTTCACTCACAATCACAACCACAAAGAAAACTGAAGGACAAGAATCTTTTGTAAAGACAGAAAATGAAACTGAACTTTATTCCTGAAAAGCTTTTCGCTACAAAAGCGCTCCGAAGTCCGGAGTCGACAGCCTATTTACACAGTCTGCAAAAATCATGACATGACCTAAATTAACTCTCGTTGAACGAGGACGATGGTCACTTCTTGTGTTTCTTTGACTTCTTCCCGGATGATTCCTTCCCAGAGCGCTTACTCTTGGAATCCTTCCCTGATGGTGGGGTGACGACCGAAGATGTAGGGGGAACGTCCATAGGCTTGGACCCGCCAGGGAGGATGACCTTCAACGGTTTGTTCAAGGGGTCGTCCAAGTCCACATCCCGAGGCTCAGCCTTAACTCTGGCTGTCACTTCCTTCTCTTTATCGAGCCGCTCCTTCAGCTCGGCTCAGATGCATGCTCAGAGGCACCCGTGATTTCTATTTCAAAACTCTCGGAAGAAGAGTCGGACTTGCCTTCATCGAGTGCCCCAATTACTTGGGCATCTGGGCCAGGACCCTCGCCAACTCGAGCAGCCTCACTCGTTTCTTTCTCCAGCTCCTTGGCGACATCGCTCCTCGGAGTGGACTCGGGGTCAGAACAACCTGCACAAAGTCACAAGAGAACAAATGTTAGAGCACGACAGCTTCTAGAAAAACACAGAAACCCTATAAAGCAAAGAAGTTGCTTACCGGGTGCCGGTGGAATCTCGGTTGTCAGAGGGGTCTCACCCTCCGGGATGGGAGATAGAACATGAACGCCAAGCCCGGGGGCATCCGGGTCGTAGCCAAGGTGCTGCTCGAAGGGATCAAGTACCGGTCGGCTAGCCGGCTGAGTAGGCGCACGAACTGGGGGCACGATGCCGGATGGACCAATAACCACTTCCTTTCTTTTCCTCGAGGGGGAACCTTTGCTGTATAGGGCCTTAGCCGCTGATAGGTCTAAAGGTTCTTTTCCCTTCAAGAACTCCTTAATCAAAGCTTCCTCATCGACCTCTTCGACGCCGCTCTCAGCCTTCCAGATTTGAATCAGGGTCTCCCACGCCTCGATCAGAGACTCAAGGTAGCCCTCGCCCAAAAAAGTTAGATCTCGATGCATGAGAACTCGGGCGTTGAATTCAGCGATGAGCGGGTCGAATTCAGTCTTGATCTCTTCCCTACCTTCCTCCCTGGCCGCCTCAAGGCGAGAGTCGATGTCGGCAGTTGCCATCTTTTTGCCCTCCTCGCAAGCCTCATTCTTTAGTGCCTCGACTTTGGAGAAATCATTCTCGAGTTTCTCCTTTAGGAGCCGGGTGGCGACGATCTCATCGCAATAGTGTTGTGCCTCAACCTGGGTGGCCAATTTTCTTTCTTCTCCTCATGGAGTTGCTCTTCGAGTTCCTTGACCCGTTGGCTGAGTATGTCCCGCTCCTTCTGAACAGAGTCCTTCCCCAAAGCTAGAGTACCACGCCGTTGGACTAACTTATCAAGCTCTTTCTTATAAGTAAATTCAAGGCGGAAAACAGCCTCGGCGGTGTCCTTAGCACGCTGACGGGCGACCTCAAGCTCAGACTTATAAGTGGTCAACTCGTCATCCTAGGCCTTAATGATATCCCTGTCATGAATAGCTTCAAGCTTTAGGCGGTCAATTTCGTGTTGGCGCTCCACAGAGACTTCAGAAAGCTTCTCAGCCAGATGAACGAATGTGTCATGTTGAACATAGATGTCGTTGGTACAGGCAATGGCATTTTGCTTAACATCTCCGGGTATAGGGTGAATCGCTGGGAGAAACTTTAGCCCATCAAAACAAATCTTCGAAAATTTGGCCTTGAGTTCGGTCAGTTTCTCCGACACTGTCGGGCCTGTCGCTGGAGCGGGAGGAGACGACTTTGAAAGTTCGCCCCTCCTATGAGAGTCTCGGGAATGCCGGGTAGAAGAGGAGTCAGAGTGTTGGTCCCGAGGAGCATCGGAATGCGACCTCTTATGACCGCGCTTTTCTTTGCTTCGTTCCTAATGAGAAGAGGTCTCCTGGTGGAGTTCGGGCTGATAATGAATTTTCTTCCGGAATGACGAGTCCCGGGAATGATAATCTCGGTCGCTGTCGCTATCTCTGTCTCGACGCTTCTCGAGACCTGAGTCCCGACCGGATTGGCGTAAAGTCGACGAACCGCGAAGGCGATCATATACGTGCGAACGCCCCATGTCACCTGCAAAGAATTCAAACAATAGCGAATCAGCGAGGGGAAAAATGATGAAAGAAAAGTAGGTGCAAAGCGAAGTGCACGTGTCCGTGTGTCCTAATGTTCCCCCCTGACGGACCAATGGCTTTGCTAAAGGGAGTCTTTTCCCCTCGGTTCGGGGCTGGGACACTCGCATCGCCCTTGGCAGGTGAGCGAAACTTAAACAACTCCGGGTCATTGAAATCATAGTTGAACAAGTCGTCGGGAATGGAGAGGTTCGATAAGCCCTTCAGAGAACTTTCAACGCGCTGTGAAGAAGCCTCTTTCTCTGGCTGGATAGGTGTAACTTTGGAAGTCCCGCCAACCTTCTCCTTCCTCAACTTGCACGCCGGCTTCTTTTTCCCCTTCGAAGGGGAAGATGACGTTTCAACATCATGAACTTCGACCGTAGGGCCCAAATCCTCACCTTGCTTTTGAGGTGGCTCGTTTGGAATTTCCCCCTCTTTCGGTACTTCAAGAGAAGGGCGAATAGATGATTCAGGAAGTTTTTTCCCTCTAGCGGGTACGGGTTTGGGAAGCGAGGCGCCCTCAGGAAGACTAATCTGGCGGCCAGGAGATAGCAGACCGAACCTTGATAATGACTCATTGGAAATGAGGGCTCGGATATCTCGTTCCTCAGCAGGAAGGACTCTAATGGCTTCGACAGCATCAGAGTACCCTCGACCCTCGGGACGTGGAATGGAATCTGAAAAGATGAAACGATAAGTTAGCAGAAGCTTAAAACCGATTGGGAACGGACATCAATTCAGGAAGAAGACTTACTTCCTTCAACCCATCTCCTCGCAAAACCCTGTGGGCAGCGCACGTAAAACCATTCCTGTTTGTACTGGGCGAATTTGCTACTCCACGCGCTGGTGAAAATTTGGCACTTCCGATGTGGCTCAAGAAACATGTAAGAGGGACTGTCTCCCCGTTTCTTGGTAATGTATATGTACCTAATATCGCTAGGGGTTGGGGGCCTAGAGAAGATGGCCATAAAGAGCACGTACGTGCCATAGATGAAGGCGTGACCGTTTGGATGTAGTTGTGATGGGGCGACGTCAAGATACCGCAGCACATCTCGAAGAAATAGATTGAACAGTGGTACGCTGCCAACCCAACACATGAACTTGCTGCACGCTGTATATCCCGCTGGGGGCAGATGTGGACGGTCGTGCCCCGACGGAACTAACATGTCGGAGAACGGGATACCATGAATAGAACATATCCGTTGAAGAGCGGCTTCGGTGACCCTCGAAGCCTGTGAGTCAAACGGGCTATCCAATAAGATCGACGACTCCAAGGAATCAGGAGCCCAGTCGTGAGCGGGAGAAACTGATGGGTCAGATGTAACGACGGCTGTTTGCTTTGAAGACGGCCCGGGTCTGTCGGAAAGTGTAGCGGAACTGGATTTTTTAGACATCTTGAATAAATAGTGGATTCAACTAAGCACCTGCGTGAACTATACTTAAAAAATGACCAATGTTAGAGTTAACAACATGAATAATCCCCCTACGTGGTGTGTGAACTAGTGCGTTCAATCGTGTATAAGTATTTAGAATAAAACAAAGCTTGTAATCGCCGCCTCTGAAAACCGTCATCGCTGACCGTCTCCAAGAGCCTTCTATATGGCGATTACAGTTCCAGGTTAAGAAAACGCTAAAAGAAGTTATTCGGTTATGGCAAGTAAAGTTCGGTTATGAAATTGGACAAGATGTCAGTATGTTCGGCATTTGAGTTTGGTCGGCATGTTAGTATGTTTGGCATTGGTGTTTGTCCGGCCTAAGTATGTTCGGCATTCATGTTTGTTCGGCATGTCAGTATGTTCGGCATTAATGTTTGTCCGGCCTAAGTATGTTCGGCAAAGTCCTTGTTCGACCTACAACCATCGTTCGGCCCACCTTCAGTTCGTAGTGAGTGAGTATCGCTCGGCCGAAATACTATTCGGCCGAAACAACACCTGGCCTATCCACTGGCTCACATCCAAACCCATCGTTCGACCAACAATATGCCGTGCCGAACCAAGGTTATGTCCAGTCTTAACACTCGGCACGGCCTCCATATTTTCCTCTCCTCCACCTAACTCTTTCCCGTGGCCTTATCTAATACACAGAGGCTGTGCCGAACCACAGCGTCCCTCTCAAACAACGAAACAAACCCTATGAAGCATTCGTCCCGAACCATCTCTCCCCACCTCACAACGATCGGCCTTGGAGACATAATTTGATTCCTCCACACAGCCTGTTCGGCAACGACTCAGTCCTATGCGAATTTTTGGATAGGAGTTGGGCAAAGGGATTATACCTAGTTCGTGGATCGAGCTTTAGGAAGGCTTAAGAAGTACTTGAAGTCCGATTGCAAGGATGGTTCGAAGATTCGGGGTTGAAAGGTGAAGGTGAAAAAAGAAAGGAGGAAGAAGAAGACATGCTTTATAGGGAAGAAGAAGAAGGTGAAGAGACTCTGACCGGTTCTACCGGTCAAAACGGTGTCGATCGGTTACTTCAAATCGCTCGGCATTCGTATCGTTCGGCAAAGAACGTTCGGCATCCAAAGCACTCGGTGGCATTGCGCGAATTCTGTAGTACAAAGCACACCCTTATCGAATACACGGCGTACTTTGGGGGGCAAAATGTTACCTGGAAAATCGACCAGGCAACTAGAACGTTCGGTATTCAGAGTTGCACTCGGCATCGGAAAAGTTTCGGCCATTCAGAATTACACTCGGCATAAGGAGCGCTCGGCATACGTGACAACCGGCATCTATAGACAGTCGGCAGGCAAGAACATTCGGCACCAGATGGTGCTCGGCAGTCTAAAATCGCGCTCGGCATAAGATCGTTCAGCATGAAGAAGCAAAGGATCGTTCGGCCTCCAGAAGATCGTTCGGCGTCCCAGCATCGTTCGGCGTAGTTCACTCAGCACAAGTGCTCCCCAGAGAAGTCAGCATGCTCGGCTTGAGATCCTCCGGTATCCAGGAGATCGTTCGGCCTTGAGTCGTTCGGCTGAAGAAGCCATTCGGTCAAACCCTTTACTCGGCCAAGCCCTTTACTCGGCATTACTATCGTTCGGCATTCCTGCCACATTCGACCTGCATCTCTCATTCAACCTCTCGCCTCGCTCGGCCTAAAGAGAGGAGACTCGGCATGCTTCGTTCGGCACAAGGAGTTCGGCTCGGCATGCCTTGTCCGGCCTCCCTGGTTCGGCGTACAGTACATACACTACTTGGACCAAGTTATTCGGCCACCTGGCCCACCAGGGAAGTCCAACCTACTTTCGTCTATAAATAGAGAGGCAGGGGCACAGAAAACGGGATCAGATTTTAGAGAGCACTGGGGAGACTCTGCCACATTGAATCCTCATTCAAGACTTATTTCTTTTACCTTGCAATTGTATTCTAATACTTAAGAACGGATTGTATCTGTAATCAAGTATCAAGTGGAAAATAAAGATCAGCTTCAAAGTGGACGTAGGCCACTGCGCCGAACCACTATAAATTTGGTGTTCATACTTCCCGCATTTTAATTTATGTTTTCTTCTCTTTTTCAGTTTGTTTTCTTCATTATTCTCTCTACACAATCTTTCTAAGGGTGTTAGTGACCAATTTTAGTGCTAACATTTATAGTAGGTAAAATAGTAAATTGATTTATTTCAAATAAACTAAGAAATAGGTTGAAATGATATATACCTATGACATTTATTTTGGATCGAAAGTATATATGTCCATCCTTGAATTAAATTGAAAAAACCGATTCACTTGGCCATAGGATAGAAAATTATGTACAGACACCGGATTGGTTAAATTAAATAATTTTTGATTTGAAATTATTAAAATGATTTGGGTTTAAAGAAATAAAATTGAATTCATGGAAATCGAATTCTTCTTCGAACTTAAGTTCAAATTGTGGAAATGAAATGGGTTAAAAAATTGTTTAAAAATGAAATTTGAGATTTTGAAGTTATAATAGAAATATGATTTGAATTTCAAAAATTGATTTGTTTCAAAAAGATTTGTAATTTCATTCGAACTTTGAATTATTGCTAAGTAAAAGTTATATAATTGGACATATAGAATTGGACCCAAGAATGGAATTTATTAAAAGATTTAAATCTCAAAATGAGGACTAAAGTTAAATTTAATTTAAGTAATTTAAATCGATATTTTGAAAATCAAACTCGAATTTATATAGATCGAAATGGTTTAAAATTGAGAATTGAATTGTAATTAATTAAAACTGGAATTGAATTGGAATTGAAATCAAAATCGAATTATTTGGAATCGAAATGGAAATTGATTTGAATTAAAATTGGAATAGAAGTTAATTCGAATTGACATCGGGATTGAATCGATTTAAATGGGAATAAAAATTGAAATCGATTTGAATTGGAAGATATGGAATTGAATCAATTTGACTTTGAAACTATTTTCAACCAAATTATTTTAATATAAACTATTTAAATCTACATTTTTACACGTTCAATTTATTTTGATTTTTTCCAAACTATTTTACTTTATAAAACGTTTTATATACTTAAATTATTTTATATCAAACTATTTTAATGATTTAAACTATTTTTGAACAATTTTGAATTTTCAAACTATTTTTCTAAAATTCAAACTGGTCAAGGGTGGAATGTTTATTTTTCAATCATGGATTTAAATGCGAATTTGGTTAAAATGAAGTTATAACTCAAATTGAAATTCGAAACAATTTTGGAATCAAAATCGAGATATCAGGGCGAAAATGATTTTTGAAGTGGAATAGCGTATTTTGAGAAACATGATGATTTCAAAATGAATTTGATTTTGAAGTGAATATGATATTTTGATATCAAATACGAATTGTTTCAAAATTTAAATGTACCAACCGGTGTGAAAAAAGACGTTGTTTGTTAAAGAGACCGGGGCTGGATATGGGCATACTCTCTGTCGATACCGGAACCACTTTAATAACTATGTACGTGAAGTGATGATCCCGAACGAAGTGGTTATATTTAGCATACGTTTGCTGGATTTGAAGAAGGAGAACGATGATGGATCCGCCTGGCACTTGTGCCACATTGAAATGACCAAATAGGAGCCGTACCGGCCAAGCGGGCTAGCTACCCATATCGGACACACTTCTTCGTATGAATATCCTTATTTCGGTTGTTATTAGCGATCAACCTTTGATTATGAGAGTATCGGACGCGGTGGGCGGTCATGGCTATGATGCATTACCACCAGTCGGGAAGGGTAAACTGGTAGTATCCTAACTTAGGCATTGTCTCACATGCCTTGTCATACTTTCATCCCTATACGAGACCCCTACAATTTTGGTTTAGTATTGTCGTATCATGGAGCATCCCTATCCACCGACGGTTTACTGGTGTTTTATATGCAAATTGTATGACAATGCTTAAAAACGCGTTGAGGGGGATCAATGTAAATCCTTAACGCTATTTTGATATTTATTTTACCGATTAGACATTATATATATAGCATAATATACTACATATAAATATTTTGATGGATCCTTAAGAGATGGAAAATCCTGTAACATCTCTTGAGTTATTGCACGCACATAATACACTGTATAGGAGATGTGAAAACCCGTAAACATCTATGATGCCACGGTACTCATATTATATGCAATATCGATTTGACTCACATAAGAGTATTTTAGTCCTAACTCAAGTGTTTTGTCTTTTCATTATGCTTGGGTCGGCCTTGAGTATTTCAGCGCACCGAAGATCATTTTTTGGAAAACGAAGATTAGGTATATTATTAATATTATAATTCCCTACATCACGTTGTTCTGCTACATTATTTATTTATCCCTCTTGTATATATAACTCTGATAAATGTTATATAAATTGTAATCAAATGTATAATATAAACAGCTTCATGAACTGTTTATTTGATTATTATATTTTATCATTCCGCTGCGAGATTCTATGTTTGTTTCCTTCTTATTTTCTAATTTTTCTTAATTAACCCCATTGATTATCTTTATTCTGAATTGTTGAAGTTGAGTATGTTTGGATTATTGTCGATTTAAACCTTACGAAATGTGGGTTGTCACAACTGGGTAAGGTATGGATGCTCTGCCAAACTCTAGGGACGAGCTATATGGGTGACCTATCTTGTTCGGCCTTTAAATGTTTATGCTCTTGTCCTAAAGTCATGGGCTAGAGGAGTTGTTGAGTATTTACCGCCATATACCAAGTGTGGTTTGGCTTCGTGCATCCGATGATGGACTGCGGAAGCTTAGTTGGCACCTATCTCTGAGTACGTACATGCCTGCATTGTGCACCTGTATGTTTATTTAAACACAAAAGTGTTCATGGTGTAAAATCAAATATAATAGATTCATGAGCTCTGGAAGTCACTTCTTTTATAAACATTAGAATGACAGATTCTAGGTGGCTACACACCTTTGATTAAATATGTATAAATTTACATTTCAGTGAAATACTGCTCGCTATTCCAGACCCACAGGAGTGAAATCAATTTGGTTGAATCCAAGTTCTTAGGGCCTTGGAAGATTTATTTGAGAATGAAGTCGCCTATTTCAAAGGTCTGAGTTTGGACCTTGGGTTGTAGTGTAAAGTCATTTTCCTTCAAGTCGGCTTCAATATGCTTTTCATTGATCATATCAAAAGACTCCAACAGGAGTTTCTCATTCGTCTATGAATTATAGTGAATCACTCGATGATAAGGTACTTCAAGTTCAACTGGGAACATAGCCTTTGACCTATAGGCTAGGGCCAATGGAGAATAGCCAATCGTGGACTTGTGGGTCTTCGTCAAGCCCAAAGTGCTAATGGAAGTTCATCAACCCACTTTCCCTTGGCCATCTCCAATCGCTTTTTAAGAATGGAGTTGATAACCTTTTTCACTGCTTCAGCCTATCCCTTCGCCCAACGATGTGCCACCACTACAAATCTCTTCTCGGTGCAGTTTTTATGGCAAAAACCATTGAGTTCGGTGCTATCGAATTGGGTCCCATTATTGAAAATAATCATTTATTTTCACTCTAAAATGACATATGATGTTTCTAACAACAAAATATTTTAGTGAAGTAATCAACCACGACGAAGGCATACTTTGCACCACCGTTGGACATTAGCATTACACCAATTATATAGATTCTCTAGACTACAAACGACTAAGGATTGACCATTAAAATAATCTCAATTAGTGGGCTCTTGAAATCTTAGCATATCTTTGGCACTTGTCACACTTTATGGTATAATAAGTTGTGTCTCAGTTCATAGTAGGCTAGAAATACCCATATTGAAGGATCATCTTCGTTAGGGTTTGCCCTCTGGTATGGTTGCTACAGGCCCCTTTATATAATTCTCTTAGGACTTGCTTAGCCTTATCCTTGGAAACATACCAAAGCATAAGGACTAAGAATCCTTTCCTGTAAAGTATTCCATTTTGCATGATGGATTTTGAAACTTTATAAAAGAGTCGATGTTGCTTGCTTTTCCTGTCAAGAAGGATTCCTCTCTATAGATAATTCTTTATCAGAGTCATCCATGACTCCTTCTCACATTCAGACTCCAAGATCCAATCGACATGCATCTGGTAGATGCTTGGAGCTGATAGTACTTCCACCCAGACATGGCCTATGAGCTGCTCATCTCCGAAGCTGGCTAACTTAGCGAGTGAGTCGGCCTTCAAGTTTTCCTCTGTGGGAATATGCGTTATGGTGTAATATTCAATATAACTAAGTAGCTTAAGGGCTCGGTTTAGATAAGAGGTTAACCTTACTCCTTTCGCCCGAAACTCTTTCCTCGCTTGATATACCACTAGTTGGGAATCAGAGAAGATATGCAAAGTTTTAACTCCCAGCTCCTTAGCGATCTTTAGTCCTGCAATTAAGGCACCATACTCCGCTTTATCGTTCGTTGTAGGAAAGTTTAGGTTCATAGTGTAACAAATCGAATGTTCCTAAAAAGTCACCAGCACGACTCTAGCACTAGAATAGTGTTCGTTGGATGCACCACATTTTCCATCTAGTATCCTGCTCTCCACAACTCCCTAGAGTGTCAGCTCGCATGGTGTATTCGGTAATTAAATCCACCAAAGCTTGACCCTAGATTGTTCTCCGAAGGTGATAGGTTATGTCATACTGGCTCACTTCAATGTTCAATTTCAACGGCCTTCTAGAAGTCTTAGGTCATTGCAGGACCTATCTTAAAGGCTGGTCGGTCAGAACTTTGATTGAATGAGCCTAAAAACAGGGCAAAGCTTTCTCGAGGCAATCAATATGTAGCATAAGGGCTTTTCCAACTTTAGATAGTTTCTTTCTTCCTCTATCAACTACTTACTGATGTAGTACACCTACCTATAGATTTAGGACTCCTCACGTACGAGCGAATGCTCAAAGCGTGCACCGACACCGCCAAATAAATAAATAAGTCCTCATCCTCCAGTGGCTTTGATAGAATGAGGTATCTCTCTAAGTGATCCACCAGAGCGTAGAGTGTGTCTATATATTATTACATCTAAATGAAACTCCTCTTCCCTTTCTTGATCACTTTGAAGAAAGGGATGCATTTATCCATGGCTCGAATCTACTTACGGTTGCGACCTTCCCATTCAAGCTCTAAATATCTTTGATTGTTTATGGGACTTTGATGTTCCTCAATGTTGCGATTCTTTTCGAATTAGCTTTGATTCCATGGGGGTTTATGATGAAGCCTAAGAATTTCCCTGACGCAATGCCCAATGAGCATTTCAAAGGGTTAAGCTTCATTCTGTACTTCCAGAGAACATTAAACATCTCTGTTAAGTCATCAATGTGCTTCCTCAATCGTTGTGACTTCACGAGCATGTCATCCACATAGATCTCCATCGAGTGCTCGATATGATCCTTGAACACCTTGTTCACCAACCTCTATTAAGTCGCTCCTGCATTCTTCAATCCAAAGGGGATGTATGACAGCAGTGCAATCCTAGGTCGATTGTAAAGCTGGTGTGTTTATGATCTGGGACGTGCATGGGGATTTAATTGTATCCACAATATGCATCCATGAATGATAGCAATTCATGTTCAGCTGTCGTGTCAACCTGTTAGTCAATCCTTAGGAGTGGGAAGCTATCCTTTGGGCATGCCTTATTCAGATCAGAATAGTCAATGCATGTCCTTCACTTCCTGTAAGACTTTTCACCAAGACTAGATTAGACAACTACTTCGAGTATAGGGAAACTTGGATGAAGCCATTGTCTTTAAAATTCTCCACTTCCCTTTTGAATGTCTTGGGTCTCTCCGAACCCAGGCTGTGGAGCTTCTATTTCATAGGAACGCATTTAGGATTTATGTTTAATTCACAGCTTGCTATCTTTGGCGATATTTTACACATGTCTAAGTGAATCTAGGCGAACACATCCAGGTTTATCCAAAGAAAACCAACTAACTCTTCCATCATCTTCACACCGAGCTACAATATGACCTTTAGGACTCATGTAGGATCATCTTGGTTGATCGGGATGTTAATCGGCAACTCGGTCGAATTTGCTCTTCCATCCTCTGGCTCTTTTTAAAGCTTCATATCCTTATGGAACCAATTGTGCTACCCAAGCCAGAGTTTGGGCAATGGTTGTATACGTCCACGGCCCTGTTATAGAGAGTTCTCACCACACCCTTTCATTTCTCTCTTTGCCTCACCTCTTTCAACTTAGCGACATAGCAATTGCGGCTAAGTCCATGATCACCCTATACTATTCTCAAACCATTCTCTATTAGGAACTTCATTGTTAGATACAATAGAGCTATGGCCGCTCGAAATCCAGTAAGGGTCGGTCGGCCATAAAAGGTGTTATAAGCAGAATAAATATCCAACACAACAAAAGGCATGACTCGCACTCTCTTACTGTCGCCCTCTCCAAGCACCACTAATAGATCTACACATCCCACTGGCTTAGTAGCAGTCCCGTTAAATCCTTGTATTCAAGATTTACATGGCTTTAAATCCTTGCCCTCCAGAAGATCTGTTCATAGGCTCTCTTAAATAGAATATTAACTGAACTTCTATAGTCAACCAGCACCTACCTCACAACAGCTGAGCCAATCATGCCGATATGACTAATGGATCAATCGTCGAGGCCTCTACCCCCTCGGCACCTTTATTTTGAAAAATAATATCATATGTCATGGTTTTGAGTTGCTTTGCCGGAACTTCATCTTCAACGGTGAAATAGCTCTCATTCATTGCATGTTTCAATGTGCCTACTTGTTGCTCCATCTCATTCCAACTCTTCTTAGCTGGATGCAGTCCTCCAATAATATTATTGATCACCAATCACTTCTCAAGCCATCTGGATTCATCAATTCTAGACCCGACTTTCTCTTACTGGGGATTTCAAGTTCCTTGCCCGCCATCCTACGTGGCTTGCACAAACTATTGTAACTTCTACTTACAAATCAACTCTTGATCACATCATGTAAAATCTTGCATTTGATGGTGTTATTACCATGTATTTAATGAAATCTGCAGAACTTGCCAGACTTTTCCCCTTTTTAGTCGACTACCTCAGAGTCGACCTTATGTGCTGCTCCTTGCCTTGAGTAGCCAAGTATATGTTCACAATTGGGTTATTCAATAGAGTGTAATTGTCAAACTTTGGGATTCTTGGACGCCTTCTTGAATCTGATTTCTTGTCTTTAGCCCTATTGCCATTCCTGCTTCGCCCACCACTTCTATTTTCCATATTAGCATCGATATTGCTGGAATTCCCTCCAGACTATTTTACAATAATATTGCTTTATATCACTTCGACCAATTGACTGGCATCGGCCTTCTTAGCGGTCGTACTTGCCTCCTCTAAGCGTAAGAACTGATTCGCCTTTCTATAGAACACGTCCATCATTGGTGGGTGTTTCATCTTCGACCTCCTTCTGAAATTGGTTTTGGGATGAATCCCGATAATCAGTGCCATCAACACACTATATTCTTGATCATCACTCAACTTAGTAACTGCAGTATGGAAACAGTGCAAGAAATCATTCAAAGATTCTCCTGCTCCTTGGAAGAGGTTATAAAGTGACATGATGTCCTTCGAAAATGTAGTATGCATACGGAATTACTCGATGAACTTCTATGCTAATTGCTCGAAAAATGGTAAGGATCTCGACGGCAGTCAAGTGAACCACATCGTTGCCACTTCTTTAGGAAAATCGAGAAACAACGACATCGCATAGCATCAATAGCTCTGGCAGAGTCCATGTGAAAGTCATACTTCATCGTATGTTGCCTCGGATCTGTCTTCCTGTTATACGATGGCATCGTCGGCATCACAAACCTCCTCAAGTATTCCTCGCGTAGGATATCTTCCGTGAACGGACTTTAGCTTAGGGAGAAACCCCAATCATTATTAATCTGAAGGTTCTCACTTATAAGTCTCCTGACCATTTCAGTCAAATCCAGCTCAAGTGGGTCTACTGAATGGCAGTAATCATGATCCGCCCAAAGTGTTTAGCCCGACAAATGCTCTTGGTTTGTTTCATGATACCTGGGTTCCCCAGACTCTGGAAGAACCGTTCGTTCGGTAGTTTGATGACTTCTCCAAGGTAGGTCCAGAGCAGCCGCTTGGTTTCCTACATTCTGGCCATCTGCGGCACGACCAAAAGTCAAGTCAATGCTGTCATTCAAAAATCGAGCACCATAACCAAAGTTGGATGGTTTGGTACCAATCCCTCTCAATGGATCGACACCGATCCATGGTACTTTGCCCTAGCTTGGTCCAATACTTTGCTTTGATGCTCTAGTCTCCATTTGAGCCATCATTGGTTTCCTATTTTTCTACCTTTGCTTCGACGACAAGGAACCGTTAGATTCTGAACCCAAAAAATGTCATATCCCTCTTACTTCTCCGACGGCTGTTTGTCAGTTGATTTAACAAATCCAAGCTCTACTTCATTTTTAATTCAATTCATTACAGCTTTCCTAGAGCCTGTCTTTCATTTACTTCATCAAGTGGTCCATTTCTACTTTAGTGACCACATCCGTTGAGTTTTGAACATCTGCAGCATCTAGTTGCGCAAGGTCTTCAACATGTTAAGGGTCGACATCCTCGACATATTCAGCAGCATTTGAAGTAGTGGATCGATCTCTTCTATAGACCACGGTAAAAAGGATTTGCATAGATTTTCTGAAAATCCGAGTAGTTGAAAATTCCAAAAACAAAGAAAACTGGATCTATCTCTTGAATTTAGGCAATCCAAAAGTATACGATGGATCCAAACAGACTAAGAATCAATTCTTAGTGAAAGCACTCAAATGTTAGTACAAAAAAGTGGCACAAACACTAAAGAAATTTAGTAGAGAATGAAAATGAAAAAATGTAAATAGAAAATGAGTAAAAACAAGACACTAAATGTTTATAGTGGTTCGGCTAATTGTTGCCGACATCTAGTTGATATTTCTATTGATTATCTTGTAGTTTTATAAGTACAGTTCTTATGGTTCGATACCACTCTACATGAAATTATAAAGAAATATGTAAAATTTCAAGGAACCAAAATGGATCCTCAAAAATGAGCCCATAACCTCCTATTTATAGCTATAGTATGGCGAGAAATGCATATCTTCCTCAACAATTTCCATTAACTAGCAGCAGTCGCTCTCGAGAAAATGTCGCCAGGTCAGCAAGCAGCAAGGATCAGTGCCGATCCATGCACATGGACTGATACCTACCTATAAAATTCACTTATGGATCATTCTTATAACTTTGGAATGGAGCGACTTGTTGTTGGCTTCATGATTTCCAATTTGTTTGTATGGTTATGAGCTTATTTCTGGGTTAATAAGATGAATTGGTAAAGGAATGGAGTTGCTAATTTCAGGTGCTCGAGGTGTTCGATAGCAAATGATGTATGATCGATCAATAAAGCTTGGAATGGGTTGCTATCAACAATACTTTAGTACAGAAGGAAGTTGAAATGATTTGGTACAAGTTTATGGATCAGTAATGATCCATCACTTAGATGGATTTAACTTTAGGATTTTGTGGATAGGCTTTGTATTCATCTTGTGATCTGGGTTGCACTTGCATTCTAGACACTGTGGCTATCTCTTTGGATCGTCTACCTTGATAACCTTCATGTTTGACTTGTTCGATCCATTCAAATACTGCCTAAAGCTGGATAACAAATAATAAATTAAAAGTTATTATATATATAAAAAAGAAAACTACAATGGTTAATGTTGATTATTTATCTTAAATAGTTTAAGCCGTAATATAAAATTTCTGAGATTTTAAATAAAATTTAATTTAATTAAATTCGTTAATTAAATTAAGATTTAAAAATTAATTAAATATAATTTAATCAATAAGAATTGAAAGGTAGTTAAATATGATTTAACTAAGATGAATTAAAATTAGGGGCATTTCACAATAAGGACAAACTTTGCAGTCTAATTAGTTTTTATGACGCACATCCACAAAAATAAGTTTCAAGGCCAAAGTCAGCAGAACAATTACTTTTAAGGACAAAGTCAGCAGTCCAATTACTTTCAAGGACATAATTTCGTAGGTTTTTAGACCTTAGAAACTAATTATTTTGCATTTTGTCCTAAAAAGTAATTATTTCAATTGTGTGTCCTAGAAACTAATTGCACTTGTTAAAGAGGCCCTTGTGGCTAATTTCCACTTAAAATTAATTAAATATGATTCAATTAATAATGATAAAAATTAATTAAATATGATTTAATTAATAGGTAGTGATATTTTTTCGACCACTCTTCAACAGTTTCAAACTTCGCTTCCATCCATTTCAAAAAAGTTAATGAAACGTCCTTGTTAAATTTTCTAATGAAAATGTGCACATTTTAAACACATAGCAGCCAGAATTGCAAATTTTTATTTTACAAAAATATGCAGTTAGAACTGCAAATATTTGCATTTTAAACAGTAGATATTTACAATTATAGCTACATATATATGAAGTTTACATGCATATTTTTGATGAAAACTTTCATAGGGGTGTTTCGTGAAACTTTTTTTGAGAAGAGTTTTTCAGGTATGAAGTTTGAAAAAAATGGGCGGATGCTCCTTTCTAATTAATTAAATATAGTTTAATAATAATGTACAAACAAATATGATATAAGTTAATAAAATTATAATAGCTATAAATAAATTGAACTTATATAATTATACATGTATAAGCATAATGTAAGTGGAACTATAAGAGATTCAAAAATATTTTGGAATAAATACGTATGCATAGTATGTATACCGTGATTTCAGATGTGTTTGATACTTGAATCACAAAGGTATTTCATAAGAAATACATATTCCATAAATCATTATCACTCGATACACACACACACACACACACATATATATATATATATATATATATATATAAGTGTAACGACCCGTAATTTTCGATAATTTAAAATATTTAATTTAATAAGATGTTTGTGTTTAATATTGGGAGAAATTAAAATTTATGATTTATTAATGAGAAAATAAATGGAATGAAATGTAATAATGTTTATGTAAGGTAATGGATAACTACTTTAATGCAATTCCAATTAATTGAAATGATTGTAAATTTAAAATACGTTATAAATTATAAATAAGTCAATGATGTATGTAATAGTGAGATAATATGTAATAATTTGAAGCTGAATATTTATTAATGTTGTATAGAGAGTTATAGCATTTTTTGTTGATAATAAACTTATAATTGTGATTAAATTAAGTAAAAGGTAACAATTGTCATTTATCACCGATTTTTTAATCCATTGAAATTAATTAGAAACCAATTGCAATTAATCTATTTAAATATTGCAGTTAATGTGAATTAAGATGGTAATTGTAGAATATTGATGTAATAAATGGTAAACCAATGTTAATTATGTCCATAAAGTAATGACTGATTGAATAAAGAAATTGAAATCAAAATAAATCAATTTATTGGGTTTTAAATTATAATTAATGAATTTATTGCAATTGAAATTGATCGCTGTAAATTATGCAATATTTATTATTGAATTTGACATGGGATATTTATTTTAAATTATTATTTGATTTATGAGTGATTAGAAATGATAAAATTTGTTAGTTATAAAAATTTGAATTTAAAGCTTATTAATTAATTTAATAATAATTTATTTAATTAGCGTGAAAATAACCAATTTGGTCATTGACTTGGATTTCGATGAAACTAGTTTCATGGATCCATAATGGTGAATTATTGTAGGATTTCAAGTTTCGTAGCGATCGGACTTGTCATTTGATCGTGCGTGCTCGAAACGCATAGAAATCAATTTAATGAATTCAGTTTGAAATAAGCTGATTTTAAAAGCTAACTTATTCATACAACTGAATTAGGACTTGAAACCTATTTCATTGAATTTAAAAATATCGAAAATGACTTTTTGATGTATGGGATGACCCATTTTCATTTCGGAAGCGAAATGGTCTTTTCAGGTCGTTATTGTTGTTCGAACCAATGCGATATGTCCATTATTTCTTATTGGGACTTGTCGATATAAATAAATTTTCTAGACCCTAACAGTCTTTCTATTTCTTATTACAGTATGTATAACTTCATCTGTTTGTTCTTCGTTCTCAATGGTAGAAACCCAAATTCCTATATTCAATTGCAAATCAAAATCAAATCAAAAAATTAAAACTCCTCAAACTATATCAAATTTTATATCATTGGAAAGCTCTCAAAGAGCGCAATCTAGATCTATAGTTCGTTTTCCGATCCGGGTCTCCGTGTGTCTATAATTTGAGCGATAATTCTCGGTCGTTCATTTGGGGCTTGATCAATGTCAGTGGATCGTCGATTTGTGGGTATGGATGCATGGAGACGGTCGAGGGGAGTTCACCTATATTGGTCGTTCTTCGTATCAACGGTTAGATTGCCTAAAATAATTGCATTATGGTTCAAAATATCTATAGGCGGCGGCTGCTCTTTGGGAACGAGGATGATCGTGATCGGAAGAAGTCGCGTACGTGGGGTCGGGGCGCGGCAAGTGGTGGTGTGCGATGCAGTTTGATGATCGCGATAGGATGTTGGCAGTGGCGATTTTATTCAACGTGGTGGCGGCCGTGAACGAGCTCAAAGGCGCATGGGTTGACTGTATCGACATTAAGATTTTGCTGTGAGTGGGTGACATGTCTTCTTCTTTTTATTTTATTTATTTATAGTCGTATAGCTTCTAATCGTTATAACTTTTACGTATGAGGTCAGATTTAAGCGCGGCTTACTCCACTGCAATCATATTGGAATTTGAACATTATGAAATTGGTTTGTACGAATTCTGAGTCTTTTAGATTTAGGATCTTTATTTGGATTTCAAATGGATTTGAAATCAAAGGTGAGTGTTTTAACCACTCACAACTACTAAATTATCTTATGTTAGTAGTATTGAATTTATGATGTGATTAGAAGTTGATTGGCTGTTGTTTGACATATTTAAATCGTCATTCCAATTAAATCTTAATTTATCGAATATAACTGCCATTTAAGTTAATATTAAATTTTAATTTTCCAGTTTATACATGTTAATAATAATCCATTATCTATTGAAATTTATTGGCTGATCTGAATGATGATTGCGATGGATGCTTAATTATTGATATTGGATTATGGATGGTATGTTATTTTATATGTATTGTTATAACACTGCAAGTTCCCTTTGTTTACTGTTAGGAAAAATCATTGTGGATTGAACGATACATACCCGAACGATCTGTAGATTAGGGAAAAATCATTATGGGTTGATATGATAGACTCGAGCGATTTTTATGGATTTAAAATTTTAACTCGTGATCGTAGTTTGAAAGGATATATACCCGTAAATTTAATTTATTGCGGGTTGAGATGATATATATATATATATATATATATATATGTATGTATCACTAGAAAATAGGATAGAGAATTATATATGGACACTAGATTGGTTAAATTAAATGATTTTAAATCCTTAAACTTTGAATTCGGTTAAATGATATTTTGAAATATAATTTGATTTATATAACTGAATTGTTTTCGAAATTTAAGCCTTAAATGTTTAAATTGGAATTGTTTTAAATGAATTATTTAAAGGGTGTAAATCGAAATTCTAAAGTTGAATTTGGAGTATAAACAAAATTTATCGAAATTGTGTTTTGGAAAACGTTGAAAATGTAACTTTGAAATCTATTGAAATTGGAGTAGCTTAAATTTGAAATATGGATTTGAAATCAATATAGACTTAAATGGTTTATTGAGAACCTGAATTGAAAGATTTAAAATTGGGTTTTGTTGATTTGGAAACTGGATATGGTCCAGATTTGTTGAAATGTGAGAAATAGTTAAATTTGATATTAATTTCAAATTAATTGTTTTTAATATAAACTGTTTAAAGATATACTATTTTAAATTTAGATTTATTTATGTTTCCAAATTATTTTCTGTGTAAACCATTTCAATAATCAAACCATTTTGTTTTAAAAACTATTAAATTATATTTAGTCTATTTTCAAAATATATTAAACCATTTTAATATATTTTAACTATTTTAAACTATTTAAATCAAGTTAAACTATTTTAATTTATATTAATCTATTTTAATCTATTTAATCTAATTTAATCTATTTTAACCTATTTTAAAACTAATTAACCCATTTTCATCTATTTTAAATCTATTTAATCTATTTTAAATCTATTTAAACTATCTTGAATCTATTTAAACTATTTTTAGTCTACTTTTAAACTATTTTAGAGTATTTTAACTATTTAAAAATTTATTTTAAACTGTGTTAAACTATTTATAACTATCTAAACTATTTTTTAAATTTCAGATTGTGTAAAGTGTTAAATGATGTTATAACCTAAGTTGGGATTTAAATGACATATTTTGTTTCAGATTGTGTAAATGATATTACAAACTAAGTTGGGATTTAAATGACATATTTTGAGGAATATGATGATTTTAAATTGAGGGTTTAACCTATCTTGGAAGTATGATTCTGAAAGTAAATATGATTTCGGAAGTGGTTTGATTTCAAATGTGATATGTTTTTAAAAGTGAATATGATTTCGAAAGTGAATATGATTTCGAAAGTGATGGCTTGAATTGAATATGATATTTTGATATCAATTATGAATCAGTTTTGGAAATGTAAAAGAAACATCCAGTGTGAAATAAGTGTTTGGTTGTTAAAGAGGCCGGGATCGTATATTGTCATACTCTTGCGAATACCGAAAACTACTTTGACAACTATGTACGTGGTGGAGATTCCAGAATGAAGTAGGATGGTTTGGCAAACGGTTCTATATGAGGTATTTACGTAGCCCTAACTCCCGTGAGTCAGGTCGATGTGGCTAAAACAGGAGCTATACCGGGCCAAGTGAGGTCGCTCCTCCTATCGGGCACATTTCTTCAATACCACATTATGACTTTGTGATTAATTTGTTGGCCACCCCTCGATTTTGATTATGGGAGTATGTTCCGAGGTAGGTTGTAGTAGCTGCTATGCGTTACCATTAGTCCGGCAGTGCAAATGGTAGAATCCTACCTTGGCATCGCCTTGCATGCCTTGCCATATGCCGTATCGTGCCCATTACGAGTTTGGTTTGTTTCGTACCTACGGAGTGCTTCCTGATGGCCAACCAGTTTATGGATGAGTAACGGTACTGTATAGACTACGGCATTATATAAATTTGTTAAGGGGGATATGGGTAATCCCTTAAAACTATTTTAATACTTTACTGTAGACACTATTATAATAGCGTATTGTACTATGTATGTAGATAGTTTAACTGATCCTTAAAAGATGGAATCTCGAACATCACTTAAGTTATTGCACTTACGTTAAACACTGGATAGGAGATGTCAAACAGCATAAAAATCTCTGATGCCATTACACTCATATTTATTTACCGTTGATTTAACTGACATAAGATCTTTTAGTTTTGGCTCGAATGTTTTGTCTTTTAACTACACTCGGGTCAGTCTGAGCTTTTAGTGTATTGAAGACCATTTATCTCTGAAGGACGAAGATGAAGATTTGTATGCTATTTATTTTATTTATACTGCTGCATCATTGTTGCTTCCGCTGCATTATTATTTACTCATGATGTATGTCCTCTGATTCTGTATTGTAAAAATGTAATCAAATTCTATTCGTAAAATAGTTTCGTGAACTGTTTATTTGATTATTATATTTTATCATTCCACTGTGAGATTCTGTGTTTGCTTTAATCTTTCTCTTCTTTTTCTAATCTACCCCATAACAATCCTTCCCTTTTAATGGCTTGAGTTTGACATGTGTGGTTTATTATCGATTAATACCTTCCAAAAAGGTGGATCATTACATTTGGTATCTGTAACAACCCAAATTTTTCAAAGGTTAATTTTGAATATTTAAAATGGTTTAAATATTGGGTTTGAGATTATAATTTAGTTTAGAACTAAAAATTTAAGCGATTTTGGAATTTTTGAAATCTTCGATTTAATCGATGTGTTAAAATAGCAATCCGGGGCACGGTCTCAGAATTCGACTAAACTAGTTCCATTGGGTCTATAATAGTGTATTATTATCGGATTTCGAATTTCGTAGTGTTTGGAGTTATCGCTTGATCGTACGGGATATAAACGCGTTGAAATTCATATCAAAAATTCAATGTAATAATTGGATCCAAAAGGCTATCTTCTCCATACGATCGAATTTGGACTCGAAACCTTTTCCATAACGTTCAGAATAGGGGTATAACATTACAAACGCCTCGTAGCATGCCTCGATAGGAGTTCGAAATTTTTAGCTGGGAAACGAGACGTTTTGGAATTTAAATGAATATTTGACTAGTCAAAAGCCTATCTTATCTTTTGCAACTTGACTGTGACCTAACCTATTCAAGCACATATAAAGTCACGTCTTTCCTTTTTTAAAAGAAGCAGGGTACGACAGTGAAAAAAAGCAAGCATAGGAAAGTTAAAAAAAGAAATTTACAGTTCAAAAGAAACAAAATCGAAATCGGAAAAAACAAAATCAGCAGTCGAGTTTCCTCTTCCTCTCTCTTAGTTCGAATTCAACAAAAAGATCCACATTGAAACGAAGAAAAAAATGAACGTGATCGAACAAAATCGCGGCATTGGATGGAGCGACAGCGTGAAGAGGAGAGGGAGAAATCAATCGTAGTTGTTTTGTGATTTCGGAGTGCGGCGACGCTGGCTAAAGGCAGCTCGAGATAGTAGTAGGCTCATGCACGCGTAAGGGGCGATGGGAGGTAGTGGCTTGTGGAGGCAAGCAAGGTCGCGATCGTTCGCGAGCATCTACCGGTTGAAGTCGCGGCGAAGGAGTCACATTTTAAACTAGCAGGCATAAGGGCTTCGGTCGTGGAATCAAAAAAGGGGCGTCGAACTTGGGGCTTTTTTCAAATAGTGATGGAAGGCAGGAGGTGGCAGAAATTTGATTTCGGCAGCAGTGTAGGTTGAGAGATTGGGGTTTTAGGTCATGGGTGGTAAAGCTTGGGATGGAAGTGGGTGAACTTACTCAGGCAGGGTTGTCGAAGTCGAGATCAGGTTTTGTTCGTCTGGACAGGCAGATGCGCTAGCCTAACAGTGTTCTAGGTCGTTAAGTCGGTCAAGTGATAGGTTTTGTTAATTAAAATTTAAATTTAAAATAAGTATGTTAATGATATTAATTCAAACGTTAATAGATTTGTAATTCTTTTATATGTGGTCTAAAAATCTTGAAAAAGGTCGAGTTAGAGCGGATTGCAAAACCAAAATCAGGGTAAAAAAATTCTCACTCATTTGGATTTCCCAAATTTGAATTTTAGATAGTTGAATTTAAATTGTGGATGCTAGTATCATCTTTTGAATGATGTATTATATGTATAGTAGTATATACATATTAGTATTTGGAGTGATATTCCCGCACATTATAGCGGATGAGACCTTATGCGCCCCGCATAATAGCGGATGACCCTTTATACCACGATGTCCCCCTCGAAGTGGGATTGGTATATTTATGTTGCATTAACATCTATGGATGCAGGGAAAACAGGTTGGAGGGATCCAACTGGATTCCTAAAAAATGTTGATTTTAAATTTCATATATAGTGATATATGATGTGTTAGAATAATCGATTATAGATTATTGTTGTGATTGAATAATTGGATGCTAAAGTAGTACTGGCCTGAATTTTGGTATCTTAAATACCATAATATTATTTTTGGAATTTGAAGGAATTTTAAAAGGTATAACAGCCCTAGATTTTTGAATATATTTTAAATTTGACTTTATTTCATTTTGAAATTATATTGAATTTATTTTTATTTCAAGATTTCATTTTTTAAGTATTTTTAAAGTGATGTTATAATTTTCCCAAAGCTTATTGTATTTATTTACAATTTTTAAAACCTAGTTTCTATTTTTAAGCTATTTTCTTAATTAATTTATATTTATCTAAAATTTATTAATTTATTTTTATTCATACATTATTTTGTTGTGTTTTTATTTTATTTATATTCATTTTTCATGTGTTTAAAATGAATAAAGAAAAAGGAAATTTGAAGAGTTTGGAACCTTTCACATACCCTAGCCTTTTCACATGCCGTTGACTTTCCATTTCAATCAACACTTCCATTCATTTGAGCCGACCCTATCTTTCTTTAGCTGCATATCATTTCATTTTTCATGCATAATAGAAAAAATTCTCATCTCAAAAACTTCAGCCTTCATCTCTGAAACAAATTTTGGTAATGTTTTATTCACTTTTTTCTTACATTTTTCTTCTTTGTTTTATTATTTATCTTGCCTTGCTTCACCTATAATGTTCTGCCAATTTCTCCTCCATCACCATAGCCACCTTCTCCACCACCATACTCGACTGCCATTGTAACAACCTGGGGTTTTGCCCAATTTATAATCGTCATTAAATGATTATTGTGCCAGTTAATTGCTAATTGAAGTTTTCAACCGAGTTGAAAATTCTTTTGTAATTCGTTAAGGGATTACGGGCTTTAAAAATATTGGGCCACGTTTCTCGTTCATGTTGTGTTATCGGAGTGAATATCATCCCCTTTTTATTTCAGTTCGACCCGTTCCTTTTTTCATTTTCATTCGTTCGAAAATCTTAAGCAAAATCCTACTTTATAAAACTAACCCCAAATGAAATTGAGACCGGCCCAAAACTACTCCTTTGTTATTGGGTAGGCCGATGCCCATTGTAACGACCCAGAATTTTATTTAATTAAAATTTGAATATTTAATTAATTTTAAATATTTATAAGTGAATTTGTAAGTCAAATAAATTTTTATTTGAATTATTGGATTTAATTGGATAATTAAATCGATAATTTAATATGTTAAATTATGGAAATAATTGAAAATTGAGTTAAATATGATTGAAAATGATTTGTAAAATTTTATTTTATCATATTGAAGTTAGAATGATATTTTAGAACTATTAAAATCGAATTAAAAGTTAATTTGTGAAAATTGAATATTTTAATATTTAAATCGACTAGTGAAAATAGCCAATTTTTGAACAGTCTCAGAATTGAACGAAACCAGTTCCATTGGATCCGTAATAGTTAGTTATTACCGGATTTCAAATTTCGTGTCAATCGGAGTTATCGTTTGATCGTGGCAGCTCGAAACGCATCGAATTGTTTTTAATTTAAATTTGGCGAGTTAAAATAGCCATTTTTCAAAAAGTCTCGGATTTTGACGAAACCAGTTTCATCGGATCCGTAATATGATATTATTGTAAGCTTTCAAATTTCAAGTCAATTGGATTTACCGTTTGTCCGGTACGAATTAAAAAGCCTAGAAATCGAGTTAAATCGGTTTAATTCAAATTGAGCGTTTACAGCCATAACTCGCACAGATGTCCGAATTAGCTTCCGAAACCTGTTCCATTGTGTCCGGAACGCGGGGTAAACCCTAGAAACGCTGGTTACGGCGCGTAAATCGGAGTTCGGAATTTCCGGGATGAATAGTGTCGTTCGTTCTCTTATAAATAGCCCCACTCTCTTCATTAATAAAAAAAAAATTTAGACTAAACCCTAACGCAGCCGCCACCCTATTATGAACGGCCAGCATTTCTTCTTCTTCCCCCTCTCAGATCTCGAAATCCATTCACTTTTATCACAAACTCCAAACTAAGAAATCGTAGAGCACATCAAGTACTCCATATCCAACGGTGGAGATCGTCTGAAGTGCTTCGGATTGGCGACAAATCTCGCTCAAAGGCCTGGAGTTCGGCCTCGAACTGCGTGCTACAGGGATGGTCGAGTTCAACCTGCTTGGGGCCGAGTATGGCTCTTGTCGAGGGCTTTCGCGTGGCGGTGGTTTGATCGAGTTTCATCGAGTAATTAGTTTGCAAATTGAAAACCTAATTTGTGCTATGGGTTTTGTTATGCGTGTGTTGACCTGGAGATGGATGCGTGAAACATGAAGAAGAAAGGGGGGGGGTGATGTGCGCACGGGCCTGATGGGCTTGGGGTAGAAGTGGACGGTCTTGATTAAGTTGAGTTTGAAAATAGTTAAGTTAATGTTGTAATTAGTTATATTTTTATACGTGTAACTTCAAAAATTCATAACTTTTTCATACGAGGTCGAAAACGCGCGAAACCAGTTGCGTTGGAATCGTATGGACAAGCACTACGCGATGGAGTTAGTTTGGAGTCGTTTGGAGTTAGTGAGAATTTTGGGTAAAATTAAACGTCCGTTTAATTTTATTCGAAATAAATCGCGAAAACGAAATTGAAACCAAGGTGAGAATTTCTCACTCAATCGAATCAGTTTCGATTTTATTTTAAATAGTTAGATTTAAAATATTTGAATGCATGTTTGAATGTTGATTAATATCTATTGATTGTTAAAATAGACATTATACGCCGTTAGTAAGCGGATGTTATTTATTAAAAACATATACCACGACTATTTCATAAACAGTGAAATTGGTATTATATACAATATCAATATATATATATATATATTGGCATATGTATATATTGCAGTTGTTGATTCCCCGCATTTTTTAGCGGATGAGACCCTATTGCGCCGTTATTAAGCGGATAATATTTAATAAGAACATATACCGCGATAATTTCGTACTGGAGCGAAATTGGTATTGTGCTAATGTTTTTGGATGCAGGAAAACAGGTTGGAGGGATCCAACAGGATTCCTCAACAGTATTTATTTGATTTCAGATATTTTGATATTTGATGGATTTTCATATTGATATATGATATCGTTGTAGTCGTGATTGACTATTTGGTGTGTAGCATCATTGGACCAAATTTTGGAATTTTAAAATGATTTTTAAAGTGATTTTTGAGAATATACTATATTTTGGAATTGATCCATTATAAATAAATAAACGTTATAATTTTTTTTAAAGTTATAAAAAATTACGATTTTTAAGAAATATAGTTAAAAGCTGATTTTTTTGAAAATAAGGAATTAATGATTTTATAAAATAGTTAAATCGGAATTTTTGAATTTATTATGAAAAGTTGAAATATAGGATTTATGAAATTTAATTATTTTATAAATCGAAATGGTGAAATAATAAAGGAGATTAGAGACGTTTTAAAAGAATAATATAAATTGATTTATATTAAGAGATTTATAAATGGATATTTATAAATTGAAATATGGACATTATAAAACGAGTTTTTGTAAGTGTTTGAATGAAGTGAAAATGAATTTCATAATTGAATGGAATTTATAGAATTTTATACGGTGAAGTTATAAATGGAATTTTATAAGCAGTAGGTTTATAAAATTTATTAAGTTATTAAAATAATGATTTTGGATAAATGAATGAATCTTATAAGTTATAAGATTTATAATTTGGGAAGTTAAAAAGGAACGATTTTGTAAAATAATCGTTTTGTAAGTATTTAACTTATAATATGAACTTTTAGTTTATAATTGAGTTATAAACTGGGATAGGTTAATAAAAGAGTTTATAAAAAGGAAGTTTTTATAAATAAATAGAAATGGAATTTATAAACGTTGTTTCATAAATTCGCAAATGACTTATTTTGATAAGTAACTTGTTGAAACCTATTAATGGAGTTATATTCACGTTTTTGAATAGTGAACAATCCTTTGAATTAAAATGAATAAAAATGATGAAATGTGTTAACGTAGTATATTCACGTTTTGAATAGTGAATAATATGTTAAAGAAATTATTTAGAATATGATGTTTTAAATAGCATTAAAACGATCGAACAATGTTTTAAAATGTGTTGAGATTCGAAACCATAGATTTCAACATTTATTGTTGAAATAGACGTTTTCGAGAAATAGAAGGAAATAATGGACTATAACACTGTTGTTATAGTAAATGATTTCCGAAAGGAAATTTTTTGTATAGTATTGGGATTTATATATCTATTTTAATTTCGAATCCCTATACTAGTGATTTTGGGTTGTCGTAACAATGTTTTACGTAACATTCGTTTTGGCCCAAATAAATATGTTAAGTGAATGATTTCCTTAAAGAATGAAATATATACTTAATTCGATTTAAGTATATTGAATATTTTCCAAGGTTGAAAATAAATAAAATTTGTGAATTACTTATAAATAAGCAAGTATGGAAATGTTTTCCAATATAAAGTGAATATCTTAAGAATTTATCTTTTTGAAGATAAATTGAAATGAATGATCGAAATCGAATATTCATAAATATTTTGGATTATAAATTCACTAAGGATTTTATAAATGAAAGGGGGAAACTTGTTTAAAAGTAAATATTGATTTATTTTTGAAGTGTTGAAATTATATATCTAGTGAAGATATTTTTGGAAAATAAATAATTTGGAAAATTATTTAGAAACTGGTGATGTGTGCATATCTATTGATAGTTCAATAACCGACTATCAATATTTCCCTTTGAATGGGTAATTGATGTGATTTGTTTGAATGTGAATGCTACACTTTTTTTTGAATAAGCGCTAACTATTCGGGTTAACCGGGAAAGGACCATGGGGTCGTATAACCCATTCCGAATATGTGATACGTCGTTATGAATTGCATTGAAGATCGGTGTTGAAGACCCGGTATTTGCGAGAGCGATAGGATGACCTGTCGATTTACTCTGCACCGAGTAGCTACGGTATTGAGTTCTCCATATGTGATGGTGAATCCGATCAGGATTGTGAATATCCGGATTGCAAGGACTTCTTTGTAAGTGCCTTCGGTTTTGATCGAGCCCGGAACAGACTTGTATGGATTGTATGTCTGACATTACAAGTTGAGATATAAAGCCGATTTCTTTCAAATATATTTCTGTTGGTGGCGAAGAATTTATTCTTTTAGCTTAACACCCTTCTCTGAGACGTACGAGCTCAGAGGTTATATAGTTGAAGTTATCAGCGATATATTCCCAATTTGGTAATGTGATATGCTGAGTGATGCTGTAAATGATCATTGTGTTGATTATTGTGATAGGATCGTTTATTTGATCGTCTATCCTAGTGATCATTGTGTTAATCATTTGTTGACCCAAAGCATGGCTTTCGTATAAAGTATGTTTTTGTGGACGTGACTTCGTCGAACCTCACACCCCGGAAATGGTCAAAACAGGAAAGATGCGGCAAGGTTATGAGGGGTAGCACCCTTTAGGGTATGTACATTTCCTTCTGGATAGAGGTGGTATCATGGTATGGAGCCCAGATATTTAACCTATGTGGTTACTACGAATTTATTACTTTGTGGTTGTTGGTTTTCGGGATCCCGTGAGAAAGGTCGTTTACGATCGGGGAATGGCGTGCTCGTGTCAGTAGTTACCCAGTTAGGGGTAACCCGGCCTTGTGTTGGCAGAGTTCCGGTTTGGTTCTCGGGGATGTCTTTCCAGAGGCATTCTCATGTGGCAATGGGAAGTTCCTTGGCCTGACCATTTGTTGGAAATCCAAAGAAACAATACGAAACTTGTACGGTTTTAGTTGTAGAACCTGCCATCTAATATGGTAGCTATTAGTAGGCATAATATAATGGTACCTATGCTGGATAAGATTTATATTCTACTTTCAAAATGAATTTTTCCCCTACACTATGCACTAGTAATAACATCAAATGTTATTTTAAATGCGTATCAAGCATCTTTGACTATCATAAGGAGAAATCTCCTCCGATTCTGCGTTTGCATTGTGTGTGTGTGCGGGAGGCCTTATGGTAGTCTCATTTTTAAAAGCATTGCGAATTGAATTTAAAAATATTCCTCTATTTTGATTTTAAAGATAAATAAACTGTTTTGAGTTCTCACACCAGTCACATGACTGACTTGGAGTTTATTGTTTTCCTTCCTAAACTCTGGGTGCCCACCAATTTCCACACGGGCAGTCAAGAGTAAGGTTTATCAGGATATTCTGGATATTCTGGAGTTGCTGGAGGCAAGCTGGATGGCATGGCGTATACTAGCATATAGTATTTCTTTTTCCGCTGCACTATTTGTTGTATGTTGTTGTACACTCTGATGATATGATGAAATGAAATGTGATGTAATGTAATAACTGATATAGTTCTTTGTTTAAAGATTATTCATTTATTATTATATGTTGTTCCGCTGCGAATTGTGAGATTCTGATGTTGTTCTTGTTTTCTGTTCTCTATTTTCTCTTTTCCTCTATTTTAAAATGTTCTATCTTATTTTCTGTTTTCTTTTCTCTCTCTCCATTTTCTACTTTCTTCTTTTTCTCTCTTTTTCTTTTCTTAAATTTTTTTTAAATCCCCTAAGGGTTCGTATTTTCGTTCATCTTGAATTAAACAAAGGAGATTAGTGTCTATTCAAGGAGTACGGATTTACGGGTCTTTACAGTTGGTATCAGAGCTTATGGTTAAGCGACAACCATGGTTCTGTTGGGTGTTATTCATTAGAGATGGAGTCAGCAGTACTCTAGAATGAATTTGAGTGTAATAATAGCTATGAGAGCGTATTTGTTAGTGAATATAAAAATTGTTTTATATTGTGATGGTTGGTTTGTTGAGTGGTATATGAACCTTCGTCGGCGCAGCTTCGAAACTAAATCGAAGGGGTTTCTAAACACTTGAATAGAACAATTCGACACAATATTGTTTTAAAATTGGGTAAATGAAATAATTTTACCTTGATTATATTTTATATATAAAGAAATAATTTTTCAGAATTATTAAAGTATATAAGTAGATTGTTTAGATGTTTGAATAATCTAAATAAAAGAAAAATTGTATAAGTAAAAAGAATTATAAGAATTGAATTATAATTAAAGTGAATTACAATTGTGAAATAAACTTATATATATAAGAAGTGAAACTATATGAATATAACTTAAGAGATGTTGAATGAAGTTGATATTAGTATCAAAGTAAATTAATAAAGTTAAGTGGTGGATGTGAACTTGAGTTATGTAATAAAATTCAACTTTGAAATTGAATTGAATGAATGGATTGAATATTAATCAATTGAATGTAAATTAAGTTGATATGAAATAATGATAATAAGTGTAATTCATTAAAATCTAATATTATTAGAAAGTTGAATAATTGAATGAAAATCAATTAAATTAAACCAATTGTAAGCAAAGGAATTTGGTTATTATTATATAAACATTGGTTGTTATATGATTGTTAGTTGATTATATATAATTCATTAAGTAGTTAATGAAATGGAAAGCTAAAGTAAATTGAATTCAAATTGAAAGTAAATAAATTTGAATAGAATTGAACGTGAATTGGATTTAATTAGTGAATGCAAACTAATTAAAATTGAATAAGAATGAATGTTAGTAAAAACATCCAATGTAAATAAATCAAATGTGATTTAAATTGAGAACCATTTCATTGAATATTAATGAGAATATAAATGAATATATATTGATTATGAATTAGTTGAATGCTAGTTGGTTGATGTTTGCATTTGTTGTTTTGTTTCATTTGTTATGTTGACATATATAGTGATTATGTTGCTATATGATGTATATCGATACTATTGTCTATATGCATGATTCTCATGTTGTTTGTTGAGTAATTAGTAGGTGCGGATCGCGTTTGCTTCGCATTTGGAGCTCGCTTTTGCGCTATATTAGCCGTATATGCTTGCTAATAAAATATAAGGTACATATCTCGGATTACATACCGTACTTTTATACTTTTTCCCTGCGGGATGCCTCATTACTTGATGAGATGTATATTTGTGATATATATACTATCATTTTTTTTTCGGATCGAGCCGCGCAAAGGAGACTATGGCGAATTTTTCCGAAAATTTAAGGCGTTAGAAAAAATTTGAGAAAATTTGGAAAATTTTGAAAACTTAAACTTTGATTTGGAATGGAAAGTCAAACAATAGTAATTGTTGTTGAAAAGATAACTAAGTATGATTTGAAAAACTTAGTAAAGATTTGTAAGAAGTTTAAACTATAGATTTTGGGAAAATTAATAGATTCTGTAATTTTTCTTACTTGTAATTTCGGGACGAAATTCTTTTAAGTGCGGAAGATTGTAACGACCCAGAATTTTATTTAATTAAAATTTGAATATTTAATTAATTTTAAATATTTATAAGTGAATTTGTAAGTCAAATAAATTTTTATTTGAGTTATTGGATTTAATTGGATAATTAAATCGATAATTTAATATGTTAAATTATGGAAATAATTGAAAATTGAGTTAAATATCATTGAAAATGATTTGTAAAATTTTATTTTATCATATTGAAGTTATAATGATATTTTAGAACTTTTAAAATCGAATTAAAAGTTAATTTGTGAAAATTGAATATTTTAATATTTAAATCGACTAGTGAAAATAGCCAATTTTTGAACAGTCTCAGAATTGAACGAAACCAGTTCCATTGGATCCGTAATAGTTAGTTATTACCGGATTTCAAATTTCGTGTCAATCGGAGTTATCGTTTGATCGTGGCAGCTCGAAACGCATCGAATTGTTTTTAATTTAAATTTGGCGAGTTAAAATAGCCATTTTTCAAAAAGTCTCGGATTTCGACGAAACCAGTTTCATCGGATCCGTAATATGATATTATTGTAAGGTTTCAAATTTCAAGTCAATTGGATTTACCGTTTGTCCGGTACGAATTAAAACGCTTAGAAATCGAGTTAAATCGGTTTAATTCAAATTGAGCGTTTACAGCCATAACTCGCACAGATGTCCGAATTAGCTTCCGAAACCTGTTCCATTGTGTCTGAAACGCGGGGTAAACCCTAGAAACGCTGGTTACGGCGCGTAAATCGGAGTTCGGAATTTCCGGGATGAATAGTGTCGTTCGTTCTCTTATAAATAGCCCCACTCTCTTCATTAATAAAAAAAAAAAATTAGACTAAACCCTAACGCAGCCGCCACCCTATTATGAACGGCCAGCATTTCTTCTTCTTCCCCCTCTCAGATCTCGAAATCCATTCACTTTTATCACAAACTCCAAACTAAGAAATCGTAGAGCACATCAAGTACTCCATATCCAACGGTGGAGATCGTCTGAAGTGCTTCGGATTGGCGACAAATCTCGCTCAAAGGCCTGGAGTTCGGCCTCGAACTGCGTGCTACAGGGATGGTCGAGTTCAACCTGCTTGGGGCCGAGTATGGCTCTTGTCGAGGGCTTTCGCGTGGCGGTGGTTTGATCGAGTTTCATCGAGTAATTAGTTTGCAAATTGAAAACCTAATTTGTGCTATGGGTTTTGTTATGCGTGTGTTGACCTGGAGATGGATGCGTGAAAGATGAAGAAGAAAGGGGGGGGGTGATGTGCGCATGGGCCTGATGGGCTTGGGGTAGAAGTGGACGGTCTTGATTAAGTTGAGTTTGAAAATAGTTAAGTTAATGTTGTAATTAGTTATATTTTTATACGTGTAACTTCAAAAATTCATAACTTTTTCATACGAGGTCGAAAACGCGCGAAACCAGTTGCGTTGGAATCGTATGGACGAGCACTACGCGATGGATTTGGTTTGGAGTCGTTTGGAGTTAGTGAGAATTTTGGGTAAAATTAAACGTCCGTTTAATTTTATTCGAAATAAATCGCTAAAACGAAATTGAAACCAAGGTGAGGATTTCTCACTCAATCGAATCAGTTTCGATTTTATTTTAAATAGTTAGATTTAAAATATTTGAATGCATGTTTGAATGTTGATTAATATCTATTGATTGTTAAAATAGACATTATACGCCGTTAGTAAGCGGATGTTATTTATTAAAAACATATACCGCGAATATTTCATAAACAGTGAAATTGGTATTATATATAATATCAATATATATATATTGGCATATGTATATATTGCAGTTGTTGATTCCCCGCATTTTTTAGCGGATGAGACCCTATTGCGCCGTTATTAAGCGGATAATATTTAATAAGAACATATACCGCGATAATTTCGTACTGGAGCGAAATTGGTATTGTGCTAATGTTTTTGGATGCAAGAAAACAGGTTGGAGGGATCCAACAGGATTCCTCAACAGTATTTATTTGATTTCAGATATTTTGATATTTGATGGATTTTCATATTGATATATGATATCGTTGTAGTCGTGATTGACTATTTGGTGTGTAGCATCATTGGACCAAATTTTGGAATTTTAAAATGATTTTTAAAGTGATTTTTGAGAATATACTATATTTTGGAATTGATCCATTATAAATAAATAAACGTTATAATTTTTTTTAAAGTTATAAAAAATTATGATTTTTAAGAAATATAGTTAAAAGCTGATTTTTTTGAAAATAAGGAATTACTGATTTTATAAAATAATTAAATCGGAATTTTTGAATTTATTATGAAAAGTTGAAATATAGGATTTATGAAATTTAATTATTTTATAAATCGAAATGGTGAAATAATAAAGGAGATTAGAGACGTTTTAAAAGAATAATATAAATTGATTTATATTAAGAGATTTATAAATGGATATTTATAAATTGAAATATGGACATTATAAAACGAGTTTTTATAAGTGTTTGAATGAAATGAAAATGAATTTCATAATTGAATGGAATTTATAGAATTTTATACGGTGAAGTTATAAATGGAATTTTATAAGCAGTAGGTTTATAAAATTTATTAAGTTATTAAAATAATGATTTTGGATAAATGAATGAATCTTATAAGTTATAAGATTTATAATTTGGGAAGTTAAAAAGGAACGATTTTGTAAAATAATCGTTTTGTAAGTATTTAACTTATAATATGAACTTTTAGTTTATAATTGAGTTATAAACTGGGATAGGTTAATAAAAGAGTTTATAAAAAGGAAGTTTTTATAAATAAATAGAAATGGAATTTATAAACGTTGTTTTATAAATTCGCAAATGACTTATTTTGATAAGTAACTTGTTGAAACCTATTAATGGAGTTATATTCACGTTTTTGAATAGTGAACAATCCTTTGAATTAAAATGAATAAAAATGATGAAATGTGTTAACGTAGTATATTCACGTTTTGAATAGTGAATAATATGTTAAAGAAATTATTTAGAATATGATGTTTTAAATAGCATTAAAACGATTGAACAATGTTTTAAAATGTGTTGAGATTCGAAACCATAGATTTCAACATTTATTGTTGAAATAGACGTTTTCGAGAAATAGAAGGAAATAATGGACTATAACACTGTTGTTATAGTAAATGATTTCCGAAAGGAAATGTTTTGTATAGTATTGGGATTTATATATCTATTTTAATTTCGAATCCCTATACTAGTGATTTTGGGTTGTCGTAACAATGTTTTACGTAACATTCGTTTTGGCCCAAATAAATATGTTAAGTGAATGATTTCCTTAAAGAATGAAATATATACTTAATTCGATTTAAGTATATTGAATATTTTCCAAGGTTGAAAATAAATAAAATTTGTGAATTACTTATAAATAAGCAAGTATGGAAATGTTTTCCAATATAAAGTGAATATCTTAAGAATTTATCTTTTTGAAGATAAATTGAAATGAATGATCGAAATCGAATATTCATAGATATTTTGGATTATAAATTCACTAAGGATTTTATAAATGAAAGAGGGAAACTTGTTTAAAAGTAAATATTGATTTATTTTTGAAGTGTTGAAATTATATATCTAGTGAAGATATTTTTGGAAAATAAATTATTTGGAAAATTATTTGGAAACTGGTGATGTGTGCATATCTATTGATAGTTCAATAACCGACTATCAATATTTCCCTTTGAATGGGTAATTGATGTGATTTGTTTGAATGTGAATGCTACACTTTTTTTTGAATAAGCGCTCACTATTCGGGTTAACGGGGAAAGGACCATGGGGTCGTATAACCCATTCCGAATATGTGATACGTCGTTATGAATTGCATTGAAGATCGGTGTTGAAGACCCGGTATTTGCGAGAGCGATAGGATGACCTGTCGATTTACTCTGCACCGAGTAGCTACGGTATTGAGTTCTCCATATGTGATGGTGAATCCGATCAGGATTGTGAATATCCGGATTGCAAGGACTTCTTTGTAAGTGCCTTCGGTTTTGTTCGAGCCCGGAACAGACTTGTATGGATTGTATGTCTGACATTCCAAGTTGAGATATAAAGCCGATTTCTTTCAAATATATTTCTGTTGGTGGCGAAGAATTTATTCTTTTAGCTTAACACCCTTCTCTGAGACGTACGAGCTCAGAGGTTATATAGTTGAAGTTATCAGCGATATATTCCCAATTTGGTAATGTGATATGCTGAGTGATGCTGTAAATGATCATTGTGTTGATTATTATGATAGGATCGTTTATTTGATCGTCTATCCTAGTGATCATTGTGTTGATCATTTGTTGACCCAAATCATGGCTTTTGTATAAAGTATGTTTTTGTGGACGTGACTTCGTCGAACCTCACACCCCGGAAATGGTCAAAACAGGAAAGATGCGGCAAGGTTATGAGGAGTAGCACTCTTTAGGGTATGTACATTTCCTTCTGGATAGAGGTGGTATCATGGTATGGAGCCCAGATATTTAACTTATGTGGTTACTACGAATTTATTACTTTGTGGTTGTTGGTTTTCGGGATCCCGTGAGAAAGGTCGTTTACGATCGGGGAATGGCGTGCTCGTGTCAGTAGTTACCCAGTTAGGGGTAACCCGGCCTTGTGTTGGCAGAGTTCCGGTTTGGTTCTCGGGGATGTCTTTCCAGAGGCATTCTCATGTGGCAATGGGAAGTTCCTTGGCCTGACCATTTGTTGGAAATCCAAAGAAACAATACGAAACTTGTACGGTTTTAGTTGTAGAACCTTCCATCTAATATGGTAGCTATTAGTAGGCATAATATAATGGTACCTATGCTGGCTAAGATTTATATTCTACTTTCAAAATGAATTTTTCCCCTACACTATGCACTAGTAATAATATCAAATGTTATTTTAAATGCGTATCAAGCATCTTTGACTATCATAAGGAGAAATCTCCTCTGATTCTGCGTTTGCATTGTGTGTGTGTGCGAGAGGCCTTATGGTAGTCTCATTTTTAAAAGCATTGCGAATTGAATTTAAAAACATTCCTCTATTTTGATTTTAAAGATAAATAAACTGTTTTGAGTTCTCACACCAGTCACATGACTGACTTGGAGTTTATTGTTTTCCTTCCTAAACTCTGGGTGCCCACCAATTTCCACACGGGCAGTCAAGAGTAAGGTTTATCAGGATATTCTGGATATTCTGGAGTTGCTGGAGGCAAGCTGGATGGCATGGCGTATACTAGCATATAGTATTTCTTTTTCCGCTGCACTATTTGTTGTATGTTGTTGTACACTCTGATGATATGATGAAATGAAATGTGATGTAATGTAATAACTGATATAGTTCTTTGTTTAAAGATTATTCATTTATTATTATATGTTGTTCCGCTGCGAATTGTGAGATTCTGATGTTGTTCTTGTTTTCTGTTCTCTATTTTCTCTTTTCCTCTATTTTAAAATGTTCTATCTTATTTTCTGTTTTCTTTTCTCTCTCTCCATTTTCTACTTTCTTCTTTTTCTCTCTTTTTCTTTTCTTAAATTTTTTTTAAAACCCCTAAGGGTTCGTATTTTCGTTCATCTTGAATTAAACAAAGGAGATTAGTGTCTATTCATGGAGTACGGATTTACGGGTCTTTACACCCATCGTTTTACGGGTTCCTTCATTTTTCTTTTTCTTTTACAAACCCTAGCAAACGAAAAAAAACCGAAAATAATGGCGGCTCTGTTTTCATTCGTTCCTTTTTCCTTCGAGCGACTTCGTGATACCACGGCTACGCCACTGAACTGTATGTCTTTGCTTCGAACAAGGTGAGTGACACTCCACTCACATCTAATTCAAGTAGCTGTTTATATGTGTTTTGAGGTCTTTGATTTCGTTCATATGCAATTGTTTGATTTAGTCAGTATTATGCTCGGTCATTCGACTTTCGTTTGGATGTCGACCCGGTTACTTACCTGTTCCTGTTAGTATATATATTTTGCTTGGTTGATATAATTTTGATTTTTCTGGAAATTTTGGTTCTGTGGATTTTTGGATGACGTTGGCATGTTTTGGTTTGAAATTGTTGTTGTCCTTGACTTGATTTTGTAGTTGCTTTTACTGCATTATCACAGTTGCAAGTAATTTCTGTTCATACCTTGATTTTTTATTGCTTGACTTTGAGTTAGGTAACTCGGTTGCTTCTGGCTTCATTGAATCCTTACTGACTTGTATTATTTACATAATGAGTTGTTGATGCATCACTTGTTGCCTTTCATTTAGCTCGGCCTCCTTCCACCTGCCGTCATGTTGAACCGTTCTGTATAGAGTTTGGTTTGACGATATTAATGTCGTCCGTAACCCCCACGATCTCGATTTCAGCTGACTTTGGTCACTTGAATTGATTATGTTGATTTTATGAAAATAATTGGGTTTGGCACTAATTTTGTTTTCTGGTCATTTTAATTCGAACTACAGTTGTTCGAATGAACTGCAGGCAATACTTTGAACTGCAGGTGTTTGAGCTTCTGGTTTCACAATAGTTGCATTGAGTATTTGTTTGAACTTGTATCACTTGAGTTTGTTGCATTATTGAGGTTGGGTTGTCATTGTAGTGCTTTTGGTCACTGCACATGTACCATTCGAGATGTGATGTGAGTTCTCACTACGTACATCATTTATATGCGCACACATTCATGTTGTTCTTTATGTATCATTGCATATGCTATTTTCTATATTATCGAGTTGCTTTATATGACTGCACTTGATTTCAGTGTGGTCTTGACTCTGCGCATACACTTCTCGTAGTGTAGTGTTTAGTCAATTACTTGTGCTGTCCAGTTGAGTTCGGCACCTGCGTTGTCGTTGCTTGACTGTATAGTCTTTTGTGGTTATTTGCGTGTTTCAACTGCAGTTCATTATGCAACTGTTCTTGGTTACTACTGATATTTATACATATGTATACATCGATGCAGTAGCGTTTGTTTGCAGCTTACCGCTGTTGGATTATGTTTGAAAGGCTGGTGTATCCTATTTCTTGCCAGTACATTCATATATGTGTTGAGTCTTTGACTTGATCTTTGCATTTTGCTTGTTTTTCGAATTACACTTGTGTTGAATCCAGCTTAAATGCTGGGGTTTGACCTTGTGTTCGTTTGTGAATTTTCATTGCGTACATCTTCACTGTAGTGGCAAGGCAGTGCACGCAAGCGTGAACTGCAGCCACACTGTATCGATTTTACTGGTATTCCTATTGCTTTTGATGCGTTGATCTTTTACGTAATGCATGTTGTAGTGGCGAGGCAGTACACGCGTGCGTGTACTGCAGCCCTACTCGAGTTGACATTTTAAATTGATATTTCAATATGTTTTGGATTTATATTTTGATTGGTTAATTTGATGATTTTGTTGTTGTCTAATTATCAATTTGATAATTAGATTATGAGTTTCTATTTATTTATTTAATAATTAGATTTTGTCATTAATTGCCGTTTAGGCAATTCTGCTATTTTCTAAATTATCTTCGTTTTATCTTCGTTGATAATTTGGATTTGCTGATTTGTTGTCTAATACTGTTACGTGTTAGAAATATCGTTATCCGATTTTTTATTTAAGGATCGGATAGACGAGATTTATTGCGACTGTCGTTTATTTATTACTTAATTATTATTGCTTCTGTGCACTAATAACTGGGTTTGAATTAGACTGACCCGTGTATTATTTTCTTTTGAATGTAATACTCGGGTCAGACCGAGTATTTACAGGTTGTTGATATCTCACTATGGGTTGCTGTTAGAGCTATGAAGTCTTTTCATATTTTTGGAGTAGTCGTCATCGTTTAAAGTAGTCAGTGTATTTGTATAGGATGTTGTATATTCATGTATATTATTCATGATAATGTACTTGTATATGTAACTTCCACAGTCGACAGTTGTAGTTGTATCATATGTACTGTATCACATGTATTGTAACTGACATTAGTTATTATATATATATGAGATTTTTGTTTATCAGTGTTCCGCATTTGAATTATCTGTGTTATTATCATATCTATTGTCCTAAACTATTATGAACCATCGTTGTTCGTTTTACACTGGAATTGGATATGTTGATGGGAGTAAACAAATAAGAGATGAAAATTAAATATATATATATATATATATCACTCCTATCGAGATAACCAATACTAGTGTAAGGCCTAACTACGGATGTCCGCTCCTATCCAGCCTTATTCTTCGTAATAACGGACAGTATTTCTTTTAATACTCTTTGTTATTGTGAGCATAGAGGTGGGGCGTCACAGTTGGTATCAGAGCTTGGGGTTTATGGACATAATATAAAACATAACTTAGATGGAACATGTGTTACAACTATGTGTCGATGTTTTATATGTGCTTTGAGTCAAAACTAAAGTTTTGAAAATACGATGGAAATTTTTAAATATCCTTATTTAAAAATAAAAAGTGAATTTGTGTTTTGATGATAGATTGGTTTGTGCTTTGTTTATCAGAGTGTGCAGCGAAAACAGTGTGACTGCTTCACTGAGTACGACTGATAATTATTTTGATTTAAAAATCAAAATATGAAAATGAAATTAATTTCATTATGTTGTTTAACCAGTGGATTTGATTTGCTGAAATTTCTTACTGGTTTTCTTTGATGCTAATCATATCTTATTAGATTTCTGCTGTTTTAAAATATCTTTAATGAAGATATAATAGAATGATTTTTGTTCATTTTATAGTGTACGTGCAAATTTGAGTTGCACGTTACTGCATTAATTTTACGTTGAACCGATGCTTGGTTATGAAACGTATTTTGTTGCCGTTATTATTATAACGGGAGTTTTACACCAATGTTATATTTTTGAAGCGCGGTGTTTTGTTGACATTTTTAAATGAATGAAAATTCACTGGCATTTTATTTTTTTGATGCGAATTATTTTGATGAGATTTTGACGTTTAAAATTTACTGCCGCTTTGACTTCAGTAACCGTCAAATTTTAAAGTGGATTCTCAAGCGGTTATCCCGCAATGCTGATTTTGAGATTAGTTTTATGTTGTTTTGAGAAGTACCATTTCTTTGTTGAAGTTGCTACTTATGTTGCTGATTTAATCACGTGATTATAAAAAGCGTTTTAAAATAAAAATTGTTTTCAATTTTTTTTTCAGTTTACGTTTTCAAAAGGATGAGAAAGAGATTCAAACGATTCAACAAAATCGAGGACTGTGAACCCTTTCTTTTACTGATTCGCTTAATTCCGGACTTGTTCGTTTGAGAATGTAAATTATTACTTTTATGAAATAAATGAAATTATTTTCAGAATTTTTACAGTTTGCGTTTTCAGAAGAATGAGAAAGTGACTTAAACGTTTCAGAAAAATCGAGGATTATGACCTCTTTCTTTTACTGATTCGCTTAATTCTGGACTTGTCCGTTTGAGAATGTGAAATGTTATTTTTGGAATACACAATTTTGCACGTTCAAGGAAACGATGAAGAGAATCAAACGATTTAGTAAAACACGTGGTATGGGACATGTGCGTTTGCTATTTCGGTTAATTCCGGACTCGTTAATTGAATATATGATGATTTTCGTGTGCTTTCGAGCCACTATGTTGGACCTTCAGGTCATATGTTGGACCTTTGGGTCAATACCAGTACCGGACCTTCGGGTCATATGTTGGACCTTCGGGTCATTTGTTGGGCGCCAAAATTATGTTGGATACTTGGTAGGCTTCGGCCATATGTTGATGCACGTGCGGCGTAGCTAAAACTCGCCATTTGTTGGGATCGATCCACCTTTTATGTTGATTTTCTAGATCATCTTAATTGATTTCTAGATATTTGTTGTTTTCAATTATCTGCAGGTAATTGGATATTCGTTGATATGAGTTCTAATTATCGTTTTGATAATTAGATAATTGTTGATTTGATTATCGCTTGTGATAATTAAATATTTGTTGATATGAGTTCTAATTATCGTTTTTGATAATTAGATAATTGTTGATTTGATTATCGCTTGTGATAATTAAATATTTGTTGATATGAGTTCTAATTATCGTTTTTGATAATTAGATATTTGTTGATTTAATTATCGCTTGAGATAATTAAATATTTGTTGATTTGAGATTTAATTATGCTTGAGATAATTAAATACTTGTTGATTTGTGATTTAATTATCGTTTTTGATAATTGAATATTTGATTGCTTCGAGATTTAATTATCGTTTGAGATAATTAAATAATTATTGATTTGATTATCGCTTGTGATAATTAAATATTTGTTGATATGAGTTCTAATTATCGTTTTTGATAATTAGATAATTGTTGATTTGATTATCGCTTGTGATAATTAAATATTTGCTGATAGGAGTTCTGATTATCGTTTTTGATAATTAGATAATTGTTGATTTGATTATCGCTTGTGATAATTAAATATTTGTTGATATGAGTTCTAATTGTCGTTTTTGATAATTAGATAATTGTTGATTTGATTATCGCTTGTGATAATTAAATATTTGTTGATAGGAGTTCTAATTATCATTTTTGATAATTAGATAATTGTTGATTTGATTCGCTTGTGATAATTAAATATTTGTTGATATGAGTTCTAATTATCGTTTTTGATAATTAGATATTTGTTGATTTAATTATCGCTTGAGATAATTAAATATTTGTTGATTTGAGATTTAATTATGCTTGAGATAATTAAATACTTATTGATTTGTTATTTAATTATCGTTTTTGATAATTGAATATTTGATTGCTTTGAGATTTAATTATCGTTTGAGATAATTAAATAATTGTTGATTTGATTATCGCTTGTGATAATTAAATATTTGTTGATAGGAGTTCTAATTATCGTTTTTGATAATTAGATAATTGTTGATTTGATTATCGCTTGTGATAATTAAATATTTGTTGATATGAGTTCTAATTATCGTTTTTGATAATTAGATAATTGTTGATTTGATTATCGCTTGTGATAATTAAATATTTGTTGATAGGAGTTCTAATTATCGTTTTTGATAATTAGATAATTGTTGATTTGATTATCGCTTGTGATAATTAAATATTTGTTGATATGAGTTCTAATTATCGTTTTCGATAATTAGATATTTGTTGATTTAATTATCGCTTGAGATAATTAAATATTTGTTGATTTGAGATTTAATTATCGCTTGAGATAATTAAATACTTGTTGATTTGTTAATTTTGATTATCGTTTTTGATAATCGGATATTTTTTGATTTGATTATCGTTTTGATAATCGAGTATTTGAGATTTGATTATTGTTTTTGATAATCGAATATTTGTTGATTTTGATTATCGTTTTTGATAATCGAATATTGTTTGATTTGATTATCGTTTTGATAATCGAATATTTGAGATTTGATTATCGTTTTTGATAATCGAATATTTGTTGATTTTGATTATCGTTTTGGATAATCGAATAATTGTTGTTTTTGATTATCGCTTTTGATAATCGGATATTTGTTGATTTTGATTATCGTTTTTGATAATCGAATAATTGTTGTTTTTGATTATCGTTTGAGATAACTAAATAATTGTTGATTTTGATTATCGTTTTGATAATCGAATATTTGTTGATTCTGATTATCGTTTTTGATAATTGGATATTTGTTGTTTCTGATTATCGCTTTTGATAATTGGATATTTGTTGATTTTGATTATCGTTTTTGATAATCGAATATTTGTTGTTTCTGATTATCGTTTTTGATAATTAGAAAAATTGCTAATTTTGCTAATAATAAGATTTTCTAGTCTCTAATTGATTCTAGATTATGTTGATTATATTGAATTGCTGTTTTCTGAATTATCTATTGATAATTAGATTTTATTGAGAAATTGTAAATTTCTTTTATGAAATTGAAAGATTTCTTTGGCGTCTGTGTTCTTGACCTTTGTTTTTCTAGCTTAACCAGTTTATGTTAGAAAAATAATTGTTATTGGCGACTTTAATTATGAAGATTGCGGGGACGCAATTTTTATAAGGAGGGGAGTCTGTAACAACCCAGGGTTTTGCCCAATTTATAATCGTCATTAAACGATTATTGTGCCAGTTAATTGCTAATTGATGTTTTCAACCGAGTTGAAAATTCTTTTGTAATTCGTTAAGGGATTACGGGCTTTAAAAATATTGGGCCACGTTTCCCGTTCATGTTGTGTTATCGGAGTGAATATCATCCCCTTCTTATTTCAGTTCGACCCGTTCCTTTTTCCATTTTCATTCGTTCGAAAATCTTAAGCAAAACCCTACTTTATAAAACTAACCCCAAATGAAATTGACACCGGCCCAAAACTACTCCTTTGTTATTGGGTAGGCCGATGCCCATCCTTTTACGGGTTCCTTCATTTTCTTTTTCTTTTACAAACCCTAGCAAACGAAAAAAAACCAAAAATAATGGCGGCTCTGTTTTCATTCGTTCCTTTTTCCTTCGAGCGACTTCGTGATACCACGACTACGCCACTGAACTGTTCGTCTTTGCTTCGAACAAGGTGAGTGACACTCCACTCACATCTAATTCAAATAGCTGTTTATATGTGTTTTGAGGTCTTTGATTTCGTTCATATGCAATTGTTTGATTTAGTCAGTATTATGCTCGGTCATTTGACTTTCGTTTGGATGTCGACCCGGTTACTTACCTGTTCCTGTTAGTATATATATTTTGCTTGGTTGATATAATTTTGATTTTTCTAGAAATTTTGGTTCTGTGGATTTTTGGATGACGTTGGCATGTTTTGGTTTGAAATTGTTGTTGTCCTTGACTTGATTTTGTAGTTGCTTTTACTGCATTATCACAGTTGCAAGTAATTTCTGTTCATACCTTGATTTTTTATTGCTTGACTTCGAGTTAGGTAACTCGGTTGCTTCTGGCTTCATTGAATCCTTACTGACTTGTATTATTTACATAATGAGTCGTTGATGCATCACTTGTTGCCTTTCATTTAGCTCGGCCTCCTTCCACCTGCTGTCATGTTGAACCGTTCTGTATAGAGTTTGGTTTGACGATATTAATGTCATTCGTAACCACCATGATCTCGATTTCAGCTGACTTTGGTCACTTGAATTGATTATGTTGATTTTATGAAAATAATTGGGTTTGGCACTGATTTTGTTTTCTGGTCATTTTAATTCGAACTACAGTTGTTCGAATGAACTGCAGGCAATACTTTGAACTGCAGGTGTTTGAGCTTCTGGTTTCACTATAGTTGCATTGAGTATTTGTTTGAACTTGTATCACTTGAGTTTGTTGCATTATTGAGGTTGGGTTGTCATTGTAGTGCTTTTGGTCACTGCACATGTACCATTCGAGATGTGTTGTGAGTTCTCACTACGTACATCATTTATATGCGCACACATTCATGTTGTTCTTTATGTATCACTGCATATGCTATTTTCTATATTATTGAGTTGCTTTATATGACTGCACTTGATTTCAGTGTGGTCTTGACTCTACGCATACACTTCTCGTAGTGTAGTGTTGTAGTCAATTACTTGTGCTGTCTAGTTGAGTTCGGCACCTGCGTTGTCGTTGCTTGACTATATAGTCTTTTGTGGTTATTTGCGTGTTTCAACTGCAGTTCATTATGCAACTGTTCTTGGTTACTACTGATATTATACATATGTATACATCGATGCAGTTGCGTTTGTTTGCAGCTTACCCCTGTTGGATTATGTTTGAAAGGCTGGTGTATCCTATTTCTTGCCAGTACATTCATATATGTGTTGAGTCTTTGACTTGACCTTTGCATTTTGCTTGTTTTTCGAATTACACTTGAGTTGAATCCAGCTTAAATGCTGGGGTTTGACCTTGTGTTCGTTTGTGAATTTTCATTGCGTACATCATCACTGTAGTGGCAAGGCAGTGCACGCAAGCGTGAACTGCAGCCATACGGTATCGATTTTACTGGTATTTCTTTTGCTTTTGATGCGTTGATCTTTTACGTAATGCATATTGTAGTGGCGAGGCAGTACACGCGTGCGTGTACTGCAGCCCTACTCGAGTTGACATTTTAAATTGATATTTCAATATGTTTTGGATTTATATTTTGATTGGTTAATTTGATGATTTTGTTGTTGTCTAATTATCAATTTCATAATTAGATTATGAGTTTCTATTTATTTATTTAATAATTAGATTTTGTCATTAATTGCCGTTTAGGCAATTCTGCTGTTTTCTAAATTATCTTCATTTTACCTTCGTTGATAATTTGGATTTGCTGATTTGTTGTCTAATACTGTTACGTGTTATAAATATCGTTATCCGATTTTTTATTTAAGGATCGGATAGACGAGATTTATTGTGACTGTCGTTTATTTATTACTTAATTATTATTGCTTCTGTGCACTAATAACTGGGTTTGAATTAGACTGACCCGTGTATTATTTTCTTTTGAATGTAATACTCAGGTCAGACCGAGTATTTACAGGTTGTTGATATCTCACTATGGGTTGCTGTTAGAGCTATGAAGTCTTTTCATATTTTTGGAGTAGTCGTCATCGTTTAAAGTAGTCAGTGTATTTGTATAGGATGTTGTATATTCATGTATATTATTCATGATAATGTACTTGTATATGTAACTTCCACAGTCGACAGTTGTAGTTGTATCATATGTACTGTATCACATGTATTGTAACTGACATTAGTTATTATATATATATGAGATTTTTGTTTATCAGTGTTCCGCATTTGAATTATCTGTGTTATTATCATATCTATTGTCCTAAACTATTATGAACCATCGTTGTTCGTTTTACACTGGAATTGGATATGTTGATGGGAGTAAACAAATAAGAGATGAAAATTAAATATATATATATATATATATATATATATCACTCCTATCGAGATAACCAATACTAGTGTAAGGCCTAACTACGGATGGCCGCTCCTATCCAGCCTTATTCTTCGTAATAACGGACAGTATTTCTTTTAATACTCTTTGTTATTGTGAGCATAGAGGTGGGGCGTCACAGCCATCATCACCTACCCCACTGACCAGTCATGGTCGTGCACCCATAGTTGCAAAACACCGCAAAATATTGCATTTTCCACTTGAAAACTACATGGCCGAACTCATATTGCCTTCACCACTTCCCACCCATCTCGGCCACCACTTGCATCACCACCACCAGCCTCTACCTTCCCCTAAGCCACTGCCACACTATCCCCTAGCCTCCACCAGGCCTGGCCGTGCCACTTGGAGCCATGGTCGTGACTTGTAGTTGCGTAAAAATTCACTTTTGTGCCTTGGCTTTGTATGTTCATGCATAACAACCATTTCTCCTTCACTTCCTCATTATGGCCGACCCTATGAACCAATCATCACCCAAATTCATAGCTTAGGCCGTGCATTTTTATACCTAGGTCGAGCATAGGATGGGTGAAAGTAAGTGCAAGTGGTTTGGTTCTTTGTTATGCATAAATTATAGCATGTTTAATGTTATATTTGGTGTTGAAATTTATGTGCTTTATATTGTTTTGTTTGATATGTAAAAAGACAACTATTTTGGCTCTCCCCTCACTTGATTCCATAGTCATGCCTTCGTGCTTTCCGAGTATTTTTTGTCTGTCTGAATCTGTTATCTCCAGCTTGTAGAGGTGAGTATTTCTCACAAGGCATTCTGTACTTATATAAGTAGTAAATTGACGCCCTGTGAATCTGTAGATATTATTATCATGTTATAACTGCCTATGCTATGATCATATGATGTTCACCCTGTTTATATACCTGTCATATCATCTGTTACCGTTATATAATGCTATTCTGTTTATTTATATCAGTTTATCACACTGCAAGTTCCCTGTAGAATAGAATCACTATGGGTTGAAATGATACATACCCGAACGGACTTTAGAATAGGAAAAAAATCGTTATGGGCTGAAATGATAGGCCTGAATGATTTTTATTTATTTTATTTTACTTGGGGCTGCGGGTTTGAAATGATAGAACCCGGGTTTTCTTTGTAAATTACGGATTGAAATGATATGTATCCGTATCACTTGACCTAGGTTAGAAAATATTATACAGACCAGTGGCTAATGTATATATTTTCTGAAATTTTAAAGTATTTTAAAAATGTAAATTTATGGTATTTTGATTTAAAATGAATTTAAAATGATTTTTACAAGGTGATAATGATTTTTTTATAAATTAAAATGTTAAATAAATGAATAGTTAAGTTGAATTTTGAAATATAGCTTAAATTTGGAAATCTGGGAATTTTGTTTAAAAGTGAAATTTAAAGTAAGTAAATAAAAATGAAAAATAAGTTATATTTGGAAATTAAATTTAAGTGTTAAGTTAATTTTTATTTTATAAAATAGAAAATTTAATGCTTGAACTTAATAAGTAAATTATTAAAATTTGATTTTTGTATAAAAATTTCACTTCATAAAATCATAAATTAATGAGTATTTAAATGATTGTTTTAAAGTAAAAAATATTATTTTTATAAGTTAAAATAATTTAAATTAAAATATAATTGTTTATGAAATTGTATTCAAAATTTGGAATTTAAATTAACAGCATTTCTGAAATGCTATTATTTCTAATGCAAAGGATATTACAGCATTTTGTAAATGCTGTAGTTGATATAAATGAACTATAAGTAAAAAAATACTAAGGCTATTATAGCACTTTGTAGGTGCTGTAGTTGTAGAAACTTAAACTTGAAACTAAAATCTGTTACAGCAGTTTAAAATGCTGTCTTTGTTAAAATGAATGGTTTTCAAATGTAACTTTCCGTAGCATTTTCTAAGTGCTGTGAAAGTTGAAATTTTACTGTTTTAATAAATTTAAGTGAATAAATAAATTCTGAAAATGGTTAAATTTTGAGAATTGAATATTTGATTTTAAATATAATAATTTCATTTTAAATGATTTAAATGGAGTATTTTGTTTTGAAATAATAAACCATTTTGAAATGTGATTTGAAATGGTATTTAAAATTAATAAAAATAAATGTGGTTTTGAAAAGATATGATATTTTGATATTTTGAAATGGATTTGAAATGATATGGAAATTTTGAAATGATATTTGATTTTCGAAGTATAAAATACCATTTTTGAATTTATAACCACGGGTTATAATAACGATTGGTTGTTGAAGAGACCGAGATCAGATATGGACATACTCTCTGTCAATACCGAAAACCACTTTAATAATTGTGTGCGCGGTGAAGATTCCAGAATGAAGTAGGATGGTGGCGACATTCTTGAGGTATATAACGTGGACCCGACTCCCATGAGTTGGCTTAAGCTGGCTAAAACTGGAGCGATCTCGGGCCAAAAGGGGTAGCTTCTCTGGTCGGATGCACTTCTTCGATACCATTCTATTACTCTGTGATTGTTTGGTGGCCACCCTTGATATGGGAGTATGTTTCGCGGTGGACGTATGTGGCTGCTATGTTACCACCAGCCCGTGTGTGTAATTGGTATATCTACCCTAGCATTGCCTCATGTGCCGTGTCACCTACCATATCGAGCCTTACTACGAGTTTTTATTTATGTTGTACCTATGCAGTATCATCTCATACTCTCCCGATCAGGAGATATGCAGGTACTGTATAGACTACTGGCATTATTTGTGTTAAGGGGAATATTGGGTCACCCCTTAACGTTATTTTAAAGTTAGTTTATTTTACTGTAGACATTGTTATAATAGCGCAATATTACTACATAGTAAATAGTTGAACGGATCCTTAGAGGATGGGCGGTCCCAAGCATCTTTTAAGTTACTTGTTCTTTACTGCAGTTCACTTGAGTTGGCTTACATTATATAAGTATGTATGTCCTGACTCGAGTGTTTTGTGTTTTGCTTTACGCTTGGGTCAGCCTGAGTATTCACAGCTTTGGATTCCTCTATCTAGAGCTAGTCTTTGTTGGAGATTTCTGCTTATCTACTTATATATCTATTTCAGTTCAGCTATTCTAGTTTATCTCATGTATTAGTGAACTTCTATGTATTTGGGATTTCTATTATGTTGTTTTCAGACTGATATTATGTATTTATTTTGAGACTTTGTTATGGTAGCTTCATGAACTACTATGGTATTTTAATTTCCGCTGCGAGTTATTCTGATGTTTCTGTATCTGTGATTCTATGTGTTTGATTTATTTGCTCCAAATTTATTTACAATCTGTTATTTTGCATCATTCAAGTCTGACATGTGTGGATTATTGTCGATTTGAATGGTACAAAATAGTGGGTCGTTGCAAAAGGAGATTTTGAATATAAAAATATTTATATCAAAGTTTGGATTCTTTTAAAAGAAATTGATTTGGGTAAAACATTAAATTTGTTTTTGGGTTGTATCTAACTACTCGTAAAAATATTTAAAATAGATATTTTTAAAATAATTTATACAAAGGATTTTTAAAATGATGGATTTTCAAAATGGTATTCCAGAAATATTAAAAGGAGTTGAATTCGATATTAAAATAGATTGGAAGTTGTAAATAGATTTATAAATTGGAATTTAACCAAATAAGATTGCTTTATTTACAAGTAGAACTCAAAGGAGCATAAGAATTTGCAAACGATGTTTATAAATAAGGTAAGTGATATCAGTTGCTAAATTGGGAATATAAAATTCATAGGTGAATTTATAATAGAATGTGGAAATAGAGTGAGAGAGAAATTGTGGAACTATTTTTGAAAAGTGAGAATAGTTAAGGAGATCAGAATGGAAGTGATGTGATGCGATTCGAGAGGTTTTTTATAAAATGAATTGGTTATTGAGATTTTTAAAAAAAATCTAAGAAATTAATTTTGTTTTTAAAAGGAAAATTTTATTATTTAAAACTATGGAGTTTTAAAACTGGTTAGGATTGGAATACTTCGGTAAGTAGATCTTCAATATTATGTGTTTATTTAATAAATTCTAACTTTTAAATTCAACTTTGGAAATTTATTGTTTATTTAAAATGAGTTATTGATGTTTATAAAAGTGTTTTCAATATTTTAAATAATATCTTAAACAAATTTTAAAAATAAATTACTATTCTTTAAAAATACTCATTATATATATTTATATAGCTTTGAATGATTGGAAATTTATTTATAAATTCTCTCGAGATGTGTAGGCGGGGTTCATTATAGGATGAAATTTTATAAGAGAAATCCTATCAATGGAATTATAGAGACTTAAGAAAATTTCCAAAGGTTTAAATATGATAATTACGAGTGAATTCATTAAAGAAGTATAAATGGTTAGATGTGATTATAAATAAATATAATCAATTTCAAAAATTATAAGAAGAAATTTATAAATGGTTCGGAAATGCAGGAGATAAGCTAAGAAAATTATCTAGTTTGATACTTGAGTTGATTTTGGAAAGTGGACTTAGAATATTTTCCTAAGTGTTTAAACGTTTTGGGATATCCTGTTATCGATTTAAATACTGAAAATTGTTTTCAAATATTTGAATATGGAAAGGAATTGGAATATATACCTTGTAAAGGTATTTGGAAAAGAATATTTTTGGGAAAATATATAATAAGGCATGATGTATACTTATGGATGTTTTATTGATAGTTAAATAACCGACTATCAATCTTGGCCAATTCTGTTAATCGTTTCAAAGAGACCAGGATCGGATTTAATTATCCGAAAACCACTTCAATCCGGTTTGAACGTAACAAATGAATACCATGAAGATGGTGAACACGGTGATTCAGTTTGTCCAGACCCAGAACGACTTGTATGGACGAATGCTATCAGAACATCATCATTGGAGAATGATGAACATTCTAAGTGGAATTGTTTCTTGAAAGGTAACGCTTAGCCTCAAGCCTCATCAACTGGGAATGACTAAAATATGGGAGATGCAGCAAGGCTAAGTGGGTCGCACCCAATTAGAGTATGTTACCACCTTTCTAGATATCCTTGGAAATTTATATATATTATGGATATGGTTGTGCATGAAAGAAGGAGCGCTTGATTCTAAGGGTGAGAACACCCGGGGTGATAACATATTCGGTCTATCCAGGTTAGGGGTAGGTCGGTCTTGTGTAGCAGGGGATCTCGACGAGGTTCTCGGTACATTGTTTTAGAGGTGTACTGTGATGGGCGGTACCCTAGTGGCCTAGTCATTGTATGGAATCCATTTTCCAATACGAGCCTTACGGTTTTGTTTGTAGAGCCTAGTATGTGAAATTTAAATAAAGTAACAATTTCAGCTATTTGAATAAGTATTTGTTTTTAGACACTATTATAATATCACCGAAGTTTCTATAAAATGTTTTGGTTATCATAAGGGAAAAAACCGTCGTGTTTATGTGTGACGCAGTCTTACGTGATACCTTTGTTTTTCAAAGGATTTTGATAACTCTAATAATTCGAATTGAGTGTGTTTTCTCACATTTTTTTCTATACATTTTCTGGTGTTATTTTATTATAATGCTCGAGTTAGACTGAGTATTACAGATTCAAGATTGGATGTTATGGAGCTCAGGAGATGAGCTGGATGACAAGGCGTATTTCTGTAGATTTGTATTTCTACTGTGTGAGGACAAGTTATTAAATTGTCTAGATTGATTGTTGTCCATTATACTCTAATAATGGTATGTATAGTAACAGTACAATTCTTGTATTTAAAATATGTTATTATATATTATATTTTGTTCCACTACGATTGTGAGATTCTGTGTTGTTATTTCTGTTTTATTTCCTTCTACCTTTTTCTTCTTCACCTCTAAAGATTCATATTTATGTTCAATTTGAGTTGAACTAATGTCAATTATGGTCGACTCAAAGGGGCATGGATTTGCGGGCCTTTATATTTGGTATCAAAGCTGAAGGTTAAGCGAGTACCTTGGCACTGGTGGGGATTTACTCATTAAAGATAGTCAGTAGCACTCTAGAATGAGTTGAGTGTAATAATAGATATGAGCGCGTATTTGATAGTGAATGTATATGTTTTTATATTGTGTTAATTTATCTGTTAATTGGTATATAAATTTTTTTCGAGTACTGGGACACCACTAAATTGATAGGAGTTTCTAAACACTTGAACGCGATAGACTGATACACTATGATTTTGAAGCGGGTAAATGAAATAGTTTTACCCAAATTATATTTTGATATAAAAGGAATAATTTCTAGAAATTATTATAGTAGATTAATATTTTTGGTTATTATTATGTAACCAAAGTAAGATTTTAAAACTTGGAATTGTTATAAAAACCAAATTAGATTGTATAAGTGAATTATAAAAATGAGTTAAAAACTACAAATGGGTTCAAACTAAAATTTGGAGAATTTAAATCCCGAAGTAGAAGTATTTTCCCAAGTGTTTGAAGATAAATAGTAGTATTATTATTATTGAGATATTTTTGAAAGAAAATTGTTTTAAATGGATTTTGAAGATGTTATAGCACCGAACTCACTTCGATCGCTGGAAAATTATTCCAATGATGATCACGATATCAATTGTGTTCATTTTCGAGTTTCGTAGTGATGAATTGCTACCGTAATAATTTAATATGGATATTTTTGTTTGGAACAAGTGCTGTTTGAAAATTCCAAGAGAATTGTTGTGGATAAAATCAATTTGATATTGAAATTCGAAGGAAGTGGTTTGTTAAACTAAAAAAGTGTGTGTGTATGTGTGTGTGTGTATATTTGATTTCAAGGTAATTTGAAATAAATACCGGGTGATTTCAAATTCTGAAATCCTATGGAAGATGATATTTATAAGGAGGAAAGTGTGAAAAATTGAAGTCGAAGTAAAATTTAAAGTGAGGAAGTTGAAATGGAATTCAACTTAAGTTAAGTTAGATAAATTCAATTTTAGAAAATCAATTAAATGGATTTGAATTGAATTAATATAGTGTATAAATGAAATAGGAGTTACTTAAGCGAAGTAATTGAAATATATAATTAAATTGAATAAATTAAAAATAATTTTTTTTGGAGTGAAGTTAGTTTAAGTATGAATAATTCGAGTATGGTATTAAAATGTTGGTTAAAAGGAAATGAAATTTAAATAAAAAGGTGAATTGGATTTGAATCATATTGAATTGAATTAAATACGTAAATGTGAATTATAAGGTGGCTATATAACTATAAGTTATAAAATATGAATTGGATTAGAAATAATATTGAATTGAAGTAAATATAAATTTGAATTGTGAAATAATTATATACCCACAAGTTACAAATTTTGAATGGAATAAAATTTAATTGGAAATTGTTGGAAGTGTGGATAAATGAGTTTATATAGCTTATAAAAATTGAAATTAATGGAATAAAAATATACTTAGGCTATAAATAATGTATAATCTCGAGTTAAAAACAAAATGTGAATATATTCGAGTATAGAATTGATGGAAATGTGAAAAATAAGTTGTGTGACTTATAAAATTGAAAAGTGAAATAAAAAACCCAAAATAAGATTGTTGATATTTTAGTAAGGGGAACAAATCCAAACTTGAATTATAAAATGAATTTGGAACTCAAGAAAATTAAATGAAGTGATTTTTGAAATAAAAATCAAAAATTGTATATGGAACTTGAGTAAATTAAATTTTGACATAAATTGTAGGCGAATTTAATATAATTAGAACTATCATCGGATAAACTAGAATTGGATTGAGATAGCAACGGTTTGAGCTATATATAAATTCTACTTAAGTATAAATAAATTAAATATGAATTGGGATATTAGTTGAATGAATTCAAGTAAGGAATTAAGATTGAAGTGGATTAAATGAATGAACTAATTAAGTAATTAATTAGTAAATGAAATGGAAGTTGGTTGAAATGAAAATAAACTTAAGTTATAAGGTGGGAAAAAATTGAAAATAAACGAATTAACTTGAGTTAATAATTTGATAAAAGTCTGGCTCGAATAAATTATGAAATGGTTCATAAGTAAATTAGCATGGAATCAATTTAAATAAAAAGGATTTGAAAGAAATGAATGTGGATATGAATGGAATGTAAATGAATTGACTGAAAATCAATTTGAAATAGGATATAATTAAATATAAAATTGATTTCGAATCAATTTAAAATAGCTATGAACTGAAATGATTATTCTATTAAATGAATAGCGCCAAATTTGCATAGAAAAATTGTTGTTCGACGAAAATGGAAGTAAATAAAATTCTATGAATAAATAGAATGTGAACAAATTGATTTTTAATCAATTTGGAATGCATATGAGTTCTTTGGTATAAAAATAAATTAAATGCGTATAAAGTGAGTTGTAAATTATGTAAATTGAATGAAATGGTATATGGATTGTTTGAAAGTAATTTAATTGGTGTTGGAACCTCATAATTGCTTATAAACGTATGTTTAGCATGCATTACATATGAAATTCATGTGTTAACTAGTTGAACAGAAAAAACGTTATTAGAATTTCATATTTTTGGTACTTACATAGTTTAATTGAGTTAGTACAGGTACTAAAAGTCCATTGGCTAGAGTTTGGTCGCGCAAATTACATATTAAATAAGCCGCTTGCTTAAAAACACTAAATAAGGTACGTTTTCGGATTAAATACCGTAAAATATAAATATTGATATATATTTTTTATTTTTCGACCATGTGGGATATATATATATGTATGTATGTATGTATGTATACATATCTTGTCATATTGCAAAAGGTCCTCTGTAAAAAGGAGACTTAGCCAAAAAAATTGAAAACTTAGGGTATTAGAAAAAAATTGTTAACAATAATTTGATTTCGAGTGGAGATTGATATAAGAGATTTTGGAGTTGGAACTAATTGTTTTGGTTGGAACTAAAAGATTAGAAAAGTAAAACATCGAGTTTTAACTAAGTTGGTTTTGTTAAATTATGGGTTTGGAGCATTTTTCCTACTTTAGCAATTTCGGATATGAATTTTTTTTAAGGTGGGAAGAATGTAATGACCTAGATTTTTTGAAGGTTAGTTTTGAATATTTAAAATTGTTTAAATATTGGGTTTGAGAATATAATTAGTTAGTAAGATTTTAAAATAGAAGATTTAAGCGATTTCGGAATTTTCGAAATTATCGATTTAGTCGACGCGTTCAAATAGCAATCCGGGGCACCGACTCGGAATTTAACGATACCAGTTCCATTGGATCCATAATAGTGTATTATTATTGGATTCCAAATTTCGTAGTATTTGGAGTTGACGTTTGATTGTATGGGATATAAACGCTTTGAAATTTATATCGAAAATTCAATATAGTAATTGGGTCCAAAAAGCTGTCTTCTCTATACAATCGAATTTGGACTCAAAACCGTTTCTATTGCGTTCAGAATAGGGGTATAACATTATGAACTCCTAGCGACACACCACGATAGAAATTCAAGAACTTAAACTACGAAATCAAGACGTTTTGGAATTTAAATGAATATTTGACTAGTCAAAAGCCTGTCTTATCTTCCGCAACTTGACAGTGACCTAACCTATTCAAGCACGCATAAAGTCACGTCTTTCCTTCTTTAAAAGTAGCATGGCACGATAGTGAAAAAACAAGCATAGGAAAGTAAAAAATGAAGCGTGAACGTACAAAATCGCGGCGTTGGGCGGAGCGGCAACACGAAGAGGAGAGGAGGAACTCAATCGCGATTGTTTTTTGATTTTCGAGTGCGGCAATGCTGCCTAAAGGCATCTTGAGACGGCGGTAGGCTCGTGCACGTGTAAGGGCGATGGGAGGTAGTGGCTTGTGGAGGCAAGCGAGGTCACGATCGTTCGTAGGCATTTGGAGGTTGAAGTCGTGGCAAAGGGGTCGCGATATCCACTGGTAGGCATAAGGGCTTCAGTCGTGGAATCAAAAAAAAAGGGCATCGAACTTGGGGTTTTTTTCAAATGGCAACGGAAGGCAGGAGGTGGCAACAGTTTGATTTCGGCAGTAGTGTAGGTCGAGAGATTGGGGTTTTAGGTCATTGGTTGTGGTGTTGCGTGTAGAGGGAAGGAAGTGGGTGAACATACTCAAGCAGCGTTGTCATCGAGATCAGTTTTTGTCCGTTTGGACAGGCAGATGATGATGTCTAGATTAAGACGCTGACCTAGTAGTGTTCTGGGTCATGAAATCGGTCAGGTGATAGGTTTGTTAATTAAAATTTAAATTTAAATTAAATATGTTAATGATAGTTTTAATTAATTAAAATGTTAATAAATTTGTAATTCTTTTATACGAGGTCTAAAAATCATGAAAAAGGTCGAGTTGGAACGGATTGCAAAATAAAAATCAAGGTGAGAAAAATTCTCACTCATTTGGATTACCGAAATTTAAATTTTAAATAGTTGAAGTTAAATTTTGGATGCTTGTTGAATTTAATAATTATCATCTGTTGAATGATGTATTATATATATAGTAGTATATATACTAGTATTTGGAGTGATATTCCGCATATTATAGCGGATGAGACCCTATGCGCCCCGCATAATACCAGATGATCCTTATCGCAATATCCCCCTCGAAGTGGGATTGGTATTTTTATATTGTATTAACATCTATGGATGTAGGGAAAACAGGTTGGAGAGATCCAACTGGATTCCTAAAAATGTTGATTTTAAATTTCATATGTAGTGATATATGATGTGTTAGAATAATTTGTTATAGATTATTGTTGTGGTTCAATAATTGGATGCTAAAGTTGCACTGGCCTGAATTTTGGTATTTTAATTACCATAATATTATTTTTTGGAATTTGAAGGAATTTTAAAAAGAGATTTTGAATATAAAAATATTTATATCGAAGTTTGGATTATTTTAAAAGAAATTGATTTAGGTAAAACAATAAATTTATATTTGGGTTGTATCTAACTACTCGTAAAAATATTTTAAATAGATATTTTTAAAATAATTTATACAAAGGATTTTTTAAACGATGAATTTTTAAAATGGTATTCTGGAAATATAAAAAGGAGTTAAAGTCGATGTTAAAAATAAATTGGAAGTTATAAATAGATTTATAAAGAAATGGATTTATAAAATGGAATTTTATAAATAAGATTGCTTTATTTAACAGGTTGAACTCAAAGGAGCATAGGAATTTATAAACGATGTTTATAAATAAGGTAAGCGATATCGGTTGCTAAATTGGGAATATAAAATTCATAGGTGAATTTATATTAGAATATGAAAATGGAGTGAGAAAAAAATAGTGGAATTATTTTTGAAAAGTGAGAGTAGTTAAGGAGATCTGAATGGAAGTGATGTGATGTGATTCGAGAGGATATTTATAAAATGAATTGGTTATTTAGATTTTAAAAAAAAAATTCTAAGAAATTAAGTTTGTTTTTAAATGGAAAATTTTATTATTTAAAACTATGGAATTTTAAAACTAGTTAGGATTGGAATACTTTGTAAGTAGATCTTCGAATATTATTTAATAAATTCTAACTTTTAAATTCAGCTTTGGAAATTTATTATTTGTTTAAAAATAAGTTATTGATGTTTATAAAAGGGATTTCAATATTTGAAATAATAATTTAAACACATTTTAAAAATAAATTACTATTCTTTAAAAATACTCATTATATATATATATAGTTTTGAAATGATTGGAAATTTATTTATAAATTCTCTCGAGATGTGTAGATGGGGTTTATTATAGGATGAAATTTTATAAAAGAAATCCTATAAATGGAATTCTAGAGACTTAAGAAAATTTCCAAAGGTTTAAATGCAATAACTTCGTAAAGAATTTGAATTCATTAAAGAAGTATAAATGGTTAGATGGGATTATAAATAAATATAATCGGTTTTGGAAATTGTAAGAAGAAGTTAATAAATGGTTCGAAAATGCAGGCGATAAAGTTTGATACTTGAGATGATTTTGAAAAGTGGACCCTAAGTGTTTAAATGTTTTAGGATATCCTGTTATGGATTTAAATATTGAAAAGTATTTTCAAATATCTAAATATGGAAAGGAATTGGAATATATACCTTGTAAAGGTGTTTGGAAAACAATATTTTTTGGGAAAATGTATTATAAGGCCTGATGTGTACTTATGGATGTTTTATTGATAGTTAAATAACCGAATATGAATTTTGGCCAATTTCATTAATCGTTTCAAAGAGATCAGGATCGGATTTAATTATCCGAAAACCACTTCGATCCGGTTTGAATGTTACAAATGAATACCATGAAGATGATGAAGATGATGATTCAGTTTGTCCAGACCCATGACAACTTGTATGGACGAATGCTATCAGTACATCATCATTGGAGAATGATGAGCATTCTAAATGGAATTGTTTCTTGAAAGGTAACGATTAGCCTCAAGCCTCATCAATTGGGAATGACTAAAATATGGGAGATGCAGCAAGGCTAAGTGGGTCAGACTCAATTAGAGTATGTTATCACCTTTCTAGATATCCTCAGAAACTTATATATATTATGGATATGGTTGTGCATGAAAGAAGGAGTGCTCGATTGTAAGGGTGGGAACACCCAGGGTGATAACATATACGGTCTATCTAGGTTAGGCGTAGGCCGGTCTTGTGTAGCAGGGGATCCCGACGAGGTTCTTGGTACATTGTTTTAGAGGCGTACTGTGATGGGCGATACCTTAGTGGTCCAGTCATTGTATGGAATCCATTTTTCAATACGAGCCTTACGGTTTTGTTTGTAGAGCCTAGTATGATGAAATTTAACTAAAGTAACAATTTCGACTATTTGAGTAAATATTTGTATTTAGACACTATTATAATATCACTGGATTTTCTATAAAATGTTTTGGTTATCGTAAGGGAAAAACCCGTCGTGTTTATGTGTGACGCGGTTTTACATAATACCTTTTTTTTCAAAGTATTTTGATAATCTATAATTCAAATTGAGCGTTTTCTCTCATGCTAGTTTTCCAGACCGACTCAGGTGTTATTTTATTATAATGTCGGATCAGTATTACATATTCAGGATAGGATGATATGGAGCTCAGGAGATGAGCTAGATGACAAGGCGTATTTCCATAGATTTGTATTTCTACTATGTGAGGACAAGTATTAAACTGTCCAGATTGATCGTTGTCCATTGTACTTTGATAATGGTATGTATAGTAATAGTACAGTTCTTGTATTTAAAATCTGTTATTATATATTATATTTTGTTCTGCTGTGGTTGTGAGATTATGTGTTGTTATTTCTGTTTTGTTTCCTTCTACCTTTTTCTTCTTCACCCCTAAAGATTCGTATTTTCGTTCTATTTGAGTTGAACTGGTGTGAATTATTGTCGACTCAAAGGTTACGGATTTGCGGGCCTTTATAGTATCAGAGCTTTGGTTTAGCGATAACCTTAGCTTTGTAGGGTATGTCTCATTAGAAATAGGGTAGTAATACCTTAGAATGAGTCGAGTGTATATATATGGGAGAGCGTATTGGCTAGTGTTATAAAAAGGGTTTTGTATTGTGTTAATTTGTTCTGTTTGGTACTTATAAATTCTGGTCGGTATATAGGACGCTATGGCATCGATAGGGATTTCTAAACACTTAATATGGCAGACCGGCACAATATTGTTTTCAAATATGGGTAAATAAAGTAGTTTACCTAGCATTATGTTTTGTATATAAAGGAATAATTTTTATAAAAGATATAGTTGGATGTGATATAATTGTTTGCTAGGGAGTGAAATTTTATAAATATTAATTGTAATTTAGGATTTAAGGATAAAGTAAATAAGAACTGAGAATTTGAGAACTTAAGTTTTGGGATTTTTAAAATTTCTTTCGAAATATTGTGGAATATAATATTAGTATTGTTTGGAAGTATTTTCTGATGTAAATATATCAATATGATTTGAAAGAAATGGTTTAAAGGAATTTTGGAAGGAAATAAGTTATGTACTCCCCTCTTTGTCGCGCATCATCGACGTTCACTTTCGAGTTTCAAAGTGGAAAGACTGCTATAGTAGTTTTACTACACATTTGTTTTGATAATGAATCTTAAACTTTAATTCCAAAATATGATTGGATATATATAACTTATGAGTATATATATTATTTTAAATGATTTGCAATGTAACCCGGAGTTAGTTCTTAAATTTTCTGATAATTAGTAGCTTTCGATTGTTGTAATGAAATGAAATCTTAACTATATTAATAATAATTGGAAACTTATAAAATGAAAAATAAGAAATTTAGATGTTAAGTGATTAATGGAATATATAATAAATTGAAATTTTGTAACTTGTAGATATGAAAATTTAGGAGATGTAATTATTGAACATTTTGTTAACTAATTAAATAAGATAACTTGTGTAACATTCAGTTACATTCTAAAAGACATACATATACATATACATATACATATACATATACATATACATATACATATACATATATATACATATATATATATATTATCAAAATATTAAAAGTTGAAATGTTAATAAGAATATGTATAAGAATATATATAATAGAATATTATACAAGTAAAACTTAGGAAATGAAAGTGTTCGATGGAATTATGTTTATAAATGAGGAATTAAGATGTATAAGAATATTATAAACTTAAGTTAATAATTTGAAATGCTAGTAATTGAATTTAATAGGAATACTATAAGTAAATTATTTTAAACTTGATTTAATTATTGAAACCATTAATAATTAAAGTGAATAGTAAAAGTGAATACCATACTAAGTAAATGATTATAACTTCAGAAAAGTTGAAATGATTCATAAAATAGATCTAATGTTCAATGATACCATATGAGGAAAGGTGAATGTAAATTAAAAAGTTAAGGAACTAAAGTATGTATTGATTCACTAATGAATATAAATCTTAACTGGAAATCAAGTTTTATAAGTAAATAATAACTATTGATTAAATTCAGAAAGAAACTTACATATTATTTTAAGTATTGAATTTGGATAATCTAAATAAATGAATGAAAATAACTTATGTAAGTAAATGGATGTAAAGTAATGGGAAAAGGCATTGTATGAGTGAATGGAAATGAATTTTTGTAAGTAATGATTGTAAATTAATAAAAATAAGCATTGTATGAATGAATGAAACTAAAGAACGGTAAATAATGTGAAAGGAAATTCAAAAAGAATGAACTTAAATAATACTTGAAATTATTGGTGGTTTGGCTTATGGGAGGTTTGGGGAAGGATACTTCTAACTATATAAAGATGTATAAATGATCTATTAAGTTTTATCTAAGACTGTTGAGTGTATGGTATACTTAGTAGTTTATTTATCATTTTATTTGATTAAAAGTTTCTAAACCTACACAAACCATTTGTTCTGGTTGTTATGGATGGTTGATTGTATGATTTTGTTTGCAATTGACTATTGTTATGTTGATTGTTTTGTTATTAACTGAAACAACTTAAACATCTCCCTTATACATAATTCTCACTATTTTGGATTATATAAGTGAAATACAGGTTTATGGAAGCAATAGCTACTACTTTTGGTTTCATACATAAACGTTGTTTTCCCAACAAATAGATACATTTTCGGATTATGGTTTTATGGCGAAATTATATTGTTTTCCTACGGTTTGAGATATTTTATTTTGAAATATGATAAATATATATGGTTATTATTGATATTATTATTTCTCCCGGACCATTTCCTACAAAGGAGGCTCTGTCGAAATTTTCCGTGAATTTTGGACTAAGAATTTTTTTGTGAAAGGGGAATGTTTTTCAAACTTTTAGTTGACTTGAATATGAAAGGATTGGATTGTTTATAAATTGGTATATTTTATTTAATTTATTTAATTATGTAAATTAATTATTTATAAATTGAATACTTTGAATAAAATATATTAGTTTCTTAATTCCTTTTTTCCCTTTCCAAGGACGAAAAGTTTTGAGTGGGGGAGAGTGTAATGACCCGTAATTTTCGATAATTAAAAATATTTAATTTAATAAGACGTTGGTGTTTAATATTGGAAGAAATTAAAATTTGTGATTTATTAATGAGAAAATAACTAGAATGAAATGTAATAATATTAATGTAAGGTAAGGGATAACTACTTTAATGTAATTCCAATTAATTGAAATGATTGTAAACTTAAAATTCGTTATAAATTGTAGATAAGTAAATAAGTCAATGATGTATGTAATGGTGAGATAATATGCAATAAATTGAAATTGAATATTTATCTGTGTCGTGTAGGGAGTTATAACATTTGTTTGCTGATAATAAACTTATAAATGTGATTGAAATTAAGTAAAAGGTAATAGTTGTCATTTATCACCTATTTATTTGATCCGTTGAAATTAATTGGAAATCAATTGCAATTAATCTATTTAAATATTGCAATTAATGTGAATTAAGATGGTAACTGTAGAATACTGATGTAATAAATGGTAAACCAATGTTAACTATGTCCATAAAGTAATGACTGATTGAATAAAAAGATTGAAATCAAAATAAATCCATTTATTGGTTTTAAATTATAATTAATGAATTTATTGCAATTGAAATTGAACGTTGTAAATTATGCATATTTAATATTGAATTTGATATGGGATATTTGTTTTAAAAGATTATTTGATTTCTATGTGATTAGAAATGTCAAAAATTATTAGTTATAAAAATTTGAATTTAAAGGTGATTAATTAATTTAATAATAATTTGTTTAATTGTTATGAAAATTGCCATTTTGGCCACTATCTCGGATTTCGACGAAACTAGTTTCATCAGATCCGTAACGGTGAATTATTATTGGACTTCAAGTATCATAGTAATCGGACTTGTCGTTTGATCGTGCGGGCTCGAAACGTGTAGAAATCAATTTATTGAATTCAATTTGAAATAAGCTGATTTTAAAAGTTAACTACTTCGTACAATGGAATTAGGACTTGAAACTTGTTCTATTGGATTTATAAATATCAAAAGCATCTGTTTTAATATATGAAATGACCCATTTTCGTTTCGAAAGTGAAACGGGCTTTTTAGGTCGTTATTGTCGTTCGAACCAATGTGATTTATTTCTTATCGAGTCTTGTCTATATAAATAGATTTTCTAAACCCCGGCAGTCTTTCTATTTCATATTACAGTAGGTACAACTTCATCTGTTTTTTCTTCGTTCTCAATGGCAGAAACCCAAATTCCTAGGTTCAATTGCAAATTAAAATCAAATCAAAAAATTAAAACTCCTCAAACTATATCAAATTTATTATATCATTGGAAAACTCTCTAAGAGTGCAATTTAGATCTGTGGTTCATTTTTTGATTTGAGTCACTGTGTGTCCAGAATTTGAGGGATAATTCTCGACCGTTCATTTGGGGTTTGATCAACGTCAGTGGATCGTCGATTTGTGGGTATGGATGTGTGGAGACAGTCGAGGGAAGTTCATCTATGTTGGTCGTTCTTCGTATCAACGGTCAGATTGCCTTGAAAAATTTCATTAGGATTTGAAATATCTGCAACAATCTGAAAATTTTAACGGTTTTATAACGTAATTAGTTGAAATTATGCTTGAAATTAGATATAAATTTTTGAAATGAAAATTTGATATTTGGAATACGTCTATTTAAACGTAGCAAATGATAGATTTTCATGGTAAATACGAATGTTAGTTCTGTTGTAATTTTCAAATTCAATTTAAAATCAGTTAATTTGATGAAAATAAAATATTTTATGAAATCTAAATATTTGTATATAAAATAAATGTAAACAGTTTTCTAAGTGAGACGTCAAAATTCATTTCGTCAAATTTGAACTTCTCTAGCCCCCTTTATCTTATTTTCGACGAATTAGTAGCACTTTGGCAGCGAATATCGACTTTTGATAGAATGGCCGTATCGCTAATATTTGTGTACCGCTCTATTCATCTCGTCGTGATGATCTTCGCAGCATATTCGTTTGTGTGTTTCGGTGTCCGATACGCGGCGAAACCCGCGAAACACTTAGCCGTATCGGTACCCATTTTGGCCTTTTAGTTTCCCTGCGTCCTTTCATTTGTCCCAGAATCCAACGGTCACCATCTATTAAATTTTTTTGAATTCACGTTACTGATTTTTTCCATTCCTATTCAATTTATACATTGGTCCGTTCATGCTTTCTGTCCTTTTCTTTCATTATGGAAATTTAATAAATATTTGTATATCAGCTGCCATTATATATTCAGAGAAATAAAATATAAGTTATGCAGTATAGCTAATAGATGTTGCTTCCTCTCCCTATTTTAAAAACTTCCACTTCTTTTGCTTTAGTTATATATATTAGTTCCTGACACAACAAGTCCTCCTTCTCTTTCAAACAAAGAAAATATATATTATAATATAATGTCTAAATTGATTATTCCTGTAGCTTTATTATTTTCCTTCCCAGATCCACGTTGCTCACCATTTCCATTCGAAAGCTTCTCTACCCGTTCAACCGAAGTCGCCTTCTCGCTTTTGCTGCCCTCTGCGCGACCATACGCTTCGCCATCTTGTCAACTCGCCCACCACCCTCCACGTCAGCAAACCTCCGCCCGGCCTCCCTTCCTCTATTTTATTTCAGCTTAAAAAAATGAAAGTTGGACTTCCCCACAAACACACGCTGCAGCATACACACGTACCTTACTGCTTTCACGCAGCACCAACGAATGGCTGCAGCCAGTAGCCGTGCTCTTTCCACCACCTTCCACTCACGCCTGACTTTCCCCTATGACCGAACTGCCATGCAGCTCCGCCCACCGACCGTGCAGCCTTGCTCTGCCCATCTCCACTACACGTGCCACTAGTCCTGTGCCACAACCAGACCACATGCCGACCACTACTTTCCCTTGTCCTCCTTTCCGAACGGCAGCCCATATCTACCGCACCGCCTTGATACCTGCAACCCTTCCGTACCTTCAGCCATTAGCCATATGAACAGTCGCTCCGCCTTACTTCCGAGCCTCTGGCATAGGTTGAATGTAGGTAGCATAAGATGGTGTTAATTTATATATATTACTTATATATTTGGTACATATGTATATATTTTGATATATATATATATATATATATATATATATATATATATTCGGGAAAAAGAAAAAGAAGATCTATATATATTATATTTTAATTTTATACAAACTATAGATCGGATTATATGTAAAATTTTGTATAAGATTTTATATAATACGCTTTTATATATGTGTGTATATTTTATAAGTTCTGGTAAGTATAAGTTAATATAGGTATATTATATTCTGTCGGGTTATATGTATGTATGTATGTATGTATATGTATATGTATATGTATATGTATATGTATATGTATATGTATATGTATATGTATATGTATATGTATATGTATATGTATATGTATATGTATATGTATATGTATATGTATATGCATATGCATATGTGTGTGTGTGTGTTCATGCAAGTTTTTTTATAACCTGTTAGTTATATATATAAGCTTTTATATCTATTTGTACTTGTATATTTTGATCTGAAGCTTCCTCTTCTTTTGTTTTTTTTGTGTGTGTGTGTATGGTAGCGGATATATATGTTAGTGTATATATTAGAGTATATATACATATTTGATTCCCGGTTTATATATATATGTGTGTGTGTGTGTGTGTGTGTGTGTGTGTGTGTGTGTGTCAAGTTATATATACATGAAATGGTTATTGATTATTTCAACTTACAATATGTTCAATGTATTCATATTTTGTGTTTAATGTATTTCAATGTAAATGTTTAATGTAATTATACATTATTTCAGAGTATTTATATAATATGTTAAATAATAATATGGTTTAAAGAAGATTATATATGGCTTTCATAAGAATTTTATTTATCTAAATTTATAATATTATATTTTATAGATTTTTGTAACAAATTTTTATATACAAATAATATGTTTAAAAATTTATTTGAATATATGTTATAAATTTTGTAATAGTTCTTTATATGTTTAGAATATACACTTAGTCCATCGAATCTAAATTCACCCTGCCTTATTTCTCCGCTGTCCAGATTTATAGCAACAGATCTAGCTTTGTCTCTGTGTCGTTTGCGTATCTATGTGTGTATCTTAGCCCATTGCTCTCACTATCCATTGTTCTCTAGCCATGAAAGGTGAGCGATCACTTACGATTAACATTCTTATATTTAACGCATTTAATTCACATGAAATGACGATTGAAATATGTAGTTAAATATTGAATTGTTAGTTATTTAATTCTTAAATCTGATATGCTATTATCTCCAATTGTTCACCTATGACATATGACACTATAACCCTGTTGTATATATTATATTTAAATTTTTTTTTGATGATATATGCATGTTGTTGATATGTTATATTATCGTCATATTTGTTCTTACTCTGCAATTTCCCTGTTAATTTAGAAATCCCTATGCGTTGAAATGATACATACCCGAACGATATTATAGATTAGGAGAAAATCGTTATGGGTTGAAATGTAAACCCAATCGATTTTCATTGAAGTCAAATTTTGGGATTGCGGGTTGAAATGATATACACCCGTGAATATTAAATTATTGCGGATTGAAATGATAAATATCCGTATCACTTGACCACAGGGTAGAAAATCATATACAGACACCATTGGTCTATTTTGAAAATGATACCCAAAGTTTGGAAGAAAATATATTAATTTATTATATATTTATTTTTAAATTATAATATAAATAATTTATTTTAATTAGATTTTTAAACTATATGTTTTGGAAATTTTGAATTTATAAGTTAGTTTTGAAAATATAATTTTTAATATTTCTTATAATTTTATTATTTCAAAATATACAAAATAAGATTTAATACAAAATATATTTAATAATAAGATAAAAAAATTAATTTAATTGGTTTGCAATATGTTTAAGTATTTATTTAAATTTATATTAATATTTTAAAATAGATGTTTTACAACTTTAATAATAAAGGTTGGGAAGATAAATTAATATTGACTTGGAATTTAAATTGGTTAATAATTGAATCTAAATAAGAATTGACTTGAACTTATTGGTTTTGAGATTTTGAAAGATATGGTTGATAACTTGATTTGATAAAAAGTGATTAAATGAATATTCTAAACCTTAAATAAAGTTGAGACTAAATATTTAATATTTATTTAAATTTATAAATTGAGATTTTATTTAATTGTTATTAAAATGATTAAGTGAATATTTTCCAATTTGAATAAAATGAAAGTTAAATGTTGAAATATAAATGAAACGTATACTGAAATTGTTTGAATATTTAAACCTTGAATCTTTTTGGAATGGAAATGATAGTTCCAACCAGGATTTGAAATCGATAAAATTTGAAATGGTTTATTTAGATTTTGAATTGAATCTTTAACCTTTTAAATTGGAAGTGTTGAACAAGGATTGATTTGAACTGAATTTTGGAATTTAAGCTGATTTGAATCGATTTGTGAAATTGGAGGAAACTTTTTTTTTATTATATAAAGTATTTTAATATATAAATTATTTTAATATACAAGCTATTTTAATTTATAATTATTTTAATATATAAACTATTTTCAATATCTAAACCGTTTAAGTTGGAATTGTATGATTACGAAAGTGTTATGATTTCAAAAGTGTTATGATTTCAAAAGAGTAATGATTTCGAAAGCGTTATAATTTTGGAAATGTTACGATTCTAGAAATTAATATTATTTAATGTGAAAAATGATATCGATTTGATATGGTTTGAATGAATATGATATTTTGATATGAAGTATGAACTATTTAAAAGGAAATGACCATGGAGTGAAATAAGCGTTGGGTTGTTAAAGAGACCGGGATCAGATACTGTCATACTCTCTGCCAATACCCAAAACAACTTTAACAACGGTGTACGTGGTTGAGATTCCAGAGCGAAGTAGGATGATTGGCAAAGATTCTATATGAGGTATTAACGTAGCCCTGACTCCCACGAGTCAGCTTGATATGGCTAAAACAGGAGACACGCCGGGCCAAGTGAGGTCATTCCTCCAGTCGGACACATTTCTTCGATACTGTTCTATTACTTTGTGATTTGATTGGGTGCACCTTTGATTTAGGAGTGTGTCTCGAGGTGGGCAGTAGTAGCTGCTATGCATTACCACCAGTCTGAATCCGCAAATGGTATATCTACCTTGGCATTGCCTCACGTGCCTTGTCACATGCTCAATCTCACCTTCTACGAGTTTGTTTTGTACCGTACCTACGTGGTGTCCTCTGGGTAAACCACTGGTTTGGTGGGTTGTACGGCATTGTATAGACTACGGGAAAATATAAAATGTGTTAAAGGGGATATAGGTAACACCTTAACGTTATTTTAATAGTTTACTTTACTATAGACATATTATAATAGTGTATACAACTACACAGTAGATAGTTCCATGGATCCTTAGAGGTCGGAAATCCTAAGCATCCTTTAAGTTAATTGTAATTCAGTTAACATTTCATTTGAGTTGAATTTACTGGTATAAGAATTTTAATCCTTACTCGAGTATTTTGTATTTTTCTTTATGCTCAGTTTAGACTGGGTGTCACGGCATTTGAGACTCACCTTTAGAGATTGGAGCTTTGTTAAAGATCTATCTATCCAGCTTTTAGTCATTTTAGTCATTTATATTCAGACTTGTCAGTTGCTTATTTATTAGAGATCCATTTGTATTTGAGATTCTGTTGTATTTTGTTTCATACTCTAATATTTTATAGTAGCTTCATGAACTACTATTTATCTATTCCACTGTCTATTGTTGTAATACTTTGTGTCTGTGATTCTTTGATCGATTTATTTACTGTATATGCTGAGTTTTGCCAAATATAAATTAACAGTCTGTTATTTGAAGCAATTCAAGTCTGACATGTGTGGATACGAATGGTTCGAAATATCGGCTCGTTACAAGTGGTATTAGAGCTCTGGTTTAGGCAAAACTTAACATATGGAGTAAAAATTAATTACAAAATCACCTTCGTTCGAGCTTGAATCCCTCCTCTTTGATTATGATTTCTTTTGAATTTTGGAACATTCCCTTTTGTCCTGAAATCCATTCTTGCCTCTCCCTATTCGTGTTCTTCTTGATACCGGAGCATCCCATAACTCCACTTCTATTCTGATAACCTTAGTATGATTTGTAAAGGGGTGAACTCCTTTACAACATGTGTTGATTCACCGGAGATTTCTACATCCTCGGTTATGATGTTGTTGTTTTTTTGGAAAAGCCGAATCGTTTCTCTAGTAGACGATCCGGGTAATTCTCTTTTGATCAAATAATGACTGCCTTAGGATTATTGTAACAACCCGCATATTTTACCATTGTGTGTTTAAATATTTTATTTAAATACAGTATCGTTAGTCGGATTATAGTCCGAAATGCTACTTTTTGCATACGGTCGAATTAGGACTCGGGACCACTTCCATTGAGTTCAAAACGCCGTTTGCGACCTTTTTGAGTATAAACTTCGATATGTTTGGAGCTAGCTAAAATTTGACCTATGCACTTTGGACTTTGGGTTTGGGTTAGCCTAAACTATTAACTCTAGCTCAACCCCCACTTCTCTTCATTCACTTTCATTTCCTAATACCTTCAAGCTTTAGATAAAAATGGGGGAAGAGAAAGAGAATTAGAATTCCTAAGCCCTGGTTCCATTGCAAATCCAAGTTCTAACTCGAAATTCAAAGTGAAGCTATTGGTAAGCATCCTCTTCTTCTTCTCCAACTCATTCTACCTTCGATTTCAGAAATACCTAAAGTCTAAGTTAGGAAATGTTTTTCTTTTAAGCTTAGATTCAAGCTTCTTGGGTTGGAATTGAGGAATGATTGTTTTTACCTTGCTCTATAGCTTCTTCTTCCTTGTTTTTGTGCAAAAGGTGAGATTTTTATCTCACATCTATGTCTATAACTATCTTTGATTATTGGGTATGAATTCTTAACACTTATTCATGTGCATTTGCTTTTGGTTTGGATTGATTTGGTGAATATTTCAATTTTTGGTGTTTTGAAGTCAAATCCTTAAAAATCCTAACTTTGATGTTTGAACATGTTTTTGGTGATGCATCGAAGGGCCTATAGGGTCAGGTCGTCGATTGACATGAACCCCTAGCGCCCATTGCTCGTCCGGTTGCAATTTTGGAGGAGTTGCTCTTCATTTGCTAGGCTGAAAAACAGCCCCAGTGCCAGTCAGTCGACTGACCTTTGCAGCCAGTCGACTGGCTGTAGCAAATAAACGTTTTTGGGCTCTCAGCAGATGCTGGAAGTCTCTGTTTCCTGCAATCAGTCGACTGGCCTCTGTAATCAGTCGACTGACCTACTTGTTTTTGCCTATTTAGCCTATTTTGCTTGAAATTTCAATTTTTATCGATTCGTGGTTTTCCGATTTGTTGTTATCATTTATTATCGACCTTGATGACCTCTATTTTGGAATTTTTGGGTATATCCATTTTGATGGGTTTGGAATCGATTTCTTTGGATTTAATTCACGTCTTTGAACGTGAAATTTTGGTGATTGATTGTTCTTACAATCATCTTCATGGTTTGTCACTTTAAAACGCAAAGGTTTCTATACTAGTAGTAAATATTCAAACTCTTTCTCAAAGATGATTTCAACTCTATTTTTAATACAAAGTCCTTTATAAAACCATTTTCCAATCTTTTAGTATATACAAACCTTTACCTCATTCGTTCGAGAAATCCAATTAAACTACTTTGCAAAACAAGTCGTATGAAACGCTTGCGTTTACTTTGTTGGTTAATTCTTAGACTCATTCTGTAACGACCCAGAATTTCTGTCATTTGAAATTCGTGTATTTAATTAATTTTAAATATTCACGAATGAATTTTATAAGCTAAGCGAATTAAATTTTGAATATGAGGATTTAATTGGATAATTAAATCAATAATTTAATATTTGAAATTACATAAGTAATTGGTAATTGGGTTTAATTTGATTAAAAATGATTTATAAAGTAGTATAAAATCATATTGGAGTTAGAATGATGTTATAGAACTTTTAAAATTGAATTAAAAGTTAATTTGTGGAAATTGATTATTTTAATATTTAATTGACGAGTTAAAATAGCCATTTTTCAAACAGTCCCAGATTTCAACGAAACCAGTTTCATCGGATCCGTAATGTTATATTATTGTATGGTTTCAAATTTCGTGTCAATCGGACTTACGGTTTGTCCGGGGCAAGCTAAAATGCGTAGAAATCGATTCGAGTGAATTTTAGATTTAAATTGTCGATTCAAAAACTTATCTTTCAATTATGATCGAATTGGCTCCCGATATATATTCCATTGCATTCGGAATAGGGGTAAAACATTATAAATGCCAGGCGGCACACTTCGTTTGGAGTTCGGGAAAATTTCGGGTGAATAGTGTCGCGTAGATTTTCTATAAAAGGCCCTCCAATTTTCATTATTTCACAAACCCTAATTTTCTATAAACCTAGCCGCCATTATACTCTTAATGGCTAGAATTTTGCCTCCTTCCTCCTCGATTTCCTTCCAATCCACGCATTATCTCAAAAAATATCAACTACAACATTGAAGACCATCACAAGATCGTTCAATCCAACGGTGATGATCGAGTTTCGTGGAGTGGATCGACGGCAAAGTGGCCTTGAAGGTGGCACGTTCTAGCGCGTTTATCTAGGAAATGGCATGGAGTTAGGTGACCGGTCTCAGGCCAAAGGTGGAGCACGTGTAGGTCTTCGAAGTGGTACTCTCTGATCGATCTCTAGGGCTTCGTGGTTGGAGCGGCCTTCGGTAGTTCGTACGTGGTGGTGGGTTTTTTTTACTCGCATATGTGACCTGTAGAAATATGATGGAGGAAGAAGGGAATTACGGACAGATATGTTAATTCGAAAATCAACAGCCAAGATTCAAGTAAATATAAAAAAAAGTTTTTTAATTAATTTATATTATAAATCGTTCAAACTTTAAAATCCAATAACTTGTTCATACGAGGTCGGAATTTGACGAAACGAATTGTGTTGGGTTCGTATAGACGAACACTACGCGATGGAGTTGGATTGGAATTGATTGGAGCTAGTGGAAATTTAGGGTAAAATTAAACGCGCGTTTAATTTTATTCGAAATAAACGCTGAAACTGTTATTGGAAACAAGGTGAGAACTTCTCACTCAATCGAAATTGTTTCGATTTAAATTTTAAATAGTTAGATTTAAAATTTCTTGATTGTGTGATTGAATGATAAATTATTATCTATTGTTTTAAATAGACCCTATACGCCGTATATTAAGAGGATGTTATTTATTAAAAACATATACCGCGATATTCCATCTTGAAATGGAATTGGTATTATATATGTACTTGGAGTTGATTTCCCGCATTATATAGCGGATGAGACCCTATTGCGCCGCATAATAGCGGATAATATTTTATATGAACCCATGTACTGCGATATTCCGTATTGGAACGGAATTGGTATTGTGCTAACATCTGTGGATGCAGGGAAACAGGTTGGAGGGATCCAACTGGATTCCTCAACAGTATTGGATGCCATGGTCGAGGTGTTAGTGTTGTTGCAGCATTGGGCCTATTTTTGGAGTTTTAAAAAAATGTTAAAGTAAGGATTTCGAATTTAAAAGGATTTTCTGGTGATTTTTGAATTTATTATAAATGCTTTATATATGAGATTTATAAACTTGGATTTTTATAAATCAAAGTGATCAAATTATAAAGGTGTTAAATTTTTTTTTTTGAATTTTGGAATTGATTTACTTTAAATAAATAAACGTTGAAATTTTTATGTTATAAAAATTATGATTTTTGTGAAATATAACAGAAATGTATTTTTGAAATAAGTAGTTGATTAATTTGCAAAATGTTTTAAATTGGGATTTTTGAATTATTATAAACGGTTTATATAAAAGATTTATAAAATTGATATTTATAAATAAAAATATTGGAATTATAAAATGAGTTTTTATAAGTGTTAAAATGAAGTATAAATGGATTTCATAAGAGCATGAAATTTATAGATTTATAAATTGTGAAGTTAAAAAATGAATAGATTTTGTAAAATAAAAGATTTACAAGAAATTAACTTATAAATTGGATTTTGGAATTTAAATGAAATATACGTAGAATTTGTTAATTAAGGAATTTTATAAGTCGAAGTTTTTATAAAAATTATATAGATGTGAATTTGTAAACGTTGTTTTATAAGTCCAACCAATTGAATTTGATAAGTAAATATGAAAGCTTATTAAAGGAGATATATCCACGATTTTGGGACTGTGGATAATCCATTAAATTGAATATTTAGAAGTGTTGGATTTGGTAAACGATTTATATTCATGATTTTGGACAGTGGATAATATATTAAAGAAATGGTTTAGGAAGTGATCTTTTTAAATAGAATCAAAATGATTTGAAGTTGTTTTAAAATGTGTTAAGGATCGAAACCATAGACTTCAACATTCATTGTTGAAATAGACGTTTTCGAGAACTAAAAGGAAAAGGTGGACTATAACACTGTTGTTATAGTAAATGATTTTCGAAAGAAAATGTTTTATATAGTATTGGGATTTATATATCTATCTTAATTTCGAATCCCTATACTAGTGATTTTGAGTTGCCGTAACGATGTTTTACGCAACATTCGTTTTGACTCAAATAAATGTGTTCAAGAGAATGTTTTCCTTAAAGAATCAAATATATACTTAATTGTGATTTAAGTATATTGAATATTTTCCAAATGTTGAAAATAAATAGATTTGTGAGATTACTTATTATTAAATAAGTATGGATACGTTTTCCAATATGAAGTGAAATGTTTCGAGATTTTATCTTTTAAAGATAAATTGAAAGTGAATATTTGAAATCAATTTGAAAATCGTATATCAGTGGATATTTGGAAATTTAAATTCACCATGGAAATTTTAAAGGAAAGGGAAATTAGTTTAAAAATAAATATTGATTTATTTTTGAAGTGTGGAAAACAAAATATCTTGTAAAGATATTTTTGGAAAATAAATAATTTGGGAAATTTATTTGGAATCTGGTGACGTTGTGCATATCTATTGATAGTTAAATAACCGACTATCAATATTTACCTTTAAATAGGTATTTGTTGTGATTTGCTTGAATTTTAATGCTACATTATTTTGAAAATAAGCGCTCGTTATTTGGTTTAGCCGGGAGAGGACCTTTGGGTCATAAATCCAATTCCGAATAGTGATACGACGTATATGGATAGCATTGAAGACGGGTGGTGAAGACCGGGTATTTTCGAGAACGAGAGGATAGCTCGTTGATTGTCTCTGCATCGAGTCGCGCCGGTATAGAGATTCCCTAAGTGATGGGAAGTCCGATCGGGATTGTGAATACCCGGATTTGCAAGGGCTTCTTTGGAAGTGCCTTCGGTTCTGTTCAAACCCAGAACAGACTTGTATGGATTGTATGTCTGACATTACACTTTGAGATATAAAGCAGATTTCTTTCAAATACATTTCTGTTGGTGGAGGAGAATTTATCTCTTAGCTTAACACCCTTCTCTGAGACGTACGAGCTCAGAGGTTATATAGTTGATGGTTATCAGTGATATACTCCCAATTTGGTAATGTGGTATGCTGAGTGTTGCTGAGCATTTTTTGATCAAAGCGTGGTTTTTGTGAAAAGCGTAGCTTTGTGGACGAGACTTCGTCGAACCTCACAACCCGGTTATGGTCGAAACAGGAATCGTGGCAGCAAGGTTATTTGAGGATAGTGTCCTTTGAGGGCATGTCATTTCCTTCTGGATTATAAGTGGTATCATGGTATGGAGCTCAGATATACTTCGTGGTTGCTGCATATTTATTGATTTGTGGTTATTGGTTGAGAGGATCCTCGGAATAAAGGTCGCAAACGGCCGGGGGATGACTTGCTCGTGTCAATTGTTACCCAGTTAGGAGTAACCCGACCTTGTGTAGCAGAGATCCGGTTAGGATCCGGGGACGTCACCCCAGAGGCGTTCCATTTTACTTGGGAAGTTCCTTTGCCTGACCATTTGTTGGAAATCCATTCATCCAATATGAGCTCTTTACTATTTTAGTTGTATAACCTGCCGTTTACTTATGGTGGTCACCACTGTTTAGATGGTAGCTATAGTAGGCATAGTTCAGAATGTCTATGTTGGCTAAGATTTATATCATACTTTCGAAATGTTTTCCTACACCTTGCACCTATAGTAATAATTTCAAAGAAATTTGCGTATCAAGCATCTTTGACTATCAGAAGGAGAAATCTCCTCCAATTCTGCATTTGCATTGTGTGTGTGTGCGGGAGGCCTTATGGTAGTTTCATTTTCTAAAAGCATTGCGAATCTAATTTAAAATAATTCTTTGTTTGTTTTTAAAGATAAACTGTATTAAGTTCTCACACCAGTTCCATGACTGACATGGAGTTTATTGTTCTCTTCCTAAACTCTGGGTGCCCATCATTTTCCACACGGGCAGTCTAGAGTTAGGTTATCAGGTCATTCTGAATTCAGGAGTTGCTATAGAGATCTGGAGGTGTAACATTCCGAAATTTTTGAAATTTAAAATTTGATTAATTGTTTGAACTTTGGGATCTAACTAGTAAAATTCAATCTAAATTTAATATTGTTGATATTAATATTACACATTAATATAGAATTAAATAAAAAGAGATATTGATAGATGATTTTTTAACGGAATTTAAAATTTGTTAAAGTAAGTTATGATGAAATTATAAAATTTAAATAACGTAATCATAATCTAAACAAACAAACAAATAAATAAACAAATAGTTAAATAAAAGATCAAACAAATAAATAAACAAATAGTTAAATAAAAGATCAAACAAATAAATAAACAAATAGTTAAATAAAAGAACAAACAAATAAATAGACAAATAGTTAAATAAAAGATCAAACAAATAAATAAACAAATAGTTAAATAAAAGATCAAACAAATAAATAAACAAATAGTTAAATAAAAGATCAAACAAATAAATAAACAAATAGTTAAATAAAAGAACAAACAAATAAATAGACAAATAGTTAAATAAAAGATCAAACAAATAAATAAACAAATAGTTAAATAAAAGAACAAACAAATAAATAAACAAATAGTTAAATAAAAGATCAAACAAATAAATAAACAAATAGTTAAATAAAAGATCAAACAAATAAATAAACAAATAGTTAAATAAAAGATCAAACAAATAAATAAACAAATAGTTGAACCAAAGAACAAACAATGAACAAAAGAATAAACAAACAAATAAATGAACAAATGAACAAATGAACAAACAAAAGAACATGCTTGTATTAAATGCTATTACTCCTTTTCATGTACAAGAGTAATTCAGCCGAAATTTAGTCAAAAAAAAAAAAAAAATATAGAAAATGTACTTATAGAATATAATTGAACAAGAACATGCTCACATTAAATGCAAGCATTTACAAAGAACATACCTGCATTCAATGCCTTTACTTCCAGCATGGTTTATCCTGTACTTGTTTTAATAAACTTCAGTAAAAAAATCTGTTATAAAGTAACATCAATTGCCTTAGTTATTTCATTCAACAAACTTCTGCAAACCTGATTTTGTATGCTCTGCATTTCATCTGCAAACTTCTGCAAATCTGTTATAAAGAAACCATAGTGCTTTCTGTTTCAAAACAAACAGGTGAGTAGACATAAATTCCTAAAGTTATAAGTTAAATTTAAAAATCAGTAAAGATGATTCATTGTTATAAAAAGAATTGTATCTGTTTAATATTTGAATAAAACCCTGTGCATATATATGTTACTTTGTTCTTCTCTGTTGGTTGTACAGGTTACAAATTTGTTCAAACATTGTCAAACTTTAAACCTTTCTCAAACAAGATGTTTTAAACTTAAGTTATGATTTAGCAAACTGTTTCAAGCTCGAGAAAGAAGAACCATTTATATCCAGGTTGAAAGATAAATTGCTGAAGAAACAAACAGTTTTTTTTTAACTCAGAGTAACTCTCTGTTTCAAACTTGCTACCAAGTGAGTAAACATGATTATGTGAAGGATTTTAAGTTGTTTTGAAACAGTTTAAACTTCAATAGTAAACTGCCTTTGTTCATGCTTCTTGTTTTAAGTCATGGATTATGTTTTATAAAGATTTTAAAACATACAGTAAGTTTATCACCACTGTAACTTGGGTTTACAGGTAATCCACAAATATTAAAAAAAATAAACTGTTGTGAAATATTGATTCAAGGATATGTATTGAATCTATACTGCAGGACATGAATTTTAAAACAAAATTCTTGGTTTTTTGTTTAATATGCAGAGAGTAGTTAGTTTTGAACAAAAAATTGCATTTTTCTGAATCTTTGATTATTGAATCAATTTTAAATGCTGAAAATTTTCATACAGCAAGTTTAGTCCTTTACAAATCCTAGAAAAATGCTCAAATATTTTTCGAATACAAGGATTTCGAGATTGGATCGAAGTTAGGGTTTAAGGTTCGAGAGTTTTGATGGGTAGAACGCGAGACGTGTTCGTCTCCTCTGAAGCATCGAGTTGCGAAAGGCTTTGGGAAAAGGACGAGTGTGGTGTTGAGATGGTGGGGATGGAATCGAAGCTTCTCCGGTGAAACGAGGAGCGGCGGCGAGGCGTTTAAAGTTGGGTCTGTTCGAATATTAGTTTGAACGAAGGGGTGAATCGCGACCCAGTGTTTTTTTTTTCGAAGTGAAGCTCGATCTCGAGTCAGGGGAGGGAGAGCGACTTGGTGGTGATCGCGGTGGTCACCGGAGTAGAGCCGCGGTGGTGTACACGTGCACGCAGCGTCGTGTGTCAGGGGCGCGTTGAATTGTTCCACCAGCCTGATAAGTTGAAGAAAATAAAAAGGGGAGGAGTAGTGTATCAGTGTAAATTTAGTTAGGGAAGAAAGGAATGTTGGGTAGGGGAATGTACAGGTTTGTACTTAGAAAAAAATGGGAAAAGAAAAAAAATAACACGGGTTGTTTTTTTTGAAATGACTCGATGCAAACATGAAAATTCTCGCGTGTGACCAGAAGCAAGTCTCGAGACCCATATACAAACAGTCCTTTTACTTTAAAATTTTCAAGTTTGAATGAAGCTGTTAAAATATGTTCAAAATAATAACTTGACTAAGACTTTAAGTTAATATAAAACTGAAGTAAGGTGTTTACCGTAATTAAATCTTAATTTATTTGATTTTGATACATCATTTATAAAGTCATCAATAATAAATAATATAATTTAAAAGAAAATTAAAATAAAATGTTGTTTAAAACTAAATCTTAACCTTTTGAGGTGATTTATTGAACATGGTTTAAAAGAGATAATCATAGCAATTTAAATTATCTTTTGGTTCATTTAAACGATTAATGATTAGTTAATATAATCCCTTAAGAAAAAAAAATTTACCTAGTAAATTAATTTATATTAAAGTTTAAATAAAAATAATAATAATTATTAAGATTTAATAAATTAATAATTAATATAAATTGATTTTGAAATTAATTAAGAAGTGATAAATTAATGAAAATGATTAAGGTCTAATCAACTGTAATTGATTGTAAATAATCATTGATTTAAGATTTCTAAAGAAAGTAACTATGTAATAAATAAAACTAAACCGTCTAATTTATTTATCATAATTAAAAATGCTTTGATTGTTCTTGAGTTCTGTATGTTGGATTGATATTCCTGCAATTGATATGATGCTATGTGATATTAAATGTTTTGAGCTGAGCTGTGATATTGGTATTACTACTGTATGATTTGTAAAAAAACCCATTGGCCCGAAAACGACATTTAAACTTCGATGCGACAGGGTATCGGATTTCAGTTTGTTATCCGAAACCCACATCGAACCTGTGAATTGTTGTGAATGACATCCACATTGTTTTTAAATTAACGCTCACTATTCGGTTTAGCCGAGAAAGGACCTTTGTGTCGTATAACCCATTCCGAATAGTGGTACGTCGAATTGGATCGCATTTGAAGAACGGTGGTGAAGACCGGGTATTTGCAAGAGCGATAGGATGATCCGTCGATTGACTCTGCGCCGAGTTGCTCCGGTATAGAGTTCTCCATATGTGATGGGAAATCCGATCAGGATTGTGAATATCCGGATTGCAAGGACTTCTTTGTAAGTGCCTTCGGTTTTGTTCAAGCCCGGAACAGACTTGTATGGATTGTGTGTCTGACGTTACAAGTTGAGATATAAAGCAGATTTCATTCAAATATATTTCTGTTGGTGGCGGAGAATTTATTCTTTAAGCTTAACACCCTTCTCTGAGACGTACGAGCTCAGAGGTTATATAGTTGAAGTTATCAGCGATATATTCCCAATTTGGTAATGTGACATGCTGAGTGTTGCTGAAATGATCATTGTGTTGATTATTGTGATAGGATCGTTTATTTGATCGTCTATCTTGGTGATCATTTCTATGATCATTTGTTGACCCAAAGCACGGCTTTTGTATAAAGTGTGTTTTTGTGGACGTGACTTCGTCGGACCTCACACCCCGAAATGGTCGAAACAGGAAAGATGCAGCAAGGTTATTGGGGGTAGCACCCCTTAGGGTATGTGCATTTCCTTCTGGATAGAAGTGGTATCATGGTATGGAGCCCAGATACTTAACTTATGTGGATATCGCAGATATATATATATATATATGATTTTGTGATTTGTTGCTGGGGCCCCGGTTAAAGGTTGGTTACGACCAGGAGATGGCATACTCGTGTCAGTAGTTACCCAGTTAGGGGTAACCCGGCCTTGTGTTGGCAGAGATCCGGTTTGGTTCTCGGGGAGGTCCATCCAGAGGCATTCTCATGTGGCAATGGGAAGTTCCTTGGCCTGACCATTTGTTGGAAATCCAAAGAAACAATACGAGCCCTGTACGGTTTTAGTTGTAGAACCTGTCATGCAGCGTGGCGGTAACCTGCCACAAAACATGGTAGCTATAGTAGGCATACGATAATGGTCGTATGTTGGCTAAGATTAATATTCTATTTTCGAAATGATTTACTTCACTATGAACTAGTAATAATATCAAAGAATTCTTTTCTCGTATCAAGCATATTTAACTATCATAAGAAGAAATCTCCTCCAATTCTACGTTTGCATTGTGTGTGTGGCGGGAGGTCTTATGGTAGTTCCATTCTTAAAAGCATTTCGAAAATTCTTTTATTAATCTTGTTATTTAAATACAACTGTTTTGTTTACTCATACCAGTCCCATGACTGATCCGGAGTTTATTGTTTTTTTTTTCCTAAACTCTGGGTGCCCATTATTTTCACACGGGCAGCCTAGTAGCAGGTTTCTATATTTTTTGGAGTAGCAGTATTTTGGAGCTCTTATCTTGGAGCTATCTTAGGAGCTTTTGGAGATTGCAGGTGTTAGATTTTGGAGTTCGTTATCATCTCTCTCATTTGAGAACTTTTGGATATATGTTCACTGTTATATTATCATGATGTTGTATTTGGAGTTGTAGTGTATGTACTATGTACTCTGTTGTGGTATGGATATTATGTTGATGTTGTAACAGTGATGTTATTTATGATATTGATTCTGTTCCGCTGTTTTATATTCATCTGATTGTTGTTATAAGCTCCGACGATGCGAATTTGATGTCATTTATTGGACATCGAGTTTGGGTCGTCACAAATTGGTATCAGAGCTGTTGGTTGAGTAAGAACTTTAGCTACGGAGTATAACACATTAGATGGCTCATTAGAGATAGGGTGAAGTATACCCTAGAATGAGTATAACCAAGATTGAAACTTTGAAATTTCTTAGTCTATTTCTTTTTACTGCTGATATTCCTTAAGATATTTCGTCTACATATCTAAATCAATTTTCTTACTAATCTCAGATAGTGAAAATGAGTGGACGCAGAGGAAGAATTAGGGGTCAAGGCAATGCTGCAGCACCAAATCAAATTCCCGCAGCCGCAGAAGCAGTAATAGAAATTCAGCAGCAGCCGGACTTGGCTGAATTATATAAGAAATTTGAAAAGCTTGGTGGAAAACCATTCATTGGCAAAGAGTCAATTATTGACGCTCAAGCTTGGGTAAGATCGTGTGAAAAGATTTTTAAAGGGCTAAAATTGCAGGATGAGCAGAAAAGACTTATAGCTTCTTGGCAACTCCAAGGAGAAGCTTCAGCTTGGTAGGAAACCATCATTATAGATGAACCCGAGGAAGAATTTACTTGGGATCGTTTTAAAGAAGTGTTTGAGAAACGTTACATGCCATCAGCGGGAGTTTCTAGAATGTATCAGGAATTTCTGGATTTGAAACAAGGAAGTTTGTCGTTTGAAGAATACTTGAATAAATTCAGTGAACTATCTCGGTTTGGCCCGGAATTGCTAAATACACCTCTGAAGAAGAACGAAAGGTTTATCCGGGGAATGAACCAGAAATATCATGGAAGAATGACAGGTCATGTTAAAAAATCTTTCTCAGATTTAGTAGATATGGGGTACAGGTACGCTACTCTTGATATACAAGAAGCAACTGTGGAGAAAGGTAATTCAGGTAGTCAGAATTATAAAAAGCGAAAATTCGGAGGCAAGAAACCTTGGCAAGGCAATGAGAAGAAGAGGAACACTCAAGGAAGAGCAACAGAAAATGTCACTTGTTACAACTGCAAAGAGAAAGGCCACTATTCAAATGACTGCCCAAAACCGAAGAAACCAGCTAGAGAATGTTACAATTGTCATAAACCGGGACATTTAGTTAAAGATTGCCCAGTGATGAAGTCAGCGCAGGTGGCAAAAGTTTACACGATAAAGGAGGACCCCTCATCTTCAAAAGCTGACAAAGGGAAAAGTGTTTTGGAAGGTAACCTTACTATTAATAATAGAACTGTTAGAGTTTTATTTGATACAGGAGCTTCACGTAGCTTTATCTCCCAACAAACCGTAAATGAATTAGGACTTGAAACTAAATTTGCTGACGATCTTATTTGCGTGAAAAATCCGGTTGGAGGTCCCGCAAATCTTAGTTCATATTGTAAGAGAGTTCCTATTTCATATGCTAGCTATAAATTTCCTATCAACCTTTATGTCCTCGAATTTGACGAATTTGAAATCTTACTCGGTATGAACTGGTTAACGAGATACGATGCTAGATTGGAGTGTAGTAATCGGACAGTTTTAATCAAAACAAGTTTTGGAAATTTTATTGAAATCTCTTGTGAAAATCCTAGTCCAAGGAGCGACAGATTGATATATACTTTGGGAAATCTTGAACCCACTTTGCAGTCTATACCTGTTGTTCGGAATTTTTCCGACGTATTCGAAGAAGTGAAATCTTTACCTCCTCATCGAGAAATAGAATTCCGAATTGATCTTGTACCTAATACTCGTCCTGTTGTTCACGCAAGTCGCAGGATGGCACTCAGGGAAAAGATTGAACTGGTTCATCAAACTAATGAGCTACTAGCAAAAGGATTAATTCGACCCAGTGTTTCTGAATGGGGTTCAGCCGTCGTATTTGTTGCTAAATCAGACGGATCTTTGAGATTGTGTGTAGATTACCGCGATCTAAATAAACAAACTCTCAAGAATAAATTTCCACTGCCCAGGATTGATGATTTATTTGATCAGTTGCACGGCGCTCGTTTCTTTTCAAAGATGGATCTAGCCCAAGGATTCCATCAATTACGAATCGCCAAAGATTGTGTACATCTGACCGCTTTCAGAGGTCCTAATATGTTCTATGAATGGTTGGTTATGCCTTTCGGGCTAACCAATGCTCCAGCATACTTCGTAGATCTTATGACTCGTGTGTTTCGGGAAGTTCTGAATAAATTTGTGCTTGTATTCATTGATGACATCTTAATCTTCTCCAAAACTGAAGATGAGCATGCCGAGCATCTTAGAATTGTCTTAGAAATTTTGAGGAGAAATGTTCTATATGCAAAATTTCCAAATGCCACTTCTGGGTCAATGAAGTCAAATTCCTTGGCCATATTGTTAATGAAGAAGGAATTTCGGTAGATCCTAGCAAAATTTCCGCTATTCTTGATTGGAAACAACCCACTACTCCAAGAGAAGTTCGAAGCTTTTTCGGTTTAGCAGGCTATTATCGGAAATTCGTTCAAGATTTTTCTAAGTTAGCTAGTCCGCTGACTAGGTTAACGATGAAAAATGCAAAGTTCATTTGGACTTCAAAATGTGAAGAAGTTTTTCAAGAGTTGAAAAAGAGATTGACCACTGCTCCTGTTCTCACTATTGTTAACGGGAACCGAGGCTTATCTGTCTATACTGATGCATGTGGTGAAGGGGTAGGTGCAGTATTGATGCAAAATGGAAAGGTGGTTGCCTACGCAGGTAGACAATTACGTCCGCATGAGAAGAACTACCCAACGCATGATTTGGAACTTTTGGCTGTTGTTTTCGCTTTGAAAATATGCGACACTATCTTCTGGGTAAGAATCATTTCAGCTTTCTTAATAATTTGCGAAATTAACTAAAGAAATATACCTAATAAACTCTCTTTGTTTTAGGTGAAAAATTCGAATTATTCACCGATCATAAGAACTTGAAATATCTTTTCACCCAGAAGGATTTGAATTTGCGACAACAACGTTGGTTGGAATTTCTGGCATCTTATGACTTAGATATCCAATATACGCAGGGAAAAGCCAATGTAGTAGCCGATGCTTTAAGTAGAAGACATGCTGTTCTTGCATATCTTGTTATCACTCCTACTCTCCTTGAGAAGATCGCGAGCAAACAAACCGAAGACAAGTTTCTTCGAGAAATGCGTAGAAGAATAGATCGAGGAAAGGATACTACTTTTGAAATAGATAATAGAGAAGTTATAAGGATGAAGGGCAGAATTTGTGTCCCTGACATTCCAGAACTGAAACGTGAAGTATTGGACGAATGCCACAAGTCCAAATTCAGCATCCATCCAGGAGTCAACAAAATGTATCGTGATGTTAAAAGAACATTCTGGTGGAAAACGATGAAGAGAGACATATCTATTTATGTGAGTCGTTGTGCTACTTGTCAGCAGATCAAGAGCGACCAAAAGAAAGTGGCCGGTTTACTTCAACCTTTAGAAGTACCGAAATGGAAGTGGGATCAGGTATCGATGGATTTCATTGATGGATTGCCTCGTACCAAGAAAGGCAATGAAGCGATTTGGGTTATTGTGGATCGTCTAACCAAAAATGCTCATTTCATTCCAGTTAAATCTACTCGGACTGCGGCAAGCTTGGCAGGTATTTATATAAAGGAAATTGTTCGCCTCCATGGTATTCCCAGTAGTATAGTGAGTGATCGTGACCCGATCTTCACTAGTAGATATTGGGAAGCATTTCAGGACGCATTGGGAACAAAATTAAATTTCAGTACTGCTTATCATCCGCAATCTGATGGACAGACTGAGAGAGTTAACCGAATTTTAAAAGACCTACTGCGTGCTTGTGTTCATGATTTTGGTGGTTCTTGGGAGGACCATTTGCATCTGGTTGAATTCTCTTATAATAACAGTTATCAGGCCAGTTTAGAAATGGCTCCTTTTGAAGCTTTATATGGTCGTCCGTGTCGATCACCTACATGCTGGATCGAATCAGGTGACAGACTTGTTCTTGGACCGGATATGATAAAAGAAGCCACTGAGAAGGTAAATTTTATTCGAAAGAAGTTATTAACTGCCCAAACCCGTCAGAAGAGCTACTATGACCGTCGAAGGAGAAATTTGGAATTTCAAGTTGGAGATTCTGTATTTCTAAAAGTATCTCCGATGCGGGGTGTGTTGAGATTCGGGAAAACTGGAAAGTTGGCACCGCGTTATATTGGTCCTTTTCCTATTCTGGAAAGGATTGGTTCACTAGCATATAGAGTGCAGTTACCCAGCTGGTTGTCTGGCGTACATGATGTGTTCCATATTTCTAATCTTCGGAAATATGTGCACGATCCAGATGATATTATTGAAGAAGCTGCTCAGTAGGATCTAGAAATCACTCCCAACTTGGCAGTTAGAAGGGAACCGATGAAAATAATTGATCGTGATGAGAAGCGTTTGAGGAACAAAATTGTGAAACTGGTCAAAGTTAAATGGAGTGGCAATTCAAAGGACTGTACTTGGGAGACTGAAGAGAATATGAAGAAGTCATATCCCAAATGCAGAATTGACATCTCGACTTAAAACTGTAAGTCACTTCCTTGTTTCTGAATTCGTATATTATTTGTTTACGTTTCTCTCTCTTTCAATTTCGAGGACGAAATATTCTTAAGGAGGGGATATTGTAACATTCCGAAATTTTTGAAATTTAAAATTTGATTAATTGTTTGAACTTTGGGATCTAACTAGTAAAATTCAATCTAAATTTAATATTGTTGATATTAATATTACACATTCATATAGAATTAAATAAAAAGAGATATTGATAGATGATTTTTTAACGGAATTTAAAATTTGTTAAAGTAAGTTATGATGAAATTATAAAATTTAAATAACGTAATCATAATCTAAACAAACAAACAAATAAATAAACAAATAGTTAAATAAAAGATCAAACAAATAAATAAACAAATAGTTAAATAAAAGATCAAACAAATAAATAAACAAATAGTTAAATAAAAGAACAAACAAATAAATAGACAAATAGTTAAATAAAAGATCAAACAAATAAATAAACAAATAGTTAAATAAAAGATCAAACAAATAAATAAACAAATAGTTAAATAAAAGATCAAACAAATAAATAAACAAATAGTTAAATAAAAGAACAAACAAATAAATAGACAAATAGTTAAATAAAAGATCAAACAAATAAATAAACAAATAGTTAAATAAAAGAACAAACAAATAAATAAACAAATAGTTAAATAAAAGATCAAACAAATAAATAAACAAATAGTTAAATAAAAGATCAAACAAATAAATAAATAAATAGTTAAATAAAAGATCAAACAAATAAATAAAAAATAGTTGAACCAAAGAACAAACAATGAACAAAAGAATAAACAAACAAATAAATGAACAAACAAAAGAACATGCTTGTATTAAATGCTATTACTCCTTTTCATGTACAAGAGTAATTCAGCCGAAATTTAGTCAACAAAAAAAAAAATATAGAAAATGTACTTATAGAATATAATTGAACAAGAACATGCTCACATTAAATGCAAGCATTTACAAAGAACATACCTGCATTCAATGCCTTTACTTCCAGCATGGTTTATCCTGTACTTGTTTTAATAAACTTCAGTAAAAAAATTTGTTATAAAGTAACATCAATTGCCTTAGTTATTTCATTCAACAAACTTCTGCAAACCTGATTTTGTATGCTCTGCATTTCATCTGCAAACTTCTGCAAATCTGTTATAAAGAAACCATAGTGCTTTCTGTTTCAAAACAAACAGGTGAGTAGACATAAATTCCTAAAGTTATAAGTTAAATTTAAAAATCAGTAAAGATGATTCATTGTTATAAAAAGAATTGTATCTGTTTAATATTTGAATAAAACCCTGTGCATATATATGTTACTTTGTTCTTCTCTGTTGGTTGTACAGGTTACAAATTTGTTCAAACATTGTCAAACTTTAAACCTTTCTCAAACAAGATGTTTTAAACTTAAGTTATGATTTAGCAAACTGTTTCAAGCTCGAGAAAGAAGAACCATTTATATCCAGGTTGAAAGACAAATTGCTGAAGAAACAAACAGTTTTTTTTAACTCAGAGTAACTCTCTGTTTCAAACTTGCTACCAAGTGAGTAAACATGATTATGTGAAGGATTTTAAGTTGTTTTGAAACAGTTTAAACTTCAATAGTAAACTGCCTTTGTTCATGCTTCTTGTTTTAAGTCATGGATTATGTTTTATAAAGATTTTAAAACATACAGTAAGTTTATCACCACTGTAACTTGGGTTTACAGGTAATCCACAAATATTAAAAAAATAAACTGTTGTGAAATATTGATTCAAGGATATGTATTGAATCTATACCGCAGGACATGAATTTTAAAACAAAATTCTTGGTTTTTTGTTTAATATGCAGAGAGTAGTTAGTTTTGAACAAAAAATTGCATTTTTCTGAATCTTTGATTATTGAATCAATTTTAAATGCTGAAAATTTTCATACAGCAAGTTTAGTCCTTTACAAATCCTAGAAAAATGCTCAAATATTTTTCGAATGCAAGGATTTCGAGATTGGATCGAAGTTAGGGTTTAAGGTTCGAGAGTTTTGATGGGTAGAACGCGAGACGTGTTCGTCTCCTCTGAAGCATCGAGTTGCGAAAGGCTTTGGGAAAAGGACGAGTGTGGTGTTGAGATGGTGGGGACGGAATCGAAGCTTCTCCGGTGAAACGAGGAGCGGCGGCGAGGCGTTTAAAGTTGGGTCTGTTCGAATATTAGTTTGAACGAAGGGGTGAATCGCGACCCAGTGTTTATTTTTTTTTGAAGTGAAGCTCGATCTCGAGTCAGGGGAGGGAGAGCGACTTGGTGGTGATCGCGGTGGTCACCGGAGTAGAGCCGCGGTGGTGTACACGTGCACGCAGCGTCGTGTGTCAGGGGCGCGTTGAATTGTTCCACCAGCCTGATAAGTTGAAGAAAATAAAAAGGGGAGGAGTAGTGTATCAGTGTAAATTTAGTTGGGGAAGAAAGGAATGTTGGGTAGGGGAATGTACAGGTTTGTACTTAGAAAAAAATAGGAAAAGAAAAAAAATAACACGGGTTGTTTTTTTTGAAATGACTCGATGCAAACATGAAAATTCTCGCGTGTGACCAGAAGCAAGTCTCGAGACCCATATACAAACAGTCCTTTTACTTTAAATTTTTCAAGTTTGAATGAAGCTGTTAAAATATGTTCAAAACAATAACTTGATTAAGACTTTAAGTTAATATAAAACTGAAGTAAGGTGTTTACCATAATTAAATTTTAATTTATTTGATTTTGATACATCATTTATAAAGTCATCAATAATAAATAATATAATTTAAAAGAAAATTAAAATAAAATGTTGTTTAAAACTAAATCTTAACCTTTTGAGGTGATTTATTGAACATGGTTTAAAAGAGATAATCATAGCAATTTAAATTATCTTTTGGTTCATTTAAACGATTAATGATTAGTTAATATAATCCCTTAAGAAGAAAAAATTTGCCTAGTAAATTAATTTATATTAAAGTTTAAATAAAAATAATAATAATAATTAAGATTTAATAAATTAATAATTAAGATAAATTGATTTTGAAATTAATTAAGAAGTGATAAATTAATGAAAATGATTAAGGTCTAATCAACTGTAATTGATTGTAAATAATCATTGATTTAAGATTTCTAAAGAAAGTAACTATGTAATAAATAAAACTAAACCGTGTGATTTATTTATCATAATTAAAAATGCTTTGATTGTTCTTGAGTTCTGTATGTTGGATTGATATTCCTGCAATTGATATGATGCTATGTGATATTAAATGTTTTGAGCTGAGCTGTGATATTGGTATTACTACTGTATGATTTGTAAAAAAACCCATTGGCCCGAAAACGACATTTAAACTTCGATGCGACAGGGTATCGGATTTCAGTTTGTTATCCGAAACCCACATCGAACCTGTGAATTGTTGTGAATGACATCCACATTGTTTTTAAATTAACGCTCACTATTCGGTTTAGCCGAGAAAGGACCTTTGTGTCGTATAACCCATTCCGAATAGTGGTACGTCGAATTGGATCGCATTTGAAGACCGGTGGTGAAGACCGGGTATTTGCAAGAGCGATAGGATGATCCGTCGATTGACTCTGCACTGAGTTGCTCCGGTATAGAGTTCTCCATATGTGATGGGAAATCCGATCAGGATTGTGAATATCCGGATTGCAAGGACTTCTTTGTAAGTGCCTTCGGTTTTGTTCAAGCCCGGAACAGACATGTATGGATTGTGTGTCTGACGTTACAAGTTGAGATATAAAGCAGATTTCATTCAAATATATTTCTGTTGGTGGCGGAGAATTTATTCTTTAAGCTTAACACCCTTCTCTGAGACGTACGAGCTCAGAGGTTATATAGTTGAAGTTATCAGCGATATATTCCCAATTTGGTAATGTGACATGCTGAGTGTTGCTGAAATGATCATTGTGTTGATTATTGTGATAGGATCGTTTATTTGATCGTCTATCTTGGTGATCATTTCTATGATCATTTGTTGACCCAAAGCACGGCTTTTGTATAAAGTGTGTTTTTGTGGACGTGACTTCGTCGGACCTCACACCCCGAAATGGTCGAAACAGGAAAGATGCAGCAAGGTTATTGGGGGTAGCACCCCTTAGGGTATGTGCATTTCCTTCTGGATAGAAGTGGTATCATGGTATGGAGCCCAGATACTTAACTTATGTGGATATCGCAGATATATATATATGATTTTGTGATTTGTTGCTGGGCCCCGGTTAACGGTTGGTTACGACCGGGAGATGGCATACTTGTGTCAGTAGTTACCCAGTTAGGGGTAACCCGGCCTTGTGTTGGCAGAGATCAGGTTTGGTTCTCGGGGATGTCCATCCAGAGGCATTCTCATGTGGCAATGGGAAGTTCCTTGGCCTGACCATTTGTTGGAAATCCAGAGAAACAATACGAGCCCTGTACGGTTTTAGTTGTAGAACCTGTCATGCAGCGTGGCGGTAACCTGCCACAAAACATGGTAGCTATAGTAGGCATACGATAATGGTCGTATGTTGGCTAAGATTAATATTCTATTTTCGAAATGATTTACTTCACTATGAACTAGTAATAATATCAAAGAATTCTTTTCTCGTATCAAGCATATTTAACTATCATAAGAAGAAATCTCCTCCAATTCTGCGTTTGCATTGTGTGTGTGGCGGGAGGTCTTATGGTAGTTCCATTCTTAAAAGCATTCCGAAAATTCTTTTATTAATCTTGTTATTTAAATACAACTGTTTTGTTTACTCATACCAGTCCCATGACTGATCCGGAGTTTATTGTTTTTTTTTTTCCTAAACTCTGGGTGCTCATTATTTTCACACGGGCAGCCTAGTAGCAGGTTTCTATATTTTTTGGAGTAGCAGTATTTTGGAGCTCTTATCTTGGAGCTATCTTAGGAGCTTTTGGAGATTGCAGGTGTTAGATTTTGGAGTTCGTTATCATCTCTCTCATTTGAGAACTTTTGGATATATGTTCACTGTTATATTATCATGATGTTGTATTTGGAGTTGTAGTGTATGTACTATGTACTCTGTTGTGGTATGGATATTATGTTGATGTTGTAACAGTGATGTTATTTATGATATTGATTCTGTTCCGCTGTTTTATATTCATCTGATTGTTGTTATAAGCTCCGACGATGCGAATTTGATGTCATTTATTGGACATCGAGTTTGGGTCGTCACAGGAGGCAAGCTGGATGGCTTGGCGTATCAATTAGTATATAGTATTTCTTTTCTGCTGTTTGTTGTTGTAAACTCTGATAATGTAATGTAATGTGATGTAATGTAATAACAGATATGATTCTTTGTTTTAAAGAATATTCATTTATCTATTATATGTTGTTCCGCTGCGATTGTGAGATTCTGATATTGTTTCTGTTGCTTCTTCTTTCTTTCTTCTTCTACCTCTTCTTCTTTAACCCTAATGGTTCGGTTTTCCGGCCTTCGATTGTTCGGCAGTTGATACAGTGGACGTATTGATATCGACCTTCATGAGTCGAAAAATCCCATTCGTTAAATTTGGTATCAGAGTTGTTGGTTAAGCGACAACCTTAGCTCTGTTGGATGTTACTCATTAGAGATAGAGTCAGTAGTACTCTAGAATGAGTTTGAGTGTAATAATAGATATGAGCGCGTATTTGTTAGTGAATATAAAATTGTTTTATATTGTGATGATTGGTTTGTTGAGTGGTATATAGATTCTGGTTAATAAGAGTAATTAACGTTGATGATGGGGATCTCTAAACACTTGTACAGAATAATTTGACACGATATCGTTTTAAAATAGGGTAAATGAAACAATTTTACCCAAAATTATATTTTACATATAAAGTAAATAATTTTTCAGAAATTATTAAAGTATATATAAATTGATTGTTTGGTCGTTGAAAATGTAAGAATATATATAAGTTGATTAAAGGATGTTTGAATAAGTTAAATAAAACATATTGTAAAAGAATAAATTGTATAAGTAAATGAATTATTAAGTATGAAATTTTAATTATTATGATTTACAATTGTGAAATAATCTTATATATAAGAAGTGAAACCATATGAATATATTTATAAATATGAGTTGTAAATAAAAATGAATTTGAACTATGAAATGAAAATGTTGAATCCTGTTTATTTTGGAAATTATTTTCCAAAATTAAAAGTTAAATAGAATTTACTTTAGAATCGGAATCTGAATTGGATTTGGAAATTTAAGTTAAGTTAAACAAATGATGTTTAAATGGAATATAACTTAAGTAATGTTGAATGAAGTTGATTTTGGTATCGAAGTAAATTAATAAAGTGAAGTGATGAATATGAACTTGAGTTATGTAATGAAATTCAACTTTTGTGGTTAAATGAATTGGCAATTGAATTAATAAATGAATTGAATGTAAATCGATTGAATGTAAATAAATTGATATGAAATAATGGATGTAAGTGTTAATTCATTAAAGCTAATTAAAAGTGATAAACCAAATTGAATGAATGTAAGCGAATTAAATAAATTTGGTTAAGTTGGATATACATTGATTGTTAGATTGATGGTTAGCTGATTGTATAGAAATCCATATGAAGTTAAATTAATGAAACTGAAAGCTATAAATCATTGAATTCAAATTGGAAGTAAGTAAATCTAAATAGAATTGAATATGATTTAATTTGGAAGTGAACCAACTTGAATATGAATAAAGGAATGTTAGTAAAGTCCAATGTTAATGAACCAAATGTGATTTAAATGGAAAAAACCAATTCATTGAATATTAATGAGAAGTGAATGTGTATTGATTTGGTTATGGACGTTAGTTGAATGCTAGTTGGTTGATGGTTGGATTTGTTGCTTTTGTTGCATTTGCTATATTGGCATATGTAGTTGTTGTAGTGGTACATGTTGTATATCGATATTATTTTCTATATACATGTTTCTCATTGTTATTGAGTGTTTAGTAGGTGTGGATTGCGCTTGCTTCGCATTTGGAGCTCGCTTTCACGTTATATTAGCCATATATGCTCGCTAATAATATATAAAGTACATATCTCGGATTACATATCGTACTTTACACTTTTTTCCCCGCGGGATGCCCCATTACTTGATGAGATGTATATTTGTGATATATATTGCCCTTTTTTCGGATCGAGCCACGCAAAGGAGACTTTGGCGAAATTTTCTGAAAATTTAAGGCGTTAGAATATTTTTGAGAAAATTGGAAAATTTTGAAAACTACAACTTTGATTTTGGAGTGAAAAGTTAAACGATATAGTTGGTTTTGAAAAGATAACTAAGTATGATTTGAAAAATTAGTAAAGCTATAGTAAGAAGTTTAACTATGGATTTTGGGAAAGTTAAAATGTTTAAATAAATCTGAAATCAAGTTGGAACGATTTGTTTTTGAAAAGTTAATGGATTCTGTAACTTTTTCTTACTTGGTAATTTCGAGGACGAAATTCTTTTAAGGGGGGAAGTTTGTAACGACCCAGAATTTCTGTCATTTCAAATTCGTATATTTAATTAATTTTAAATATTCACGAATGAATTTTATAAGCTAAGTGAATTACATATTGAATAGAAGGATTTAATTCGATAATTAAATCGATAATTTAATATTTGAAATTACAGAAGTAATTAGAAATTGGGTATAATGTGATTAACAATGATTTATAAAGTAGTATTACATCATATTGGAGTTAGAATGATGTTATAGAACTTTTAAAATTGAATTAAAAGTTAATTTGTGGAAATTGATTATTTTAATATTTAATTGACGAGTTAAAATAGCCATTTTTCAAACAGTCTCGGATTTCGACGAAACTAGTTTCATCGGATCCGTAATGTTATATTATTGTATGGTTTCAAATTTCGTGTCAATCGGACTTACGGTTTATCCGGGGCAAGCTAAAACGCGTAGAAATCGATTCGAGTGAATTTTGAATTTAAATAGTCAATTCAAAAACTTATCTTTCAAATATGATCGATTGGCTCCCGATATATATTCCATTGCGTTCGGAATAAGGGAAAAATGTTATAAACGCCAGGCGGCATGCTTCGTTTGGAGTTCGGGAAAAATTCGAGTAAATAGTGTTGTGTAGATTTTCTATAAAAGGCCCTCCAATTTTCATTATTTCACAAACCCTAATTTTCTATAACCCTAGCCGCCATTATACTGTTAATGGCCAGAATTTTGCCTCCTTCCTCCTCCATTTCCTACCAATCCACGCATTATCTCAAAAAATTATCAACTACAACATTGAAGACCATCACAAGATCGTTCAATCCAACGGTGATGATCGAGTTTCATGGAGTGGATCGATGACAAATTGGCCTTGAAGGTGGCACGTTCTAGCACGTTTATCTGGGCAATGGCATGGAGTTAGGTGACCGGTCTTAGGCCAAAGGTGGAGCACGTGTAGGTCTTCGAAGTGGTACTCTCTGATCGATCTCTAGGGCTTCCTGGTTGGAGCGGCCTTCGGTAGTTCGTACGTGGTGGTGGGTTTTTTTACTCGCGTATGTGACCTGTAGAAACATGATGGAGGAAGAAGGGAATCACGACCAGATATGTTAATTCGAAAATCAACGGCCGAGATTCAAGTAAATATAAAAAAAGTTTTGTAATTAATTTATATTATAAATCGTTCAAACTTTAAAATGCAATAACTTGTTCATACGAGGTTGGAATTTGACGAAACGAATTGCGTTGGGTTCGTATGGACGAACACTACACGATAGAGCTAGATTGGAATTGAATGGAGTTAGTGAAAATTTTGGGTAAAATTAAACGCGCGTTTAATTGTATTCGAAATAAACGCTGAAACTGTTATTGGAGGCAAGGTGAGAACTTCTCATTCAATCGAAGTTGTTTCGATTTAAATTTTAAATAGTTAGATTTAAAATTTCTTGATTGTGTGATTGAATGATAAAGTATTATCTATTGTTTTAAATAGACCCTATATGCCGTATATTAAGCGGATGTTATTTATTAAAAACAAATACCGCGATATTCCATCTTGAAATGGAATTGGTATTATATATGTACTTGGAGTTGATTTCCCGCATTATATAGCGAATGAGACCCTATTGCACCACATAATAGCGGATAATATTTTATATGAACCCATGTATCGCGATATTCCGTATTGGAACGGAATTGGTATTGTGCTAACATCTATGGATGCAGGGAAACAGGTTGGAGGGATCCAACTGGATTCCTCAACAGTATTGATTTATTTACAGATATTTGCAATATATTCTGTTATCATATTGATATATGATGTTTTGGATGCCATGGTTGAGGTATTGGTGCTGTTGCAGCATTGGGCCTATTTTTGGAGTTTTAAAAAAAAATTAAAGTAACGATTTCGAATTTAAAAGGATTTTCTGGTGATTTTTGAATTTATTATAAAAGCTTTATATATAAGATTTATAAACTTGGATTTTTATAAATCAAAGTGATCAAATTATAAAGGTGTTAAAAATATTTTTTTTTTGAATTTTGGAATTGATTTACTTTAAATAAATAAACGTTGAAATTTTTATGTTATAAAAATTATGATTTTTGTGAAATATAATCGAAATGTGATTTTTGAAATAAGTAGTTGATTAATTTGTAAAATGGTTTAAATTGGGATTTTTGAATTATTATAAACGGTTTATATAAAAGATTCATAAAATTGATATTTATAAATAAAAATATTGGAATTATAAAACGAGTTTTTATAAGTGTTAAAATGAAGTATAAATGGATTTCATAAGAGAATGAAATTTATAGATTTATAAATTATGAAGTTATAAAATGAATAGATTTTGTAAAATAAAAGATTTATAAGAAATTAACTTATAAATTGGATTTTGGCATTTAAATGAGATATACGTAGGATTTGTTAATTAAGGAATTTTATAAGTCGAAGTTTTTATAAAATTTATACAGATGTGAATTTGTAAACGTTGTTTTATAAGTCCAAAAACCAATTGAATTTGATAAGTAAATATGAAAGCTTATTAAAGGAGATATATCCACGATTTTGGGACAGTGGATAATCCTTTAAATTGAAAATGCAGAAGTGTTCGATTTGGTAAACGATTTATATTCACGATTTTGGATAGTGAATAATATATTAAAGAAATGGTTTAGGAAGTGATCTTTTTAAATAGAATCAAAACGATTTGAAGTTGTTTTAAAATGTGTTAAGGATCAAAACCATAGACTTCAACATTCATTGTTGAAATAGACGTTTTTGAGAAATAAAAGGAAAAGGTGGACTATAACACTGTTGTTATAGTAAATGATTTTCGAAAGGAAATGTTTTATATAGTATTGGGATTTATATATCTATCTTAATTTCGAATATCTATACTAGTGATTTTGAGTTGTCGTAACGATGTTTTACGCAACATTCGTTTTGACTCAAATAAATGTGTTCAAGAGAATGTTTTCCTTAAAGAATCAAATATATACTTAATTGTGATTTAAGTATATTGAATATTTTCCAAATGTTGAAAATAAATAGATATGTGAGATTACTTATTATTAAATAAGTATGGAAACGTTTTCCAATATGAAGTGAAATGTTTTGAGATTTTATCTTTTAAAGATAAATTGAAAGTGAATATTTGAAATCAATTTGAAAATCGTATATCAGTAGATATTTGGAAATTTAAATTCACCATGGAATTTTTAAAGGAAAGGGAAATTAGTTTAAAAATATATATTGATTTATTTTTGAAGTGTGGAAAAAAATATCTTGTAAAGATATTTTTGGAAAATAAATAATTTGGGAATTTTTTTGGAATCTGGTGATGTTGTGCATATCTATTGATAGTTAAATAACTGACTATCAATATTTACCTTTAAATAGGTATTTGTTGTGATTTGCTTGAATTTTAATGCTACATTATTTTGAAAATAAGCGCTCGTTATTTGGTTTAGCCGGGAGAGGACCTTTGGGTCATAAATCCCATTCCGAATAGTGATACGAAGTATATGGATAGCATTGAAGACGGGTGGTGAAGACCGGGTATTTTCGAGAACGAGAGGATAACTCGTTGATTGTCTCTGCACCGAGTCGCACCGGTATAGAGATTCCCTAAGTGATGGGAAGTCCGATCGGGATTGTGAATACCCGAATTTGCAAGGGCTTCTTTGGAAGTGCCTTCAGTTCTATTCGAACCCAGAATAGACTTGTATGGATTGTATGTCTGACATTACACTTTGAGATATAAAGCAGATTTCTTTCAAATACATTTTTGTTGGTGGCGGAGAATTTATTCTCTTAGCTTAACACCATTCTCTGAGACGTACGAGCTCAGAGGTTATGTAGTTGATAGTTATCAGTGATATACTCCCAATTTGGTAATGTGGCATGCTGAGTGCCGCTGAGCATTTGTTGATCAAAGCGTGACTTTTGTGAAAAGCGTAGCTTTGTGGACGAGACTTCGTCGAACCTCACAACCCGGTTATGGTCGAAACAGGAATCGTGGCAGCAAGGTTATTTGAGGATAGCGCCCTCTGAGGGCTTGTCATTTCCTTCTGGACTATAAGTGATATCATGGCATGGAGCCCAGATACTTACTTCGTGGTTGCTGCATATTTATTGATTTGTGGTTGTTGGTTGAGAGGATCCTCGGAATAAAGGTCGCAAACGACCGGGGGATGACATGCTCGTGTCAGTTGTTACCCAGTTAGGGGTAACCCGACCTTGTGTAGCAGAGATCCAGTTAGGATCCGGGGACGTTGCTCCAGAGGCGTTCCATTTTACTTAGGAAGTTCCTTTGCCCGACCATTTGTTGGAAATCCATTCATCCAATATGAGCTCTTTACGATTTTAGTTGTATAACCTGCCATTTACTTATGGTGGTCACCACTGTTTAGATGGTAGCTATTGTAGGCATAGTTCGGAATGTCTATGTTGTCTAAGATTTATATCATATTTTCGAAATGTTTTCCTACACTTTGCACCTATAGTAATAATATCAAAGAAATTTGCATATCAAGCATCTTTGACTATCATAAGGAGAAATCTCCTCTGATTCTGCGTTTGCATTGTGTGTGTGTGTGGGAGGCCTTATGGTAGTTTCATTTTCTAAAAGCATTGCGAATCTAATTTAAATTAATTCTTTGTTTGTTTTTAAAGATAAACTGTATTAAGTTATCACACCAGTTCCATGACTGACCTGGAGTTTATTGTTCTCTTTCTAAACTCTGGGTGCCCATCATTTTCCACACGGGCAGTCTAGAGTTAGGTTATCAGGTCATTCTGGAATTTAGGAGTTGCTGTAGAGATCTGGAGGCAAGCTGGATGGCTTGGCGTATCAATTAGTATATAGTATTTCTTTTCCGCTGTTTGTTGTCGTAAACTCTGATAATGTAATGTGATGTGATGTAATGTAATAACATATATGATTCTTTATTTTAAAGAATATTCATTTATCTATTATATGTTGTTCCGCTGCAATTGTGAGATTCTGATATTGTTTCTGTTGCTTCTTCTTTCTTTCTTCTTCTACCTCTTCTTCTTTAACCCTAACGGTTCGGTTTTCTGGCCTTCGATTGTTCGGCAGTTGATACGGTGGACGTATTGATGTCGACCTTCGTGAGTCGAAAAATCCCATTCGTTACACGTTCCGTTGAAACTCTTGTGACAACTTTCGAGTGGAGATCTACAATTTGTTCGTAAATACTTAAGTTAAGCCAGTGGTTATGGGACATGAAGCTAATCTCATTTATTTACTTGCTTAGTGTAATTGACACTTCTTGATGATCGATGAGGATCATTTTTGTGGTTTTGACTAACGATGTGCGGTGTCTCTTTGTGTACGAGGGAGACTAAACCCCATTTTGTGGAGTTTCGACTCAAATTGGTGGGGTAGCAACCCATGGTCTTCGGGCCGTTTGTGGAGCTTTGGCTCAAATTGATGGTTAGCAACCATGGAATAGCGTTCCATTTGTGATGCACGTGTTGGTGAGTTTCCATGCTCCCGTTTTGTGATAGGCCTCCCCTTTTTGTGATTTCTGGATTTCTATTGATGCTTTCTAGAATTTTTGTTTCACCAAAATTCGTGATTTATATTGATAAGCTTTATCAATATTCGTGCATTGGTGAATTTGTGTTTCACTGACTTTTGGGAATTTGTGTTTCAACAACTTTTATGATTGGCACCGATATGATGTCAATATTTGTGGTTTGGTGAATAGAGTAAAGAACATGACATTCTTTTTGATGTTACGAGATTTCTTGAGATATTGTATGATTTTTATTATTGTCAAATTTATACTTTTCATAGTATGGCATTATTGTTATCATACGTTTTGGTATATCTCTTATTCCATCTCATTTTATCTGATATTTATAGCTAGATCGATCCGTTTATTATTTTCTTATTAAATAATACTCGGGTCAGACCGAGATGTTACAGGTGCTTCTACTTGACTCCTCATCTAGGAGTATTACCTGACTTTTGGCTAACTACACTATATTGGTAGTTTTTGTTGTTATACATTCGAGATAGAGATTCCTTGATGTATACATATTCTTTTGTCTAGCACTTGTATCTATTCCTTTGTGATATCGTGAATCTTGTTTGATCACTACTCTGATGTACACTTTTATGTGTTATATTCATATCTATTTCCGCCTTTTTGATATGGATATCTGTGACTGATTTGTGTTATGCTTATTTCTATATTTGTTTCCAAAGACCACATAGCCACTGTGTAGTAGTTTTGAGTTTGTATCGGCTTGTCGGATTTCCTCTTGAAATGAAATGCATGTTAAACTATCTGACATATCGGTGCTCGCACAAAGCAATTACATGGATGGTTGCTCCTCAACAGCCTTATTCTTTGCGCTAGTTGACGGCATTACTCCATAGTGCCCTTGGCTAGCGTGAGTATAGAGGTGGGGCGTCACAATTATGCAGGCAGTTTTATCTTTCGCTCAATGCTCAATCTAGTGATCTTAACTCCACCCATGTTGTCCGACTATTTTTGGATGTTTTGGTGAAGTCACTTCTCTTCCTCAGAAGCGAAAAAACGAATTTTCGCACCGATCTTATTCTTGGGATCTCGGTTGACCCGGTTAAGGTCCACGGTATATGGATCTATCCATCTTTCCTCTTTCGTAATTCGATTATCTTATCTTTCGTTTCGATCTTTTCTTTTTAATTAGAATTCTATTCAATTATGGTCCCTCTAAATTTGAATCTCTATTCTTGTTCATAATCCATCTTTTGAATCATCCTGTCAGGGAGTATATTTGTAAAATATTTTATATTATGTTGTTTGAATTGTTAAGTTGGTTTGGGGTTTCGATCAGTTCATTTAGCCAACGCTATCGATAAGAATTCCAAAAAACCCTTGAACATAGCAAACTGATACAAGATTGTTTACAAAAATTTTAAATGGAATAAATTATGAGTGGTTATATTTTATATATAAGAGTATATTTTTCTGAAATCAGATAGTTAAATGAATTGGTTGTTAGAAATGATAGTACTAGATTATCATTTATCGTTTGTTAACATTAATAAATAATTAATTATTTTTGTATAAGAAGTTGAAATTTCTACAAACATGGTTTATAAATCTAATTTGAAAAGTAATGAATATAAATATAAGAATTAAGAATTAAATTTCCGGTGCCTCTCAAAAATTTGGTTTTCAAAGTTTTGGAATATATCATTTGAAAGTATTTTCGCAAAAAAATTGCTTTCAAAAGAATTTTAAGAGAAGAAAATCAGTACTCTGCTCTTGTGTCGTTGGAAAATAATTTCGGTGATGACCGCAACATTATCGACATTCATTTTCGAGTCTTAGGGTGGAAAGACCATTTAGTAGCCCTACTGCACTTTTGTTTTAGAAATGGAATTGATTTGAATTTCTTGAGTATGATTTGATGTGTAATATATATATATATATATATCTGTGTGTGTATTATTTCAATATAGTGTGAAGTGAAACCGAAAATTCATTCTTAAATTCTATGTTAAGTTAGGGTTTTCAATTATTGAAATAAATAAAAAAAATTGAAATATTTGGAGTGTTTAAAAAATAAAGTTAGAATTTAACATAATCTGAAACAGTTGAAATGAGATAAAATTTATTTGTATGATAATCAATTGCATTCTAATATATATAACTTACCTAAAATGTTTAAAAAGTTAAAATATTAGGGTGAATATATAATTGAAGGATATACAAGTGAAAACTTAAGTAATAAAATTGTTCAAACTCAAATCTTGCTTAAAAAAATTTGTAAATAAAAGGTAAACTCGTATAGCGTTCAATTATATTCAAAAACATAAATAAAACTTACCTGGAAGAGTTTTGAATGTAATTGAATAAATACAATAATTAATAAGATGTTGATAATGATATTAGTAAGGGAATTGTTAAATAAAAAATTTGGGTGATTTTAATAAATGTTTATACACCAATCTATGTTACAGAATTTGTTAAGTGAAGGAAAAAAAGAATGTTATTTAATAAATAAATATGAACTGAAGAATAGTTATAATTGAATTTTAAGTGGAATCAACCTAGCTAAAGGTAAATGGAGTAAATAAATAAGTTAAATGTAATAAATTTTGTTTTGGAAGAAAATTTTGTAACAAATGTTAATAAACTGAAATTTAATCAATTGAATGAAAATTTATTTATTAAATAAAATGGATGGAAACCAAATTTGTTAAATATTAATCAATTTGAAACTAATGAAATTTATGGTTTTGAATTAATTATTATATCTAACACTATACATTTCGAATCTATTTTTCCTTTGTGGTTGCTTCTATTCTCCTGTCTCGTTCCTTTTCGGGGACAAAAAGTTTTGAGCGGAGGAGAGTGTAACAACCCGAAAATTTTAACGGTTTTATAACGTTATTAGCTAAAATTTTGCTTGAAATTAAATAGTAAATTTTTTAAATGAAAATTTGATATTTGGAATACATCTATTTAAACATTGCAAATGATAGATTTTCACTGGTAATTGTGAATGTTAGTTCTGTTGTAATTTTCAATTTCAATTTAAAATCAGTTAATTTGATGAAAATAAAATATTCTATGAAATCTAAGTATATTTATATAATTAAAATGAAAACCATTTTCTGAGTGAGATTTCAAAATTCATTTCGTCAAATTTGGACTTCTCTAGCCCCGTTTATCTTATTTTCGACGAATTAGCAGCACTTTGGCAGCGAATATCAACTTTTGATAGAATAATCGTATCGCTGATATTTGTGTACCGTTCTGCTCATCTCATCGTGCTGATCTCCATAGTATATTCGTTTGTGTGTTTCGGTGTCTGATGCGTCGTGAAACCCGTGAAATACTTAGCTGTACCGGTACCCATTTTGGCCTTTAGGTTTCCCTGCGTCCTTTCATTTGTCCCGGAAACTAATGGTCACCATCTATTTATTTATTTTTTTGAATTCACGTTACTGACTTTTTCCATTCCTATTCAATATATGCATTGGTCCGTTCATGCTTTCTGTCCTTTTCTTTCATTATGGAAATATAATAAATATTTATATATCGGTTTCCATTATATATTCTGAGAAATAAAATACAAGTTATGCATTACAACTATTAGCTGTTACTTCCTCTCCCCATTTGAAAACCATTCCTCTTCTTTTGCTTTACTTACATATATTAGTTCCTGGCACAACACGTCCTCCTTCTCTTTCAAACAAAGAACATATATATTATAATATAATGTCTAAGTTGATTATTCATGTAGCTTTATTCTTTTCCTTCCTAGATCCACATTGCTCACCATTTCCATTTGAAAGCCTCTCTACCCATTCAACCGAAGCTGCCTTCTCGCTTTTGCTGCCCTCCGCGCGACCATACGCTTCGCCATCTCGTCAGCTCACCCACCACCCTTCACGTCGGCAAACCTCCGCCCGGCCTACCTTCCTCTACTTTGTTTCACCTTAAAAAAATGAAAGCATGGACTTCCCCACGAACACACGATGTAGCATACACACATACCTCACCGCTTTCACGCATCACCACCGAACGGCTGCCGCCAGTAGCCACGCTCTTTCCACCACCTTCCACTCATGCCTGACTTGCCCCTATGACCGAACTACCATTCAACTCCGCCCACCGACCATGCAGCCTTGCTCTGCCCATCTCTACTACACGTGTCGCTTGTCCTATGCCACCTCTAGACCACATGCCAACCACCGCCTTCCCTTGTTGTCCTTTCCGAATGGCAGCCCACAGCCACTACACCTCCTTGGTACCCGCTACCCTTCCACACTTTCATCCATTTGCCACATGAACAGCCGCTCCGCCTTTCTTTCGAGCCTCTGGCATAGGTTGAATGCAGGTAGCAAGAGATGGTGTTATTTTATATATATTGCTTATATATTTGTTACGTATGAATATATTTTGATATATATATATATAGGAAAAAGAAAACGAAGATCTATATATATTAAATTTTAAGTTTATATAAACTATAGATCGGTTTATATGTAAAAGTTTGTATAGGATTTTATATAATACATTGTTATATATATGTGTATATTTTATAAGTTCAGGTAAGTATAAGTTAATGTAGGTATATTATATTCTGTTGAGTGTTATATATATATATATATATATATATATATATATATATGTTCATGTAAGTTTTATATAACCTGTTAGTTATATATATAAGCTTTTATATCTATGTGTACCTGTATATTTTGATCTGAAGCTTTGTCTTCTTTTGTTTTGTGTATGTGTATATATATATGGTAGTGGATATATATGTTAGTGTGTATATATCAGTGTATATGTATATAATTTGATTCCCAGTTTATATATATATATATATATATATATATATATATATATATCAAGTTATATATAAATGAAATGGTCAATGATTATTTCAACTTACAATATGCTCAGTGTATTCACATTTTGTGTTTAATGTATTGCAATGAAAATGTTTAATGTATTTATACATTATTTCTGAGTATTTATATAATATGTTAAATAATAGTGTAAGTTATATGTGTATGTATGTATGTTATCTAGTTTATATATATAATATGGTTAAAGAAGATTATATATGGATTTTATAAGAATTTTATTTATTTAAATTTATAATATTATATTTTATAGATTTTTGTAACAAATTTTTATATACAAATAAGATGTTTAAAAATTTATTTGAATTTATGTCATAAATTTTGTAATAATTCTTTACATGATATGCTTAGAATATACACTTAGTCCATCGAATCTAAATTCACCTTCCTTATTTCTCCGCTGTCCAGATTTACAGCAACAGATCTAGCTTTGTCTTTGTGTCGTTTGCGTATCTATGTGTGTATCTGAGTCCATCGCTCTCATTATCCATTGTTCTCTAGCCTCGAAAGGTGAGCGATCACTCACGATTAACGTTCTTATATTTTGGGGATTGAATTCACATGAAATGACGATTGAAATATGTTGTTAAATATTAAATTGTTAGTTATTTAATTCTTAAATCTGATATGCTATTATCTGCAATTGTTCACCTATGACATATGACACCCTAACCCTGTTGTATATATTATATTTAAATTTATTATTGATGATATATGCATGTTGCTGATATGTTATATTATCTTCATATTTGTTATCATTCTGCAATTTCTCTGTTAATTCAAAAATCCCTACGGGTTGAAATGATACATACCATAACGATATTATAGATTAGGAGAAAATCGTTATGGGTTGAAATAGTAAACCCAAGTGGTTTTCATTGAACTCAAATTTTGGGAATACGGGTTGAAATGATATACACCCGTGAATATTAAGTTATTACGGATTGATATGATAAATATCTGTATCACTTGACCACAGGATAGAAAATCATATAAGGACACCATTGGTCTATTTTGAAAATGATTCCTAAAGTTTCGAAGGAAATGTATGGATTTATTAAATATTTATTTTTAAATTATAATATAAAGAACGTATATTAATTTAGATTTTTAAACTATATGTTTTGGAAATTTTAAATTTATAAGTTAGTTTTGAAAATATAATTTTTAAGATTTTCTTATGATTTTATTATTTTAAGATATAGAAAATAATATTTAATACAAAATACATTTAATAATAAGATAAAAAATTAATTTAATTGGTTTATAATGTGTTTAAGTATTTATTTAAATTTATATTAATATTTTAAAATAGGTGTTTTACAACTTTAATAATAAGGGTTGGGAAGATAAATTAGTGTTGACTTGGAATTTAATTGGTTAATAATTGAATCTAAATAAGAATTGATTTGAACTTATTGATTTTGAGATTTTGAAAGATATGATTGATAACTTGATTTGATAAAAAGTGATTAAATGAATATTCTCAACCTTAAATAAAATTAAAACTAAATATTTAATATATATTTAAATTTATAAATTGAGATTTTATTTAATTGTTATTAAAATGATTAAGTGAATATTTTCCCATTTGAATAAAATTAAAGTTAAATGTTGAAATATAAATGAAACGTATATTGAAATTGTTTGAATATTTAAAACCTTGAACCTTATTGGCATGGAAATGATAGTTCCAACCTGGATTTGAAATCGATAAAAACTGAAATGGATTATTTAGAATTTGAATTGAATCTTTGACCTTTTAAATTGGGAGTGTTGGACAGGGATTGATTTAAATTGAATTTGGAATTTAAGCTGATTTGAATCGATTTGTGAAATTGGAGGAAACTATTTTTTTATTATATAAAGTATTTTAATATACAAATTATTTTAATAGATAACTATTTTGATTTATAAATATTTTAATATATATACTATTTTCAAAATCTAAACCATTTAAGTTGGAATTGTTATGACTACGAAAGTGATATGATTTCAAAAGTGTTATAATTTCGAAAGTGTTAGAATTTCGAAAGTGTTTTAATTTTGTAAGTGTTACGATTATGAAAATGAATATTATTTAAAGTGAAAAATGATATCGAATTGATATGGTTTGAAATGAATATGATATATGAATTATGAACTATTTAAAATGAAAAGACCACGATGTGAAATAAGCATTGGGTTGTTAAAGAGACCAGGATCGGATATTGTCATACTCTCTGCCAATACCAAAAACCACTTTAATAACTGTGTACGTGGTGGAGATTCCAGAACAAAGTAGGATTTGGATGGCGATGATTCTATATGAGGTATTAACGTAGCCCTGACTTCTGCGAGTTAGCTTAATGTGGCTAAAACAAGACCACGCTAGGCCAAGTCAGGTCATACCTCCGATCGAACACATTTCTTCATTACCATTCTATTACTTTGTGATTTGATTGGGTGCACCTTTGATTTGGGAGTGTGTCTCGAGGTGGGAGGTAGCAGCTGCTATGTGTTACCACCAGTTCGGATCCGCAAACGGTATATCTGCCTCGCGTGCCTTGTCACATCCCCTATCGCACCTTCTACGAGTTTTTTTATTGTACCGTACCTATGTGGTGTCCTCTGGTAAACCACAAATTTGGTGGAGCGTACGGCATTGTATAGACTATGGCAATATATAAAATGTGTTAAGGGGGATATAGGCAACGCCTTAACGCTATTTTAATAGTTTACTTTACTATAGACATATTATAATATCGTATATTACTACATAGTAGATAGTTCCACGGATCCTTAGAGGATGAAAATCCCAAGCATCCTTTAAGTTACTTGTATTTTAGTTGACATTTAATTTGAGTTGAATTTACTAGTATAAGAATGTTAATCCTGACTCGAATATTTTGTATTTTTCTTTATGCTCGGGTCAGACTGAGTGTCACAGCATTTGAGACTCATCTTTGGAGATTATGGCTTTGTTAGTGATCAATCTACCCAGCTTTTAGTTATTTTAGTTATTTCAGTCATTTATATTCAGACTCGTCGGTTGCTTATGTATTAGAGAGTCATTTGTATTTGATATTTTGTTTCAGACTCTGATGTTTTACAGTAGCTTCATGAATTACTATCTGTTTATTCCGTTGCCTATTGTTGTAATACTCTGTGTCTTTGATTCTTTGATTGATTTATTTACTATATATGCTGAGTTTTGCCAAATATAAATTAACAATCTGTTATTTGGAGCAATTCAAGTCCAACATGTGTGGATGCGAATGGTTCGAAATGCCGGGTCATTACAATATCTATAGGCGGCGACTGCTCTTTGGGGATGAGGGTGATCGTTATCGGAGGCGTCGTGTATGTAGGGTCGGGGTGCGACCAGTGATAGGGTGCGATGCAATTTGATGGTCGCGATAGGAGGCTGGCGGCGGCGATATTATTTGACATGTTGGCGGCCGTAAACGAACTCGAAGGTGCGTGGGTTGACTGTATCGATGTTAGGGTTTTGCTGTAAGTGGATGATATGTCTTCTTCTTTTTATTTTATTTATTTTATTTCTTTATGGTCGTATAACTTCTAATCGTTATAACTTTTACGTATGAGGTCGGATTTACACGTGGTTTGCTCCGATGTGATCATATTGGAATTTCGGATATTATGAAACTGGTTGGATGAATTCCGAGACTATTAGAATTTGGGTCTTTATTTGGATTCCAAATCGATTTGAAATCAAAGGTGAGTGCTGATTGACTGCTGTTTAATATATTTAAATCGTCATTCCAGTTAAATATGAATTTAACGAATATAACTGTCATTTAATTTAATATTAAGTTTTAATTCGCCAGTTTATACCTATTAATAATAATCAATTATCTATTGATGTTTATTGTATGATCTGAATGATGATTGTGATGGATGTTTAATTATTGATATTAGATGAAGAATGGTATGTTATTTTATATGTATTGTTATAACACTGCAATTTCCCTTAATTTATTGTTAGGAAAAATCATTGTGGGCTGAAATGATACATATCCGAACATTCTGAAGGTTAGGCAAAAAGCGTTATAGGTTGAAATGATAGACTCGAGCAATTTTTTATGGATTTTAAATTTCAACTCGGGATTTGAGGGTTGAAATTATATATACCCGTAGATTCAAATTTATTGCGAGTTGAAAAGATATATCTGTATCACTTGAACATAGGGTAGAAAATTATATACGGACACCGGATTGGTTAAATTAAATGATTTTAAATCCTTAAACTTTGAATTCAGTTAAATGATATTTTGAAATAGAACTTGATTTATATAACTGAATTTTTTTCAAAATTTAAGCCTTAAATGTTGAAATTGGAATTATTTTAAATGAATTGTTTAAAGGATTCAAATCAAAATTCTAAAGTTGAATTTGAAGTATAAACGAAAATTAGCCAAATTGAGTTATGGAAAACGTTGAAAATGTAACTTTGAAATCTATTGAAATTGGAGCAGCTTAGACTGATATTTCAAACAAGGATTTGAAATCGATATAGATTTAAATGGTTTATTAAGAACCTGAATTGAAAGATTTAAAATTAGGTTTTGTTGATATGGAAACTGGACATGGTCCATATATGTTGAAATGGGAGAAATAGTTAAATTTGATATTAGTTTCAAATTAATTATTTTTAATATAAACTGTCTAAAGATATGCTATTTGAAATTCATATTTATTTAGGTTTCCAAATTATTTTTTATGTAAATCATTTCAATAATCAAACCATTTTCTATTAAAAACTATTAAACTATTCATACTATTTTAAACCATTTTAATATATTTTAACTATTTTAAACTATTTAAATCAATTTAAACTATTTTAATTTATTTTAATCTATATAATCTATTTTAACCTATTTTAAAACTAATTAACCCGTTTTAATCTATTTTAAATAGATTCAATCTATGTTAAATCTATTTAAACTATCTTAAATCTATTTAAACTATTTTTAATCTATTTTTGAACTATAGAGTATTTTAACTATTTAAAAAATTATTTTAAATTATGTTAAACTATTTATAACTATCTAAACTATTTCTAAATTTTAGATTGTATAATATGGAAGTGTTTATATTTAAATCCTTAATTTAAAAGCGAATATGGTTAAATGATGTTATGACCGAAGTTAGGAATTAAATGACATATTTGAGGAATATGATGATTTTAAATTGAGGCTTTAACCTATTTTGGAAGTATTATTTCGAAAGTAAATATGATTTCATAAGTGATATGATTTCAAATGTGATATGTTTTTGAAAGTGAATATGATTTTGAAAGTGATGGCCTGAATTAAATATGATATTCTAATATCAATTATGAATCGGTTTTGAAAATGTAAAAGAACCATCCAGTGTGATATAAGCATTTGGTTATTAAAGAGACTAAGATTAGGTATTGTCATACTATCTGTCAATATTGAAAACCACTTTAACAACTGTGTATGTGGTGGATATTCCAGAATGAAGTAGGATGGTTTGGCAAATGATTCTGTATGAGGTATTTACGTAGCCCTGACTCCCGTGAGGCAGCTTGATGTGGCTAAAACAGGAGCTATACCGGGTCAAGTGAGGTCACTCCTCCTATCGAGCATATTTCTTTGATACTATATTATGACTTTGTGATTGATTTGGTGGCCGCCCCTTGATTTTGATTATGGAAGTGTGTTTCGAGGTGGGTGATAGTAGGTGCTACGCGTTACCACCAGTCCGAAAGTGCACATGGTAGAATCCTACCCTAGCATTGCCTAGGAGCCTTGTCACATGTCTTATCGCCTCCATTATGGGTTTGGTTTGTGTTGTACCTAGGGGTGAGCAAACGGCCGGTTCGGTTTGGTTTTATGTACAAATACTGAAACCAATTCAAAACCGAATAATACTTAAACCAAACCAAACCAAACCAGTTTGAATTAAAACCAAACTCGAACCAAACCAAATTAAATTGGTTCAGTCCGGTCGGTTAGTTCAGTTATTGTGGTTTAAGAATACAACTTCATTTTGTTTTCACTGCCTGTTCAACTTGCACTGCCTATTCTTCTAACCACATCATGGGATTGTGATTATAGAGCAAAGGGGAGGTGATGTTGCTGCTGTAGTGGCAGCGGTTTGAAGGGAGTATGAAGATGTTTGAAATAGGTTGTCTAGTGTGCTTGTTATGGTGATGGATTGCTGGTAGGTTGTTTATGGACTGAAGTGTGATGACAGTGGAAGTAAGATGGTGATGTTGAGAGGTTGGGAAGAAGTGGCAGGGGAAGGTGTTTCAAGAAGCAGTTTTGTGGTGAAGTTTGAGGGAGCATGCAATGTAAAAGGTAATCAAATGTAACAAAGAATATGAAACTGAGAATGTAAATGGAGGGAGAATGCAGTGCACAGTTCTATAGAAATGCCTAGGTTTGATTTTGAAATGCGTTATGTAATGCAATTTTTTTTAATGGATGTAAGTATGTAACAGTGAATAGTGAATGAAAACTTACAATTGGATTGATACATCATTACTATTGGATAACTGCTTGTGTTATTTTTAGCGTTAATCAATATACTATTGGAACAGAATATTGATCAATGCTCCTAAATATTGAATATTGGATATTGAAAACTGAATATTGATCAATGCCCCAGATAACTGAATATTGAAAATAACACAAACTTACAATGCCCCAGAATGTTGATCAATCCCTCAACTGAAAATACTGATCAATGCAACAGAATTGTATGCAACAGAATATTGATCAATGCTCAATATGCAAAAGAATATTGATTAATGCTCAATATGCAAAAAATATTGATCAACAGATGAACAGAATACGTAATAGAGTTACAGAGCATTGATCAATGCAACAGAATTATAAACAACAGAATATTGATCAATATGCAAACATCACTAAACCCAAACACAATTATAAACAGCAGTAAAAGTTTTGCAAACCAAAATAACCCAAAACACTATCACAGTGAAACTGACCCAAAACACATTCATTTTGCTAAGTAAGAAATTGCCAAAATGATACATCATACAAATGAAACTACACTACTAAAAATCATATGTTGGAGGCCTTCAAATCCTTGTCAACATGCAGTAGCAACTAGCATCAATAGACAATAAGTGCCAGTGGTATCTGACCTGTTAGAACAAAACAGGAGATGTGACGCCCCACCTCTATACCCACGCTAGCCAAGGACACTACAAGGTAATGCCGTCAACTAACACGGAGAATAAGGCTGGTTGGAAGCGACCATCTATAGCCTTGCTCTAATTATCTATTGAATACATCGACAATAAACATACCAACCAGGTCGACATACCCAATGAATAATTAAAACAAAACCATAGGTGGTTGGATCTATCAGAACAGAATATAATAACTCAAATGAAATATACATCACAGAACAGTAAATCATCATATACACATATATCTACACACAACAGAGTTTACAAACAATACAAGTTAAGTGGTATAGCAGACCACAATATACAGACGAGTCAAAGGAATACATTCAGAGTTACTACAAAATGGGACTACACAAAAAGCTATGACAAAAAGAAGCTAGCGGAGTAGTCCATGCGGAAGCAAAATAGGCTAATTCCAAATGCACCTAACCTGAAACATCTTGGTCTGACCCGAGTATAAAATACACCGGTCAGTCTAGCTAAACAAATCAGTTAGATAAACTGAACAACAATAAACCTGCAAGGTTACAAGGTATAACAGATATCTCTAAGGGAGATAACACAATCATCTAACAAAAGATGAATCATATAGAACAAGCCTCATATCATCGGCAACATAAAGAAACAAAGGATAAGAATATCCCAAAGCAAGCCATAAGGCAATAACAAATACCAATAAGGTACACAAGTTCCGCAAGGTAAACGCTACGCATCATGCGGCTCATAATGACCAACACCGAAGGGCGATACCAAGGGAATATACATATGAATGAAACATCATAAAATTTGCTCGAGCTCAGTACTGTACAAACAAGGATCCATGAGCCCGTAGACTCCAAACCCAATATCACCCATGCAGCTCATAACGACCAACATCGGAAGCGATACTTAAAGGGCAACCCAATATCACCCATGCGGCTCATAACGACCAACATCGGAAGCGATACTATAGGCAACAAACCCGAAGGCACAAACCCAAAGGTACAAACCCAAAGGCAACATACCCGAAGGCAACATACCCGAAGGCAACAAACCGTAGTGGCGAAGGTCAGAGACCCAGTACTGGACACCACTAACTGGCGGAATGTGTCATAACTCTCAAAAAGGAATCCGAAAAGTGGTAACGTGAGTCCCATAACCACTCGTTCGCACTAAACGGTTTACTATCCGTTAGTTAATTTCACACTCAAAGCAGTACAAAGTTCACCTCATCTCATCGGTAAACCAGACACAAAGGTCAAAACAATCAATCGAATAGGTCGGGGACTAATCGGAAAGATAAACGCAGGGATTCATGGTCCGTGTTTTACCCAACCATTTAATCACCTTCCACTCCGTTCGAAGTGCGAAATTGTGTGTGCATTATAAATAGAATTTAAGAATTGGAGAAGGAAACTTTTAATACGATTTAGAGGGATTATTTATGAAAACCAGTGAATGAAGTCAAAACTAAGTTATCAAAGCCAAAGATGCAATGACAACCACTAAAAAGCAACCTGAATCGATAAAATTTGGAAAACAAATCAAAATATGCAAAAATAGGCAAACAGCATAATAGGAGCAGGTCGGTCGACCGGTTGCAGGGCTCGGTCGGCTGGCCAGATGCAGGAAATAAAAAAAACTCGACATGAGTAGGTCGGTCGACCGACTACAGGGCTCGGTCGGCCGAACCTGATGAATTTGCAATTCCTGCCCTATATCAATGAAATGCAATTTCTTCCAAATCGCGACCGTTCGAGCAATGGAGTTAAGGAGCCTTAGCCAATAGATACCCCAGCTCCATTAGACCTCCGATTCGCTACCAAAATCATGTTCCAATATCAAAGTTAGGATCTTTAAAGAATTGAACCCAAACACTAAAAATTTGGATATTCACCAATTCAATCCAAACCAAAAGCAAGTGCATATGAACAAGGTGTTAAGAATTCATACCCAACATCAATGAAATCAAGAGAAGTAGATGTGAGTTCAAAACTCACCTTAACCCAAAACAAGAAGATGGAGTTCACTTTGCAAAGAGAAGACCAACAAACACTACTTCAATTCAACAAGCTTCAATCTAAGAATAAAACACATATTTCCCAATTTAGGTTTAGGAAATTTTCTGAAATTGAAGAGGAGAAAAGTTGGAGAAGATGAAGAAGAACTTACCTATGGATTCTCTTTGATTTTGGAGCAAGAAATCAAGTTGGAAGTTGAAACTAGGGCTTGCAAATTCTATTTCTCTTTCCCTTCCACCATTTCAGTTTTGCTTGAGAAATGAAAATGAAAAGGAGATGAATGAAGAGAAGGGGCTGAGCTAAGGTATTTAGTTAAGCTAGTGGGTTGAACCCAACCCAAAACCCAATAGAAAAGGTAGCCAAAATTTCACAAACTCCAAACATATCAAAGATTATACTCAAAAAGATCGCAAACGCCATTTTGGAACCAATGGAGGTAGTTTCGAGTTCCAATTCGGCCATTTGCAAAAATTAGCTTTTCGGACCAAAATCCGACTAACGACGCTATGTTTAAATTAAACATTTAAATATAAAATCGTTAAATATGCGGGTTGTTACAGATCTCCCCTCCTTACAAAATTGCGTCCCCGCAATTCCTAGAGACGATATTTGTAACAACTACATACATAAAACATTCAAAAGAGAAGGAAACAAGCTAGAAACGAAAAGATAATCTCACCATCGACAAGCAAAGATAGAAAACCCGGATAAGATCGCTCGATATACTCTCTGGTTTCCTAAGTACAGTCATTGGGATTAGCGGACTATTGAACTTTAACAAGCGGCACGTCCTTGTTCCGAAGGTGTCGCACCTCCGTGTCAAGCACGCGAATAGGTTGCTGTACAATAGATAAGTCCGGTGAGATCTCAAGCTCTTGCAAATCAGGAGAAGTAATAACAGAATCCGACTCCCGAAGACACTTCCAAAGTTGCGAGACGTGAAACACGTCATGAATGCTAGATAAATGAGCTGGAAGTGAAACTCTATAAGCCACAGGGCCAATATGTTCAGTAATAGAAAATGGTCCTATAAAGCGAGGAGCCAATTTCCCAGTCGTACTGAAGCGTATCACCCCTTTCAAAGGAGAAACACGAATAAAAACAAGATCGCCAATCGAGAACTCGAGAGGCTTCCTACGGTTGTCCGCGTAGGATTTCTGACGACTCTGTGCTTCTTTCATTCTCAATCGAATAAGATCAATCTTCTCAGAAGAATGACGAACAAAATCTGGACCAAGAATAAGCTTCTCTCCAGATTCTAACCAACATGAAGGTGATCGACATGGCCTTCCGTATAAGGCTTCGAAAGGAGCCATACCGATACTAGATTGAAAACTATTGTTGTAGGAGAACTCTACAAGAGGTAGGTGATCCTCCCAACTTCCACCAAAATCAAAAATACAAATACGGAGAAGATCTTCCAAGATACGATTCACCCGTTCAGTTTGTCCATCAGACTACGGATGATAAGCTGTAGAAAAATTAAGCTTTGTCCCCAAAGCTTGCTGAAGACTCTTCCAAAAATGACTCGTGAATAAAGAATCACGATCACTCACAATAGAACTAGGAACACCGTGAAGTCTCACGATTTCCTTGACATACAACTTAGCCAAATGCGAAGCAGTTCTATTAGACTTAATAGGGACAAAATGAGCAGACTTAGTGAGGCGATAACAATAACCCAAATGCTAGAATGGCCTGATCTCGAGCGAGGTAGGCCGTCAATAAAATCCATAGAAATCTGATCCCATTTCCGCAATGGAATCTCAAGAGGCTGAAGAAGACCCGAAGGACGCTGATGCTCGGCTTTAAAACGCTGACAAGTTATGCAATTACCCACATAACTCGCTACATCGCGCTTCATGCCTTCCCAATAATAAAGACGATGCATATCGGCATACATCTTGCTACTACCGGGATGAATAGTATACTTAGAACGGTGACAATCATCAAGAATGTCATGCCTAAGTGCAAAGTCAGAAGGCACAAAGAGACGGTTCTTCTTACGAAGACACCCATGAGATTCAATGCTAAAATCTTGCAACGCCTCATCACAAGATTTAGACTCACAAAGCTGAATAAAATGCAACAAATCAGGATCACGCCGCTGGGCATCGGCAATACGATCCAATAAAATAGGTCGAGCTCCCAAACTAAATAATAGAATAGGAGAATCAGAAGATGAACCTCGATCACGAATTTCACAAAAAGATAGAGTCTCAAGAATATTCCATTCGGCAAGCATCATAGAAATAACAGCCGAATGTTTGCGACTAAGCGCATCAGCAACACGATTACCCTTACCAAGGGTATACTGGATATCAAAGTCATAGGAAGCAAGAAACTCGAGCCAACGCTGTTGCCTCATATTGAGTTCCTTCTGAGTGAACAAATACTTCAAGGATTTATGATCGGTATAGAGAATGAAGCGCTCGCCCAACAAATAATGTCGCCAAATCTTCAAGGCAAAGACAATGGCGGCGAGCTCAAGATCATGAGTGGCATAGCGAACTTCATTTGGACGCAGTTGCCTAGAAGCATAAGCAACTACCCGATCCATCTGCATAAGAACAGCACCGAGACCACTACCACAAGCATCGGTGTAGACAACGAGATCATGATTCCCTTCGGGAACCACAAGGATAGGAGCATTAGTGAGAAGTTCCTTCAATGTCAAAAAGGAAGCTTCACACTTGTCGGACCAATCAAAACGAATGCCTTTCCGAGTAAGGCCACTAAGAGGAAGCACAACACGGGAAAAGTTCTTAATGAACCGACGGTAATAACCCGCCAATCCAAGGAAACTACGAATCTCATGCACATTCTCAGGCCTCTTCCAATTCTGGATGGCTTCGATCTTTGAGGGATCGACAGAAATGCCATCGGAAGATACAACATGGCCTAAGAACTTAACCTTATTCTCCCAAAAGTGGCACTTGGAGAATTTGGCTCTAAGCTGATGCTGACGGAGGGTACTCAAGACAATTCTCAAGTGATTAGCATGCTCAGCTTCAGACTTAGAATAAATAAGGATATCATCAATGAACACAAGGACGAACTTATCGAGATATTCCCGGAATACCCGATTCATGAGATCAACAAAGAAAGCAGGAGCGTTCGTCAAGCCAAACGGCATAACGAGCCACTCGAAAGAACCATATCGAGTGCGGAAAGCTGTAAGAGGTATGCTATCCTCCGCGACTCGTAATTGATGAAAACCTGTGGCAAGGTCAAGCTAAGAAAAGACCTTAGCACCACTCAATAGATCGAACATATCATCGATCCTAGGCAATGGATACCTATTCCTAATGGTCAACTCGTTAAGTTTGCGATAGTCAATGCAAAGCCTAAGAGTTCCATCAGACTTCTTCACGAAGACGACCGCGGATCCCCACGGAGAAAAACTGGATTGAATCAACTGCTTGGACTCAAGCTCTAAAAGCTGCTTCTTGAGTTCCTCATTTTCCTTTGTAGACATCCTCGTGGGAGGACGACTAACTGGCTGCGCGCCTGGAATGAGATCAATGCGGAACTCAATTGCCCGCTTGGGTGGCAAACCTGAAACAGGTTCAAAAACATCAGAAAAGTCACAAACAATAGAAATACGAGATATATCATCATCATCTCGCGAATCAAGAGAATATAAAGCCATTTCGGAATTATCCACATCCCGAAGAATAAGAGACAGCTGAGTAGGCGAATCCGGATGTCGAAGATATATAGCTCTCTCCGAACAAATAATCCTGGCATCATATCTCACTAGCCAGTCCATGCCCAAAATCAAATCAAATCCCAGACAAGAAATAACGTGCAGATTCACACGAAAAGAAAAACCACATAAAACAATCTCAACATCATCACAAAGCAAACTAAGGGTCGCGGATCCCCCAATAGGATTCGCAATCCTTAAAGAAGTAACCATACAAGAAACATCCAAAGATAAATTATCAACGAGCTTCTTCGATACGAAAGAATGTGAAGCTCCCGTATCGAAAAGAACTCGTATACTAGGATCACGAAATAAAATAGAACCTTCCAAAATAGATGGAGATATACCTTTGGGTTGAGAAGGACCTTTCGAAGCCTTGGTAGCATAAAGATTGCTAGACTTGGCACCAGCCGGAACAGTAGGGCAAGCTGAAACATGATGACATTCCTTCTTGCAATAACGGCAGAAGAGAGGCTTAGGACAAGCTCGAATAATATGATCCGGAGAACCACAATTGAAACACTTTCGAACGAAAGGTGTTCCGGAAGACTGAGGCTGAGAACTAGGACCACCAGTCTTCTTCTTCTTAGAAGGAAAAGGCTTCTTCTGAATTGGAAACGGCCTCTTGTTGGGGTTCTTGGAAACCTTAACATCAACGTCACTATCACACTCCTTCTCTACGGTCTCGAGATGAAGTGCCGAATCAACCAACTCCTCAAAAGAAAGTTTAAGCTGGAGCAACAAAGACTTCTTAAGATATTTCTTAAGACCAGAAACAAACTTCAAATTCTTCTTATAAGAAGTACTGATAAATTCAAGACCATACTGAGATAAAGCCTCGAACGATGCGACATACTCAGAAACAGAAGATTTCCCTTGCTTCAACTCAAGGAAGCGACGGGTCAATAAAACTTTTTCAGATTCAGGAACGAACTTGAGTTCAAATCGCTCCCGAAACTGAGTCCAAGAAAGAGTAGACTCATCAATCTCGGCTACAAGAAGCTCATACCAGTCAAGAGCAGGCTCTTGTAATAAGCTAGAAGTTACAAGAACTCTATCATGGTCAGAAAGATCCATACGAGAGAAGATACGCTCGCATGTGCGAAACCAAGCCTGGACTTCAAGAACGGATTCAGAGCCCTTAAACGGCTTTCCTCCAAGATGAGAAAAATCACTGCACTGACGTGCAAAGGCAGACTTGCGAGGTGGAGACACTCGAGGAGGAACTGGAGGCTGAGTGCTCCTAAACAATTCCAAAAACTGATCAGCAGACATATAAACGTCATCCGGATGTGAACCACTGGATTGTCCAGCATCCGAACGTCGTCCCCTGCCTCTTCCAGCCATACGCTGAAGGTAAGATAAGAACAAGATTATTCACAAGGTAGATATTACAATATGGGATACTACGGAATAGAAATGCATTCCTAGACGTATTCCCAAACTCTATCTAACCTTGATGGAATAAAGAGACACGATGATTCAGAGGTTTGTATCACTTGTATACTTTGATGTACCGTAATATGTGCATCTATTCTGTGTTTATCATATTTTGTCCTAAACTCAGCTCTGATACCACGCTGTGACGCCCCACCTCTATACCCACGCTAGCCAAGAACACTACAAGGTAATGCCGTCAACTAACACGGAGAATAAGGCTGGTTGGGAGCGACCATCTATAGCCTTGCTCTAATTATCTATTGAATACATCGACAATAAACATACCAACCAGGTCGACATACCCAATGAATAATTAAAACAAAGCCATAGGTGGTTGGATCTATCAGAACGGAATATAATAACTCAAATGAAATATACATCACAGAACAGTAAATCATCATATACACATATATCGATACACAACAGAGTTTACAAACAATACAAGTCAAGTGGTATAGCAGACCACAATATACAGACGAGTCAAAGGAATACATATCAGAGTTACTACAAAATGGGACTACACAAAAAGCTATGACAAAAAGAAGCTAGCGGAGTAGTCCATGCGGAAGCAAAATAGGCTAAGTCCAAATGCACCTAACCTGAAACATCTCGGTCTGACCCGAGTATAAAATACACGGGTCAGTCTAGCTAAACAAATCAGTTAGATAAACTAAACAACAATAAACCTGCAAGGTTACAAGGTATAACAGATATCTCTAAGGGAGATAACACAATCATCTAACAAAAGATGAATCATATAGAACAAGCCTCATATCATCGGCAACATAAAGAAACAAAGGATAAGAATATCCCAAAGCAAGCCATAAGGCAATAACAAATACTAATAAGGTACACCAGTTCCGCAAGGTAAACGCTACGCATCATGTGGCTCATAATGACCAACACCGTAGGGCGATACCAAGGGAATATACATATGAATGAAACATCATAAAATTTGCTCGAGCTCAGTACTGTACAAACAAGGATCCATGAGCCCGTAGACTCCAAACCCAATATCACCCATGCGGCTCATAACGACCAACATCGGAAGCGATACTTAAAGGGCAACCCAATATCACCCATGCGGCTCATAACGACCAACATCGGAAGCGATACTATAGGCAACAAACCCGAAGGCACAAACCCAAAGGTACAAACCCGAAGGCAACATACCCGAAGGCAACATACCCAAAGGCAACAAACCGTAGTGGCGAAGGTCAGAGACCCAGTACTGGACACCACTAACTGGCGGAATGTGTCATAACTCTCAAAAAGGAATCCGAAAAGTGGTAACGTGAGTCCCATAACCACTCGTTCGCACTAAACGGTTTACTATCCGTTAGTTAATTTCACACTCAAAGCAGTACAAAGTTCACCTCATCTCATCGGTAAACCAGACACAAAGGTCAAAACAATCAATCGAATAGGTCGGGGACTAATCGGAAAGATAAACGCAGGGATTCATGGTCCGTGTTTTACCCAACCATTTAATCACCCTTCCACTCCGCTCGAAGTGCGAAATTGTGTGTGCATTATAAATAGAATTTAAGAATTGGAGAAGGAAACTTTCAATATGATTTAGAGGGATTATTTATGAAAACCCGTGAATGAAGTCAAAATTAAGTTATCAAAGCCAAAGATGCAATGACAACCACTAAAAAGCAACTTGAATTGATAAAATTTGGAAAACAAATCAAAATATGCAAAAATAGGCAAACAGCATAATAGGAGCAGGTCGGTCGACCAGTTGCAGGGCTCGGTCGGCTGGCCAGATGCAGGAAATAAAAAAAACTCGACATGAGCAGGTCGGTCGACCGGCTACAGGGCTCGGTCGGCCGAACCTGATGAATTTGCAATTCCTGCCCTATATCAATGAAATGCAATTTCTTCCAAATCGCGACCGTTCGAGCAATGGAGTTAAGGAGCCTTAGCCAATAGATACCCCAGCTCCATTAGCTCTCCGATTCGCTACCAAAAACATGTTCCAATATCAAAGTTAGGATCTTTAAAGAATTGAACCCAAATACTAAAAATTTGGATATTCACCAATTCAATCCAAACCAAAAGCAAGTGCGTATGAACAAGGTGTTAGGAATTCATACCCAACATCAATGAAATCAAGAGAAGTAGATGTGAGTTCAAAACTCACCTTAACCCAAAACAAGAAGATGGAGTTCACTTTGCAAAGAGAAGACCAACAAACACTACTTCAACTCAACAAGCTTCAATCTAAGAATAAAACACATATTTCCCAATTTAGGTTTAGGAAATTTTCTGAAATTGAAGAGGAGAAGAGTTGGAGAAGATGAAGAAGAACTTACCTATGGATTCTCTTTGATTTTGGAGCAAGAAATCAAGTTGGAAGTTGAAACTAGGGCTTGCAAATTCTATTTCTTCTTCCCTTCCACCATTTCAGTTTTGCTTGAGAAATGAAAATGAAAAGGAGATGAATGAAGAGAAGGGGCTGAGCTAGGGTATTTAGTTAAGCTAGTGGGCTGAACCCAACCCAAAACCCAATAGAAAAAGTAGCCAAAATTTCACAAACTCCAAACATATCAAAGATTATACTCAAAAAGATCGCAAACGCCATTTTGGAACCAATGGAGGTAGTTTCGAGTTCCAATTCGGCCAAAAAGTAGCTTTTCGGACCAAAATCCGACTAACGACGCTATATTTAAATTAAACATTTAAATATAAAATCGTTAAATATGCGGGTTGTTACAGGAGAAGTCATATTTTCATATTTTGCTTATCACAGATTCATATGCAATATCAAAATAATAAATCAGTGAACTTACCATTATTTCCCGATAAACCAGCATTTAGCATATCAACCTTTTCACATGTTATTAATGGGATCCAAGGCTAGCTTGCTCACATCTGCATATAAAGTAAACATGATAGACTGATAGTTATAAATAGAAGACATGCATGAGTAAATAAAATTATAGAAAAATATTATAATTATTTACATGCCTCTAACTGCTCCATATTACTTAAATCTTCTTTTAGATCAATTTTACTCGCAGAAAAAGAATTACGCAACCATTCTTCTGTAGAAATAAGCGACAGAACTATTTTAGGTGTAAATGAACTTCTAAACGGATCAAGAACACGTCCACCAGTGCTGAATACAGACTCAGAGGCCACTGTTGATATTGGAACAGCTATAAGGCCACGAGCCATTCTTGAAAGGATAGAGAATCTTAAACTATTAACCTTCCAGTATTTTAATATATCAAACTCCTTAGAATCATTTTCATTATCTTCATTGAGATATTTCTCCAATTCTGACTTGTTTACTCCATAGTTATCTAACGCTTTTAACCTTTTAAAACGTGCTCTCAAATCTAGAACATCATCATCATTCTCAATATTTTCTATCTCAGTGGTTTGATTGAGACATCCATATTTTAATTTATACTCACTGAATAGTTGAAAAGTAGCATCTTTAATAACTTGTATTTTTTCATGGTAAGTTGCAGGATAAAATGTTTCTAAACAAAACTCTATAAAACCAAATTTCCAGCGAGGATCAAGCACAACAACTATATAGGTTAATATATTCATTTTCTCCCAACAACCCCAATACTTATCATATTTCTCTTGCATCCTTATTGCCATGTTTTGTAATTGAATATCATCACTCAATTGCATCTTATTCAAACCTTCAAGTACTTTACTAATTTCATGCAAATGAAGATTATTGGTAATATATGAAGAGCCAGATACACGTAATGTGAGTTCATAAAACCTGCAAAGAAATCCACATAATTTTCGAGCATTTTCCCAATCAAACTCCGTAGGGCCCCTCCTCCTTTTTCTAGCTCACTTCTATAAAATCGATCCTCAATACCAAACCTTTCAAAAGCTTGTTCATATTATTGTGCTGCATTAAGCATTAAATATGGGGAATTCCACCTAGTTGGTACATCTAAACATAGACCACTTTTATATTCTAGTTTTTCAAGCAAAATGCAATGTTTGAATTTCTCAAACATAGGTGGAGATTGTCTAACATATCTAATTGCTGCTCTTATATGCGAGATAGATTCTCCAACCTCTTTAAGCCCATCATTCACAATTAAATTTATAATGTGAGCAATACAACGCATGTGTAAATATTTTCCTTCTAAAATGGTTCCTCTCAAATTGTTGAATCTACGTTTCAAGTAACTAATCATGACATCATTTGAGCTAGCATTATCAACAGTAATAGTAAATATCTTATCAATACCCCAATCCGTTAAACAACTTTCCACAGCTTTACCCAAATCTTCACCTCTATGACTAGATACAGGGAAAAAAATTAAAACTCTTTTTTTTAGTTTCCAATTGTCATCAATTCAGTGAGCAGTTAGGCACATATAATTGACTCTTTGTATTGAAGTCCATGTATCAGTAGTAAGACATATAGATTGACACGATTCATGTAATATTGATTTTAATTTTGCTTTTTCTTCAAGAAATATCTCATAGCAATCTCTTTGAATGGTAAATCTAGATGGTCGATGAAACTGAGGTCCAAATGCAACAGATAAAAGATTTTTGAAACCAATACCTTCAATTGATTTAAATGGAAGATCGTCTAGAATAAAATAATATGATATAGCTTTTCTAATCTCATTCACATCAAATTTCCATGGTTTTAAAGATCCGCCACTACCATTTTCCCCCATAGTGAAATTTATTTGTGATTGTGTTGCATCTTTGTTACAAGCAAAAGCCTTACAAACAAACATATGAGTATTTAAAGTTGACGTACCATTTTTATTTATATCAGAACAGTACTCTTTTTTGCAGCAATTGCAACGAGCTTTAGATTTACCATCATCGTCTATGAATGAAGTGAAGTGATCCCATACTTTTGATCTTTTCCTAAGAGGTTTTCTCCTTATTCCGAGTTTATTTTGAGAACCAGTAGCTAAATTTTTTGCTGGATTAACTTCATTGTTGACCAATTAAAATGACATATGCAATATTAGCACAAATATAATAAAGGGAAGTATGAAAAAAATGAGCAGCATCTTTTGTGCTTTAAATCTATACTAGCTTACTGAATTAAGTGCTAACAGAGACTTTTTTGTACATTTGTTGGATTTGGAGTTGTACTTGAAGCTGCATGAACAGTTGTAGATTGATCAAATGCTGGAGATGACATTTCTTGTGTTGACATGAATCTGATAATATATTTCCTCTCTGAAAATACAATAAAAAGCAATAAGTATTTCACATATAATGATACAATCATTCACTATTTCATACAACAATATCAGAATTTGGATACGAAGAGTAAATCAGTAAGGTAATTAGTAAATCAGTAACGTAAATCAATAACGTAATTTGGATACGAAGACTCGAAGAGTAAATCAATATCACTATTTCGTACAACTTCGTTTTGTTTTCACTGCCTGTTCAACATTGGTTGGGCACTATGAAACCAACAATCGACCAAGAGTTTGAGCAGTACTTCTCGTCGCTCATGCTTTAAAATTGAGTAAACATATTCTACAGACCATATTACGTATGTGTATTTGTGGACTTTGAATACCTTGCAAAATCGTCTCTTCAGCTTTTTTCTATTGAAGAAAAAAATAATACAAATTTGTTGCTTCTACGCTTAGTTGTGTTGCTTTATTTTTTATCTGTAGTAAACATGTCTATTGAAATTTTTATTGCACTTATTTGGAAAAATACGAAGATGAAGTACTCAGAATCGTAGCTAGCACTAGCAGCACTAAATCAAATCATACAACAATAAATCAAAATTTATTACCTATGTTGCTAGCAGCCGCAGCCCTAAATTAACGTCGCAGTCGCCAGTCAGCAAGTCGCAGTCGCCACTCGGCAATAAATTAGGAGATCGGATGCAAAGAGTAACGCAACCCCACACGGCAAGTCGTACTCACCAGTCGCAGCCGCTGTCGCCGGCTTGGAAGTTGGATACGACGAGTAAATCGGAATTGGTAGATCTGAAAATTGGATTTGGGTTGTTGAATTTGGGCAAAAGATGAGTAAATATAGCAGAGATGAGAGAATAGGAAACGTTGTTTCCTTTGAATCCATGGAGATTGGTTCGTATCGTTCAATAGTTTTGAAAATTGGAAAAAATAAAAAGCTAGCTGGGTCGGTGTGTAAGCGTAAATGGGAAAGAAACAACGTGAAAATGAAATGCTTCTTGATTTTCTTCGGTTCTATCGGTTGAACCGAAGTTTTCTGTTAAAATCCAAAACCAACCAATAAACCAAATTAAACTAAAAATAAAAACCAAATCCAACCAAACAGCAAAGACAACCGAACCAAACCGACCAAACCAATTTGGTTCAGTCGGTTAATTCGGTTTGAACCAAACAATGCTCACCCCTAATCAATACCCCAATCCGTTAAAAAACTTTCCACAGCTTTACCCAAATCTTCACCTCTATGACTAGATACAGGGAAAAAATTTAAAACTCTTTTTTTAGTTTCCAATTGTCATCAATCCAGTGCGTAGTTAGGCACATATAATTGACTCTTTGTATTGAAGTCCATGTATCAGTAGTAAGACATATAGATTGACACGAGTCATGTAATATTGATTTTAATTTTGCTTTTTCTTCAAGAAATATCTCATAGCAATCTCTTTGAATGGTAAATCTAGATGGTCGATGAAACTGAGGTCCAAATGCAACAGATAAAAGATTTTTGAAACCAATACCTTCAATCGATTTAAATGGAAGCTCGTCTAGAATAAAATAAAATGATATAGCTTTCCTAATCTCATTCACATCAAATTTCCATGGTTTTAAAGGTCCACCACTACCATTTTCCCCCACAGTGAAATTTATTTGTGCTTGTGTTGTATCTTTGTTATAAGCAAAAGCCTTACAAACAAACATATGAGTATTTAAAGCTGACGTACCATTTTTATTTGTATCAGAACAGTACTCTTTTTTGGAGTAATTGCAACGAGCTTTAGATTTACCATCATCGTCTATGAATGAAGTGAAGTGATCCCATAATTTTGATCTTTTCCTAAGAGGTTTTCTCCTTGTTCCGGGTTTATTTTGAGAACCAGTAGCTAAATTATTTGCTGGAGTAACTTCATTGTTGACCTATTAAAATGACATATGCAATATTAGTACAAATGTAATAAAGGGAATGAAAAAAATGAGCGGCATCTTTTGTGCTTTAAATCTATACTAGCTTACTGAATTGAGTGCTAACAGAGACTTACTTGTACATTTGTTGGATTTGGAGTTGTACTTGAAGCTGCATGAACACTTGTAGTTTGATCAGATGCTGGAGATGACATTTCTTGTGTTGACATGAATCTGATAATATATTTCCTCTCTAAAAATACAATAAAAAGCAATAAGTATTCCACATACAATGATACAATCACTCACTATTTCATACAACAATATCAGAATTTCGATACGAAGAGTAAATCAGTAACGTAATCAGTAAATCGGTAACGTAATTTGGATACGAAGACTCGAAGAGTAAATCAATATCACTATTTCATACAACTTCATTTTGTTTTCACTGCCTGTTCAACATTGGCTGGGCACTATGAAACCAACAACCGACCAAGAGTTTGAGCAGTACTTCTCGTCGCTCATGCTTTAAAATTGAGTAAATCTATTCTACAGACCATATTACGTATGTGTATTTGTGGACTTTGAATACCTTGCAAAATCGTCTCTTCGGCTTTTTTCTATTGAAGAAAAAAAAATTTGTTGCCTCTACGCTTAGTTGTGTTGCTTTATTGTTTATCTTGAGTAAACTGGTGTCTATGAAATTTTTATTGCGCTTATTCGGAAAAATACGAAGATGAAGTACTCAAAATCGTAGCTAGGACTAGCAGCCCTAAATCAAATCATACAACAATAAATCAAAATTTCTTACCTATGTTGCTAGCAGTCGTAGCCCTAAATTAACGTCTCGATCGCAAGTCGGCAAGTCGCAGTCGCCACACGGCAATAAATTAGGAGATCTAATGCGAAGAGTAACGCAACCCCACTCGGCAAGTCGCAGTCGCCAGTCGCAGCCATTGTCGCCGGCTTGGAAGTTGGATACGAAGAGTAAATCGAAATTGGTAGATCTGAAAATTGGATTTGGGTTCTTGAATTTAGGCAAAAGATGAGTAAATATAACAGAGATGAGAAATAGTTTTGAAAATTGGAAAAAATAAAAAGCTAGCTGGGTCGGTGTGTAACCGTAAATGGGAAAGAAACAACGTGAAAATGAAATGCCTCTTGATTTTCTTCGGTTCTATCGGTTGAACCGAAGTTTTCTGTTAAAATCCAAAACCAACCAATAAACCAAATTAAACTAAAAATAAAAACCAAATCCAACCAAACAGCAAAGACGACCGAACCAAACCGACCAAACCAATTTGGTTCGGTCGGTTAATTCGGTTTAAAACAAACAATGCTCACCCCTAATCAATACCCCAATCCGTTAAACAACTTTCCATAGATTTACCCAAATCTTCACCTCTATGAGTAGATACAGGGCAAAAATTTAAAATCTTTTTTTTAGTTTGCAATTGTCATCAATCCAGTGAGCAGTTAGGCACATATAATTGACTCTTTGTATTGAAGGCCATGTATCGGTAGTAATACACACAGATTGACACGAGTCATGTAATACTGATTTTAATTTTGCGTTTTCTTCACGAAATATCTCATAGCAATCTCTTTGAATGGTAAATCTAGATGGTCGATGAAACTAAGGTCCAAATGCAACAGATAAAAGATTTTTGAAACCAATACCTTCAATCGATTTAAATGGAAGCTCGTCTAGAATAAAATAATACGATATAGCTTTTCTAATCTTATTCACATTAAATTTCCAAGGTTTTAAAGATCCACCACTACCGTTTTCCCCCATGGTGAAATTTATTTGTGCTTGTGTTGCATCTTTGTTATAAGCAAAAGCCTTACAAACAAACATATGAGTATTTAAAGCTGACGTACCATTTTTATTTGTATCAGAACAGTACTCTTTTTTGCAGTAATTGCAACGAGCTTTAGATTTACCATCATCCTCTATGTATGAAGTGAAGTGATCCCATACTTTTGATCTTTTCCTAAGAGGTTTTCTCCTTGTTCCGGGTTTATTTTGAGAACCAGTGGCTAAATTGTTTGCTGGAGTAACTTCATTGTTGACCTATTAAAATGACATATGCAATATTAGTACAAACGTAATAAAGGGAAGAATGAAAAAAATGAGCGGCATCTTTTGTGCTTTAAATCTATACTAGCTTACTGAATTAAGTGCTAACAGAGACTTACTTGTACATTTGTTGGATTTGGAGTTGTACTTGAAGCTGCATGAACACTTGTAGTTTGATCAGATGCTGGAGATGACATTTCTTGTGTTGACATGAATCTGATAATATATTTCCTCTCTGAAAATACAATAAAAAGCAATAAGTATTTCACATACAATGATACAATCACTCACTATTTCATACAACAATATCAGAATTTGGATACGAAGAGTAAATCAGTAACGTAATCAGTAAATCGGTAACGTAAATCAGTAACGTAATTTGGATACGAAGACTCGAAGAGTAAATCAATATCACTATTTCATACAACTTCATTTTGTTTTCACTGCCTGTTCAACATTGGTTGGGCACTATGAAACCAACAACCGACCAAGTGTTTGAGCAGTACTTCTCGTCGCTCATGCTTTAAAATTGAGTAAATCTATTCTATAGACCATATTACGTATGTGTATTTGTGGACTTTGAATACCTTGCAAAATCGTCTCTTCAGCTTTTTTTCTATTGAAGAAAAAAATAATACAAATTTGTTGCTTCTACGCTTAGTTGTGTTGCTTTATTTTTTATCTCTAGTAAACTGGTGTCTATTGAAATTTTTATTGCACTTATTTGGAAAAATACGAAGATGAAGTACTCAGAATCGTAGCCAGCACTAGCAGCACTAAATCAAATCATACAACAATAAATCAAAATTTCTTACCTATGTTGTTAGCAGCCGCAGCCCTAAATTAACGTCGCAGTCGCCAGTCAGCAAGTCGCAGTCGCCACTCGGCAATAAATTAGGAGATCTGATGCAAAGAGTAACGCAACCCCATACGGCAAGTCGTAGTCGCCAGTCGCAGCCGCTGTCGCCGGCTTGGAAGTTGGATACGACGAGTAAATCGGAATTGGTAGATCTGAAAATTGGATTTGGGTTGTTGAATTTGGGCAAAAGATGAGTAAATATAACAGAGATGAGAGAATTAGAAACGTTGTTTCCTTTGAATCCATGGAGATTGCTTCGTATTCTTCAATAGTTTTGAAAATTGGAAAAAATAAAAAGCTAGCTGGGTCGGTGTGTAAGCGTAAATGGGAAAGAAACAAAGTGAAAATGAAATGCTTCTTGATTTTCTTCGGTTCTATCGGTTGAACCGAAGTTTTCTGTTAAAATCCAAAACCAACCAATAAACCAAATTAAACTAAAAATAAAAACCAAATCCAACCAAATAGCAAAGACAACCGAACCAAAACGACCAAACCAATTTGGTTCGGTCGGTTAATTCGGTTTGAGCCAAACAATGCTCGCCCCTAATCAATACCCCAATCCGTTAAACAACTTTCCACAACTTTACCCAAATCTTCACCTCTATGACTAGATACAGGGAAAAAATTTTAAACTCTTTTTTTAAATTCCAATTGTCATCAATCCAGTGAGCAGTTAGGCACATATAATTGACTCTTTGTATTGAAGTCCATCTATCAGTAGTAAGACATATAGATTGACACGAGTCATGTAATATTGATTTTAGTTTTGCTTTTTCTTCAAGAAATATCTCATAGCAATCTCTTTGAATGGTAAATCTAGATGGTCGATGAAACTGAGGTCCAAATGCAACAGATAAAAGATTTTTGAAACCAATACCTTCAATTGATTTAAATGGAAGCTCGTCTAGAATGAAATAAAATGATATAGCTTTTCTAATCTCATTCACATCAAATTTCCATGGTTTTAAAGTTCCACCACCACCATTTTCCCCCACTGTGAAATTTATTTGTGCTTGTGTTGCATCTTTGTTACAAGCAAAAGCCTTACAAACAAACATATGAGTATTTAAAGCTGACGTACCATTTTCATTTGTATCAGAACAGTACTCTTTTTTACAGCAATTGCAACGAGCTTTAGATTTACCATCATCGTCTATGAATGAAGTGAAGTGATCCCATACTTTTGATCTTTCCTAAGAGGTTTTCTCCTTGTTCCGGGTTTATTTTGAGAACCAGTAGCTAAATTGTTTGCTGGGGTAACTTCATTGTTGACCTATCGAAATGACATATGCAATATTAGTACAAATGTAATAAAGGGAAGTATGAAAAAAATGAGTGGCATCTTTTGTGCTTTAAATCTATACTAGCTTACTGAATTAAGTGCTAACAGAGTCTTACTTGTACATTTGTTGGATTTGGAGTTGTACTTGAAGCTGCATGAACACTTGTAGTTTGATCAGATGCTGGAGATGACATTTCTTGTGTTGACATGAATATGATAATATATTTCCTCTCTGAAAATACAATAAAAAGCAATAAGTATTTCACATACAATGATACAATCACTCACTATTTCATACAACAATATCAGAATTTGGATACGAAGAGTAAATCAGTAAGGTAATCAGTAAATCAGTAACGTAATTTGGATACGAAGACTCGAAGAGTAAATCAATATCACTATTTCATACAACTTCATTTTGTTTTCACTGCCTGTTCAACATTGGTTGGGCGCTATGAAACCAACAATCGACCAAGAGTTTGAGTAGTACTTCTCGTCGCTCATGCTTTAAAATTGAGTAAATCTATTCTATAGACCATGTTACGTATGTGTATTTGTGGACTTTGAATACCTTGCATAATCGTCTCTTCAGCTTTTTTCTATTGAAGAAAAAAATAATAAAAATTTGTTGCCTCTACGCTTAGTTGTGTTGCTTTATTGTTTATCTGTAGTAAACTGGTGTCTATTGAAATTTTTATTGCACTTATTCGGAAAAATACGAAAATGAAGTACTCAGAATCGTAGCTAGCACTAGCAGCCCTAAATCAAATCATACAACAATAAATCAAAATTTCTTACCTATGTTGCTAGCAGCCGCAGCCCTAAATTAACGTCGCAGTCGCCAGTCGGCAAGTCTCAGTCGCCACTCGGCAATAAATTAGGAGATCTGATGCGAAGAGTAACGCAACCCCACTCAGCAAGTCGCAGCCGCCAGTCGCAGCCACTGTCGTCGGCTTGGAAGTTGGATACGAAGAGTAAATCAAAATTGGTGGATCTGAAAATTGGATTTGGGTTGTTGAATTTGGGCTAAAGATGAATAAATATAACAGAGATGAGAAAACAGGAAACATTGTTTCCTTTGAATCCATGGAGATTGCTTTGTATTCTTCAATAGTTTTGAAATTGGAAAAAATAAAAAGCTAGCTGGGTCGGTGTGTAAGCGTAAATGGGAAAGAAACAACGTGAAAATGAAATGCCTCTTGATTTTCTTCGGTTCTATCGGTTGAACCGAAGTTTTCTGTTAAAATCCAAAACCAACCAATAAACCAAATTAAACTAAAAATAAAAACCAAATCCAACCAAACAGCAAAGACAACCGAACCAAACCGACCAAACCAATTTGGTTCGGTCGGTTGATTCAGTTTGAACCAAACAATGCTCACCCCTAGATTCGACTATACAAAAGGGACAACAATAAAACAAATAAAGGATTTGAAGTCAACCATAATAAACATATAGTTAATGGATATGTAAATAAGGAGAGACTCAAATTAAATCTACATAATGATCATATACTTAAATGAGATTAAAAAAAAGGGGATCTAAGTTATATTACAAGATGAATACACAAGATAGAAGATATATAATATAAATAAATCTAAACTTTTTAAAAATGATGAGATAAAAGATATATAATATGAATAAATCTGGATCATTTCAACATGATGAATATACAAATAAATGAAATTAGAATTACCAAAAATGAAGCCAATAATTTGCACCTTGAATGATGAATCAAATCTTATAGATTTAGAATTCAGCCTCCAGATGTCGCAAGGATTAAGAGTAATAAACCACTTTCCATAATTGATTTTATTTGTTTTTTATTTTAGGAATAATCGAAGCCATGGAAGATCTCATATTTCAGCCATTAGAGAAGGAGAGAACTAGAATAGTTATAGAAAGAAGAATGAAAAATGAGGAACTCGATTGTACGGGCAGAATGAATTAGAGAATATGTTTTATTTGAAAGAAGGAAACCTTTCCCATTATTTAATTAAAACTTCTCTAATTAATTCTCTTGATTAACTTTCTCTTTTCACTCCTATTTCTTTACATGGTATGGCTGAAAATTATGTGCCGTCAAATAACATAAGATTTCATAAATTAACGCATATAATTATCTTTTATTTAATTATAATGATATCATACATCAATGCGCGCAAATATAGCTTTTATAAATGCATTCAAATAATTACAAATAACTCTCAAACATCAAATAAAATAAATAGCAATTAGTATTACACAAATACTAATTAATTTACAACTTTTTATAAATTAATTAAATCGTGAGGTTTTTCGGAGAATTCATCATTACGGTTGTGCGACTCAAAGGTGTAGATTCAGCCAGCGATTTATATTGAACAATTCAAATATTAACGTTCACACGTCACTTAGCAAGTGGTGGGACATTTTGGATGAATTCATTGCTTACACATCTTTTGGTAAAATTCAATTTTACTTATTATAAGCGGTACCTAATAGCGATAATTATTTACACCAATTCTCTTCGTCAAAAGTATATCACTTTGGATTTATGGAATCTGGTAATGGTCAAAATTCCAATGTCATCCACATTCAATTTTATATTCCAAACACAAAGTCCTTGGTTCAATAATAACAATTATTATTAACCAAAATGCTCTCAACAGAGACTTTGACATTGAGCTGACTTGAGTTGACCATGATACTAACACCATATAACTGAGGAGATGAATCCTTCCTTGAATAGTGCTTCATATCCAATACTTCCACTTGACCCAGCTATAGTCATGTGATGGAACGCCATGCCATGATTTGACTATAATAAAAGCGGAGCTTTCATATTGAAGATCCACAGTATTCTCAAGTCAAGAGAACTGTGTAAATCAGTCACATCGATATTTTCTTTTTGACCATAGTTATTAACCAACAGAAAACTATCGAGTGAGTCGTTCCATAGTTATCCAATAACTGTCAGTACGTAACCTCTATGTGCCCCCAATAATCATGAGTAATACACTACCCAACTTTTGGAGAGTGTTACGTACTCTAGTCTCAACGGATACACTGATATCTAGCCTCAATGCATCTTGACTAGGAACATTTAAAATAGTATATTTGTTTCATTGTGATAAATTATTCACGGTCACAACACTGTGTAACTACTATCACAAAACATTTATAGATTTTCTATTAAATAAACTTTTAATTAAATTGATTAATTAATATATTGATTAATTAATATAACCACATTATATCAAGTATATAATAGAAAGAAAACACCTTTATTTCGATTAAGATTGGTTAACGAGTTAGATATATGTAACAAATTACATAATTGCCCCTAGGGCATACCCCTAACTCCATCAATCTCCCACTTGCACTTGGGGTCAATTATAGAATATTATTCCAACTTCTCCAATCGGTTTTCTCAAAACCAATTAGAACGGTCCCTTTGTGAATGGGTATGCTATTATGTTTTAATTATCTACTCGATCAATCATGTAACAACCCATAATCTTTAACAAATATTTTTAAAAAGAAGTTATTTGAAACTTTGATTTTAAATCATTTAAAAATTGGAATTTTGGAATTTTCCAATATATTTTGGAATTTTGTTTAGAATTATTTTTCTAAATAAAATAAAAAACGATTTTCTGAAAATTTATATTTTGGTCAACTTTGGTCAAACTTTGACTTTCAGTTGAAATTTTTAATTTTTAATTTTAAATTTCCAATCTTTTTCTTAAAAGCTGAATTGGATTCTAATATTTGTTTTGCTTTTCATTTCATCAAATTTTGATTTATACTTTTTAAATGTGATAAAATTCAGCGTTTTACACGCAATTATTTTCAGTATCTTATTGTCTATTTTCTATGTTTATTTTGGTTTGGGCTTTGATTTTCTATTGGGTTGTTGAGCTTGTTTTGATTTAGGCTTTGCAATTGGGCTTGTATTTTCCTAATAGACATGTCCCTACCTATTCATGTTGAAATGGTGCCTTTCTATTTTGCTTAGTCGTACAAATCTTTGCATCTCCATCTCTCTTATCATTTTCCATTTCCTGACAAAGAAAATCACCGTAAGTTTTCTCTTCTCTTTTCCACTTTTTCTTATTTTATTTCTTCCTCCTCCTTACACTATGTTCGACCATCACCATCCATGCTTCTTTGCCAACCTCATCTTCTCCACCATCCATCACCTATGATCGGTCATCACCTCATCACCATCCCCTACCCAGGCCGTGACCTCCTTGATCAAAATCCCATCACCAAAATGCTTCACAAACCCTAGCCGAGCCTTCCTTGATCGCCACTTCTTCCTTGCTAGCCTCGGCCACCACCAATTTCTCCACCTCTTATGCTTTGTCGTGACTAGATGGTGCCTGACCACTTGTCCAAGCCTAAACAATACCAGGCCGAGCCACATTAACCTAGGGCCGAACCACTTTAGTCACTTGGCCTTTCACTTGCCTAGTCCTTTTGCCTTCATCTACCTTATCTCTTCACATCCCAGTCCATAGGCATGCCTTTTGCTGACCATGGCCGAGCCTTGTTTGATGATGGTCAATCCTACTTTGAAGTGGCCGAGCCTATCTCTATGTTGGCCGAGCCCACTTGCATTGGTTAAGTCATTTGATTCTACTTTGTTCATATTTTTGCATTTGTTTAATTCAAAATATTTAGTGTTGAATGTATACTTATATTTGTTATATTTGTTTGTTTACAAGACTTGGATCTTGGCTCTTCATCCACTCAAATCTAGTTCGTGCTTTGTCATGCTTTTCGGAGTTTGGTCGTGTGTCTTGTATTGTCATCTCTAGCTTTAGAAAGTGAGTTTATCACTCTTGACATTTGTACTTATATAATTGTGAAACAATGATATGTGAATATGTAGTAGTTGATATGCTATGATGATATAAGTTCATATGTGATTGTTACATGACTTTATATGACGTTATAACCTGATTATATACTTGTTACATCAATTGATATGATATACTATGTTATACTGTTCGTTTTATTTTCTGTTTCTCACACTGCAAGTTCCCTTTCACTATGGGTTGAAATGATACATACTCGAAATGATACATACTCGAACGGACATTAGAATAAGGAAAAAATCATTATGAGCTGAAATGATAGGCTCAAGCGATTTTTATTTTATTTGACTTGGGATTGTGGGTTTGAAATGATAAAAACCAAAATTTTTTTAAATTATGGATTGAAATGATACATATCTGTATCACTTGACCTAGGTTAGAAAACATTATACAGACCCATGGTTCAAAAAAATTTAATAATGGTTTTCTAATTTTTTTAAGTGTTTTTGAATTTTAAGATATATGAAATTTTAACTTAAAATTTGATTTAATGATTTTAAAATATAAATATATAGTGGTTTTCTATAAGTTAAGATTTTATAAGTTGATAACTGGTTTTAAACTGTAACTTAAAGATTTTTATTCATAATAACTTAATAATTAAATTTGATTTAAAATGGAGTTTTAAATCTAACCTAGTAATAAAGATAGATTTTATTTTATAAAATGGATATATTTTTTATAATAAATAACTATGATTTAAATTTAAGATATGATGTTTAAAATGTTATGGTAGAATTTGTAGCATTTCCAAAATGCTATGTTATTTAAGATATATTGTTAAAAGTTTTATACTACTTTAGGTTATGTTTTAAAATGCTGTATTTCTAAAAGATAACATTTATGAAATGCTATTATATAAGGGTCACATTTTTCAAGTGTTATGATTTTTAAATTATTACATTTTTAAAGTGCTATGACTAAGTATATTGATTTGGAAGTATTACATTTTTGAAATGGATATTATTTTTGGAAGAGTAATAGCATTTGGTTTTAAATGGTTTTGAAATGGAAATGTTTGTTTTGAAATATAAACCATTTGAAATAACCATGGGTTATAATAACATTTGGTTGTTAAAGAGACCAGGATCGGAAGTTGTCATACTCTCTACCAACTCCGAAAACCACTTTAACAACTGTGTACGCGGTGCAGATTCCAGAATGAAGTAGGATGGTGGCGACGATCCTATATGAGGTATATTGTTGGACCTGACTCCCGTGAGTTGGCATAAGGTGGCTAAAACAAGAGCAATCTGTGGGCTAATGAGGTAGCTCCTCTGATCGGACACACTCCTTTATATGATATTCTATTACTTTGTGATTGATTTGGTGCGCACCTTTGATTTTTTTTTTGGGAGTGTGGCTCGAGGTGGGCGGTAGCTGTGGTTATGTGTTACCACCGGTCTGGAAGTGCATTTGGTATATCTACCCTGGCATTGTCTAGTTGTGCCATGTCACCTACCCTAGCGTGCTTTACTATGAGTTTGATTTGTGTCGTACCTATGGAGTATCCTCTGGTGGCCTCCCGATCGGGAGGGACTATGGTACTGTATAGACTATTGGCACTATAAAATGTGTTAAAGGGGATATGGGTAACACCTTAACACTATTTTTACTGATATATTATATTTTACATTAGACATTATTATAATAGCATATATTACTACATAGTATATCGGATCCTTAAAGGATGGGCGATCCCTAGCATTCTTTAAGTTGCGCATTTCTGTTACAGTTCACTTGAGTTGGTTTACACTGTATAAGTATGTATGTCCTGACTCGAGTGTTTTGTGTTTTTCTTTGTGCTCGGGTCAGCCTGAGTATCATAACTTTGGATTCATCTTTTGGAGCTAGGAATTTGCTGGAGATTATCTATCCTTCTAGTTGTCTATCTATTTATATTCAGTTATTTCTATTCAGCTTATGTATTAGTGGATATATATGTATTGGGATTTCCTATTGTATTTACTTTCAGATTCCGGTATTTTGTACTTGTTTTGAACTATGTTTGTAGTAGCTTCATGATCTACAATGGTTATTTTATTTCCGCTGCTAGTTATTCTGATATTTCTGTGTCTGTGATTCTATGATTGGTTTTATTTGCTTCAAATTATATTACAATCTATTGTTTTGAATTATTCAAGTCCGACATGTGTAGTTTTATTGTCGAATTTGAAAGGTACAAAATAGTGGGTCGTTACATTTGGTATTGGAGCTTTGGTTTTAGGCAAACCTTAGCTGCGGAGCAAAAACTCATTAGAGATAGGGTTGAAATATCCTAGAATGAGTGAAATCTATCTTAGAATCATTTCTTTGTGAGAGAACATATTTTAAAGTATAAAATGATTTTTCAAATGATTTTCAAAGGATTTTGAAAGACTATTTTGATATAAACCTTTCTTCTTCTTTTTTGGCAAAGCCAGCGGGGTTGACTGGACCCCTATCAGTTTTATTGCAACACAATAAAAGAGTGCATAACAAAGAAAGGGAGAGAAAAGGTAAAAAAAAACAAGAAGAAAAACTTAGACAATAAAAACAATTGAAAAAACAACAAGAGGTCATGCCCATCCAAGAATCAAACTGTCAGGGAAATCTCTGTTGCAATTCTTCAATTGCAAAAGGGTGGCTTTCTTAACATCTTGTCATAGGACTTCCATCTTCTTCCTTTGCTTTTCAAAAAAAATTGCATTCCTTTCCTTCCATATAAGTCTCATGTATATTTTCAAACATACAACTAACACTCTTGATCCATCACATCTCCATCTCGTTGCCTTGTAAATGATACTCCACACCATACTCGAACTACCAGTAGATAGCTTATAACTAGTAATGCAATTGATGCAGTTCATCAAGTACTTTAATGCAGGGCATTCAAAAAAAAGGTGATCAGCACTTTCCTCATACAATTCACAAAACAGACACAAAGGAGAGCAAAGCAATCCAATACTGTTTAATTTACTTCTGGTAAGCAGGGCCTGGTTTAACACTTTCCACGTCATCAAATTTTGAGAAGGGACTGAGTCATTCGACCAGATAACTGTGAACCACTTGGTTGCTGGTAATGGATAAAAGTCAGAACAAAACTTGTAGACACAATTGACACAGTGTGGCTTCATATCCCATGTGACAGCATCAAGTTGATGGGTAGTGCAGAAATTGGCTTGGATATCAATCCACATGACTTTGAGCATTTGATTACAAGTATTTGGCAACTGCAACTTCCCTTCATGAAAGTATTCATTTGCTTTTGCATCATTGCGTATTCCAGATTGCTGTATCTGTTGGTAATCACAAACTTTGGATAGTATAAGACCCTTACTTGACCATGGCTCATGCCAGAAGCTAACCTCTGTGTTAGCAGTAACTTGATATTGAATGATAGGAAGATAAACTTGTCTAAGTTTTAGAATGTTTCTCCATATCCAGCTGCTGTTTTGAGATATGTCCATACACCAAAAGTATTTGGACTTAATGTAATGTAGCTGTGTCCAATTAACCCATATTGTATCTCTCTTGTTGATAATGGCATCAAAATGAGTACTTATTGCAGCTTGGTTCCACTTCCTAGGGTTAATAAAACCAAGACCTCCAAGCTTCAAGGGATTTTCAATTTTTGAATAGGAGCATGGCATCAACTTCAAGGGATACAAACCTTTCTTGTTTTGAAATCAAATTATTCTTAACTTCTTTCCTTTCCTTATCCACCTTGTTAGTAATTTATTTATTTAGGATATTCATTCTAGTTGAATCTTATCTTATCTTTTGTTCTCTTTTACCTTTGTCCTAAAATTCATTCTCGATTTTTTCAGGACGAATCGTAGGAATGCCAGAGGTAGGGGTCGTGGTGCCCCAGTTCCTGAGCCTGTTGCACCCGTTAAGTTCACTACTCTCTGTAAGGAATTCACTCAGCTTGGTGGTACCAAGTTTTCTAGATCAGAGAGCATCATTGAGGCTCAGCAATGGTTGAAGGGATTGGAGAGGATTTTCTCCGGTCTTGAGATCACTGATGCTCAGAAGCGTCAATTGGCAGCTTGGCAGTTGAAGGAGGCAGCCTTGGATTGGTGGGAGACTGTTACAACTCACACTATTGAGGTTGATATTTCTTGGGAGCAGTTTAGGTATCATCTTGTGCTAGTTTTGAATTTGGTTCAGTTTTCTCTTTTTCTGAAATCTTTCTTATATTTCATTATCGTGCTTTAGGGATGCTTTTGTGGCAAAATGAATGCCCGAAGCAGGGAAGTCTCAGCTTTATTAGGAGTTTATGGATCTTAAGCAGGATGACATGTCATTTGCTGAGTATGAGCGGAAGTTCAATGAACTTTCCAAATTTGGTCCTAGCTTGATTGACACCCCTCTTAAGAAGAATGAGAAGTTCATAGCTGGTGCTCGCTCGGAGTATTATGATTGTCTCGTTTCCAATGTGCATATCCCTTTCACTGGTCTGATGGATATGGCCATTAGATATGAGAATCCTACTTCTAAGGATCCTCCTGTTGCTCGTGCCCCTTCATCTCAGCCTTTCTCTGGTAACCCTAAGAAGAGAAAGCCTAACTTGAATTAGCAGAAGAATAATTAGAACAAGACTCCTAGTTTGGGATCTTCTTCCTCTTAGAGGCAGCCTATCGACCTATCTTCCATTACTTGCTTCAAGTGTGATCAGAAGAGACACTATGCCAATAGTTGCCCTACTTCGGTTGGTGCTGCCGTTCCTCCCGCTGAGTTGACTAGGCGTGATCTCTGTCACATCTGTTTGCAGCCTAGCCATTTCAAGTATAATTGTTCTACTCAGCAGAAGGGCAAGCCATCTGGTATCTTTGTTGTTACCTCTGCCACTCCACTTTTTCCGTTTGCACCTTCTCAACCTACTCCTAGTGATACCTAAGGTACTCTTCAGGGCACTTTTCTCTGTTTAATTTTCCTGTTCATGTTTTATTTGATACTAGAGCTTTCCATAGTTACTTTTGTAGATCTTTGTAATAAATTTGAGCATCTCCCGAGTATGCTCCTGAACCTGTGTGTGCTAAAAATCCTATTGGTGGTCCTACGAACTTTAGTAGAATTTATAGAAGGGTGAAACTCTTCGATTATGGTTATCGTTTTTCGGGTGATTTCTATGTTCTGGATTTTGATGCTTTTGATCTATTGCTTGGAGGTGATTGGATGAAGAGGCATGAAGCCATTATCTCTTGTAAAACCTAGAATGTTTCTCTTGTTGGTGATAAGGGTGATCCTTTGTTGATTCAGTGTCGTTTGCCTCGGGATTTTACTGGCATCTTTATTTATTCTCTTGATTCTTCTCCGGGTGATCTTCATTCGACTCGTGTGGTCAAACTCTATCCCGATGTATTTGGTGAAGTCACTTCTTTACCTCCTAAGAGGGAAATCGACTTCCATATTGATCTTATTCCTAGAGCTCGACCTGTAGTTCTTCCTCCCAGAAGAATGGCATCCCATGAGAAGGTTGAGTTAGGGAAGAAAATTGAGGACTTGTTCTCCAAGGGTCTGATCAGACCTAGCCATTCTGAATGGGGAGCAGCAGTGGTTTCCGTCACTAAGTATGATGGTTCTCTGAGGATGTGTGTTGATTATAGGGAGCTGAACAAGCTCACTATGAAAAACAGATATCCTATGCCTCGTATCAATGATATGTTTGATCAGCTTCATGGAGCTACTGTTTTCTCTCAGCTTAATCTTGCCATAGGTTTTCACCAGCTCAGAATTGCTGAGGAAAGTATTCCCAAGACTGCTTTCCGTATTGAGAATGGTTTCTATGAATGGTTGGTTATGCCTTTTGGTTTGATAATGCCCCAGCTTTCTTTGTTGATTTGATGAATCGTGTTTTTCGTGATGTTCTTAACAAATTTTTTCTAGTCTTTGTCGATGACATCCTTGTCTTCTCTAAGTCAAGGGATGAGCATGAGTCGCATTTGAAATTTGTTCTGGAGACTCTTAGGAATCATCAGTTGAAGGCTAAATTCTCGAAATGCCATTTCCGGAAGGATGAAGTCTGATTTCTCGGATATATTGTTTCTAGTAATGGAGTTTCTGTTGATCCAGTTAAGATCGTTGCGATCAATGTAAGTCTTCCTTCTTTTCTCTTTATGTATTTAATCATTCTATCTTTTTTGTGGTCCTTATTTCAACCTATTCTGTTACAGGATTGGGAAACTCCTAGGACTCCATCTGATATTAGTAGCTTTCTGGGCCTTGCCGGTTATTATCAGAGATTCATTGTGAATTTTGCTCGGATTGCTACACCTTTCACTGCTTTGACTCGTAAGAATGCTAAGTTTATAATGATAAGTGTGAAGCTACAATCAATGAGTTAAATCGTAAGCTTATTTCCATACCAATGCTTACCATTCCAAATGGAAATGAGGGATTAACGGTATACACTTATACTAGTTGTGAGGGTGTGGGAGCTGTTCTGATGTAGGATGGAAAGGTCATTGCTTATGCCAGTCGTCAGCTGAAGACCCATGAAGCTAATTATGCATCTCAAGATTTGGAATTGCTTGCTATAGTTTTTGCTTTGAAGCTTTGGAGGCATCATCTTTTGGGTACTAAGTTTGAGCTCATTACGGATCATCAGTCTTTGAGGTATATCTTCATCCAGAAGGATTTGAATCAACGTCAGGTTAGGTGGCTTGATTTCTTTGCATATTATGACCTCGACATCAACTATACCCTTAGGAAAGCTAATGTTGTGGCCGATGCTTTGAGTCGGAAGAAGGCGATGTTGTGTCAGCTTGTTGTTTCTTCTTATCCTCTTTTGGATCGTATCATTGCTAAGCAAGATGAGGATGAGATGCTTAGGCTTATGAAGGAGAATGTTCGTAGCAGGGTTGGTGGTAGTAGTCTTGATGGTAGTGGAGCTCAGATCGATGATAGAGGGATTTTGAGGATTAATAATCGGATTTGTGTCTCGAACGTCGATGGATTGAGGCAAGAATTACTTTGGGAAAATCATCGATCCAGACATTCTATTCATCCTGGTGTGACAAAGATGTATCAGGATATGAAGAAGCTTTATTGATGGAGAGGTATGAGGCGTGATATCTCTGTCTTTGTTAGTAGGTGTGCGACTTGTCAGTAACTCAAGGCCGATCATCAAAAGACCCCTGGTTTATTGCAGCCCCTTGAGGTTTCGAATTGGAAATAGGAACAGATTTCTATGGATTTTGTTGATGGATTACCGAGGACTAGGAAGGGTAATGAGAGTACTTGGGTTATTGTGGATAGATTGACCAAGTCAGCTCATTTCATTCCGGTCAAGTCTACCTGTTTTGCTTCTAGTTTGTCTGAGATCTATATGAGGGAGATTGTTCGTCTTCATAGTGTTCCTATTAGTATTGTTTGTGATTGAAATAACATCTTTACCAGTCAGTTTTGGAAAGCTTTTCATAAATCTTTGGGTACTCACCAGAATCTGAGCACTACTTACCATCTGTAGACTAATGGTCAAACGGATCTGGAGGATCTTCTTCGTGCTTGTGTTATTCATTATGGAGGATCTTGGGAAGATCATCTCCATCTTTTCGAATTCATCTATAACAAAGTTATCAGGTATCCTATTTTAATCTTATCTTAATCTTTTATCTATCTCATTTCGTCTTTGAATCCAGGCTAGTATTGCAATGTCTCCGTTTGTCGCTCTTTACGGACGACCTTGCAGATCTCCAACTTGCTAAATTGAATCAGGTAATCGTTTGGTTCTTGGTCCTGATATGATCTTGGAAGCTTTTGAGAAGCTTGAGGAGATTAAGAGAAAGATGAGGAGTTCTTAGGATAGGTAGAAGAAGTATGCTGATCGGCGTAGGAGGAGTTTAGAGTTTTCTGTTGGTGATTAGGTTTTCCTTAAGGTCTTTCCCTTAAGGAATGTGATTCGGTTTGGTCAGAGAGGGAAGCTTGGTCCTAGGTTCATTGGTCCGTTCCGTATCTCAGAGAGGATTGGTTCATTACCTTATCGTCTGGATTTGCCTGAGAAGTTTTCTGGAGCACATAATGTATTACATATTTCGCAACTTCGTCGATATCTACAAGATCCATCTTTGATTGTCCAGCCTTCTGCTCTCAAGAGTTTGGCTATAGAGCCGAACCTTACTGTCGAGAGGAAGTCATTTCGTATTATCGATAGAGGCACAAAGCAGCTGAGAAGGAAATCTATCAACCTGGTCAAAGTGCAGTGGAGTACGGATGATCGGGATTGTACCTGGGAGACGGAGGAGACCATGCGTGCTTCGAATCCGGAATTGTTTGTTTCGGGTACTATTCGCCATTCTATCTTATCTTTCCTTGTTTTCGTGTCTCGTTCCTTTTCGAGGACGAAAAGTTTTGAGTGGGGGAGAGTGTAACAACCTATAATTTTTAACAAATATTTTTAAATAGAAGTTATTTGAAACTTTGATTTTAAATCGTTTAAAAATTGGAATTTTGGAGTTTTCAAATGTATTTTGGAATTTTGTTTATAATTACTTTTCCAAATAAAATAAAATAAAGATTTTTTGAAAATTTTATATTTTGGTCAACTTTGGTCAAACTTTGACTTTCAATTGAAATTTTTAAATTTAAATTTTAAATATCCAATCTTTTTCTTTGAAGCTGAATTTGATTCTGATATTCGTTCTACTTTTTGTTTCGTCAAATTTTGATTTATACTTTTCATATCTGATAAAATTCAGCGTTTACGCAATTATTTCAGTATCTTATTGTCTATTTTCTATTTTATTTTGGTTTGGGCTTCGATTTTCTATTGGGTTGTTGAGCTTGTTTTGATTTGGGCTTTGCAATTGGGCTTGTATTTTCCTAATAGACATGTCCCTACCTATTCATGTTGAAATGGTGCCTTTCTATTTTGCTTAGCCGTACAAAACTTTGCATCTCCATCTCTCTTCTCATTTTCCATTTCCTGACAAAGAAAATCACAGTAATTTTTCTCTTCTCTTTTCCACTTTTTCTTATTTTATTTCTTCCTCCTTATACTATGTTCGTCCATCACCATCCATGCTTCTTTGCCGACCTCATCTCCTCCACCATCTATCACCTATGACCGGCCATCACCTCATCACCATCCCCTACCCAAGCCATGCCCTCCTTGATCAAAACCACATCGCCAAAATGCTTCACAAACCCTAACCGAGCCTTCCTTGATCACCACTTCTTCCTTGCTAGCCTAGTCCACTACCAATTTCTCTACCTCCTATGCTTTGCCGTGACCACATCCTACTCCTTAGCCATAAGCAGATGGTGCCTGACCACTTGTCCAAGCCTAAACAATACCAGGTCGAGCCACATTAACCTAGTGTCGAACCACTTTAGTCACTTGGCCTTTCACTTGCCTTGACCTTTTGCCTTCATCTACCCTATCTCTTCACATTCCAGTCCATAGTCGTGCCTTTTGCTGACCATGGTCGAGCCTTGTTTTATGATGGTCAAGCCTACTTTGAAGTGGCCGAGCCTATCTCTATGTTGGTCGAGCCCCTTGCATTAGTTAAGCCATTTGATTCTACTTTGTTCATATTTTTGCATTTGTTTAATTCAAAATCTTTTGTGTTGAATGTATACTTATATCTGTTATATTTGTTTGTTTACAAGACTTGGATCTTGGCTCTTCATCCACTCAAATCTAGTTCGTGCTTTATCGTGCTTTTCAGAGTTTGATTGTGTGCCTTGTATTGTCGTCTCTGGCTTTAGAAGGTGGGTTTATCACTCTCGACATTCATACTTATATAATTGTGAAACAATGACATGTGAATGTGTAGTAGTTGATATGCTATGATGATATAAGTTCATATATGCTTGTTACATGACTTTATATGATGTTATAACCAGATTATACACTTGTTAAATCACTAGATATGATATGCTATTCTATACTATTCGTTTTCTTTTCTATTTCTCACACTGCAAGTTCCCTTTCACTATGGGTTGAAATGATACATACCCGAACAGACATTAGAATAAGGAAAAAATCGTTATGAGCTGAAATGATAGGCTCAAGTGATTTTTATTTTATTTGACTTGAGATTGTGGGTTTGAAATGATAAAACCGGATTTTTTTTAAATTATGGATTGAAATGATACATATCCGTATCACTTGACCTAGTTAGAAAATATTATATAGACCCATGGTTAAAAAATTCAATAATAGTTTTCTAAAAAAATTTAAGTATTTTTGAATTTTAAGATATATGAAATTTTAACTTAAAATTTGATTTAATGATTTTAAAATATAAAGATGTAGTGGTTTTCTATGAGTTAAGATTTTATAAGTTGATAACTGGTTTTAAACTGTAACTTAAAGATTTTTATTCATAATAACTTAATAACTAAATTTGATTTAATATGGAGTTTTAAATCCAACCTAGTAATAGTGATAGATTTTATTTTATAAAATGGATATGTTTTTATAATAAATAAGTATGATTTAAATTTAAGATATGATGTTTAAAATGTTATGGTAGAATTTGTAGCATTTCCAAAATGCTATGTTATTTAAGATATATTGTTAAAAGTGTTATACTACTTTAGATTATGTTTTAAAAATGTTGTATTTCTAAAAGATAACATTTTTGAAATGCTATTATATAACGGTCACATTTTTCAAGTGTTATGATTTTTAAATTATTACATTTTTAAAGTGCTATGACTATATTGATGGAAGTATTACATTTTTGAAATAGATATTATTTTTGGAAGAGTAATAGCATTTGGTTTTAAATGGTTTCGAAATGAAAATGTTTGTTTTAAAATGTAAACCATTTGAAATAACCATGAGTTATAATAACGTTTGGTTGTTAAAGAGACTGGGATTGGAAGTTGTCATACTCTCTGCCAACTTCGAAAAGCACTTTAACAACTGTGTACGCGGTGGAGATTCCAAAGTGAAGTAGGATGGTGGCGACGATCCTATGTGAGGTATATTCATGGACCCGACTCCTGTGAGTTGGCATAAGGTGGCTAAAACAAGAGCAATCGACGGGCTAATAAGGTAGCTCCTCTGATTGAACACACTTCTTCGTATGTCATTCTATTACTTTGTGATTGATTTGGTGCGCACCTTTGATTTTTTTTAGAGTATGGCTCGAGGTGGGCGGTAGCTGCGGTTATGGATCGAGGTGGGCGGTAGCTACGGTTATGGCTCGAGTTGGACGGTAGCTGCGGTTATGCGTTACCACCGATCCGAAAGTGCAATTGGTATATCTACCCTTGCATTGTCTAGTTGTGCCATGTCACCTGCCCTAGCGTGCTTTACTACGAGTTTGATTTGTGTCGTACCTAGGTGGCCTCCCGATCAGGAGGGACTACGGTATTATATAGACTATTACCACTATAAAATGTGTTAAGGGGGATATGGGTAACATCTTAACGCTATTTTTAAAAATATATTATACTTTACTTTAGATATTGTTATAACAGCGTATATTACTACATAGTAGATAGTTTAACGGATCCTTAAAGGATGGGCGGTCCCACGCATTCTTTAAGTTACTTATGCATTTCTATTACAGTTCACTTGAATTGGTTTACATTGTATAAGTATGTATGTCCTGACTCGAGTGTTTTGTGTTTTTCTTTGCGCTCAGGTCAGCCTGAGTATCACAGCTTTGAATTCATCTTTTGGAGCTGGGAATTTGCTGGAGATTATCTATCCATCTAGTTGTCTATCTATTTCTATTCGGTTATTTCTATTCAGCTTATGTATTAGTGGATATATATGTATTGGGATTTCCTATGGTATTTACTTTCAGATTCTAGTATTTTGTACTTGTTTTAAGACTATGTTTGTAGTAGCTTCATGAACTACTATGGTTATTTTATTTCCAATGCGAGTTATTCTGATATTTCAGTGTCTGTGATTCTGTGATTGGTTTTATTTGCTCCAAATTATATTGCAATCTATTGTTTTGAATTATTCAAGTCCGACATATGCAGTTTTATTGTCGAATTTGAATGATACAAAATAGTGGGTCTTTACAAATCAACTCTCTCTAACGGTGATAAACTACTTTATCATGTAAAACAATTCGGAGTATGTCTCTCGACATCTAGTGAGGTATAAGTTCTATAACAAATTATATCGTGACATTATTATCATATAATAATGCTATGAGATTCTCAACATTTGAAATCGCCTCAGTTATAAATTTGTGCACTTATAATTTTATATACATTATTTTTATTGTGGAAATGTTCAAGTCGATATACATAGCCTTTTTCATTGAATAAGCCATGGTTTTTTACGTGGAACATTTCCAACTTAAAGATTCTTAACTTAAATTTATTATTAACATACTACACTCAAAATGACTTATGAAGTTTGAGTTCGAACACTCCTTCATAAGGAGTTTTTGTTTCTACAAACAATTCTCTGGTACTTCATAAATACACAAGAATACTTCAAAAAACCATTTAGTGATATCAATTTGGATTTAATATTTTATTCATGTATCAAATACATAAACAAATCATGATATCGTAGACAACACACGATGCATGATAATTCCTTTTGTCAATGCAAAGAAATCGGTCTTACATATTCCATATTCAACATTTTAATAAGCCGTCCTTGCATATAATTTGGGACATTCCCGACATCTTTTATACTTACTATAAAAGATATCATTTATTAATCCAATCTTGAGTATTAAAACAACCAAGGCTGATTTTAACACAAGGACATCGTTAAAATCAAAAACGTGTTGTTTACTTATAGTTTAGAAATATAAATGCACCTTTTAATGTTCTTTCTTAGGAGCACAAGCATCTTCTGAACTTTTATTGATAATCAAACTATTTAATATTTCTATCTTATTCAATCTTGATGCTTATAAAATGATACTTTCGTATCATTTCTTGAATCATTTCCACAGAATCGCAAACTTAATATTGCTCCCACTGACTTTGAGATATTTTTTGTTAATATGTGTAAATAGCTTACTCTAAATCGTTATTTAGAATTTTCTGTTTCAATACATATGTACTGCAAAGACCCGGATTTTTTGTCGTTAATTTTGAACATTTAGTTCATTTTGAATGTTGAGTTGTGGAATGTGAATAGGATTTTTAATTAATAAATTTAATTATGGAGTTAATAATTAAAAATCACTTAAATAATTGAATTAGAGTTGAATATGAAATAATTTCTAATATTTACATAAATTCTATTTGAATTAGAATTGAGTTAGTAAGATTTTAAAATTGAAATTATTGGGCGATTTCGTAAATTTTGGAAAATCGTCGATTTAATCGACGCATTAAAATAGCGATCCTAGACACAGTCTCAGAATTCGACGAAACTTGCTTTAATAAATCCATAATAATGAATTATTATCGGATTTCAAACTTGTAGCATTTGGAGTTATCATTTGGTAATACGGGATAGAAATGCGTTGAAATTAATATAATAATTGGGTCCAAAAAGCTATCTTTTCCATACGAATGAATTAGGACTCGAAACTTGCACTATTACGTTCGGAATAGGCATATAACATTATAAACGCCTAGTGGAACGCCTCGAAAGGAGATCAGAATTTTAAGTTGCTAAAACGAAATATTTTATAATCAAATAATATTATAAATCATTTAAGTCAAAACCCTTCCTTCTACAACATGCCATTTCCCTCAACTTTAAATCGTGTCCATTCCTCTCTGCTTGCAATCATAAACTAAAATCAAACCCGTTCAAATCATAAATTGAAATTAAAATAAATCATTTCATTCTGTATAAAAAAATGTAAACGCAATTCAAATTGTGGTGACATAAGCATGATTGGAGGAAGCACGAGGAGCGATGGTCAAAACGGGTAATTGGTGGGGGAAGGTTGCTCGTGGCGGTTGTGGTTGGGGCCACGAAGGTCCAGTCTAGCACAAAAAAAAAAGAGCACGCGCGATGGCGATGGAAGGTAAGCTGCGCCGCTGAGGGACATGGCGGCGGCTTACCCGGAGCACGTCGACGAGGGGGAAATGGGTACTGGGTTTCTTGCGATGGCTGTAGCAAAAGAAACTGTTAGCTTCATAGGACCCACGAACGAGGATTGATGGCCGAAGGCGAGCGCAGTGGAGTTGGATTTGCGAGATGGCTAAGGGGTGATGGCATGTGCGACTGTTCATGGGGTGATGGAGGTTTTGGTGGGGTTGCAAGCGAGCGATGAGAATTCCATCTTGACAAAGATGAGTTCGGTTAAGAGTTAATCAAGTTGCTGATCACTTTTAGGCTAATTAAAGTAGTTAATTAGTAATTAGTTTAAATTAAAGAATTAGTTGGTTAACTAAAATTTTAATTGTTAATTTATATAATTCGTAATTTTCATACGAGGTTCAAAATTCACAAAATTGGTGGCATTGGATTCGTGATGATGTAGCACACGAAATAAAATTGGAACGGATTGCAAATAAAAATCAAAGGTGAGAAATTCTCACTCATTTGGATTACTAGAGTTTAATATAAATAGTTAAAATAAAATTAATGAATTTTGGTTAAATTTATAAATTATTATCTGTTGGATGTTATATACATATATATAATAGTATATATAATAGTAGTTGGAGTGATATCCCCGCACATTATAGCGAATCAGATCCTATGTGCCCCGCATAATAGCAGATGTGCCTATATACCGCGATATCCTCCTCGAAGTGGGATTGGTATTTTTAAGTTGTATTAACATCTATGGATGTAGGGAAATAGGTTGGAGTGATCCAACTGGAATTCTTAAAAATGTTGATTTTAAATTTCATATATAATGATATATGATGTGATAGAATAATCTATCATAGATTATTGTTGTGATGTAAATTATTGGATTATATAGTAGCACTGGCCTGAATTTTGGTATTTTAAATACCATAAATATTATTTTTGAATTTGAAGGAATTAAAAGGAGATTTTGGATGTAAATATATTTATATCGAAGTTTGGAATTTTTTTAAAGAAATTGATTTGGATAAAATGATAAAACAAATTTTTGGGTTTGTACTTAACTATTTAGGAAAATATATTTTCAATAGAAATTTAAAAATAATTTATATAGAATATTTTTAAATGAAAGATTTTTAATGATATCCGAGAGAGAAAAATATAAGAAGAAATTGAAAGTCGATATTAAAATTTTTATTGGCAGGATAAATGGAATTTATAAGGAAATGGATTTATGGAATAAAAATTTATAAATAAGATTGTTTTATAAACAAGTTAAAACTCAGAGGAGTTATAAAATTATAAACGATGTTTATAAATAAAGGAAATCGATAATAGATGAAATTTTAGGAATATAAAATTCATACGGTGAATTTATATTAGAATATGGAAATGGGTCAAAAAAAATAGTGGATACTATTTCTGAAAACGAAAAGGGTTAAGGAGATCAAAATGTAAGCGATGTGATGGAAATCGAGTGGAAGTTATAAATTAATCGGTTATTGAGGTTTTAGAAATATATTTTTATTTTTAAGAAGTTAAGTTGTTTTAAAAAGGGAAGTTTTATTTATTAAACTATGTAATTTTGAACAAGTAGTTTTGAAATACAATGGGAAATGAATTTTTCAACTATTTAATATTTATTTTATTTTTAATAAATTCTAAATTTTTTTTAAAATCAGCTTTGAAATTGATTTCTTTATCTAAAAATGAGTTATTGATGTTTATAAAAGAGTTTCGATATTTTAAATAATTACTTAAACATGTTTACAAATAAATTATTATTCTTTTAATACTTATTATATGTATATTGATTTGGAATGATTGGAATTTATTTATAAATTCACTCGAGATTGCGAACGAAGTTTATTTAACGGATAACTTATTATAAAAGGAAAATCTCGTAATAAAATTATTGGAACTTAAGGGAGGTTCCGATATATTAGGAATAAGAACTTCGTGATTGAATCTAAAGTCATAGAGAAGTTATAAATACATAGAAGAGATTATAAGTGGATATAATCAATTTTGAAAAGGTACAAGAATTAATGTAAATTCTAGAAACTTATGAAATAAGTTACGAAATATTCTCCGAAGTGTTGATATTTGAAATGACTTCGGAAAATAAGGCTTATAAAATTTCAAGTATAAGAATAGAAATTTTGGAATATCTCTAAGTGTTGAGATGATTTAGAAATATCCTGTCATGAATTGAAGTATTTGAAATTGTTTTCAAATTTTGGAAGGGATTTGAATATATACCTTATAAAGATATATGAAAATAAATATTTTGACAAAAATTATAATAAGGCCTAGTGACTACTTATGGATGTTTTATTGATAGTAAATAACCGACTATCAACATTGGCCAATTTCATTAATCGTTTCGAAGAGATCGTGATCGGATTTAATTATCCAAAAATAACTTAGATCCGGCTTGAACTTACGAATGAATACCGTGAAGATGATGAAGACGGTGATTCATTTTGTCTAGACCCAGGACAACTTGTATGGATGAATGCTAACGTCATTCGAGGATGATGAGCATTCTAAGTGGAATTGTTCCTTGAAAGGTAATATTTAGCCTCAAGCCTCATCAACCGGGAATGACTAAAACAGAGGAGATGCAGCAAGCCTAAGTGGGTGACACCCAATTAGGGTATGTTATCACTTTACTAGATATCCTTGAAAACATATATACTATGGATATGGTTGTGCATGAAAGAAGGAGCACTCAATTTTGAAGTGTGGGAACACCTGGGGTGATAACATATTCGGTCTATCTAGGTTAGGGGTGGGCCGGTCTTGTTTAGCAATGGATCTTGGCGAGGTCCTCGGTAAATTGTTCTAGAGGTGTAGTGTGATGGGAGGTACCCTAGTGGCCCAGTCATTGTATGGGACCCATTCTCCAATAATCGCCGTACGGTTTTGATTGTGCCCAACTATGTTGGAACGTGAGATGCAAGCATTTCAGCTATTTTCTATTTACTTTGATTAGACATTATTATAATATCAGATGATTTTGATAAAAATATTTTGGTTATCGTAAGGTAAAAACTCGTATTGTTTATGTATGATGTGGTCTTACGTGATACCTTTGTTTTCAAAGGACTTTTGAGAAAAGTTAATAATTCAAATTGAGTGTGTTTTCTCACACTGGTTTTCCAGACTGACTTGGGTTTTATTTATTATAGTACTCGGACCAAACTGAGTATTACAGTTTCAGGTTAGAATGTTATGGAGCTCAGGAGACGAGCAAGAGGAGTTCGAACATATTTCCATACCTGGTTTATATTTCTGTTGTGTAAGGGCAAGTGATTATAACTGTCCAGATTGATGTATTGGTTGTTGTACTCTGATGTTTGTAAGTATATAAACTGTTACAGATTCTTTTATATAAAAACATGTTATTGTATATTATATTTTGTTCTGCTGCGATTATGAGATTCTGTGTTGTTGTTTATTTTTCTTTTATCTCTTTCTACTTCTTTACTCTAGTTATTCACTCTTTTGTACAATTTGGGTTGAACAAGGATGAATTATTATCAACTCAAAGGGTACAGAACTACGGGTTTCTACACTTGGTGTCAGAGCTGAAGGTTAAGCGAGAACCTTGGCCCTGGTGGGAATTACTCATTAGAGATAGAGTCGGTAGTACTCTTGAATGAGTTGAGGGTAATAATAGATATGAGTGCATATTTTTTAGCGAATATAACTTTTTTTGTATTGTGTTGATTTGTTTGTTGAGTGGCATATAAATTCTGTTCGAGTAGTGGGAGTCCACTAAATCGATTGGAGTTTCTAAACACTTAAACAAGATAAGCTAACATAGTATGGTTTCAAAGCGGGTAAATGAAATAATTTTACCAAAATTATATTTTGATATAAACGGAATAATTTTCTAGAAATTATTATAGTAGACTAATGTGTTTGGTTATGATTATATAACCAAAATAAGATTTTAAAATTTGGAATAGTTATAAAAACCAAATCGGATTGTATAAGAATAAATTATTCAAGTGAATTAAAAACTAAAAATGGATTCAAACCAAAATTTGGAAAATTTAAATCTCGGATATTTTTAGAAGTATTTTCCAAAGTGTTTGAAGATAAATAATAGTATTATTATTTTGAAGATAGTTTTGAATAGAAAAATGGTTTTAAATGGATTTTGGGAAGGGATGACACTGAACTCACTTCAGTCGTTGGAAAATAATCCTAGTGATGACTGCGCAGCATCTTCAGTATTCATTTTTGAGTTTCTAAGTGACGAGTTACTACCATAGTAAATTAATATGGAGATTTTTGGTGAAAACAAGTGTTGTTTTGGAAATTTCGAAGGGAAATTGTTTTGGAATGGAACCAAATGAATTTTGAAAATCCAAGGAAGTGGTTTGTTAAACCAAAAAGAGTGTATATATATTATATATATGATTTCAAAGTGATTTTGAATAAATACCGGGTGTTTTAAAATTCTGTAATCCTATGGAAGATGATATTTATAAGGAGGGAAGTGTGAAAAATTGAAGTTGGCATATAATTTAAAGTAAGAAAGTTAAAATGGAATTCAGCTTAAGTTAAGTTAGATAGATTAAATTTTAAAAATTTGATTGATTGTATTTGAATTGAATTAATATAGTGTATTAATGAAAAGGGGGTTAACTTAAGCGAAGTAATTGAAATATATAATGAAATTGAAGTAAATAAACTGTGAATTGTGAAATAATTATATAACCATAAGGTATAAATTTTGAATGAAATGAAATTTGAGTGAAGAATATGTAATTGTAAATAAGTGAGTTTGTGTAGCTTGAATCTGAATTAATGGAATAAAATATACTTGGGCTATAAAATAAATGTATAATCTCGAGTTAAAAATAAAATGTGAATATATTCGAGTATAGAATTGATGGAAATGTGAAAAATAAGTTATGACTTATAAAATTTAAAAGTTAAATAGAAAACCCAAAATAAAAATGGTGTAATATTTTAAAGTGAAGAAATAAAGTCCAAACTTGAATTTTAAATGAAATTGAACTCAAGTAAATTAAATGGAGTGATTTTTGGAATAAAAATCTAATTATGAAATGGAAAATGGAATTAATTAAATAGATGGATTAGTTAGTAGATTGAATATTGGAATTGAAACTTGAGTTATAAAGAGAATTCGACTTAATAATAAGAAAATTAAATATATTTTGAAATGTCATCGAATAAAACAGAAATGGTTTGAAATAGAGATGATTTAAGTTACAAATAAATTCAATTTTGAGTATAAATAAATTGATTATGGCCTTGGATGCGAATTAAATAAATTCAAGAATGAATTTGAGTATGGAATTAAAATTTGAAGTGGTTGGATGAATGAACTAATTAATTAATTAGTAAATGAAATGGAAGATGGTTGAAATGAAAATAAATTTTAGTTATAAGGTGGTAATAATTTAAAATAATGAATTAACTTAAGTAAATATTTTGAATGGAAGCATGGCTTAAATAAATTTGTGAAATGGTTATTTAATGAAGTAGCGTGGAATGATTCCGAGTTTAATAAAATGAATTTGGAAGTAATGAAAATAGATATGAAGAATGCAACTGAATTGATTTTGAGAAAATTTGAAATGGAATAAAATTGAACATAAATTGAGTAGGAATCAAATTTAAAATAGCTATTAGCTTAAATGATTACTCTATTAAATGAACATCACCAAATTTGCATAGAAAAATTTGTCATTTGCATAAATGGAAGTAAATAAAAATTCTATGAATCAATAGAAGTGAAATAAATTGATTTCTAAATCATTTTGGAATGGATATGAGTTTGTTTGGCATCAAAATAAATTGAATGGAAGGAAATTGAGTTGTAAATCATTCGAATTGAATATGAATTGATTAAAAGCAATTAAATTAGTATCGGAACCTTATAATTGCTTACAATATATGTTGGGCATGATTGGGTTATGAAGTTTATGTGTTGTCATTATTTTAATAAGTGAAATGTTATTGAATTTGATATTTTGGTTCTTACATGGTTTAAATTGAGTAAGTACAAAGGGACTATTTGGCAAGATTTGGGTTGTGAAATTTCTTTCGAAGTAAATGCTTGCTTAGTAATGCGTAAAAACGCTAAGTAAGGTATGTTTTTGGATTAAATACAGCAAAATATAAAAAATTGATATATATATATATATATATATTGTTTTTCGACCGTGTGGGTCGATGCATATATATTTATCTCTCTTGTCATATTGCAAAAGATCCTCCTTACAAGGGAGACTCTGCCAAAAAAATTCCGAAATTTAGGGTGTTAGAAAAGTTTTGAAAATTTTGGTAGAATTTCTGTTAATGACAATTTGATTTCCAATTTTGATTGAAATAAAGGGTTTGGATTTAGAATTTAAAACTAATTGTTTGTTTGGAACTAAAAGGATAGAAAAGTGAAATATCGAGTTTTAACTAAGTGTTTTTGATAGGTTAACGGGTTTGGAGCATTTTCAAACCGTAGCAATTTCGGGGACGAAATTCTTTTAAGAGGGGAGGAATATAACGGCCAGGATTTTTGGTCGTTAATTTTGAACATTTAATTCATTTTTAATGTTGAGTTTTGAAATGTGAATGGGATTTCAATATGAAGTTTATCGATCAAAAATATTGTAATAAAAACTTAAGTTCCAACTATAGTGGTTTAATTAATAAATTTAATTATGGAGTCGATAATTAAAAATCACTTAAATAATTGAGTTGGAGTTAAATATGAAATCGAAATGATTTCTGATATTTATATAAATTCTATTTGAATTAGAATTGAGTTCGTATGATTTTAAAACTAAAATTTGAGCGATTTCGTAAATTTTGGGAATCGTCGATTTAATCGACGCATTAAAATAGCGATCCGGAACACAGTCTCGGAATTCCACCAAACTAGTTTTATTGAACCCGTAATAAGGTACTATTATCGGATTTAAATTTTCATAGCGTTTGGAATTATTGTTTGGTCATACGGGATAGAAACGCGTTGAAATTAATATCGAAATTTATATAATAATTGGGTCCAAAAAGCTATCTTCTCCATACGATCGAATTAAGACTCGAAACTTGTTTCATTGCGCTCGGAATAAGGGTATAACATTATAAACTTCTAGCGGCACACCTGGATAAGAGATCGGATTTTTAAGTTGCTAAATGAGATATTTTATAATTAAATAACATTATAAATCGTTCAAGTCAAAATCATACCTTCTGCGACACGCCATTTCCCTCAACTTTAAGTCGTGCCCATCCCTCTCTGCTTTCATTCATAAATCGAAATCAAACCCGCTCAAATCACTCTTTCTCTCCCCCTTTCCTTCATTTCAAAAAGAAAAAGAAAAAAATTAAACGAAATCAATTCGTTTTGTGTATAAAAAAACGTAAACGAGATTCAAATCACGATGACAGATGTGACGACTAGATTTTTAACATTTGTTAATTGGGTCATTAACTGAATTAAATCATTGGAATTACTGATTTTATAAGTCGAACATATAAAATTCTGATAGTTAAAATATCTAAATATATATAAATTGAATTAAAAACTATATTGGATATCGCATTATAAGATCTTTGAATTCTATAAGAAAATAAATTATATGTATATATAAAACTCCACCCTTTAAATTAAGATAATATACCCATAAATATATATAGATAAATACATACAAACTTATAATGGTTGAAGAGATATATATATATATATAAGTATATGAATATACAAGTATATGATTACATGCCATATGAAATAATATATATGAAAGTTAAGAAAAAAATGTGAATATAGTAACAAACAATACATAAGAAATGTTTAGAAGGATATGTATAAGTATATATATGATGGCAAATACATATATATACATAAGAATATATATACATATATATCAATTCATATGAAATGATTGGAAACAAAAAAGGAGACGACATCAATTCATGCATACAAAATTTTAACTCAAGCATACATTATATCATTCAATTTCAAATCACTATGAAATCTTATTTTTTTTCAAGCTTTTGTAATACTTTAAATCTCTTTATAAAATCAAATCAGGTCAAAGCAAAATTTCTAACCAAAGAAAAGATTAAAAAAATTAAAGAAAGGTGAAAAAAAGGAACTTACTATATACAACACAAACAATGAAGCAATGTCACAGTAAAATAGGAATACAATAGGCAATCAAATAATTCTAGAAAATCGATTATTGTAATTCACGTTTTCATAAATATAATTAGAATCGACTGAGAAAATGATGATTTTTAATAGCTTAATCATGATCTTTAGTCATGTGTTGCGTGATGTAACAACCCGTATATTTAACGATTTTATATTTAAATGTTTTATTTAAATATAGCGTCGTTAGTCGGATTTAGGTCCGAAATGTTACTTTCTGCAAATGGCCGAATTGGAACTCGAAACTACCTCCATTGGTTCCAAAATGGCGTTTGCGATCTTTTTGAGTATAATCTTTGATACGTTTGGAGTTTGTGAATTTTTGCAACTTTTTTATTTGGGTTTTGGGTTTGGGTTCAGCCCATTTGTTAGTTTAAACCCCTAACTCAGCCCTCTCTTCATCCATTCTCTCATTCCACTCCTCCAAGCTTAAGTAAAAACTGAAATGGTGGAAGGGAAGAGGAAATAGAAATTGCTAGCCCTAGTTTCTTCTTTGCAAACTCCAAATTCTTGCTCCAAAATCAAAGAGAAGCCATTGGTAAGCTCTTCTTCATCTTCTCCAACTCTTCTCCTCTTCAATTTTAGAAAATTTCCTAAACCTAAATTGGAAAATATGTGTTTTATTCTTAGATTTAAGCTTGTTGAGTTGAAGTAGTGTTTGGTTGGTCTTCTCCTTTATATTGAGCTTCATCTTCTTTGTTTTTGGTTAAAAGGTGAGTTTTGAACTCACATCTACTTCTTTTGATATCATGGATGTTAGGTATGAATTCCTAACACTTGTTCATGTGCATTTGCTTTTGATTTGGGTTGATTCGGTGAAATTGCCAAATTATGATTTTTGAAGCCAAATCTTTGAAAATCCTTATATGGATGATGTTTATGTTGTTCGGAGTGTTTGGGTGTGTCGTTAAGGTTGGGTAGTCGTTTGGCGTAAGCCCATAATCAACACGCATCCGATTGCTTTCGATTTGTTTGTCCATAGTTGGCCTAGGTTCAGAAAATGCCTGAACATTGAGTTTCAGACGTCTGAAATGCCCATTTCAGACGTCTGAATATTGTTCTTGGGAAGAAATTTATTCCCAGATTCAGACATCTGAATTTATATTCCAAACATCTGAGTTGGCTAAATTTCGACCAGAAAGGAAATAGGCAAAATATTTCCCATTTCAGACGTCTGGATGTTAGGATTCAGACGTCTGAATTCTGTTTTGGAAAACAAATTGATTTCCAGATTCAGACGTCTGAATCCCTTCTTTCAGACGTCTGAATATGCTGTTTTTGGCCAATTTGCCTTATTCGTTTAATTTTCCAAATTTAATCGATGCATATTGATTCTAATTAGTTGCTTATGCGTATTTGACCTTGATAATTCCTTTTTGAATTCATTCACGGGTTTTTATAAATTATTTCTTCAAATTGTATTAAAAGTTCGCTTCTCCGATTTATAAATTCTATTTAAACCACACGTACAATTTCGCACTTTGAGCGAAGTGGAAGGGTGATTAAATGGTTGGGCAAAACACGGACCATGAATCTGTGCGTTTATCCTTCCGATTAATCCCCGACCTATTCAATTGCTCGTTTTAACCTTCGGTTTTGGTTTATCGATGATATGAGGTAAACTTTGTACTGCTTTGAGTGTGAAAGTGGCTGACGGATAGTAAACTGTTTAGTGCGAACGAGTGGTTATGGGACATACGTTAACACTTTTCAGATTCCTTTTCGAGAGTTGTGACACATTCCGCCAGTTAGTGGTGTCCAGTACTGGGCCATCGGACCTTCACCACTACGGTTTGTTGCCTTCGGGTATGTTGCCTTCAGGTATGTTGCCTTCGGGTATGTGCCTTCGGGTTTGTGCCTTCGGGTTTGTTGCATATAGTATCGCTTCCGATGTTGGTCGTTATGAGCCGCATGGGTGATATTGGGTTGCCCTTTAGTATCGCTTCCGATGTTGGTCGTTATGAGCCGCATGGGTGATATTGGGTTTGGAGTCTTCGGGCTCATGGATCCTTGTTTATACAGTACTGAGCTCAAGCAATATTCTGATGTTTCATTCATATGTATATTCCATTGGTATCGCCCTTCGGTGTTGGTCATTATGAGTCGCATGATGCGTAGCGTTTACCTTGTGGAACTTGTATACCTTATTGGTATTTGTTATTGCCTTTTGGCTTGTTTTGGGATATTCTTATCCTTTGTTTCTATGAGTTGCCGATGATATGAGGCTTGTTGTCATATGTTTCATCTTTTTGTTAGATGATTGTGTTATCTCTTTTAGAGATATTTGTTATACATTGTAACCTTGCAGGTTTATTGTTGTTCAGTTTATCTAACTGATATGTTTAGCTAGACTGACCCGTGTATTTTATACTCGGGTCAGACCGAGATGTTTCAGGTTAGGTGCTTTTGGACTTAGCCTATTTTGCTTCCGCAATGGACTATTCAGCTTGTTCCTTTTTGTTATAGCTTTTTGTGTGGTCCTATCTTGTTGTAACTCTGATATGTATTCTATTGACTCGTCTGTATATTGTGGTCTGCTATACCACTTGACATGTATTGTTTTGTAAACTCTGTTATGTATCAGTATATGTGTATATGATGATCTACGGTTCTGTGATGTATTTTACATTTGAGTTATTATATTCTGTTCTGATAGATCCAACCACCTATGGTTTTGTTTTAAGTATTCATTGGGTATGTCGACCTGCTTGGTAGTCTATTGTCGATGTATTCAATAGATAATTAGAGCAAGGCTATAGATGGTCGCTCCCAACCAGCCTTATTCTCCGTGTTAGTTGACGGCATTACCTTGTAGTGTCCTTGGCTAGCGTGGGTATAGAGGTGGGCGTCACAGCGTGGTATCAGAGCTGAGTTCAGGACAAAATATGATAAACACAGAATAGGGCACATATTACGGTACATCAAAGTGTACAAGTGATACAAATCTTTGAATCATCGTGTCTCTTTATTCCATCAAGGTTAGATAGAATTTGGGAATACGTCTAGGAATGAATTTTATTCCGTAGTATTCCGTAATGAAGTATCTACCTTGTGAATAATCTTGTTCTTATCTTACTTTCAGCGTATGGCTGGAAGAGGCAGGGGACGACGTTCGGATGCTGGGCAATCCAGTGGCACACATCCGGATGGCGTTTATATGTCTGCTGATCATTTTTTGGAGTTGTTTAGGAGCACTCAGCCTCCAGTTCCTCCTCGAATGTCTCCACCTCGCAAGTCTGCCTTTGCACGTCAGTGCAGTGATTTTGCTCATCTTGGAGGAAAGCCGTTTAAAGCCACTGAATCCGTTCTTGAAGTCCAAGCTTGGTTTCGCACGTGCGAGCGTATCTTCTCTCGTATGGATCTTTCTGACCATGATAGAGTTCTTGTAACTTCTAGCTTATTACAAGAGCGTGCTCTTGATTGGTATGAGCTTCTTGTAGCCAAGATTGATGAGTCTACTCTTTCTTGGACTCAGTTTCGGGAGCGATTTGAACTCAAGTTCGTTCCTGAATCTGAAAAAAATTTATTGACCCGTCGCTTCCTTGAATTGAAGTAAGGAAAATCTTCTGTTTCTGAGTATGTTGCATCATTCGAGGCTTTATCTAAGTATGGTCTTGAATTCATCAGCACTTCTTATAAGAAGAATTTGAAGTTTGTTTCTGGTCTTAAGAAATATCTTAAGAAATCTTTGTTGCTCCAACTTAAACTTTCTTTTGAGGAGTTGGTTGATTCGGCACTTCATCTCGAGACCGTCGAGAAGGAGTGTGATAGTGATGTGGATGTTGAGGTTTCCAAGAACCCCAACAAGAGGCCGTTTCCAATTTAGAAGTCCAGGTCTTTTCCTTAGAAGAAGAAGAAGACTGGTGGTCCTAGTTCTCAGCCTCAACCTTCTGGGACACCTTTCGTTCGAAAGTGTTTCAATTGTGGTTCTCCGGATCATGTTATTCGAGCTTGTCCTAAGCCTCTCTTCTGCCATTATTGCAAGAAGGAAGGTCATCATATTTCAGCTTGCCCTACTGTTCCGGCTGGTGCTAAGTCTAGCAATCTTTATGCTACCAAGGCTTCTAAAGGTCCTTCTCAGTCCAAAGGTATATCTCCATCTATTTTGGAAGGTTCTATTTTATTTCAGGATCATAGTATACGAGTTCTTTTCGATACGGGTGCTTCACATTCTTTCGTATCGAAGAAGCTCGTTGATGATTTATCTTTGGATGTTTCTTGTATGATTACTTCTTTAAGGATTGCGAATCCTATTGGGGGATCCGCGACCCTTAGTTTGCTTTGTGATGATGTTGAGATTGTTTTGTGTGGTTTTTCTTTTCGTGCGAATCTACACGTTATTTCTTGTCTGGCATTTGATATGATTTTGGGTATGGACTGGCTAGTGAGATATGATGCCAGGATTATTCGTTCGGAGAGAATTATATATCTTCGACATCCGGATTCGCCTACTCAGTTATCTCTTATTCTTCGGGATGTGGATAATTCCGAAATGGCTTTATATTCTCTTGACTCGCGAGATGATAATGATATATCTCGTATTCCTATTGCTTGTGACTTTTCTGATGTTTTTGAGCCTGTCTTGGGTTTGCCACCTAAGCGGGCGATTGAGTTCCGCATTGATCTCATTCCAGGCGCGCAGCCAGTTAGTCGTCCTCCTACGTGGATGTCTATAAGGGAAAATGAGGAACTTAAGAAGCAGCTTTTAGAGCTTGAGTCCAAGCAGTTGATTCGGTCCAGTTTTTCTCCATGGGGATCCGCGGTTGTCTTTGTGAGGAAGTCTGATGGAACTCTTAGGCTTTGCATTGACTATCGCAAACTTAACGAGTTGACCATTAGGAATAGGTACCCATTGCCTAGGATCGATGATATGTTCGATCTATTGAGTGGTGCTAAGGTCTTTTCTCAGCTAGACCTTGCCACGGGTTTTCATCAGTTACGAGTCGCGGAGGATAGCATACCTCTTACCACTTTCCGCACTCGTTATGGTTCTTTTGAGTGGCTCGTTATGCCGTTCGGTTTGACGAACGCTCCTGCTTTCTTTGTCGAACTCATGAATCGGGTATTCCGGGAATATCTCGACAAGTTCGTTCTTGTGTTCATTGATGATATCCTTATTTATTCTAAGTCTGAAGCTGAGCATGCTAATCACTTGAGAATTGTCTTGAGTACCCTCCGTCATCATCAGCTTAAAGCCAAATTCTTCAAGTGCCACTTTTGGGAGAATAAGGTTAAGTTCTTAGGCCATGTTGTATCTTCCGATGGCATTTCTGTCGATCCCTCAAAGATCGAAGCCATCCAGAATTGGAATAGGCCTGAGAATGTGCATGAGATTCGTAGTTTCCTTGGATTGGCGGGTTATTACCGTCGGTTCATTAAGGATTTTTCTCGTGTTGTGCTTCCTCTCACTTGCCTTACTCGGAAAGGCATTCGTTTTGATTGGTCCGACAAGTGTGAAGCTTCCTTTCTGACGTTGAAGGAACTTCTCACTAATGCTCCTATTCTTGTGGTTCCCGAAGGGAATCATGATCTTGTTGTCTAGACCGATGCTTGTGGTAGTGGTCTCGGTGCTGTTCTTATGCAGAAAGATTGGGTAGTTGCTTATGCTTCTAGGCAACTGCGTCCGAATGAAGTTCGCTATGCCACTCATGATCTTGAGTTAGCCGCCGATGTCTTCGCCTTGAAGATTTGGCGACACTATTTATTGGGCGAGCGCTTCATTCTCTATACCGATCATAAATCTTTGAAGTATTTGTTTACTCAGAAGGAACTCAATATGAGACAACAGCGTTGGCTCGAGTTTCTTGCTTCCTACGACTTTGATATCCAGTATACCCCTGGTAAGGGTAATCGTGTTGCTGATGCGCTTAGTCGCAAACATTCGGCTGTTATTTCTATGATGCTTGCCGAATGGGATGTTCTTGAGACTCTATCTTTTTGTGAAATTCGTGATCGAGGTTCATCTTCTGATTCTCCTATTCTATTATTTAGTTTGGGAGCTCGACCTATTTTATTGGATCGTATTGCCGATGCCCAGCGGCGTGATCCTGATTTGTTGCATCTTATTCAGCTTTGTGAGTCTGAATCTTGTGATGAGGCGTTGTGGGATTTTAGTATTGATTCTCATGGGTGTCTTCATAAGAAGAACCGTCTTTTTGTGCCTTCTGATTTTGCGCTTAGGCATGACATTCTTGATGACTGTCACCGTTCTAAGTATACTATTCATCCCGGTAGTAGTAAGATGTATGCCGATATGCATCGTCTTTATTATTGGGAAGGCATGAACCGCGATGTGGCGAGTTATGTGAGTAATTGCATAACTTGTCAGCGTTTTAAGGCCAAGCATCAGCGTCCTTCTGGTCTTCTTCAGCCTCTTGAGATTCCATTATGGAAATGGGATCAGATTTCTATGGATTTCATTGATGGCCTACCTCGTTCGAGATCTGGCCATTCTAGCATTTGGGTTATTGTTGATCGTCTCACCAAGTCTGCTCATTTTGTCCCTATTAAGTCTAATAGGACTGCTTCGCATTTGGCTAAGTTATATGTCAAGGAAATCGTGAGACTTCACGGTGTTCCTAGTTCTATTGTGAGTGATCGTGATACTTTATTCACGAGTCATTTTTGGAAGAGTCTTCAGCAAGCTTTGGGAACAAAGCTTAATTTTGGTACAGCTTATCATCCGCAGTCTGACGAACAGACTGAACGGGTGAATCATATCTTGGAAGATCTTCTCCATATTTGTATTTTTGATTTTGGTGGAAGTTGGGAGGATCACCTACCTCTTGTAGAGTTCTCCTACAACAATAGTTTTCAGTCTAGTATCGGTATGGCTCCTTTCGAAGCCTTATACGGAAGGCCATGTCGATCACCTTCTTGTTGGTTAGAATCTGGAGAGAAGCTTATTCTTGGTCTAGATTTTGTTCGTGATTCTTCCGAGAAGATTGATCTTATTTGGTTGAGAATGAAAGAGGCACAGAGTCGCCAGAAATCCTACGCGGACAACCGTAGGAAGCCTCTCGAGTTCTCGATTGGTGATCTTGTTTTTATTCGTGTTTCTCCTTTGAAGGGGGTTATGCGTTTCAGTACGACTGGGAAATTGGCTCCTCGTTATATAGGACCATTTTCTATTACTGAACGTATTGGCCCTGTGGCTTATAGAGTTTCACTTCCAGCTCATTTATCTGGTATTCATGACGTGTTTCACGTCTCGCAACTTCGGAAGTGTCTTCGGGAGTCGGATTCTGTTGTTACTTCTCCTGATTTGCAAGAGCTTGAGGTCTCACCAGACTTATCTATTGTACAGCAACCTATTCGCGTGCTTGACACGGAGGTGCGACACCTTCGAAACAATAACGTGCCGCTCGTTAAGGTTCAATGGTCCGTTAATCCCAATGACTGTACTTGGGAAACCAGAGAGTTTATTGAGCGATCTTATCCGGGGTTTCTATCTTATCTTGTGAACGGTGAGTATGTCTTTTCATCTCAAGCTTATTTCCTTCTTCTTTTGAATGTTGTATATATGTAGTTGTTACAAATATCGTCTCTAAGAATTGCGGGGACGCAATTTTGTAAGGAGGGGAGATCTGTAACAACCCGTATATTTAACGATTTTATATTTAAATGTTTTATTTAAATATAGCGTCGTTAGTCGGATTTAGGTCCGAAATGTTACTTTCTGCAAATGGCCGAATTGGAACTCGAAACTACCTCCATTGGTTCCAAAATGGCGTTTGCGATCTTTTTGAGTATAATCTTTGATACGTTTGGAGTTTGTGAATTTTTGCAACTTTTTTATTTGGGTTTTGGGTTTGGGTTCAGCCCATTTGTTAGTTTAAACCCCTAACTCAGCCCTCTCTTCATCCATTCTCTCATTCCACTCCTCCAAGCTTAAGTAAAAACTGAAATGGTGGAAGGGAAGAGGAAATAGAAATTGCTAGCCCTAGTTTCTTCTTTGCAAACTCCAAATTCTTGCTCCAAAATCAAAGAGAAGCCATTGGTAAGCTCTTCTTCATCTTCTCCAACTCTTCTCCTCTTCAATTTTAGAAAATTTCCTAAACCTAAATTGGAAAATATGTGTTTTATTCTTAGATTTAAGCTTGTTGAGTTGAAGTAGTGTTTGGTTGGTCTTCTCCTTTATATTGAGCTTCATCTTCTTTGTTTTTGGTTAAAAGGTGAGTTTTGAACTCACATCTACTTCTTTTGATATCATGGATGTTAGGTATGAATTCCTAACACTTGTTCATGTGCATTTGCTTTTGATTTGGGTTGATTCGGTGAAATTGCCAAATTATGATTTTTGAAGCCAAATCTTTGAAAATCCTTATATGGATGATGTTTATGTTGTTCGGAGTGTTTGGGTGTGTCGTTAAGGTTGGGTAGTCGTTTGACGTAAGCCCATAATCAACACGCATCCGATTGCTTTCGATTTGTTTGGCCATAGTTGGCCTAGGTTCAGGAAATGCCTGAACATTGAGTTTCAGACGTCTGAAATGCCCATTTCGTACGTCTGAATATTGTTCTTGGGAAGAAATTTATTCCCAGATTCAGACGTCTGAATTTATATTCCAGACGTCTGAGTTGGCTAAATTTCGACCAGAAAGGAAATAGGCAAAATATTGCCCATTTCAGACGTCTGGATGTTAGGATTCAGACGTCTGAAATCTGTTTTGGAAAACAAATTGATTTCCAGATTCAGACGTCTGAATCCCTTCTTTCAGACGTCTGAATATGCTGTTTTTGGCCAATTTGCCTTGTTCGTTTAATTTTCCAAATTTAATCGATGCATATTGATTCCAATTAGTTGCTTATGCGTATTTGACCTTGATAATTCCTTTTTGAATTCATTCACGGGTTTTTATAAATTATTTCTTCAAATTGTATTAAAAGTTCGCTTCTTCGATTTATAAATTCTATTTAAACCACACATACAATTTCGCACTTCGAGCGAAGTGGAAGGGTGATTAAATGGTTGGGCAAAACACGGACCATGAATCTGTGTGTTTATCTTTCCGATTAATCCCCGACCTATTCAATTGATCGTTTTAACCTTCGGGTTTGGTTTATCGATGATATGAGGTAAACTTTGTACTGCTTTGAGTGTGAAAGTGGCTGACGGATAGTAAACCATTTAGTACGAACGAGTGGTTATGGGATATACGTTAACACTTTTCGGATTCCTTTTCGAGAGTTGTGGCACATTCCGCCAGTTAGTGGTGTCCAGTACTGGGCCTTCGAACCTTCACCACTACGGTTTGTTGCCTTCGGGTATGTTGCCTTCAGGTATGTTGCCTTCGGGTATGTGCCTTCGGGTTTGTGCCTTCGGGTTTGTGCCTTCGGGTTTGTGCCTATAGTATCGCTTCCGATGTTGGTCGTTATGAGCCGCATGGGTGATATTGGGTTGCCCTTTAGTATCGCTTCCGATGTTGGTCGTTATGAGCCGCATGGGTGATATTGGGTTTGGAGTCTTCGGGATCATGGATCCTTGTTTATACAGTACTAAGCTCGAGCAATATTCTGATGTTCCATTCATATGTATATTCCCTTGGTATCGCCCTTCGGTGTTGGTCATTATGAGCCGCATGATGCGTAGCGTTTACCTTGTGGAACTTGTATACCTTATTGGTACTTGTTATTGCCTTTTGGCTTGTTTTGGGATATTCTTATCCTTTGTTTCTATGAGTTGCCGATGATATGAGGCTTGTTATCATATGTTTCATCTTTTTGTTAGATGATTGTGTTATCTCTTTTATAGATATTTGTTATACATTGTAACCTTGCAGGTTTATTGTTGTTCAGTTTATCTAACTGATATGTTTAGCTAGACTGACCCGTGTATTTTATACTCGGGTCAGACCGAGATGTTTCAGGTTAGGTGCTTTTGGACTTAGCCTATTTTGCTTCCGCAATGGACTATTCAGCTTGTTCCTTTTTGTTATAGATTTTTGTGTAGTCCTATCTTGTTGTAACTTTGATATGTATTCTATTGACTCGTCTGTATATTATGGTCTGCTATACCACTTGACATGTATTGTTTTGTAAACTCTGTTATGTATCGGTATATGTGTATATGATGATCTACGGTTCTGTGATGTATATTACATTTGAGTTATTATATTCTGTTCTGATAGATCCAACCACCTATGGTTTTGTTTTAAGTATTCATTGGGTATGTCGACCTGCTTGGTAGTCTATTGTCGATGTATTCAATAGATAATTAGAGCAAGGCTATAGATGGTCGCTCCCAACCAGCCTTATTCTCCGTGTTAGTTGACGGCATTACCTTGTAGTGTCCTTGGCTAGCGTGGGTATAGAGGTGGGGCGTCACACGTGAGGTATGGGAAGTTGAATGGGGTTTGGGGTTTTGGAAATTTTCGACGATGTGGTGGTGCATCCATGAAAAATATGGTGGTGATTTTTAGAGGCTCGGGTTGTTGCGTCGAATTGGATTTAGGGTTTTAGCTTCATTTTGAGGCGGTACGGTTTTCAAGACTGTGGGGAGGAACAAGGATGGGTAGAGGTATGCGGTCCAAGAGGGATGGAGAGAGGATGCTTCGGCGATGCTCCAGGTGAAGTTTGGCATGGAGCAGTAGGGTAGGATAGCTGGTCGAGGTGATGGTGGGTTCAACGTTCATCCCAGGATTTTTGGTTTGAAGCTCGAAATTTTGTACAAGGGTTTTCCGGCGCATTTCAAGGTGATGAATGGGAACGTGGGGTCGAGGGTGACTGTGATGGATGATCGTCGGTGAGAGGTCATGACCATAGGTGACGTGCATGTACATGCATGCATGCACGATTGAGTAAGGGAGAAGAGAAAAGGGAAAAGAACAAAGGGGAGAAAGCTGGAAAAAAAGAAGGGAAGAAAGAAAAGAAAGGAAGCGGGTCGGAGAAGAAAGTTTGGGCCAGAAAGAAAAAAATAAAAATAAAAAGAAAAAAATAAAGAATAAGAAAATAAAAGAATAAAAAGAAAGGAAGGAAAAAAAATAAGGAAAGAAAACAAGACAAAAGAGAAATAAAGAACAAGAGTAAAGAAGAGAAAAGGAATAAGGAAAAGAAAAAGAATACATATAAAAGAAAAAAATATAAAAGTTTTTAAATGAAAAGGAAATGGTTTCAAAGTAATTAGTGTATGATTATATAAATTAAGTAATTTAAAACCTTAAGTTAACTTAAACCTTAGGATTAGTAATGGCTAGGATAAATAAAATAATTTAAACTTAAATTATTTAAGTTAGGATAATTATATATATGTTAATATTTATTAATTACTAAGGTTTATTAAAGAAATGGTTGTAATTAGTTAATAGTTAATGATAAAATAAAATGATCTAAACCTTTAAGTTATTAAATTTCTTAAGTTAATTATACTTGTTAATTATAATTAATTCCAGATATTTAATTAGAATAAAATAAAATGGTTTGTAATTAGTTTAAAATTAAACTTGATTTGAAAATAATTAATTAATTCTATTTTAAAGTAAATTAACGATTTGTGTGGCTAGTTAATCTAGTTTATGAATAGTTTATATTGGATTAAGTACATTGGATTGCTTTGTTTCTCTAGTACGTTGTTTCCAGTTATTCTATGATATGGAATAACCGAAAATGAATAGTTAAATATAAAATATGAGACGTTTTATTTGAATAGATATTGTGATGGAATTTTATGTGAATGTTGACATTATGAAATTGAATTGTTTTGTCAAAAACAACTTGGCTTAAAAGATGGCGTTTGGATTCGAAGAGACCGGGATCGGATTTGCTTCATTACAGCATGATAGGGGGTTCTCGCTTCGTGTTTGGTGGCAAGCAGGAGAATCTTACCTCTACATGTCCCTGATGGGTTGGCTGTGGATGTCGAGTGGCTGACCGTAAAAGCAAATTCGAGGTACCACTGTATGCCATGGTGGGGCTGGGATGGTTGAAATGCCTACCGGTCGCCACTGCTATAGGCCGTTACATTTGGTATCAAAGCAGAAGGTTAAGTGAGAACCTTGGCTCTGGTGGGGATTACTCACTAGAAAAAGGATCAATAGTACCTAGAATGAGTTGAGAGTATTATATGAGAGAGTACTTGTTATTTTCTTATATAATGATTTTAGAAACGGTTTTAAAAATTAATTTTGTACAAGCTTATATTTTGATACATAAAGCAATAATCTTTCTAATTATTGTAGCATAATAAGTAAATTGGTGGTTGTTATTGGAATTAAATAAGATTATAGACTTAAGTGGTAGAACATATATAACCAAATAGAAATGTGGGTAAGGATTAACTATACCAGTAAGTTAAGCTAAAATATAGATTCAACCTAAACTTAAAACCTAGAAAATTCAATGGAATTTACAAAGTAATTGAAATAAGTTACCCTGATATATATTATTCAAGCAAATTATGACGGAATATATAGTGTGTTGGGTTTTAGATATGATAATCTGGTTTATTGTCATATATGGGTTGCTGTACCTTAATAAAGGATGTTTATTACCGAATAAACAATGGTGAACAGAGTGAAATGTTTTAAGGAAGTAAAAATTTATATAAGTATGACTTATAAATTAAAATGGATTTAAATCATGAAGTTTTAAATCTAGTCCAAAAGAAAATTGAAATTGTTCAAAGTATTAAGAAAATAATAAATAATATTGTTTAGAATATTTTTGAATATAGAAATCTTTGTTTTAAAATAAGAATTATATGAAGATGAATTTGTTATGGATGAAAAACCAAGAATGGTTTAAATTTAAAGGTGTGAATTGATATGTAAATGGGATATATATGTATACATATGTTGATATATATGATTTCAAAGTTGATTTGAAATAAATACTAGGTGTTGAATTCTGAAATTCCCCTGGAATGAGATGTATAACCCAAAGATAAATAAGTTTTTTGAACTTATAAGCGGGAAGGGATATTGATAAGAAAAATTAAATTTGAAATGGAAAATTTAAAATTTAGTAGGGTTGAATGGATTAAAAGAATTGAAATTTAAATTGCGGAAAGTTAAATAAGTTGGACCTATAATCTGAAATTGGAAATTTCCAAGATGGAATTGGGATTTAACTTAGGGAAGTTAAATGGGTTAAATTGAAAAGGGGGTTTTGTGTGATCTCAAAACGGGTTTCAAATTCTGGAAATTTGTGATGGATGCTATTGATTGGTGTTTTAGATAATTCGGATGTTTATTCACTTGGACATATCCAGCTACCATCCTGTTGATATAAACGATATATATAAAACTGTAAATTGGATTATTTTGAATGAATTAAGAGGTGGATCGAGATGATATATATCCATTACTGAGATTAAATGGAATTGAAACTTTATTTTGGAACTATTTAAATGATTTTGATTTCTAGAAATAAAGTTAAAATTATGGAAATGGAATCACTTTGAACTTAAGATTGAAATGTTAAAAATGGATTTATCAACTGGAATTGTTTAAAGGGATTAGGTTTAAAAATTTGAATTATGATTGTGGAATAAATTAAATTCCGAAAATTGATTTGTTAAAAAGAATTAAAATTGAAAAAAAGAATTAACAAACTTGAAGTAAGTTTAAGTAGAAGTAATTTAATTAGGAATTCTGGACCCAGAATTAAATTGATTAAAGACTTGGGTGAATAAAAAGGTTAGGGGTTAATTTGATTTAAGGGGCCTTAAATCAACATTTGGAAATTAGAACTAGAATTATAAAAAGATGGTAAAAATTAAGAATGAAATGGAATAATTCAAATTTGAAATTAGATTGAATTAATTGGAATTGTAATCGAAGGTGAATAAGTCTAAATTCAAAATGGGAATTGATTTGAATTAGAATAGGAATCGAAGTTAATTCAAATTGAATTGGAATTGAAATCAATTTGAATGGGAAGGGAAATTGAAATTGATTAAATAAGAGATTGGGAAATTGAACCAGTTTGACTCTGGAACTATTTTCAAATAAATTATTTTAATATATCATCTTAAATCTATTTTCTTAAATATTCAAACTATTTTGATTTTCCAAGCTACTTACTATACAAACCCTTCTTTTTAATACCCAAACGTCTTATACTCACCATTTAATTATTTCTCAACTATTTTACAACCACCTAACTATTTTATAACTATTTAACTATTTTATAACCATTTAAAATATTTAAGTTATTTTCTAAATTCAAACTGGTCAGAGTGGAAACTGTTTATATTTAAATAACAACTGAGATAAGTTATAACCCAAATGGAAATTGAAGCAGTTAGGAAGTGAAAGCTAAATCGGATATTGAAGCAGAAATCATTGTAATGTGAAAAGTATATACGATGGTTAAAATTGAAAGTTGAATAGCACTATATCTGAAACCCACTTGATAAAGAGTAAGTAATGTCGCAAGTAAATTTATAAAGGAAATCAAACTTGAATGTTGATTTGGCATAAATAAGGTTACGTATATATATTTGTTATATATGATAAACTCCCCTTGTTGAATCTATAACTAGAGGAAAAGATCTTTGAAAAAATATTTGAAGTATAAAGTGGAATTTATGTAAGTATGAAATGACCAAACAAAATTATTCTAGTTGAAAGGATAAACTTATATATATATATATATATATATAAAAGAATGATTTTATGTGAATGGAACTGAAAGAGGTTTTCGAAACCCAATGATTTTGAAAGGCTTTTGGTTTTGGAAAAGGGTAAATTTTGGGAATTTGGAAAGCAAAGTTTGAGAATTATCGATTTTGTATAAATGGGATTTATATGTGATACATATAAAGAGTATGTTTTGAAAGATACTATATGGGTATAGTATGAAATGTTTTGAGAATGCTATGGGAAAAAAGGCGCTCCCATTTAGAGTTGAAACTTATAGTAGGAGATCCATGGTGTAACGATCCCGGTTTTGAGTCAATTTTAATTTGGAAATTAATTTAATTTTTAGAATTAAATTGTGGATTTAATGGTGAATTAATTTGAATTTTTCAAAATAAATAAATATGTGTTTATGTACATATAAGAATATATTTTAAATAGAATTTTGATTTGGGAATTCCAAAATAAATAATAAATGTTGTTTATTTATATATATGTATATAAATTGATTTTTAATTGAATTTTGATTTTGAAATTTAAAAATAAATATTTTAGAAAATAAATTGAATTTAAATACTCCATATTTTAAGATTAATAAAATTTGTTTTATAGTTATAATATATATATATATATATATACACACATTGTGATTTGAAAGTTATGATTTAAATTTAATATGATAAATTTTCAAAGGGATATTAGAAGGTTATAATCTAATATATATTTATTTATTTATTAATGTATAATTTAATTTTGAAATCATTTTCTTGAAAGTTATAAATATATGAATAAAAGGAAATGGATTAGTTTAAATTGAAAATATAAATATAAAATCACATTTAAACACTTAACACATATAAGTTACAAGTGTAGGATTGTTATGCCATAAGATAAACAAGTGTAAAGGATTAATGCCATGCATTATACAAGTGTCATCTTCTAGATTTTCTTTTCATTTTTGAATTTTAGAAATAAAGGGAAAAATAAGCTATATACACACACATATCTATACTTCTTTCTCATTTTTCTTTCACATATTCAAAACTAAAGGAAATAAAATAAAATAAACCTGGTAACCAAAATACAAACTAAAATCAGAAAACAAATCAAACAACAAAACTCAGATCAAAACCTGAAGTTGCAGTTTTAAAATTTTAAAACAAATCAAATTTTAAATTAAACAATTTTCTTAACCCATTGTTTTTAAATAATAAATGTCTTAATTAAGTTTTTGGGATTATTAAAGGTTTTAAATAAATTACTTTAAATTTATTAAGATTAAATGTTTTTAATATATATATATATATATATATATATATATATATATGTATCCTTTATTTTAAAGTTTATTAAATAAATTTAATATTGTAATTATACAGTTAATTAGGGAAATGAAATGATTTCAATTATTAACTAACTTAAATGTCTTTAGTCAATCCATGTGTTAATGATAATTAATTAAAAGGGTTTATTAAATAAACTTTAATATAATTAAAGGATTAATAAAGATACATGGTTTATCTTTAAATTTAATTAAGGTTTGAGAAATTAGGAATAATTAATTAATTAATTATAATTAATGTTAATTAATTAATAAAAGTAATTAAGGATAATTAATTACTTAAGGATTAATTACTTAATGTAAGTGATTAAAGGATAATTAATTAATAATTAAGGTTAATTTATGTGAGTAATTAAGGGTAATTAATTACTTAAGGATTGCTTACTTAATGAAAGTAATTAAGGATAATTAATAAATGATTAAAGGTTAATTAATTGATTAATTAAAGGTTAATTAATAATTGAGGGTTAATTATATAATAATTAAAGGTTAATGAATTAATTAGAGGATGATTAATTAATATAACTAATTAAGGGTTAATTAATTAATATAATTAACTTTAGGTTATTTAATTTATGTGATTAATAAAGGATAATTGATTAAGGATAATTGATTAAGGATAATTGATTGAGTTGAATAATTAAGAATGATTAATTAATGTCATTAATTAATTAAAATAATAGCCAATGGCTTGTAATTAATTAATGTTAATTAACTAGGATTAATAATTTATTCATAAGTAATTAATCAGGTTTAAATTAATTATAATCAGGTGATTAATTAATTTATTTATGGTTGATTGAATTCGATTAAATCCCTTGAATTGTTTGCTATCTCTGATATATATTGTTCTGTGATGTGAATTGTTTTGAATTGAGCTGTGAACTGTGATTTGTTTATCTGTGATAAGTTTACTTGTTATCTATGAATAAAGATAAGCATTATAGGATTATACCGCTTATCGATATTATTGTGTTTGAATTTATGATGGTTGTGATATTTATTGTTGTGTGCTAAACCCCTGGACTACACCACACACACACAAACGTGGATTTCATGGGAAATCGGTTAAGTCATAAATATTTTGAATTTAATATTATTTTATTCAAATGGCGAAATGATTTTAAAGTTGAATTTTGTATTCAAAATAGTTTGGAAATGGAATTGGGTTGAATATGAAAGGCTTTGAAAACGAAGTTTTGAAACTGAAATTTAGTTTGAATATAAGATGTCTTGTTAAAGTTTTGAAATCATTTTGGAAATTATGGTTTGGAAGGGTTATACAATTTATACAATATACATATATGGATTTAAAACCATTTTTTATATGAATTATTGTGGGAGTTTGAATTTAACTCAAATAGAACTTGCCGGATATATGGCAATTCGTTGATTTTTCAATATATATACTTTGAAAGGCTGTATCTTGAGTAAATTTAATCGGATTTTTCCGAAATGAAAAGAATTTGTTTTCAAATGATAATGGCTTCATATAAATAAAGAATTTCCAGTTTTGTTGAAAGGATTTCAAGTTATGGGTGAATCAAATTGAAAATAGTTTTGAAAACTATGAATGAATTTTTGTTAAAGATTGGTGAACTTTGTTTTCAAATTGAAGAGGATCTTAAAGGTGTATCTTTTGTGTAAAAGATTAAAAGTGGAAAATTGTTTAAACCATTCAAAGGGAAAGGTTTTGGGCTTAAGGTTGTGACTTAACTAAGATCCCAATATATCCACATGTTTTTAAAATAAGCACTCATTATTCGGTTGAGCCAGGAGAGGACTTTATGTCATAAATCCCATTCTGAATAGTGATACGACGAAATGGATAGCATTTGAAGACGGTGGTGAAGACCGGGTATTTTCGAAAACAAAAGGATTACCTGTCGAATGTCTCTGCACTGTGTTGCTCCGTTATAGAGATCACCATATGTGATGGGGAGTCCGATCGGGATTGTGGATACCCAAATTTTCAAAGGCTTCTTTTGAAGTGCCTTCGGTTCCGTTCGAACCCGAAACGGACTTGTATGGATGTATATCTGACGTTACACTATGATATGTAAAGTTGGTTTCTATCAAATACATTTATGTTTGGTGGCGGAGAATTTATTCTCTTAACTTAACACCCTTCTCTGAGACGTACGAGCTCAAAGGTTATGTAGTTGATATTTACTAGTGATATATTCCCAATTTGGTAATGTGGCATGCTAAGTCTTGCTGATCATTTGTTGATCGAAGCGTGGCTTTTGTGAAAAGTGTTGCTTTGTGGACGAGACTTCATCGGACCTCACACCCCAAAAATGGTCGAAACAGGAAGGATGCAGCAAGGCTATGAGGGTCGCGCCTTTTAGAGTATGTGCATTTCCTTTTGGATAAAAAATGGTATAATGGTATGGAGCCCAAATACTCAACTTATGTTGTTTTTGCAATTTGTTGGTGAATCCTAGGATAAAGGTTGGTCATGGCCAGGGAATGACATACTCGTGACAGTTAGTTACCTAGTTACAGAGGTAACTCGGCCTTGTGTTGGCAGAGAGCTGGTTAAGTTCTCGAGGCGTCCCTCCAGAGACCTACCCATTCGGTGAAGGAAGTTCCTTAGCCTTGACCATTTGTTGGAAATCCAATCAACCAATACACGCCCTTTACGATTGCAGTTGTATAACCTGCCATTCGTAAATGGTAGCTATAGTAGGCATAATATAATGGTACCTATGCTGGCTAACATTAATATTATACTTTCGAAATGTTTTCTGCACTATGCAATAATAAAATATCAAAAGGACTTTCGCGTATCAAGCATGTTTGACTATCATATGGAGAAATCTCCCCCAAATGTGTGATTGCATTGTGTGTGTTCCGGGAGGCCTTATGGTAGTTTCATTTTCCAAAAAACATAGCGAATTTCTTTTAAATTCTTTTTTTTATTTTTGTGTTCAAATAAAACTATTTTTGTTTTCTCACACCAGTCTCATGACTGTCCTGGAGTTTATTGTTCCCTTTCTAAAATCTAGGTGCCCATAATTTTTCACACGGGCAACCTAGAGTCAGGTTATTAGATAGTCAACTAGTAGGTGTAGATTTGGCAGTCTTTTCTTGGATTTTGGCAATTTTATTGGTGCATCGAGTTTTCTTCACTTCAGCATAATGGTGGTTCGAGCTTTTGGTTGGGAGCTTTGGCATTGAAGATATTATCTTTCCGTTGTTGTTGTTGTCTTATTATTTCCGTTGTTGTATCTATCTCTGATAGTATTGATCGTTTCATTTGTATCATTGTTGTATCAAATGTTGTGTATCAATAATATTATTCTTATGTTTCCGTTGTGTTGTTATCACCTAATGTTGTTATTAGCTCCGGCGAACCGGACTCAACGTTTGAATCTGCGGCATTTGAATACGGGTGATGTATTTGGGTGTCGATTTTCGAAGGTCGAGTCAGGACCTTTACAGTGGTATCAGACCTGAAGGTTGAGTAAGAACTTTAGCTCAGGAGTATAACACATTGGGTGACTCATTAGAGATGGGGATATATATGCCCTAGAATGAGTATATCCCTAAGATATCTTGTCCATATGCCTAAGTAAATTCTCTTACTATTCATTGATAGTGACAATGAGTGCGAGAAGAGGATGAGATAGGGGACAGGGGTGCACCACTACAAATGGTCGATACCCTGTAACAATAAGGAAACAATCTTTTCTCACCAATATCCTTTGATATCATTTTCTGTCAGCTCCAAGCAGAAGCTTTGGTGTGGTGGTGGCCCTCGATTCTTTGTTTACGTTGTAGGAAAATTCATATTTCGTATCCTCTTCATCAGTTCTCTATCAGCTTTTCGATTTTTAACTTTAATGAATCTGAAAAAAAAAATTGAAATAATTGATTAACAAAATATGAAGTTAAATTGGATTGCATCCATTTATCTATTCTTTGGGATTCCGGTATATTCTATGGATGGTTAGTTATCCCTTCAGACTAACCAATGCCATGCATATTTCATAGACCCGATGACCCATGTATTTCGTAAAATATTGAATGAGATCTTTCTCATATTTATTGATAATATTCTGATTTGGTAAGCCAAATATAGAATAAATATTCAGTTTGATCTAGTAAAACATTTCTTTATCTATTCTTTATTGTTTCCCTGTCTAGCAAATTTCGGGGATGAAATTTTCTTAAGGGGGGAATCTATAACGATCCCGGTTTTGAGTCAAACCTAAATTGGTAATTAATTTAATTTTTAGAATTAAATTGTGGATTTAATGGTGAATTAATTTGAATTTTTCAAAATAAATAAATATGTGTTTATGTATATATAAGATTAGATTTTAAATAGAATTTAGATTTGGGAATTCCAAAATAAAAATAAATGTTGTTTATTTATATATATATGTATACGAATTGATTTTTAATTGAATTTTAAATTTGAAACTTAAAAATAAATATTTATAAAATAAATTGAATTTAAATACTCTATATTTTAAGATTAATAAAATTTGTTTTATAATTATAATGTATATATGTATATACATTGTGACTTGAAAGTTATGATTTAAATTTAATATGATAAATTTTCAAAGGGCTATTTAAAGGTTAAAATCAAATATATATATATATATACATATTAATGTATAATTTAATTTTAAAATCATTTTCTTGAAAGTTATAAATACATGAATAAAAGGAAATGGATTTGTTTGAATTGAAAATATAAATATAAAATCACATTTAAACACTTAATACATATATATTACAAGTGTAGGATTATTATGCCATATGATAAACAAGTGTAAAGGATTAATGCCATGCATTATACAAGTGTCATCTTCTAGATTTTCTTTTCATTTTTGAATTTTAGAAATAAAGGGAAAAATAGGCTATATATATACACATATCTATACTTCTTTCTCATCTTTCTTTCACATATTCAAAACTAAAGGAAATCAAACAAAAAACCTGGTGACCAAAATACAAACTAAAATCAGAAAAAAAAAACAAAAAAAAAACTCAGATCAAAACCTGAAAGCAATTCAAAATCAAACAAACAGTCTTCAAACGAGATTCAAATTCAAAACATGTTTTCAAGTTCAACCTGAAGCAATTTAAGTGAAGTTCAAGATCAGGTCAATGATCAAGTTTCAGATCAAACAAACAACAATAAGATACAATGCAACTCAATTTCAGTCAACTATGAGCTTCAGTTTCAACTCAAGTAGATTCAAATCAGAGTAGCAGATCAAAATCTATTCTTGCTTTCAAATCTATCTCCAGGCTCTGTTCTTCAAATGGGTGAGTAAACTCCTCTTCTAAAATGCTCAAACTATTTTATCTGTGATGTATGTGATGATGATAACTTGGATATAGTTTGTATGAATGCGAAATGTGATTGCAAGCCTGAGAATATCGAGATTTTGTGTATATATAGGTATATATACATATATACCTCTGTTTAAAGCTTACAGGTTTAAATAATTTCAAAAAAATTGATTCCTCTTATTCCAATCTTTTATTGGATTTGATTTCTAAATGAAATACGTTAGTATCAACTAGAATTTAATTTTAAAAATAATTTCAGACAATCATATTAAACAATTATTTTTAAAATAAGAAATCACGGTGAAAATCATATATATGTTAAAATTTGATGATCATAAATTTGTGTTTCGATTTCATACTTCGATATGAAATTGAAAATAATGATTTTAGAGAATCATTTCAAGATTTTTGGTTTATTAAATCGTGAGAAAATGTGAGATGAACGGGATTGACATTTTTATCAATTTCTGGTGATCGACGACGAACTATTGGTCATGCTTGTTGTTGAATGAAGCTTGAAGGATGGTGATCAAGGGAAAAATGATCGGAGTTGTTATAGATAGTCGGAGTGGCTTAGGTTCCAAGGTACTGTTTTGGTTGAGGTGGTAGACGAGGCGATTTCGTTGACGTCGGTGCGTCGGGGTCAATCAGACCCAAGGGAATCGAAGCAGGGGACTGAGGCGGTGGTTCAAGCGAGATTACATGACCTCTGGCGGTCGGGATTGGTGGAAAGAGGATTTTTTGTCGACCGGTTTTGGGTTTATGGGTTGCTCGATTGTTCGACTTCAAATTCCGGTCGAGTTCGTCAACCTGGGTGGTCGTAGCATGTGTATGGTCGTCGACGACCTGTAGACGTCGGTGGAGTTGTTCCGAGCTCTAGCAATCTTGTGTGCACATGCACGAGTATTGGCAGCATTTGGGTTTGTTTGTGAAGATGGAAAGAAGGGAAGTTTCTCGGGTTGGTATCGGGGATGATTTTGTGTTGACTCGAAGTAATGAGGAGTAACTCGGGTCTGGGATCAGGTTTGTTTCGGTATGGTCTTGAGTATTTGAAGTTGCAGTTTTAAATTTTAAAACAAATCAAATTTTAAATTACATAATTTTCTTAACCCATTGTTTTTAAATAATAAATGTCTTAATTATGTTTTTGGGATTAGTAAAGGTTTTAAATAAATTACTTTAAATTTATTAAGATTAAAATGTTTTTAATATATATACATATATGTATATGTATGTATGTATGTATGTATGTATGTATAATTTATTTTTAAATTTATTTTGAATAAATTTAATATTGTAATTATATAGTTAATTAGAGAAATGAAATGATTTCAATTATTGATTAACTTAAATGTCTTTAGTTAATCCATGTGTTAATGATAATTAATTCAAAGGGTTTATTAAATAGACTTGATTATAATTAAAGGATTAATAAACATAAATGGTTTATCTTTAAATTTAATTAAGGTTTGAGAAATTAAGAATAATTAATTAATTATAATTAAGGTTAATTAATTAATGAAAGTAATTAAGGGATAATTAATTACATAAGGATTAACTACTTAATGTAAGTAATTAAAGATAATTGGTTAATTAATAATTAAGGTTAATTTATGTGAGTAATTAAGGGTAATTAATTACTTAAGGGTTACTTACTTAATGAAAGTAGTTAAGAATAATTAATAAATGATTAAGGTTAGTTAATTGATTAATCAAAGGTTAATTAATAATTGAGGGTTAATTATTTAATAATTAAAGGTTAATGAATTAATTAGAGGATGATTAATTAATAAACTAATTAAGGGTTAATTAGTTAATATAGTTAACTTAAGGTTAATTAATTGAGTTGAATAATTAAGGATGATTAATTAATATCATTATTAATTAAAATAATCCAATGGTTTGTAGTTAATTAATGTTAATTAACCAGGATTAATAATTTATTCATAAGTAGTTAATCTGGTTTAAATTAATTATAATCAGGTGATCAATTAATTTGCTTATGGTTGATTGAATTCGATTAAATGCCTTGTTGTTCTGTGGTGTGAATTGTTTTGAATTGAGCTGTGAACTATGATTTATTTATCTGTGATAAATTTACTTATTATCTATGAATGAAGATAAGCATTATAGGATTATACCGCTTATCGATATTATTGTGCTTGAATTGATGATGGTTGTGATATTTATTTTTGTGTGCTAAACCCCTGGACTACACCACACACACAAATATGGATTTCACAGGAAATTGGTTATATCATATATATTTTGAATTTAATATTATTTTATTCAAATAGTGAAATGATTTTAAAGTTGAATTTTATATTCAAAATGGTTTGGAAATGGAATTGGGTTGAATATGAAAAGCTTTTGAAAAGGAAGTTTTGAAATTGAAATTTAGTTTGAATATAATATGTCTTGTTAAAGTTTTGAAATCATTTTGGAAATTATGGTTTGGAAGGGTTATATAAGTTATACAATATATATATGGATTTAAAACCATTTTATATGAATTATTGTGGGAGTTTGAATTTAACTCAAATAGAACTTGGCAGATATAGAGCAATTCGCTGATTTTTCAATAAAGGCAATATCTAGAGTAAATTTAATCGGATTTTTCCGAAATGAAAAGCATTTGTTTTCAAATGATAATTGCTTTCATATAAAGAAAGAATTTCCAATTTTGTTGAAAGGATTTCAAGTTATGGGTGAATCAAATTGAAAATAGTTTTGAAAACTATGAATGAATTTTCGTTAAACATTGGGGAACTTTGTTTTCAAATTGAAGAGGATCTTAACGGTGTATCTTTTATGTAAAAGATTAAAAGTGGAAAACTGTTTAAACCATTCAAAGGGAAAGGTTTTGGGCTTAAGGTTGTGACTTAACTAAGATCCCAATATATCCATATGTTTCTAGAATAAGCGCTCATTAATCGGTTTAGCCGGGAGAGGACTTTATGTCATAAAACCCATTCTGAATAGTGATGCGACGAAATGGATAGCATTTGAAGACGGTGGTGAAGACCGAGTATTTTCGAAAGTGAAAGGAGTACCTTTCGAATGTCTCAGCACTGAGTTGCTCCGGTATAGAGATCTCTATATGTGATGGGGAGTCCAATCGGGATTATGGATACCCGAATTTGCAAGGGCTTCTTTTGAAGTGCCTTCGGTTCCGTTCGAACCCAAAATGGACTTGTATGGATGTATGTCGGATGTAACGACTCAAAATTTTCGTAGCGGAAAATTTCAGATAGTTATGAAAAAGAAGAAAGAGATAGAAGAGGAAGACGAACAGAATCATCAACATCTCACATTCGCAGCGGATAAAATATAATAATAAATAATATCAGTCTACAAAAGAATATTATATCTGTCGATTACATCTTAATACATCAGAAGTTCACATTTTTTTACAGACACTGGAATATACACAATTACTATGTCATAGATATACAATAATATAATATAGCGGAAGCACTCCATACGTTCTTGTCATCCAGCTCGCCTCCTGAGCTCCAGAACGTCCTAACCTGAAAATCTGTAATACTCCGTCTGACCCGAGCATTACATCAAAGTAACACACGGGTCAGGCTGGAAACCAGCGTGAGTAAACCCAACTAACATGGAACACCAAAGCAAACAACCCATATAAACCCGGGTAACTTATATCAAATTAACAAATTCACAATTTACTATAGACCACACTTATTCCACACGTCAATTTCTAAGTACTGAACTTAGATAAAATAATCCAATTCACTTAAATCATTTCATTCTAGCCTATTGATTTCACAAATCAATTTTTTTTTTAAAATTCGAAGTGGTTTCGGGTATTTCCCAATACCCGACCCCGATCTCTTCGAAACTCATGTTATCCTAACCCAAGTTATACAATGAAATACACAATATTTCATATCAGAGATATCAACTCATTCAAACATCCAATACCATTCAATCATCCATAAGCAAAGCTTAATCACATACAAATCAATTCAATTGATTCTAATTGAATTTCAAACCTCAATCACTTAGATTCCTTTATTAACATTAATTAATTCCAAATCAATTAATTAGTCAATCCTTCATTATTCACCTTAATTAATCACCCTGGATTAACTAATTATCCTTCATTTTCATTCAAGAAATAATCATTAATTAACTTCACAATATTTATTATTCTTGACCAAAATCACTGAGTAATCTTAATTACTTCATAAATTAATTAATTAATTCATAAATTAATTACCTATAATCATTACATTAATTCTTAATTACTTAGTAATTAATTTCTCATAAGTCATTATTTATTGACTTGATTTAACCTTAATTAATCAATTTTAATTACATCAATGATTTTATAAATTAATGATTTCCAATTATATTTTAATTTGTCCTAATCTAAATTAATTACTTTAATTAACCACAATATTAATTATTCTCGATTTATCTCAACCTGTAATTAAGTATCCTTTTATTTACTTCATTAAATAAATAAATTACTCGTTTTATAATGGAAACTTAAAGAATTTAAAACCAAATTTATTTCTAAATTCAAATCATTCTACAATTGCTCTTTACATTCAAGTTGTTAAAACACCTAATATTTGAGAACTATATTTGTTAAATTTAACTTTGATTTAGAACTTGTTTTAAATCTCTACTTACAATTTAAAATTTCAGTTTTTAAATACCACTTTCATTTCTTTCCTATTCATTCTTATTTTTATTCTATAATTATTTCACTTTCAAAATTCACCCTTATATTACTTTCAATAAAATCCAATTTATATATTTCGATAACTCAGTGTACCGAAATATTCAAGCAAACCACAGCATTCAGCATTCCAATTTCTAAAAATATTCATCATGGAATATCAATCATTCCAGTATATATTATATATTACTATATAATATAATCACAACAATTCAATATCAACCATTCAACCAATCATTTAAATTTTAACCATTTAAATTTAAATAAAAATCCAGAAACGTGAAGTTTGCTCACCTTTGATTTTCGATTTGCAATCCATTCTCATCACGATTAATTTCTCCACAATTGGACCTTGTATAACAATTTACAAATTATTAATATCTGAAATAACCGAACAATCATTTTCCATTTTATAATTTAATTAACTAATAAATTCAGTTCTAAACTAATAATAATTTTCCTATATTTTTTTCTACTGTAAATAAATTAAATTTAAATTGGAAACAAAAACGAGATTACCTCCCTGTCTTGGCCACGCCTCGCAAATCCATACCCCACAATCGATTACGACGAACTCCCCAGAATCCGAGCCGCCTCTACGACACTCTTCGCGAACCGTCGGTTTGTGAACCCCAACGCCACACGCGACTTCAATAGCTGGCCAACAGTGATAGTCAAAAACCCAAGCTCGACCTCCTATTCGAGCCGCCACACATACAACTGTCCAGACGTGACTCAAACGTCGTCTCACCTCATCGCAGTCCGCTGCTAACTCGAACGACCCCCATTGCAGCGCGCGCGAGCCCATCGGCGTCCACAATCGATCGCGACCCAACCCTAGGTCGCGATTTTCAATCGCGCCTCCTATCCTTCATCCCTTTAGCTTCGCCCTTTTCTTCTTCTTTTTTTTAATTTTGTTGAAGGCATCGGCCATTAACCCTTTTTTTTATTTGATACGGTTTGATTTCTGTTCGTAGTAAAGAGGGAGACAGGACATTTGATACAATTAGTAATGGCTTTCTGAGTACGCTGATTATCATATAATTAAATATTAAAAATATCTCGTGTTGCATAACGCGAAATCCCGAGCCCTGAATCAGACATGCCGACAGACGTTCACAAGGTTTTACCCGCATTCCGAACACAATGGAACATGTTTCGGAGGCTAATTTGATCGTATGAGGAAGTTAGTCTTTTAAATCGATTTAGAATATTAAATTATCAATTTTAATTTCAACGCTATTCTCACCCGTACGAGCAAACGGTCAATCCAAACGCTACGAAAATTGAAATCCAATAATAACTAACTATTACGGAACCAATGGAACTGGTTTCGTCAAATTCCGAGACTGTGCCTCGGAAGGCTATTTCTGAATGTAAATTTAAACGATAAATTATTAAAACTGAACAAATCACCTTTAAATTAAATTTCAATTATTCTATTATCTCCAGTATTATCGTTATAAATTTTATAGGCCTTCAAATTATTTTAAACAGGCTTAGAAATTTCTAATTCAACAATTTACCCAATTTCAATTATTAAATTCAATATTTAAACTATATAATTCAAGGATTTAATTATCAAGTAAATATTGATATCTGGAATTCAAGTTAAAATTAACTTTTAAATATTTAAAATCAATTAATTATTCAAATTTGAATTGTTAAAATTTCTGGGTCGTCACATTCCTCCCCCCTTAAAAGAATTTCGTCCCCGAAATTACTGTTTAGGGAGAATGGACCAATAACCGTTTACCCTTCCTCCAAAACCAACAGTTTTATCAACATCCTACCAACTATCTTTTATTAAAACGCATTATCACATCTACTAACTTCCCAAAACCTTCTATAGTTTCAAATAATACCCTTTTGCTCAATCATTTAAATTTCAATTTAAATCCAAATTTAGAATTATCAAAATTTTCTCAAAAATTTTCTAACTCTCTAAATTTCCGAAAATTTTTGCCAGCATCTCCTTTGCGCAGCTAGCTCGGTACAACTACAAAAGGCCTCTACGGGCTTCCAAATTCCAAAAGAAAACAGAAAGCCAAGTGGCTAGATCAAAAACCCAATCCAATTTCATACAGAAATTTAAATACATACCTTTTTGTCGGGCAATTCAAATTTATCTTTTGGTACCTGCATATCTTACCAAGCAATAATATCCAATCATAGCCCTTTTAAAATTATTTTATACATTTCCTTACAGAAATTTTCGTATCTATTTCTTTTTAAATTTGTTTTCCCCATTTTCATATGAATTCAATTTATTTTCACTTCTGGGCATTAAGTTTTATCTTTCATTTATAACTGATTCATATTAGTTTCACCTATTAATTTACTTTAATTTCCAATTTGAAATCATTTTGTCGTTAACAAAAAATTTTCCAAAAATTTTCAAAAATTTTTGGCAAAGTCTCCTTTGTACGGAGGAGCTTTTGCAATTTGACAAGAGATATAAATATATATACATCAACCCACCCGGTCGGAAAAAGCAAAAACAGTTCATATTTCCTATTTTTATTGCGTAGGCGTACCTTTATTTAGCATTTTAAGCGAGCGGCTTATTTATTTTAGCAAATAGCGTAATCCAAATCCAGCCAAACGGCCTTCAGGTACCTGTACTTACTCAATTTAAATATGTAAGTGCAATATATAGGAAATCTGTTAGCATTTCACTTATTTTTAATGGAAAAACACAAGCATTACAAAAGCATCGAACACCAAACACTTACCAAAAGCGATTTATATGATTTAAAGTCATTCCAATTGCTTCCAACCAAATTTATATGCCATTTCATTCAGTTTTAATGGTTTACAACTCAATTGCTTATGTTCAATTTATTTTTAATCCAAACAAACTCAAATTCACTTCAAATGATTCAAAATCAATTTAATTTAATCTCTATTGACTCATAGAATTTTAATTACTTTTGTTTACGCTAATCGACAATTATTTTTATGAAATTTCGACGACATTTGCTTAATAGAGTATCTATTTTAGTTTATAACTACTTTAAATTAATTTTCTACTCATTCTGTATTTAATTCCATTTCAAATCTATTCACCAACCATACATTTGGAATTCATTCATCTCCACGTTGGATTCATTCAAAACAATTTATTAAGCTTGGCACATTCAACTTATAAATTAATAACCATTTCCAATTTAATTTAACCCAGACTCTTATAATCTTTTACTTTTGCTCGAAGCCAAACTTCTATTAATTTTAAACTTAAGTTAATTTACTTTCTTCAAATTATTTCAACTTCATAACTCGAGCTCACATCATTTGCAAATAAATTTTCTTTTCACCTCAACTTGGTATTATTTCATTCAAATCTCATCTCAATCTACAAATTCATTTGATTAGTCGTTATAAATTAAATTCCCAAATTCAATTCATTCACGTCTCATTTAACTAATTACAAGGTCATTTTCAATTTATTTCTACTTACGTGGGTTTTGTTTGCAACTCAAACTCAGTTTATTATAATTTATTTTCATTTCATACGACAACACATCTCTTTAATTCATCAAATCCAAGTCGAATTCTATTTACAGTTCGAATTCATTTCCAAACTCCATTATTAACTTACAATCCATTTTATTTATCCGAGTTAAACTTAATTAATATACTCTATCAAATAATTATTCAACCAATTAGCTTTCTTCCAATTTCTAAATCGATATTCGATTTTAATTAAAAAATCACTTCATTAAAATTCCATTTTGGATTTCCTTTTATTTCTCCAAAATTCCAACAATTTTATTTAAAAATTTTAGAAATGCTTTTAAATTCAGATAATACTATTAAAATAGATTTTTTTATATAAATACTTCTTATAACTCGATGTCTCAACCAGTCCATCCTCGTTCTCACAGAAATTCAGTCATACGTTGATCAGGCGTAGAACTAAAAATCTATAAGTACTTAGTAGACCCATTTTCAACATCCAGTGAAAATACTTCGAAAATAATTTTACTGAAAATATAGAAAACGGTTTTTAAAAATAGAGGAAATATCTTTGGTGAGAATGCTTTGGAAATCATCACCCCCATCCATGGTCGCAGTTAACCCGATGATTACGTTGTCATCCCGACAAAATCCACAGATAACTATAGGCCTCCACGCCCCTCAATTACGCCATGGAACCCGCTACAGATCGCAGCTACAACTGGGGTTACGTAGTTATCACAGCCAAAACTCATATAACTGTAGGCATCAGCGCCCTTGAATTTCGCTGCCAAAAAATGAAACTTCTCCACTCGACCATAGATCGCAGTCTACCGATGTTGCGTTGCCTTCCCGGCAAAATCAAGTGTAGACTGTTGGCACTCATCCTCCACACGATTTCCGCTATGGTCCCCACAGTAGATCGCAGTGACATCGAGTTACATTGTCGTCACAGCATAACCCAAATGCCCCTGTAGGCATCAGCGCCCTCGACTTTCGCTACCCAATAATCCTCAGGAACTAGTTTGTCCGGACTCCTCACAGGATCAACTTTAGAACCCCCTTGGGCTCAAGGCAGCACCACCCGGTGGCACTCCTGAGAAGTTCATTTCAAGGGAGCGCCTTTTTCCCCAGAGCATCATCAAAACTCTTTATACTATACACATATAGTATCTTTCAAATCATACACCTAGTATGATCTCATACAAAGCTCCTTTACACAAAATCGATTATCCCAAAATCGATAATTCTCAAACTAGGCTTTCCAAATTTCAATATTGATTTTACCCAAAAATCAAAAGCCTTTCCAAATCCAAAGGTTCCCAAACTTTTTTCCAAAATCCTAATAAGATCTTTTATATATATAGGTATATATAATTTTTTTAAAAAAACTTTGGATCCTTTCAAACTTGTATAAAACTCTTTTTATACTTCAAACACCTTCAAAAATTCTTTTCTTCCAGCAATAGATTTAACAAGGGGAGTTTCATCTTACATATAACAAAGACATATAACTTTGTTTATTCAAAATCAAATATTCCAATTTGATTACTCCTTTCAATATCAATTTCATTCAAATCTGTACGATGTACACATATCATTCATACGCTATAAAAATCTGATCGCCCACTCGATCACACAATTTCACTTCCGAACTAGCATCGTCCACCCGACTTCCTAGTGCGTACACAGATCTGGTTTCTTGATTAGAAACCGTCATTCTCCTTGCATAGTCATAACTATGATAGAGAATATCCAGAACCAATCAACAATCCATATCCAGGTTCGCCGTCGAAAATCGAGTGAAAAATCCCGACTCGGATCGATAAACTATCTCGAAATTCTGTGCTCGAATCTGGATCAAATCACTATGCGAATAGAATAATATACGTACATCCCACGTATTTATTTTCATTGATTATCAGCCAAATCAATTCCCTTTCTATTCACATTTCCTTTAATTCCCTTTCACTTATTTACAATTTTCTTAATTCTCATTGAATTATCACTTCAATTCTTATCTCAGTTGGGTATTCAAATCAACAACAGTTTGAACTCCGACCAGTATATACTTAGAAAATAGCTTGAAAATTTTAAAAATAGATAAGTAGTTGGAAAATAATTATTAGTTTGCAAAATAACTGTAAAATAGTTAACAAATGTCAAAATAGGTGAGAAATAGTTAAATAGTTCCAGAAATTTTAAATAATTGTAAAATAGTTGTAAAATAGAAATTAGTTTGTGAAACAGTTGAAAAATAGTAATTAGTTTAGAAAACAGTTGAAAAATTGTTAAATAGCTCCAAAAATAATTGTAGAACAAGTATAAAATAATTTGGCTTTAAGAAAGAAAGGTTGTATATTTTTAATAGCTTAGAAAAATAAGTTTATATCAAAACAATTTATATTGAAACTAGTCAAGAGTCAACTGTTCACTTCCCCAACAATTCAACTTAAATTTCCACTTCCATTTAATTTTAATTCTGTTCAACTTATATTATAATTTCAAATTATTCCAATCAAATTGAATTATTATCAATTGAACCCATTTCAAATTCAAATCATTTCAATATAATCCAATTCAATTTTCCCATTTAAATTCTTAAACTTATACATCTTCAATCACCAATCCAATTAATTCAAACCAAATTCAATTTTGAACTAATTCAATTTCAATCTTGAATTAAACTACCTCGAATTATATAAATTCGAGTTAAATTCCCAAAGGTTGGTTTAACCCTTTAAACCAAGTTAACCTTTATTAAAAGTTTTTAATCAATTTAATTTCTGAGTCCAATTCTCAAAATTCCATTTCAAATTATCTTAACTTATGTATTTCAAGGTTCAAATAAGAGTTCAATACAATTTTATTTAAAAAAAATTAATTTATTATTAAATTTTATCTTCCAGTTTGAAGCCAGTTCTTAAACAATTTTAATTTGCAAACTCAATTATTCAAATTTTCAGTTTAAAGTGATTCCATATTCTAAATGTCCATCCATTTCCAATTTCCAGATCTCAAACCCATTTTGAGATCACACAAACTACCAATTCAAATTAACCATTTAACTTTCCGAGTTAAATTCCAATTTCATCTTAAAATTTCCAATTCAAGTTGTTCATTCAAACTTATTTTAACTTCTCCCAAGTTAAATTCGATTTACTTAATCCAATCAACCTCATTCAATCCTTAAACTTCACAATAATAATCTTCCCACTTAAAAACTTATCACTTTGGGTATCACATCCCATTCCAAATTCAAACTCAACATTTAGAGTTCATTCAAACTATTTTTGATTTATGTATATTCCTTATTCATACATATTATTTCCTTTACACACGAGGTCATCCTTAAATTTTAGACCACTTTTGGTTTTTAATTCAAATCAAATTTTCAAACAACCCATTGTTTGCAACAAGTCCCAGTTATTTAAATAATACTTATTTATTATTTCTCATTACTTTGAAACAAAATTTTCAAATTCTAGGCCCAGATTTAGAGTTTCATTTTCAATTAATTAAATTTTAATTTGGTTGTATTTCTATTTCTACTTAATTTAATTCCAATTCAAGACTTCAATTTGGTTGTATTATATTACTTCTTAATTTGAATTTCAATAATTCAACAACCAGTCACCTTAATATTTATTAGAAGGAAATATTTCTTTATATATCAAAATATATTTTTATATAAAATCATTTAAAACCTTTATATAAGAAAATAACAAGTACGCGCTCATATATATGTATATATATACTCAACTCATTCTAGAGTTCTACGGACTCTATTTAATGAGTAATCCCCACCAGAGACAAGGTTCTCGCTTAACCTTTTAGCTCTGATACCAACTGTAACGACCCGAAATTTTCGAAGCCGAAAATTTCGGATAGTTATGAAAAAGAAGAAAGAGATAGAAGAGGAAGACGAACAGAATCATCAACATCTCACATTCACAGCGGATAAAATATAATAATAAATAATATCAGTCTACAAAAGAATATTATATCTGTCGATTACATCTTAATACATCAGAGTTTCACATTTTTTTACAGACACTGGAATATACACAATTACTATGTCATAGATATACAATAATATAATATAGCGGAAGCACTCCATACGTTCTTGCCATCCAGCTCGCCTCCTGAGCTCCAGAACGTCCTAACCTGAAAATCTGTATTACTCCGTCTGACCCGAGCATTACATCAAAGTAACACCTGGGTCAGGCTGGAAACCAGCGTGAGTAAACCCAACTAACATGGAACACCAAAGCAAACAACCCGTATAAACCCGGGTAACTTATATCAAATTAACAAATTCACAATTTGCTATAGACCACACTTATTCCACACGTCAATTTCTAAGTACCAAACTTAGATAAAATAATCCAATTCACTTAAATCATTTCATTCCAGTCTATTGATTTCACAAATCAATTTTTTTAAAAAAAATTCGAAGTGGTTTCGGGTATTTCCCACTACCCGACCCCGGTCTCTTCGAAACTCATGTTATCCTTACCCAAGTTATACAATGAAATACACAATATTTCATATCAGAGATATCAACTCATTCAAACATCCAATACCATTCAATCATTCATAAGCAAAGCTTAATCACATACAAATCAATTCAATTGATTCTAATTGAATTTCAAACCTCAATCACTTAGATTCCTTTATTAACATTAATTAATTCCAAATCGATTAATTATTCAATGCTTCATTATTCACCTTAATTAATCACCCTGGATTAATTAATTATCCTTCAATTTCATTCAAGAAATTATCATTAATTAACTTCACAATATATATTATTCTTAACCAAAATCAATGAGTAACCTTAATTACTTCATAAATTAATTAATTAAATCATAAATTAATTACCTATATTAATTACAATAATTCTTAATTACTTAGTAATTAATTTATCATAAGTCATTATTTACTGACTTGATTTAATCTTAATTAATCAATTTTTAGTTACATCAATGATTTTATAAATTAATGATTTCCAATTATATTTTAATTTTTCCTAATCTAAATTAATTACTTTAATTAACCACAATATTGATCATTCTCGATTTACCTCAACTTGTAATTAAGTATCCTTTTATTTACTTCATTAAATAAATAAATTACTCGTTTTATAATGGAAACTTAAAGAATTTAAAACCAAATTTATTTCTAAATTCAAATCAATTGCTCTTTACATTCAAGTTGTTAAAACACCTAATATTTGAGAACTATATTTGTTAAATTTAACTTTGATTTAGAACTTGTTTTAAATCTCTACTTACAATTTTAAATTGCAGTTTTTAAATGCCACTTTAATTTCTTTCCTATTCATTCTTATTTTTATTCTGTAATTATTTCACTTTCAAAATTCACCCTTATATTACTTTCAATAAAATCCAATTTATATATTTCGATAACTCAGGGTACCGAAATATTCAAGCAAACCACAGCATTCAGCATTCCAATTTCTAAAAATATTCATCACGGAATATCAATCATTCCAGTATATATTATATATTACTATATAATATAATCACAACAATTCAATTTCAACCATTCAACCATTCAACCAATCATTTAAATTTTAACCATTTAAATTTAAACAAAAATCCAGAAACGTGAGGTTTGCTCACCTTTGATTTTCGATTTGCAATCCATTCCCATCACGATTAATTTCTCCACAATTGGACCTTGTATAACAATTTACAAATTTAATATCTAAAATAACCGAACAATCATTTTCCATTTTATGATTTAATTAACTAATAAGTTCAGTTCTAAACTAATAATAATTTTCCTATATTTTTTTTTCTACTGTAAATAAATTAAATTTAAATTGGAAACAAAAACGAGATTACCTCACTGTCTTGGCCATGTGTAACAACCCGCATATTTATCGAGTTTATATTTAAATATTTTATTTAAATATTAAATCGTTAATCGGATTTTGGTCCGAAAAGATACTTTTTTGCAAACGGTCAAATTAGGACTCGAGAGCACTTCCATTGAGTTCGAAATGCCGTTTACAACTTTTTTAAGTATAAACATCGATAGGTTTGGAGTTAGTGAAATTTCACTAACTTTTTCCGCTTTGGACTTTGGGTTAGTTTAGCCTATTAAGCCCAAGTTCCAACCCCCTTCTCCTCACTCTTCATAAATTTCCTAACTAACTCAAGCTTTGGCATTAATGGTGAAGAGTATGGGAAATTAAAACTCCAAGCACAAATTCAATTGCAAATCCAACATTCAACTCCAAATTCAAGTAGAAGATATTGGATTCAAGCTTTGGATTGCTTCTCCTTGCTTTCAAGCTTCATCTTCATAAATTTTAGTGCAAAGGTGAGATTTTTATCTCACAATTCTAGTCTATAACTATATTGGACTGTTGGGAATGATTCCCTATCACTTTTGCATGCACATTTGCATTTGGTTTGAATCGAATTGGCAAAAAACTCCAATTTTTAGTGTTTTTGGTGAAATTCTACACTTAGGTCATTCTGCCTATCCTAGGTCGTTCGCGTGGAAAAGTCTCAGCCTCAAAATAGCTCGTTTCCGACCTTAAAATGGCCTACAACGTTAGGTCGCTCGGCACTCGGAATTAGGTCGTAGGTCGTATGGCTCTTAGGTCGTAGGTCGTGGGCTTTTAGGTCGTTAGGTTGCTAAAACATAGGTCGTTTCTGGCCTTAAATCTCCTATACAGCCTTAGGTCGCTCGGCCCTGGCTCCTTAGATCGTAAGTCGTGGGCCTCTAGGTCGTAGGTCGTTAGGTCGTTAGGCCTTAACTCGTGTGGCCTTGGTTCTTTAAGTCGCTCGGCCCTGCCTTCCATTTTTAGGTCGCATGACCTACTAACCCGCTAGGTCGTTGGACCTATAACCCGTTAGGTCGTTGGGCCTATAACCCTTAGGTCGTTAGGCCGTTAACCCACTAGGTCGCATGACCTATAACCTGTTAGGTCGCTCGACCGTTTACTCCGTTAGGTCGTCCAACCCTACTACAAGTATTAGGTCGTATGACCTTGTTCCACTAAGTCGCTCGACCCTTAGGTCGTAACACTTTAGGTCGCACGCATTTCACACCATTAAGTCGCGAGTTTAATTAGATCGCTCGGCCTTAAAACGTTAGGTCGCTTGACCTGTGTTATTGTTAGGTCGCGAGTTCCTTAGGTCGCTCGTCTCCCTATAGGTCGCAACGTTCCGACCTACTTCCTTTAGGTCGTGACTCTTTAGGTCGAAACCCTTTAAGTCGCTCGATCCTATCCTTCCTTAGGTCTTCGCTAGGTCGTACCGTTTTGGTCGGGGCGCTGCCCCGCACCCCGCCGGGGGCGCTGCCCCCTGGACCCTCGCGACCTGACCGGGCAGGTCGAACCCCATAGCGGTGGCGTTGCCCCCGCACCCCCACCTAGGGGTTTGCCACCCCCTGGACCCCCCCCCTCCGTAGGGGATCTTATCTGAAGAGCATTCAACAGAACTTTCTTTGTTGAGATGCTGAGATTGACCACTCTTCGAGACAAACTATCTTTGGCTTCTCGGTCGATTTTATGGATTTTTGAATATCTATTTCAATGGATTCTTTATCGGTTTCTTTGGATTTTATTCACGTCTTCGTATGTGAATTTTTATGATTGATTGTTTCTACAATCACTTCTATGATTTGTCACTTTAAAATATAAAGGTTTTCTATACTAGTAGTAAATATCAAAACTCTTTCAACAAAATGATTTCAACTCTATTTTCAATAACAAAACTCTTTTCTTAAACCGTTTTCCAATCTACTAATATATACAAAACTTTACCTCACTCGGATGAGAAATCTAATTAAACGGCTTAGTAAAACAAGTGGTATGAAATGCTTGCGTTTACTTCGTCGGTTAATTCTTGGACTTGTTCGATTGAATCTCCTGAGACAATTTTCTAGTGGAGATCCACAATTTGTTCGTAAATATTTAAGTTAAGCTAGTGGTTATGGGACATGAAGCTAAGCTCATATATTTACTAGCTTACTGTGATTGACACTTCTCGTTGATCTTGACGATCATTTTATGAATTAGACTAGCAATTGTGCGATGTCTCTTTCTTTGCGAGGTTAGGCTAGACACCATTTGTGTGATTCCACTCACACATACCTTTTTGCTTTTTGGTTAGCCTGGACCTCATCTGAGTGATTCGGACTCACCCATGTGGGGTAGCTCCCCATGGTCTTCGGACCGTCATGTGATAGGCCTCTTTCCCTTTTTCTATGATTTCTGGATTTCTTGTGTTGATTTCTGGAATTTATGTCATTGACTTGTTATGAGTACAAGTTTAGGGTATGATGCCCTCTTTGGATCTTTGAGAAGATTCTTGTGATATTGATTTATCTCTTATTGGTTGATCTTCTGTTGATCATCATTTGCATACTTATAGTAGTATGTCAGTATGGATATTTTATGTTTATGTCATATCTTTTATTTTATACCATGTCACCTGATATTTATAGCTAGACCGGTCCGTTTATTATTTTCTTAAATAATACTCGGGTCAGACCGAGATGTTACAGGTGCTTCTGCTTGACTTCTTCCCGGGATTTGCTACTCTGACTTTTGGCTAACTATTTAGATTAGCACTTTTTGTTGTATACACTTGAGATATAGACTCATGGTTGTATTCTTTTGTATAGCATGTGTTGCTATTCTTTTGTATTATTGTGGATCTTTTTGACCACTACTCTGATGTACACTTTCATGTGTTAGTTATATATTCATATCTTTTTCCGCCTATGTGATATGGATATCTGTGACTGATTTGTGTTATGCTTATTTCTATGTTTTGTTTCCGAAGATTATTCATAGACACCGTGTCATAAGCAATCACATGGTTGGTCGCTCCTCAACAGCCTTATTCTCCGTGCTAGTTGACAGCACTACACCGTAGTGTTCTTGGCTAGCGTGGGTATAGAGGTGGGCGTCACGCCACGCCTCGCAAATCCATACCCCACAATCGATTACGACGAACTCCCCAGAATGGGAGCCGCCTCTACAAGACTCTTAGCGAACCGCCGGTTTTGTGAACCCTAATGCCACACGCGACTTCAATAGCTGGCCAATAGTGATAGTCAAAAACCCAAGCTCGACATCCTATTCGAGCCGCCGCTCATACAACTACCCAGACGCGACTCAAACGCCGTCTCGCCTCATCGCATTCCGCTGCTAACTCGAACGACCTCAATTGCAGCGCGCGCAAGCCCATCGCCGTCCACAATCGATCGCGACCCAACCCTGGGTCGTGATTTTCAATCGCGCCTCCTATCCTTAATCCCTCTAGCTTCTCCCTTTTCTTCTCTTTTCTCTTTTTTTTATTTATTTTGTTGAAGGCATCGGCCATTAAACCTTTTTTCGATACGGTTTGATTTTTGTTCTTAATAAAGAGGGAGACGGGACATTTAATACAATTAGTAATGGCTTCCTGAGTACGCTGATTATAATATAATTAAATATTAAAAATATCTCTTGTTGCATAACGCGAAATCCCGAACCCTGAATCAGACATGCCGACAGACGTTCATAAGGTTTTACTCGCATTCCGAACACAATGGAACATGTTTCGAAGGCTGATTTGATCGTATGAGGAAGTTAGCCTTTTAAATCAATTTAAAATATTAAATTATCGGTTTTAATTTCAATGCGTTTCTCACCCGTACGAGCAAACGGTCAATCCAAACGCTACGAAAATTGAAATCCGATAATAACTAACTATTACGGATCCAATGGAACTGGTTTCGTCAAATTCCGAGACTCTGCCTCGGAAGGCTATTTCTGAATGTAAATTTAAATGATAAATTATTAAAACTGAACAAATCACCTTTAAATTAAATTTCAATTATTCTATTATCTCCAGTATCATCGTTATAAATTTTAAAGGCCTTCAAATTATTTTAAACAGGCTTAGAAATTTCTGATTCAACAATTTACCCAATTTCAATTATTAAATTCAATATTTAAACTATATAATTCAATGATTTAATTATCAAGTAAATATTGATATATGGAATTCAAGTTAAAATTAACTTTTAAATATTTAAAATCAATTAATTATTCAAATTTGAATTGTTAAAATTTCCGGGTCGCACATCTGACGTTACACTTTGAGATGTAAAGTTGGTTTCTATCAAATACATTTCTGTTTGGTGGCGGAGAATTATTCTCTTAACTTAACACCCTTCTCTGAGACGTACGAGCTCAGAGGTTATGTAGTTGATATTTACCAGTGATATATTCCCAATTTGGTAATGTGGCATGCTAAGTGTTGCTGATCATTTATTGATCGAAGCATGGCTTTTGTGAAAAGCGTAGCTTTGTGGACGAGACTTCATCGGACCTCACACCCCGAAAATGGTCGAAACGGGAAGGATGCAGCAAGGTTATGAGGGTCGTGCCCTTTAGAGTATGTGTATTTCCTTTTGGATAAAAATTGGTATCATGGTATGGAGCCCAGATACTTAACTTATGTTGTTGTTGCAATTTGTTGGTGAGTCCTAGGATAAAGGTTGGTCACGACCAGGAATGGCATACTCGTGATAGTTAGTTACCTAGTTACAGAGGTAACTCGGCCTTGTGTTGGCAGAGAGCTAGTTAAGTTCGCGGGGCGTCCCTCTAGAGACGTACCCATTCGGTGAAGGAAGTTCCTTAGCCTTGACCATTTATTGGAAATCCAAACAACCAATACACGCCCTTTACGATTGTAGTTGTATAACCTGCCATTCTTAAATGGTAGCTATAGTAGGCATAATATAATGGTACTTATGCTGGCTAAGATTAATATTATACTTTTGAAATGTTTTCTGCACTATGCACTAATAATAATATCAAAAGGATTTTCGCGTATCAAGCATGTTTGACTATCGTAAGGAGAAATCTCCCCCAAATGTGCGATTGCATTATGTGTGTGCTGGGAGGCCTTATGGTAGTTTCATTTTCCAAAAAGCATAGCGAATTTCTTTTAAATTCTTTTTGTTTGTTTTTGTGTTCAACTGAAACTATTTTTGTTTGCTCACACCAGTCCCATGACTGACCTGGAGTTTATTGTTCTCTTTCTAAACTCTGGGTGCCCACAATTTCCACACGGACAGCCTAGAGTCAGGTTATCAGATAGTCAGCTAGTAGGTGTAGATTTGGCAGTCTTTGGAGTCTTTTCTTGGATTTTGGCAATCTCATTGGTGCACCGAGTTTGCTTTACTTCGGCATAATGGTGGTTCGAGCTTTTGGTTGGGAGCTTTGGCATTGAAGATATTATCTTTCTGCTGTTGTTGCTGTCTTATTATTTCCGTTGTTGTATCTATCTCTGATAGTATTGATCATTTCATTTGTATCATTGTTGTATCAAATGCTGTGTATCAATAATATTATTCTTTTGTTACCGCTATGTTGTTATCACCTAATGTTGTTATAAACTCCGGCGTACCAGACTCGACGTTTGAATCTGCGGCATTTGAATACGGGTGATGTATTAAGGTGTCGATTTCCGAAGATCGAGTCATGGTCGTTACACATGAGGTGGTTTTGCCTTGAGCCCTAAGTGGGGTTCTAAATTTTGATCCCATAGGATGTCCGGACCAAACTGTAGTTCTTGTGGATTGTGGTGGGGGTAGCGAAAATCGAGGGCACTAATGCCTACAGATACATTGGGGTTATGTTGTGACAGCAGTGTAACTCTGGTGTAACTGCGATCTAATGCATTTCCATAGCGTAATTCAAGGGGTAGTGATTGCCTAAAGTCTACGTTTGATTTCGCTGGGAGAGCGACGTAACATCGGTTGATTGCGATCTATGTGGTCTATAACGAAAGTCGTGTGGCAGTGAGTGCCTACTGGCTAAAATGGGAGTCGACTGATGTAGTTTGTGATCTATGTGGTAAAGTTTCATTTGGAAGCAAAAGTCAAGGGCGTTGATGCCTATAGTTATATGGTTTTTTCCGTGATGGCAACGTAACCCTAGGTGTAGCTGCGATCTGTGACAGTTCCATGGTGAAATCGAGGGCTGCGGATGCCTTCCGTTTTCTATGGATTTCGCCGGGATGGCGACGTAATCATCGTGCTAACTACGAACCATGGAGGGGGTGATGATTTCCAGGGAATTCTCACAAAAATGTTTTTCAAGTATTTTCACTGGGTGTTGAAACGGGTTTACTGAGTACTCATAGATTTTTAGTCCTATGCCTGATCAACGTATGACTGAATTTCTGTGAGAACAAGGATGGACTTGTTTAGACATCACATTACAAAAAGTATTTTTATATAAAAGCTAGTTTGGTAATGTGATGTAGTTTTAAAGATGTTTTAAAATTTTAAAATAAAAGAGTAAGAAGTTTAAAATGTTTAAAGAATGATTTAACTAATAACAAACATCAAATTAAAATTCTTGCTTGGATCCTTTTTTAGGACGAAAAGTTCTAAAGGGGGTAGGAATGTGATGACCCGGATTTTTAACGTTTGTTAATTGGGTCATTAACTGGATTAAATCATTGGAATTACTAATTTTATAAGTCGAACAAATAAAATTCTGATACTTAAAATATCTGAATATATATAAGTTGAATTAAAAATTATATTGAATATTGCATTATAAAATCTTTGAATCCTACAGGAAAATAAATTATATGTATATATAAAACTCCACCCTTTAAATTAAGATAATATACCCATAAATATATATAGATAAAGACATGCAAACTTATGCTGGTTGTATATATATATATATATATATATATATATATATATATATATATATATATATATATATATAAGTATATGAGTATACAAATAGATGATTGCATGCCATATGAAATAATATATATGAAAGTTGAGCAAAAAATGTGAATATAATAACAAACTATACATAATCAATGTTTAGAAGGATATGCATAAGTATATATATGATGGCAAATGCATATATACATAATAATATATATACATATATATCAATTCATATGAAAATGGTTGTAAACAAAAAAGGAGACAACATCAATTCATGCATACAAAATTTCAGCTTAAGCATATATTATGTCATTCAATTATAAAATCACTATGAAATCTTATTTTTTTTTCAAGCTTTTATAATACGCCAAATCTCGTTATAAAATCAAATAAGGTCAAAGCAAAATTTCTGACCAAAGAAAAGATAAAAAAAAATTAAAGAAAAGGGACTTACTGTATAAAACACAAAGAATGCAGCATACTTCTTGTATTTATACCTCCACTCCTCTCTTTTATTTTCATTCACTCGAACCCAAGTTTAGTAACAGAAACATATTTCCATTTCACAACTTAAAACAAATCACACTCAACTCAACAGAGAGGATCGCTAAAGCAAGCCAGCGGTTTTCTAAGAGCATATTGCTCTGTTCCAAATCTTACAGTGAGTAAACTTCCTTTTTGAGATTTAATTTTCTTCATAATATGCTCATGTCAAAGGTAGAATGGAAATATCAATTTGAGTATGTGATTGAATAAGAATAGATGTATATATGCATGTGAATGAATGAAGTGCAAATGCCATTACAACTTTCATTTTCCTCTGTCATTATTTTTTTGTTTCCCTAACATGTTAAAAGCTTTCAAAATTTGAATCCTCTCCTTCTAAATAGTTACAGGTCATGATGATTGAAGAGATTGTAACTGAGTATTCTTATATTTAAGAATGATTTCAGAGCAAAAGATGAAGCAATGTCACAGTAAAATAGGAATTACAGTAGGCAATCAAATAATTCCAGAAAATCAATTAATTTATTTCACGTTTTCACATATATAATTAGAATCGACTGAAAAATGATGATTTTTAGTAGCTTAATCATGATCTTTAGTCATGTGTTGAGTGAGGTATGGGAAGTTGAACAGAGTTTGGGGTTTTGGCAATTTCCAGCTACGTATTCGGTTTTGTGCCGAGGCGTTTGTCGGGGAGGGGTAGAGGAGGATGGTGCATTCATGAAAAATATGGTGGTGATTTTTAGAGGCTCGGGTTGTCGCGTCAAACAAGATTTAGAGTTTTAGCTTCATTTTGAGGTGGTCGGTTTTTGAGGCAGTGGCATGGAACAAGGGTGGGTGGAGGTATGCGGTCCAGGAGGGATGGAGAGAGGATGCTTTGGCGCAGCTCCAGGTGAAGTTTGGCATGGAGCGGTGGGGTAGGATGGCTAGTCGAGGCGATGGTGGGTTCAGCGTTCATCCCAGGATTTTTGCTTCGAAGATCGAAATTTCAAACAAGGGTTTTTCGGTGCATTTCCTGGTGATGAGTAGGAACGTAGGGTCGAGGGTGACTGGGGTGGATGATCGTCGGTGAGAGGTCGTGACCATAGACGATGTGCACGTACATGCGCATGTGCACGGTTAAGTCAGAGAGAATATATAAGGGAAAAGAACAGAGGGGAGAAAGCTGGAAAAAGAGAAGGGAAGAAAGAAAAGAAAGGAAGCGGGTTGGACAAGAAAGATTGGGCTAGAAAGAAAAAAAAATAAAGAATAAGAAAAGAAAAGAATAAAAAGAAAGGAAGGAAAAAAGATAAGGAAAGGAAACAAGAGAAAAGAGAAAAAAAGAACAAGAGTAAAGAAGAGAAAAGGAATAAGGAAAATAAAAGAATATATATAAAAGAAAAAAATATAAAAGTTTTTAAACGAAAAGAAAATGGTTTCAAAGTAGTTAATTTATGATTATATAAATTAAGTAATTTAAAATCTTAAGTTAACATAAACCTTAGGATTAGTAATAGCTAGGATAAATAAAATAATTCAAACTTAAATTAATTAAGTTAGGATAATTATATATATTAATTATTTATTAATCACTAAGGTTTGTTAAAGAAATAGTTGTAATTAGTTAATAGTTAATGATAAAATAAAATGATCTAAACCTTTAATTTACTAAAAGTCTTAAGTTAATTATACTTGATAATTATAAATTAATTATAAATATTTAATTAGAATAAAATAAAATGGTTTGTAATTAATGATAATTAAACATGATATGAAAATAATTAATTAATTCTATTTTTAATGATTTGTGTGACTAGTTAATCTAGTCTATGAATAGTTCAAATTGGATTAAGTATGTTGGATTGCTTTGTTTCTCTATTATGTTGTTTCTAGTTATTCTATGATATGGAATAACCGAAAATGAACAGTTAAATATAAAATGTGAGACGTTTTATTTGAATAGAAATTATGATGGACTTTTTATATGAATTTTGACATTTTGAAATTGAATTGTTTTGTTAAAAACAATTTAGCTTAAAAGATGTCACTTGGATTCGAAGAGACCGAGATCAGATATCAACGTTATTCGAAACCACTTCGATTTAATAACTACTACAATCTTTACGAGTTTGATTTGTAGAATCAAATAGAGGATAAATTAATTAAATCCGACTATTTTGAATAAGTAACTGCACTTAGATATTATTTTAATAATGGATTTAGCAACAAGCGTTGGTTATAACAAGATAAAAACTCGTAATGTTGGACGAGTTACCCTGGTTTCCAAAGAAACTTTATGACTTAAGTATTTCATATTAGATGGGTTTACTCACGCTGGTTTCTAGCCTGACTTGGGTGTTACTTTATTGTAATGCTCGGATCATACCGAGTATTACAAATTTTTAGGTTAGACCGCTTGGAGCTCAAAAGACGAGCTGGATGGCAGGGACGTATGGTTATATTTCACTGTGTATTATAGACAGTATAGCCAGTATATTGGGACAGGTTATTATAACTATCCAGATTTGTTGTTCTCTGATTTCCTATATATATTTTGACAGTTACAGATTTTTGTATAAAATGCTGTTATTCGCATATTATGTTTTGTTCCATTGCTATTGTGAGATTTTGTGTTGTTGTTTTCTATTTCTTCTTCTATCTATTTTTCTTCTTAAACCTAACAGTCTGGGATTTTTGGTACTTGATTAATCGGCACTCTATACAGTGAACGTATTAGTGTTGAATTTTCAGGTCGAAAATCTTCGGGCTGTTACAACAGAAGCGTGGTTAGAGGGAGCGCGAGGAGCGATGGTCAAAGCGGGCGATCAGTGGGGGAAGGTTGCTCGCAGCGGTTGTGGTTAGGATCACAGAGACCCAGTCTGGCACAAAAAAAAGAGCGCGCGCGATGGCGATGGAAGGTAAGGTGCGCGGTTGAGGGACATGGGGGCTGCTTGCCAGGAGCGCGTCGACGAGGTGGAAATGGTTACTGGGTTTCTTGCGATGGCTGCAGCAAAAGAAACTGTTAGCTTCAGAGGACCCGCGATCAAGGACTGATGGCCAAAGGCGAGCCAGTGGAGTTGGAGTTGCGAGATGGCCAAGGAGCGATGGCATGTGCGACTGTTCATGGGGTGATGGAGGTTCTGGTGGGGTTGCAAGCGAGCGACGGGAATTCCATCCTGACGAAGATGAGTTAGGTTAAGAGTTAATCAAGTTGCTGATCATTTTTAGGCTAATTAAACTAGTTAATTAGTAATTAGTTTAAATTAAAGAATTAGTTAGTTAATTAAAATTTTAATTGTTAATTTATATAACTCGTAATTTTCACACAAGGTTCAAAATTCACAAAATCAGTGGCGTTGGATTCATGATGGTGTAGCACACGAAATAAAATTGGAACGTATTGCAAATAAAAATCAAAGGTGAGAAATTCTCACTCATTTGAATTACTAGACTTTAATTAAAATAGTTAAAATAAAATTATTGAAAGCAGGTTGAATTTATAAATTATTATCTATCGGATGTTATATAAATAAAGTAGTAGTATATATTAGTATTTGGAGTGATATTCACGCACATTATAGCGGATGAGACCCTATGCGTCCCGCATAATAGTGGATGACCATATATACCATGATATCCCTCTCGAAGTGGGATTGGTGTTTTTGTGTTGTATTAACATCCGTGCATGCAGAAAAATAGGTTGGAGGGATCCAATTGGATTTCTCAAAAATGTTGATTTTAAATTTCATATATAATGATATATGATGTAATAGAATAATATGTTATAGATTATGTTGTGATGTAAATTATTGGATACTATAGTAGCACTGGCCTGAATTTTGGTATTTTAAATACCATAAATATTATTTTTCAATTTGAAGGGATTAAAAAGAGATTTTGGATGTAAAGATATTTATATCATAGTTTGGATTATTTTAAATAAATTGATTTGGATAAAACAATAAAATTAATTTCTGGGTTTGTACTTAACTATTCGGGAAAATGTATTTTAAATGGAAATTTGAAAATAATTTCTATAGAAGATTTTTGAATGATATCCGAGGGAAAAAAATATAAGAAGAAATTGAAAATCGATAAATTTTAATGGCAGGGTAAATGGAATTTATAAGGAAATAGATTTATGGAATAAAAATTTATAAATAAGATTGTTTTATAAACAAGTTAAAACTCAGAGTTATAAAATTATAAATGATGTTTTTAAATAAAGGAAATCGATGATAGATGACTGTTAGAAAATATAAAATTCATAGGATGAATTTATATCAGAATATGGGAATGGGTGAGATAAAAATAGTGGATACTATTTTGAAAACGGAAAGGGTTAAGGAGATCGGAATGGAAGCGATGTGATGGAAATCGAGAGGAAGTTATAAATTAATCAGTTATTAAGGCTTTGGAAATATAATTTTATTTTTAAGAAGTTAAGTTGTTTTTAAAGAGGGAAATTTTATTTATTAAACTATGTAATTTTGAATTAGAATATTTGAAATACATCGGGAAATGAATTTTTCAACTATTTAATATTTATTTTATTTTTAATAAATTCTATTTTTTTAAATCGGCTTTGAAAATTGATTTTTTATGTAAAAATGAGTTATTGATGTTTATAAAAGAGTTTCGATATTTTAAATAATTACTTAAACATGTTTACAAATAAATTATTATTCTTTTACTACTTATTATATGTATATTAATTTGGAATGATTGGAATTTATTTATAAATTCACTCGAGATTGCGAACGCATTTTATTTAACGGATATAATTTTATTGAAGAAAAATCTTGTAATAAAATTCTTGGAACTTAAGGAAGGTTCCACAATAATAGGAATAAGAACTTTGTGGTTGAATCTGAAGTCATAGAGAAGTTATAAATAGACAGAAGAGTTTATAATTGATATAATCAATTTTGAAAAGGTAAAGGAATTAATGTAAATTCTAGAGACTTATGATATGAGTTACGAAATATTCTCTAAAGCGTTGAAATATGAAATGATTTTGGAAAATAAGGCTTATAATATTTCCTAAGTATAAAAATGGAAATTTTGGAATATCTCTAAGTGTTGAGATGATTTGGGAATATCTTGTCGTGGATTTAAGTATTTGAAATTGTTTTCAAATATTGGAAGGGATTTGAATATATATCTTATATAGATATTTGAAAATAAATATTTTGAAAAAAAAATATAATAAGGCCTAGTGGCTGCTTATGGATGTTTTATTGATAGTAAATAACCGTATCAATATTGGCCAATTTCGTTAATTGTTTCGAAGAGAACGGGATCAAATTTAATTATCTGAAAACAACTTCGATCCATTTTGAATGTTACGAATGAATACCATGAAGATGATGAAGACGGTGATTCGATTTGTCCAAACTTAGGACAACTTGTATGGACGAATGATATCAGAACATCATCATTCGGGGACGATGAGCATTCTAAGTGGAATTGTTCCTTGAAAGGTAACACTTAGCCTCAAGCCTCATCAACCGATAATGACTAAAACAGGGGAGATGAAACAAGCCTAAGTGGGTCGCACCCAATTAGGGTATGTTATCACATTTCTAGATATCCTCGGAAACATATATGCTATGGATATGGCTATGCATGAAAGAAGTTGCGCTCGATTCACCCGGGGTGATAACATATTCGGTCTATCCAGGTTAGGGGTAGCCCGGTCTTGTGTAGTAGGGGATCGCGGTGAGGTCCTCAGTACATTGTTCTAGAGGTGTACTGTGATGGACGGTACGCCAGTGGCCCAATCATTGTATGGCACCCATTCTCCAATAAGCGCCGTACTATTTTGATTTTGCCCAACTATGTTGGAACGTGAGATGCAAGCATTTCAGCTATTTTCTATTTACTTTGATTAGACATTATTATAATACCAGATGATTTTGATAAAAATGATTTGGTTATCGTAAGGTAAAAACCAGTCATGGTTATGTGTGATGTGGTCTTATAAGATACCTTTGTTTTCAAAGGATTTTTAAGAAAAGTTAATAATTTAAATTGAGTGTGTTTTCTCACGCTGGTTTTCCAGACTAACTCAGGTATTATTTTATTATAATAATCAGGTCTGACCGAGTATTATAGTTTCAGGTTAGAATGTTATGGAGCTCAGGAGATGAGCTGGAGGAGTTCGGACGTATTTTCATACCTGGTTTATATTTCTGCCTTGTAAGGTCAAGTGATTATAACTATCCAGATTGATGTATTGGTTGTTATACTCTGATGATTGAAAGTATATAAACTGTTGCATATTCTTTTGTATAAAAACCTATTATTATATATTATATTTCGTTCTGCTGCGATTGTGAGATTCTGTGTTGTTGTTTATTTTTCTTCTATCTCTTTCTTCTTCTTTACTATAGTTATTCGTTCTTTTGTACAATTTGGGTTTAGCAATGATGAATTATTATCAACTCAAAGGTTAGGGACTACGGGTCGCTACACGTACCAAAACACTAGGACTTATCAAGCGATAATTTTGTAAGTAAATCCAAATTGACTTAAACATGTTGAATATCGAATCTATTACGTTAATTTCAACAATTGAAACTTGCAATATTATTCTTATCAACATTGCACATTTAATTCCAACTGCATTATTCTTACTCATAAAGACACAGTCGAGGTCGATGGATCATATCCCTTCAGTTACAACCACAAAAATCTATATTTTGATTGTGTACTTGTAATTCTTTCAGATTTGTGCATCATACCATATAGAGTCAACATTCTCAATGGTTTAATAAACAATCTAGGATTATTTGTTTTCAACATTAATAAGAAACTCACGGTTTCACCTAGATGTGCGAGAATACTTATTAGACATTCTAATGCTATGTGTTCATTTAGGTTAGTTAATTTCATTTCATCTCATATAATCAGTTCTATCCATGGATCGTATCCAATTACATTTTACTACCAATAATTCCTTAAAGAAATTTCTTCACAATGAAGTTGGTATATCTTGAAACAACAATTGTTTCTTAGTGCAACAGAATAGGTGTTCATAAATGTTTTATGAATTTCTTCATTTATAAAACTGATTTGGTTTTAGTTTACAAAAATTATGTTCGAAGCATAAATATGTCATCCAATGGCAATCTTTTCGAAATCCTTTTGGGGAGATTCATACAAGATCACTCATGAATAATTATTACGTGTAATATTTCGACTCGCACAATCTGCCAATTCCTTGGCCTATGATATGTGGGAGTTTCTTATAAACCCTTATCTTGTAAAATTTTATAAACTATTATTCAGATGAAATAATATTAACCTTGTGTAATACCCTTAAGTACATTACCTTATAGAAAGAAACTAACTCAACTTAACTCACAATTAATCGTACATTGTCCAACAAAGTTCGACTGTTCGATATTGATGCATCATTATGTATCACATGGAGGAGTAATTTTAAGATTGAATCTTTATTCATTTTAGGTACATTCAAAACATTTTCTAATATACTCACTCATTCGATCAAATCAAATCATTTCTATCGCATGTTGTATTATTTACTTATGTTTTATATTCTATAAGTTAATCGTAGACATACTACATGTGTATCAAATACACATGTCCATGTCGACGATAACTCATCGGTGAATATGACAAAGTATATGGAACCGTTTTGGTATTTACAGAATTATGATTGCATACATCTATATATATCAATCCGAAGAGTTCATCAACTCTTATGATACTCCCACTAAATGGGTGTATAGCCCTTTATTGTATAAGACGTAATTAGCAAGTATCATATGATTCAAAATTATAAATAAAATTATTTCTCAAAACTACGGCTTAGTCTATAGTTCCAAAACAACCATCAATAATATTAAATGCTTTTGTATTTTCCGATGCATCACTTTTGTTATAAAAAAATTACCACGTTATAGTTTTATTTCACAAAGAACATTCATAATATTCATATTGAAATATAGTTATGTCTATTTTTTTCAGTCGATACCGAAAAATAATCATAATTTCATAAATAATGTATGGTAAGTTTTACGGAAACAATTTTCGTACTATGATGCAATTAATAAGTGTTATATGGCATGCTCCCACTATTTCCACCATTACTATAATAACGTACTAAATTCGAAGGTCCATCATTCACTTAATATAATTTGTTTATTTCATATACTGCAACTATTTACAGTGGAGAGTTCGTTGATCACATATCTTGAGCTCAAAGAAATAAATCTCATAGAAAATAATTTTATTTGTGAAAATACATTTTGGAATAGAAACCATATTTCTTATTCCAATATTAAATATCAATTATTATTACAATTCTCACTTCCAATGTTTCTCTATGAAGCAGAAGTGACTATTCATTCTTTTTATCCCAACTGTATCTTAAATTACATTTATTCTTATACATTCATTTTCCTTTCAAATGGCCAATCTATTCAAAAGAAAACCATACTAAAATATCATAACAAATTCTTTACAAAAGCGCATTCGATTATCCTTAACATTTAAGGTCATCAAATATGTTGAACTTTATGTAGACCGATAAAATTGACATTTCAGTGATCGAGTTCTTATATCTATCTTGTAGTTTTTGGTTCTGTGTTACATTAACACAATATGATCCTTTTTATAATCAATCAAATTGAATACTCGATCTCGCACAAAAGTTTATTTGGTTTTTCGGATGAACTAATTTCATCAAAATATTGTACATTACAAACTTTAACCATTAGTCATATAACATTTATATGCAGTTGTATGTGATCAAACATCCATAGTCTTGTATTGCTTTTAGAGTCCTTAATTCATAGAATGTAATACATGGTATTAGTCAAATAAATGCATAAGTGACCAAACCATGAATGTATTCTGTAGTTGTAAAATCAGGCACTTTCATTGGTGTTGAAACGTTAATATGCAATAGGAATTTAATAGTGGGCATTATATTTGCATTTGTCAACTTTCAATCCTGTTCATTTGTATATGTTAATTGATAAACATTTTATCAATCATATTAAATGAACAAATTATCATTGTAGATAACTATAACATTATTTAACACATATTCTAACAATATTAGAAAAGTTAAATGTTACCAATTCATTTTCCTAATAAGGCTCCCACTAGTCTTTTATGTTTCTCCAAACCCTAAGATGAAATATTGAAGTTTTGGGAATTCACTAGTGGGTGTTAGGACTCATCTATCTTGGTATTCTGACCTTGAGTTTGCTCAACAAATCATTGCCCCACAAATGGTGGACAACTCCTTATCGGTTGTACTACATACAACTCCTAACCTATTTTTCCTTGTCCTAATCTCATTTTGACCTTGAGTTTGCTCAACAAATCGAAAGAGATTATTCATTTGTACCTACCGTATCGTGATGGCCTAAGTATAGTATATGTACCTTGAGTTTGCTCAATAAATATATATAGTTATCTTAACTCATATGTTAAATATATTAACAATACTCCACATAACATCCCTAGCTTGAGTTTGCTCAATAACTAAGGAGCATATAAATAATTTATTAACATATATATATATATCTGTGTGTGTGTGTGTGTGTGTGTGTGTTTGTGGTAGAGGACAACATTATATTAAAGATTCATCATCTTTAACATATTAAATTAACTGGATACCGACTTATGGAGTAATGTATTTCTTATGAAATACCCTCGTGATTTAGGTGTTAGACACATCAGAAATCATAGTATACATACATTTACATATGTATTTATTCCTTAAGTCTATTTGGGTTTCTTTAATGTTCCACCTCTAGTTTATACACTCATATTATGTAAGTTTCATTATTATATAACTTTTATATTTTGATTAAATTATACAATAATCTTGTGTATAACATTTTACTAATTAAATCTTATTTATTTAATTTTAATTAATGCTCTTTAATTAATTTTAATTAATTAGCTCTTTAATTAATTTTAAATTAGTATTCTAATACAACTTTTATATTGGACATATCTATTATAATGATTATAGTGTATACTATAATCGTTATAGTATAACACATATATCTTATATATGCGTATTTTTTATTTAATTAATTAACTTTAATTAGTTTATTTAATTAAACAATTTTAATTAAATTATATCAATTTCAAAATTTATCTTACATATATGTATACTTATGTTATCTTAACACTTTAAAATAACATAATGTACATCAACATATATAATACATGCATATAAGTATTAATTAATTAACTCATTTAATTCATTTATTTTAATGATCTTATTAATAAATTTTGAATTTTGAAATTAATATTTAAACAGTTTCAAACATTTTGAAATTTTCATTACCTTTTCAAACATTTTAAAAATTTATGTTATATTATAACTTTTTATAATAAACATGTTTTTATTTTAAATTTAATTTTTAAATTTAAAATCTTGTCTCAATTTTCAAAACTATTTTGAAAATTAGCCCAAGGCCCAATTAAATTGGGCCATTTCTGTTAAGAGTAACCTTTGGGCTTATTCCACCTTTCAGGCTAGGCTGGTAACCAGGTAGGACAGGTACTTGATTACCTAATTTCAATCCTAGACATTATCATTCTAGACATCGTACTTAGTGGGCAAGCTTAATTAGTTAGCCCTAACATGACTAATTTAGATCGCATAGGCTATTAGGCACTGATACCATTGAAGGAACTGGGCCAGCCCGCAGCGGAAAAAATGGGTGAATTTCAAAAATTTTACCATTTTGGATCATTACTAGGCCTATGAAGTCTAAATTCATTTAGAACTTTTTAAATTTTCTTTTAAATAAAACCAATATTTATTATTTAATTTATAAATAAAGTTTTACTTTAGTTTAACGTGTATGTAAATTAGAGTATGTCAAATACTCTCTTATGTACATATTTATGTGTAACGGAATGAATGTATCAAATAAATTCATGTTGTGAAATATAAGTGTAACATATAACAAGTGTATATTTGTGTAATTAAGCATGAGAAAATTTAGAGAAGGAAAACCATTGGTTTTCTTTCTCTTGACATGTATAATAAATTAAGGAAAGATAAGGCTATAAATGTAGAGAGAGAAACCCTTACGTTTCTCTTTCTTGTTAATTACATTGAATGACATATTAAATGGCATTTACAATAGAATTTGCATATGCCTTTGTTGTCCTAAGTTTTTTTATGTAATAAAATATACATGTATAATAATTGGTAGGTTTATACACACAGATGTTAAAATAAGTATTCCTATGTATATGAGTTTATCAAAACGAGAATTAACAATTGTAACAAAGGTTTCAATTAAGGAAGAGCTTGAAATTAAATTCCATAGTTTCACAAATGGTCCGCTTTGATTTAGTTAAAATAACATAAACACATGTATATCTATATGTATAAATAATTGCAAGTTATGTATTCATTTTAAGATAACATATATATATATATATATGTATGTATGAAGATTGCAATTTAAGTAACATATATATTTAAATTTAATACTAACAAAATGATTCAATCTTTTAATCTTAGGTGTAAAATAGAAATCTATAACTTTACATAAATGACCATTTATGAATTCTAAAACAAAATGAAAATTTTACTTTTATGACTAAAACAAGTAAAATTAAATCATTTTAGAAATTAACTATGCAACATTGGAAATTAATATAAAATCACCAATAAATATAGTTTATTAATGTTTATGTATACGAATGTTACAAAATTTTATATATAACATTACAACATAATAAAATATTTTCACATTTCTTTTTTTTACAATTCCAAAACAATAGAGAATAAATATCGGACAACTTGGGCACATACAAATTTGTTGTATGATAAATCAGATCTGACTATACAAAAGGAACAACAATAAAAAAGATAAAGGATTTGAAGTCCACCATAACAAACGTATAGTCAATGGATATGTAAATAAAGAGAAATTCAAATTAAATCTCCATAATGATCATATAATTAAACGAGATGAACAAAAGAGGATCTAAGTTATATTACAAGATGAATACACAAGATAGAAGAGATACAATATGAATAAATCTAAACCTTTTAAACATGATGAGATAGAAGATATATAATATGAATAAATAAATCTAGACCATTTCAACATAATGAGTATACAAATAAATGAAATTAGAATTACCAAAAATGAAGCCGATGATTTTCACCTTAATGATGAATCAAATCTCCTAGATTCAGAAATCAGCCTCCAGATGTTGCAAGGATCAAGAAGAATAAACCACTTTTCATAATTGACTTTATTTGTATTTGATTTAGAAATAATTGAAACCATGGAAGATCTCATATTTTCAGCCATTATAGAAGGAGAGAATTAGAAAAGTTGTAGAAAGAAGAATGAAAAATGAGAAACTCAATTGTACATACATAATGAATTAGAAAATATGTTTTATTTGAAAGAAAGAAACCTTTTCCATTCTTTAATTAAAACTTCTCTAATTAATTCTCTTGATTAATTTTCTCTTTTCACTCCTATTTCTTTACATAGTATGGTTGAAAATTACGTGTCATCAAATGACATAAGGTTCCATAAATTAACTCATGTAATTATCTTTTTTTTTAATTACAATGATATCATATATCAATGTGCGTAAATATAACTTTTATAAGTGCATTCAAATAATTATAAATAACACCCAAACATCAAATTAAATAAATAATAATTAATATTTCTCAAATACTAATCAATTTAATTAATTTAATTAATTTATATTTTTCTAAATTAACTAAATCGTGTGGTTTTTCGGAGAATTCATCATTACGGTTATACGACTCAAAGGTGTAAATTCAATTAGCGATTAATATTAAACAATTCAAATATTAACTTTCACACGTCACTTAGCAGGTGGTGTAATATTGTGGCTGAATTCGTTGCTTACATATCTTTTGGTTGTAACAACCCGCATATTTAACGATTTTATATTTAAATGTTTGATTTAAATATAGCATTGTTATTCGGATTTTGGGGTCCGAAATGTTACTTTCTGCAAATGGCCAAATTGGAACTCGAAACCACCTCCATTGATTCCAAAATGGCGTTTGCGATCTTTTTGAGTATAATCTTTGATATGTTTGGAGTTTGTGAAATTTTGGCTACTTTTCCTATTGGGTTTGGGATTGGGTTCAGCCCACTAGCCCACTTAACCCCCTAGCTCAACCCTTCTCTTCATTTCATCTTCATTTCATTTCTTTCTTAAGCTAAGAACTGAAATGGGGGAAAAGAAAGAGAAATAGAAATTAGCAAGCCCTAGTTTCTCCTTTGTAGCTTGATTCTTGCTCCAAAAATCAAAGAGAATCCATTGGTAAGTTCATCTCCATCTTCTCCATCTCTTCTCCTCTTCAATTTCTGTAATTTTCCTAACCCTAACTTAGGAAATACTTTCTTTGATTCTAGATTGAAGCTTGTAGTGTTGAAGTGGAATGTAGTTGGTTGATTCCTTGCAATTGTGCTTCTTCATCTTCTTTGTTTTGTGTAAAAAGGTGAGTTTTGAACTCACATCTACTTCTCTTGATTTCATTGATGTTATGTATGAATTCCTAACACCTTGTTCATATGCACTTGCATTTGGTTTGGGTTGAATTGAGGAATAATCCAATTTTTAGTGTTTTGGGTTAAAATCTTTGAAATCCTAACTTTGATGTTTTAATCATGTTTTGGTGATGCATCGAGGAACATATAGGGCCGGGTTGTCGATTGGCATAAGCCCTTAGAGCCAAGGTTCGTCCGATTGCATTTGGGAGAGTTTGCTCTTCATTTGAATAAGGTTGGAAAACAGCCCAGGCATGATTCAGTCGACTGAAAACTCTGTTCAGTCGACTGAACCTGAAACCCGAGAGTTTCCAATCATGATTCAGCCGACTGAAAAACTCTGCACAGTCGACTGAACCTGGAAACAGAAAGTTTCCTGAACCTAGAAAATTTCCAGATACAGGGTCAGTCGACTGAAAAACTCTGTTCAGTCGACTGAACCTGCTGTTTCAGCCCACTTTGCCTTTTGGGATTGAATTTTCAATTTGAATTGATTCATGATGATCCTATGTATGATTATCAATTGTTTTGACTTTGATGGTTCCTTTTAATTTTAATCCACGGGTTTTTATGAAATAATCTCTCGAATCGCATTTAAAAGTTCGTTTCTCTAATTTATAAATTCTATTTAAAACACACACACTTTCGCACTTCGAACGAAGTGGGAGGGTGATTAAATGGTTGGGCAAAACACGGACCATGAATCTGTGCGTTTATCCTTCCGATTAATCCTTGACCTATTCGACTGATTGTTTTGACCTTCGGGTTTGGTTTATCGATGATATGAGGTAAACTTTGTACTGCTTTGAGTGTGAAAGGGACTGACGGATAGTAAACCGTTTAGTGCGAACGAGTGGTTATGGGACATACGTTAACACTTTCCGGATTCCTTTTCGAGAGTTGTGACACATTCCGCCAGTTAGTGGTGTCCAGTACTGGGTCTTCGACCTTCACCACTACGGTTTGTTGCCTCTGGGATAGTGTCTTCGGACTGTCTCCTTAGGTTTGTTGCCTTCGGGTATGTTGCCTTCGGGTGTGTGCCTTCGGGTTTGTTGCCCTATATAGTTTCGCTCTGATGTTGGCCTTATGTGCCGCATGGGTGATACTTGGGTTTGGAGTCTTCGGGCTCATGGATCCTTGTTTGTACAGTACTGAGCTCGAGCAAAATTTTATGATGTTTCATTGATATGTATATTCCCTTGGTATCGCCCTTCGGTGTTGGTCTTTGTGAGCCGCATGGAGTATAGCGATTACCTTGTGGAACTTGTATACCTTATGGGTATTTGTTATTTGCCTTCTGGCTTGTTTTGGGATATTTGTATCCTTTGTTTCTATATGTTGCCGATGATATGAGGCTTGTTCTATATGATTCATCTCTTGTTGATGATTGTGTTATCTCCCCTAGAGATATTTATTATACTGTATGACCTTGCAGGTTTATTAGTGTTCAGTTTATCTAACTGATTTGTTATCTAGACTGATCCGGGTATTTTATACTCGGGTCAGACCGAGATGTTTCAGGTTAGGTGCTTTTGGGGACTTAGCCTATTTTGCTTCCGCATGGACTATTCGCTAGCTTCGTTTTGTTATAGCGTCTTTTGTAGTCCTTATCTGTTGTAACTCTGATTTATACTCTTTCGTTTCGTCTGTATATTGTGGTCTCCTGTACCACCTGACATGTATTATTTTGTATACTATGTAGTGTATCTGTGTATGTGTATATTATGATCGACTGTTCTGTGATGTACTTTACATTTGAGTTGTTATATTTTCTTCTGATAGATCCTATAGCCATTGTAGTTTTGCTTTAAATATTTATTGAATAGGTCGAATTTTAATGTGTTCTACTTTTCGACATATTTAGTGAATAGTTAAGGTAAGATTGCACATGGTCGCTTCCATTATACTCTATTGTCCGCGTTAGCCGACAGTATTATCTATGTAATACTCTTTGTTAACGAGGCTCTCGGAGTGGGGCGTCACAGCGTGGTATCGGAGCTGAGTTCAGAACAAAATATGATAAACACAGAATAGATGCACATATTATGGTACATCAAAGTGTACAAGTGATACCGATCCTTGAATCATCGTGTCTCTTTATTCCATCAAGGTTAGATAGATATTGGAAATACGTCTAGGAATGCATTTTATTCCGTAGTATCCCATATTGTGATATCTACCTTGTGAATAATCTTGTTCTTATTTTACTTTCAGCTTATGTCTGGAAGAGGCAGGGGTCGACGTTCGGATGCTGGGCAATCTAGTGGCTCGCATCCGGATGGCGTATATATGTCTGCCGATCAATTTTTGGAATTGTTCAGGAGCACTCAGCCTCTCGTTCCTCCTCGAGTGTCTCCACCTCGCAAGTCTGCTTTTGCACGTCAGTGCAGTAATTTTGCTCATCTTGGAGGAAAGCCGTTTAAGGGCTCCGAGTCTGTTCTTGAAGTCCAAGCTTGGCTTCGCACATGCGAGCGTATTTTCTCTCGCATGGATCTTTCTGACCATGATAGAGTTCTTGTAACTTCTAGCTTATTACAAGAGCGTGCTCTTGACTGGTATGAGCTTCTTGTAGCTGAAATTGATGAGGCTACTCTTTCTTGGACTCAGTTTTGGGGACGATTTGAACTCAAGTTCGTTCCTGAATCTGAAAAAGTTTTATTGACCCGTCGCTTCCTTGAGTTGAAGCAAGGGAAATCTTCTGTTTCTGAGTATGTCGCATCGTTCGAGGCTTTATCTCAGTATGGTTTTGAATTCATCAGCACTTCTTATAAGAAGAATTTGAAGTTTGTTTCTGGCCTTAAGAAATATTTTAAGAAGTCCTTGTTGCTCCAGCTTAAACTTTCTTTTGAGGAATTGGTTGATTCGGCGCATCATCTCGAGACCATCGAGAAGGAGTGTGATAGTGATGTTGATGTTGAGGTTTCCAGAAACCCTAACAAGAAGCAGTTTCCAATTCAGAAGAAGCCTTTTCCTTATAAGAAGAAGAAGACCGGTGGTCCTAGCTCTCAGCCTCAATCTTCCGGAACACCTTTCGTTCGAAAGTGTTTTAATTGTGGTTCTCCGGATCATATTATTCGAGCTTGTCCAAAGCCTCTCTTCTGCCGTAATTGCAAGAAGGAAGGTCATCATGTTTCTGCTTGTCCTACTGCTCCTGCTAATGCAAAATCTGGCAAGCTCAATGTGGCTAATGCTTCTGGAGGTCCTTCTCAATCCAAAGGTATGACTCCATCTATTTTGGAGGGTTCAATTCTATTTCATGATCATAGTATACGAGTTCTTTTCGATACGGGTGCTTCACATTCTTTCGTATCGAAGAAGCTTGTAGATGATTTATCTTTGGATGTTTGTTGTATGGTTATTTCTTTAAGGATTGCGAATCCTATTGGGGGATCCGCGACCCTTAGTTTGCTTTGTGATGATATTGAGATTGTTTTATGTGGCTTTTCCTTCCGTGCGAATCTGCACGTTGTTTCTCATTTGGGTTTTGATATGATTTTTGGTATGGACTGGCTAGTGAGGTACGATGCCAGGATTATTTGTTCCGAGAGAATTTTATATCTCTGTCATCCTGATTCACCTTCTCAGTTATCTCTTGTTCTTCGGGATGTGGATAATTCCGAGATGGCTTTGTATTCTCTTGATTCGCGAGATGGTGATGATGTATCTCGTATTCCTATTGCTTGTGACTTTTCTGATGTTTTTGAACCTGTTTCGGGTTTGCCACCCAAACGGGCAATTGAGTTCCGCATTGATCTCATTTCAGGCGCGCAGCCAGTTAGTCGTCCTCCCACGAGGATGTCTACAAAGGAAAATGAGGAACTCAAGAAGCAGCTTTTAGAGCTCGAGTCCAAGCAGTTGATTCAGTCCAGTTTTTCTCCGTGGGGATCCGCGGTCGTTTTTGTGAAGAAGTCTGATGGAACTCTTAGGCTTTGCATTGACTATCGCAAGCTTAACGAGTTGACCATTAGAAATAGGTATCCATTGCCTAGGATCGATGATATGTTCGATCTATTGAGTGGTGCCAAGGTCTTTTCTCAGCTTGACCTTGCCACAGGTTTTCATCAGTTACGAGTCGCGGAGGATAGCATACCTCTTTCCGCTTTCCGCACTCGTTATGGTTCCTTTGAGTGGCTCGTTATGCCGTTCGGTTTGACGAACGCTCCTGCTTTCTTTGTTGACCTCATGAATCGGGTATTCCGGGAATATCTCGATAAGTTTGTTCTCGTCTTCATTGATGATATCCTTATTTATTCTAAGTCTGAAGCTGAGCATGCTAATCACTTGAGAATTGTCTTGAGTACTCTTCGTCGACATCTGCTTAAAGCCAAATTCTCCAAGTGCTGCTTTTGGGAGAATAAGGTTAAGTTCTTAGGCCATGTTGTATCTTCCGATGGCATTTCTGTCGATCCCTCAAAGATCGAAGCCATCCAGAATTGGAAGAGGCCTGAGAATGTGCATGAGATTCGTAGTTTCCTTGGATTGGCGGGTTATTACCGACGGTTCATTAAGAACTTTTCCCGTGTTGTGCTTCCTCTCACTTACCTTACTCGGAAAGGCATTCGTTTTATTTGGTCCGACAAGTGTGAAGCTTCCTTTCAGACATTGAAAGAACTTCTCACTAATGCTCCTATTCTTGTGGTTCCCGAAGGGAATCATGATCTTGTTGTCTACACCGATGCGTGTGGCAGTGGTCTCGGTGCTGTGCTTATGCAGAGAGATCGGGTAGTTGCTTATGCTTCTAGGCAACTGCGTCCGAATGAAGTTCGCTATGCCACTCATGATCTTGAGTTAGCCGCCATTGTCTTTGCCTTGAAGATTTGGCGACATTATTTATTGGGCGAGCGCTTCATTCTCTATACCGATCATAAATCTTTGAAGTATTTGTTTACTCAGAAGGAACTCAATATGAGACAACAGCATTGGCTCGAGTTTCTTGCTTCCTATGACTTTGATATCCAGTTTACCCCTGGTAAGGGTAATCGTGTTGCAGATGCGCTTAGTCGCAAACATTCGGCTGTTATTTCTATAATGCTTGCCGAATGGAATATTCTTGAGACTCTATCTTTTTGTGAAATTCGTGATCGAGGTTCATCTTCTGGTTCTCCTATTCTATTATTTAGTTTGGGAGCTCGACCTATTTTATTGGATCGTATTGCCGATGCTCAGCGGCGTGATCCTGATTTGTTGCATTTTATTCAGCTTTGTGAGTCTGAATCTTGTGATGAGGCGTTGCAAGATTTTAGCATTGATTCTCATGGGTGTCTTCGTAAGAAGAACCGCCTTTTTGTGCCTTCTGATTTTGCACTTAGGCATGACATTCTTGATGATTGCCATCGTTCTAAGTATACCATTCATCCCGGTAGTAGTAAGATGTATGCTGATATGCGTCGTCTTTATTATTGGGAAGGCATGAAGCGCGATGTGGCGAGTTATGTGAGCAACTGCATGACATGTCAACGCGCGAAGGCCGAACATCAGCGTCCTTCTGGACTTCTTCAACCTCTTCAGATTCCATTGTGGAAATGGGATCAAGTTTCTATGGATTTTATTGACGGCCTACCTCGTTCGAGATCAGGTCATTCTAGTATTTGGGTTATTGTTGATCGCCTCACCAAGTCTACTCATTTTGTCCCTATTAAGTCTAATAGGACAGCTTCGCATTTGGCTAAGTTGTATGTCAAGGAAATCGCGAGACTTCACGGTGTTCCTAGTTCTATTGTGAGTGATCGTGATCCTTTATTCACGAGTCATTTTTGGAAGAGTCTTCAACAAGCTTTGGGAACAAAGCTTAATTTTTCTACAGCTTATCATCCGCAGTCTGACGGACAGACTGAACGGGTGAATCGTATTTTGGAAGATCTTCTCTATATTTGTATCTTTGATTTCGGTGGTAGTTGGGAGGATCACCTACCTCTTGTAGAGTTCTCCTACAACAATAGTTTCCAGTCTAGTATCGGTATGGCTACTTTCGAAGCCTTATACGGAAGGCCATGTCGATCACCTTCATGTTGGTTGGAATCTGGGGAGAAGCTTATTCTTGGCCCGGACTTTGTTCGTCATTCTTCTGAGAAGATTGATCTTATTCGATTGAGGATGAAAGAGGCACAGAGTTGCCAGAAATCCTATGCGGACAACCGTAGGAAGCCTCTCGAGTTCTCGATCGGCGATCTTGTTTTTATTCGTGTTTCTCCTTTGAAAGGGGTTATGCGTTTCAGTGCGACTGGAAAATTGGCTCCTCGTTATATAGGACCGTTTTCTATTACTGAACGTATTGGCCCTGTGGCTTATAGAGTTTCACTTCCAGCTCATTTATCTGGCATTCATGACGTGTTTCACGTCTCGCAACTTCGGAAGTGTCTTCGAGAATCGGATTCTGTAATTGATTCTCCTGATTTGCAAGAGCTTGAGATCTCACCGGACTTATCTTTTGTACAGCAACCTATTCGCGTGCTTGACACGGAGGTGCGACACCTTCGGAATAAGGACGTGCCGCTCGTTAAAGTTCAATGGTCCGCTAATCCCAATGACTGTACTTGGGAAACCAGAGAGTATATTGAGCGATCTTATCCAGGTTTTCTATCCTTGCTTCGTAATGGTAAGTCTATTTCTGTGTCTAAAGTTTATTCTTTCTTTTGTATGTAATTGTTACAAATATCGTCTCTAGGAATTGCGGGGACGCAATTTTGTAAGGAGAGGAGATCTGTAACAACCCGCATATTTAACGATTTTATATTTAAATGTTTGATTTAAGTGTAGCATCGTTATTCGGATTTTGGGGTCCGAAATGTTACTTTCTGCAAATGGCCAAATTGGAACTCGAAACCACCTCCATTGATTCCAAAATGGCGTTTGCGATCTTTTTGAGTATAATCTTTGATATGTTTGGAGTTTGTGAAATTTTGGCTACTTTTCCTATTGGGTTTGGGATTGGGTTCAGCCCACTAGCCCACTTAACCCCCTAGCTCAACCCTTCTCTTCATTTCATCTTCATTTCATTTCTTTCTTAAGCTAAGAACTGAAATGGGGAAAAGAAAGAGAAATAGAAATTAGCAAGCCCTAGTTTCTCCTTTGTAGCTTGATTCTTGCTCCAAAAATCAAAGAGAATCCATTGGTAAGTTCATCTCCATCTTCTCCATCTCTTCTCCTCTTCAATTTCTGTAATTTTCCTAACTGTAACTTAGGAAATACTTTCTTTGATTCTAGATTGAAGCTTGTAGTGTTGAAGTGGAGTGTAGTTGGTTGATTCCTTGCAATTGTGCTTCTTCGTCTTCTTTGTTTTGTGTAAAAAGGTGAGTTTTGAACTCACATCTACTTCTCTTGATTTCATTGATGTTATGTATGAATTCCTAACACCTTGTTCAGATGAACTTGCATTTGGTTTGGGTTGAATTGAGGAATAATCCAATTTTTAGTGTTTTGGGTTAAAATCTTTGAAATCCTAACTTTGATGTTTTAATCATGTTTTGGTGATGCATTGAGGAACATATAGGGCCGGGTTGTCGATTGGCATAAGCCCTTAGAGCCAAGGTTCGTCCGATTGCATTTGGGAGAGTTTGCTCTTCATTTGAATAAGGTTGGAATGTTGAGTCACAGCTTCTATAAAGATTTTGATTGCTGACAACAATATTAAAGCGATCGACAAATCAAGACCTACATATGGTACTCTAGATTATAGGTTGATTATTTGATGTTATAATAGTAATAAAATTGTCAAAATCTATCCTCAAATAATCATGCACAAAATATAATATATATATATACACATTTATATAGGTTGTGCACTTTATTGTGCAATTTAACAGAGACCGGTCGACCGGTCCAAATATAGGCGGTCGACCGTTCCTGTTGGATGTGCACAATAAACGTGCACACATGCACATAACGACTATATTTTTAAAAACCTGTCTACCGGTTAGTTTTTGACCTGTCGACCGTTTTTAAACAGAGAGCAACTTCTTCCAAAAGACACATCTTTCTTCAATGGTTGCGTCTCTTCTTCTTCATCAATGATCATAACTTTTGACTGCAACTTTTCACCAAGGGTTATAACTATTTTCTCTCTATAAATACACATCAATATCATTGATTAAAACAACAAGTTTTATTAAGATTATATATGCTCTCTATCTATTCTCTGAATTCACTTGCATTCAAAAAGCTCTAAACTACTTTCATTCCTTATTGAATCATTGACACTATCTCATATATTTTGATTCAATAAGCAATATAAATTCCATAATCTTCACAAACATCATTCACAATTTGAGGATAAGATTATAGGAAGAGTGTACTACAAGTGACAAATCCGTGTTTTCAAGAACACAAGTTGTCAACAACAATTGTATTTGTTTTTGTTGAAGTCCTCGGTGTTGTAAGAGGCAAGTGTTGAAGTCCTCGGTGTTGTAAGAGGCAAGTGTTGAAGTCCTCAGTGTTGTAAGAGGCAAGTGTTGAAGTCCTCAGTGTATTAGAGGCGTGAAATCCCGTTCGGCTGTTCGGGTATTGTAAACCTGTTCCTCCGGGTGAAGCGAGGTAGTTAATAGTGAAAATCCAGATAGAAGTCTGGGACTGGACGTAGGACGGTGCTCCGAACCAGTATAAAAATCTCTGGTGTGATTTTTCTATTTTCTATTTACAATGCTATTATCATCTATTTCTGCATTTGTATTGTAATCCATATTACACGATCCGTGTATACTATATTAGCACATATAATTGTATACACACCGCACTTTCATTTGGTATCGGAGCACGGTCATCATATAACCGTAACACAGTTATTTGATATATTCTTGTAATATGGCAAATAACGCAAGTACTAGCACTCAAAACACCACTTACACAGAAGGGCAATCGACACAAAGACCTCCATTTTTCAATGGTCTTAACTACAGTTATTGGGCAACACGTATGTCATTCTTTATGCAATCAAGTAGCTATGATGCTTGGAATGCTACTCAAAGAGAAATAGTAAATCCAACAACTGATTATTCAGAATGGACTGTGGCTGAGAAAACGGCAGCAGCCGTAAATGCAAGAGCAATAAATATGTTGTTCTGTGCATTAGACCAAAATGAATATAACCGTGTTAGTATCTGCACTACTGCATATCAAATTTGGCAAACGCTAAAAATCACTCATGAAGGTACTAACAAGGTTAAACAAGCCAAAATAGCCATGCTGAAAAGTCAATTTCAAAATTTCAAAATGAAACCAAATGAAACAATCAATGACATGTATTCACGGTTTCAAACTATTCACCATGCACTTATTGGGTTAGGACAAAAGTATTCTGATTTTGATGTTGTTTCAACAGTCCTACATTCTCTGACTAATGAATGGGAAGGAAAAGTATTAGCAATTGAAGAAGCTAATGATCTTTCCGTCATGAAGCCAGATGAATTGATAGGAAATTTAATGTCCTATGAAGCAAATTTGCAGGCTACAAAAGAACAGAAAGAAGAAAAGAAAAATGTAGCATTTCATGTTGAGAAAGATGAGAATGAATCAGATTCTGAAGATGAAGATTTGGCGTTCATTGCTAAAGGTTTCAAAAAATTCCTAAAATATCGAAAAGCCAGTCGCTACAATAAAAGGAAACCTGGATCAAGTAAACCATCTTCATCTGCTATAGAATGTTTCAACTGCCATAAAAAGGGACACATGCAGATGGATTGTCCAGAACAAAATAAAAAGTCAGAAAATGACAAATTCAAATATAAGAAGGACAAATCAAAGAAACGAGCCTTCTCAGTAACATGGGATGATTCAGAGTCATCTTCATCAGAAAGTGAAAGTGATTCGGAGAATGAACAAGCCAATGTTTGCTTTATGGCAACAAAAGATGAGGTACAAATTCCTACATTTGATGAATTACTTGATATTAATGCTGAATTGATAGTCAAATATAAAGACTTAAAACGTCAATTAAAAGTAGTCAAAGCAGATTTAAGTAGAGCAGAGTTTGAACGAGATATGTTAAAAGATGAGAAGAAAATATTAGAAGAAGAACTTGAAAATATTCAAGAATCATCATCTAATGTTGACTCTCAAATATCTCTTTTGAGTCAAGAAATAGAAGCTCAAAAAGAGAAAAATAATGCTCTCGCTACTGAAAATCATGAACTTAAGGCAAAAGTCAAAATTCTAGACCTAGAAAAAGCTAGTTTACAAACAAAGTTTGATGACATTACTCAAAATGTTTCTAACTTTAACAAAGGTCGAGAAAATTTGACTAAAATCATTGAAAGTTCACAATCTATTTCAGATAAACAAGGTTTGGGATATAACAAACATGAAACTAAGAAACATCTTAGAAATAAAAGGAAGAAGAAAGTACAAAAAACTGAAACTAAGAAAAATCTTAGTTTATTATATTTCAAACCAAAACCAGTTGTGAAATTTCAAAAGAGAGATGTCAAGACTATCAAAATATGGGTTCCTAAAACAAATAATAATTTGATTAGGAACAAATACATTCAGCAATTCATGAATAATGTACATTTTAATAACAATTATATATATAAAGGGGATACCGGACCCAAATGGGTTTGGACTCCTAAGACCTAACTCTTAGGACCCTATAAAAAGTGGGTACCATGAACTTAATTCTATGTTTGCAGGTCCCACTGAAGAAAAGAGGAAAGTGGATATTGGACAGTGGTTGCTCAAAGCATATGACGGGAGACAAGAGCTTACTAACAAATATTAAATACTCAGATGGTGGCTCAGTCACTTTTGGAGACAATTCAAAAGGTTATATCATCGGCAAAGGCGATGTGAGCAATTGTGGTACATCTAACTTACCTCTTATTACTAATGTCATGCTAGTTAGAAATTTAAAACACAATTTACTTAGTATTAGTCAGTTATGTGACAAGGGTTTTATAATTTCCTTTTCAAATAATAAGTGTAGTATTTTAGATAAAGACCATAATTTGGTTTTTGAAGGTTATAGAGACAGAAATATATATATTCTAAATATGAATATTAATCATAATTCAGATATGTGTCTTATGGCTAATGACAATGATCCATGGCTATGGCACAAACGTTTCTGTCATATAAACTTCAGAACTATTAACAAGCTAGCCAAAAACAATCTAGTTAGAGGACTACCCAAAATGAGTTTTAAAGTTAACAACATTTGTGATGCATGTCAATTAGGAAAATTGACCAAATCATCGTTTAAATCCAAGAAAGTCATATCAACATTACAACCGCTTGAGTTACTACACATGGATTTATTTGGACCTACTAGAGTTCAATCAATAAATCACAGTCAATATGTGCTTGTAATTGTTGATGATTTCTCTCGTTATACATGGACAATTTTCTTAAAAAATAAAAGTGATACTTTCGATCATTTCAAATCTCTCGTCAAAAGAATTCAAAAATCAAAAGGGATTAAAGTTAAAAATATAAGAAGTGATCATGGCGGAGAGTTTGAAAATAATGAATTTGAACATTTTTGTACAAAGAAAGGTATATATCATAATTTTTCGTTTCCCAGAACTCCACAACAGAACGGAGTAGTAGAACGAAAGAACCGAACTTTACAAGAATGTGCAAGAACATTATTAAATGGAACCACCTTACCAAAACACTTCTGGGCAGAAGCTGTTGCAACTGCCTGTTATGTTTTAAATCGTGTGTCCATAAGACCTCTTACCAAGAATACTCCTTATGAATTGTTTAACAAAAGAAAGCCCAAAATCTCATACTTCAAAGTTTTTGGTTCTAAGTGCTTTATTTTAAATACGAAAGACCAGCTTGGAAAATTTGATCCAAAAGCCGATGAAGGAATATTTGTCGGTTATTCGGAACGAAGTAAGGCCTATCGGATATTTAATAAACGAACCAAAACTATTGAAGAATCACTTCATGTCTCTTTTGATGAAATTTATCAGCATCCTCACACAATATCAGATGATGACGAATCAATAGTCATTGATAATCAAATCATCTCAAATACTGATTCTGACTCAGAAATAATTATTGAGAATACTCCTCAAATATGTGAATTACAATCACCACCAAGAATATTAAGAGACCATCCGGCCCAAAATATAATAGGTGAAATAACATCACATGTCAGAACAAGGAGTCAACTCAATCAAATGGGTCATGTCGCTTTTCTCTCAAATATCGAACCCAAGAATCCAAAAGAAGCTGCTATAGATGATTACTGGATCATTGCCATGCAGGAAGAACTAAATCAGTTTGAGCGCAATGACGTTTGGGAACTTGTTCCGAGACCAACTGATCAGTCAGTAATTGGTACTAAATGGGTCTATAAAAATAAGGCTGACGAACAAGGAAATATCACCAAAAATAAAGCAAGATTAGTAGCACAAGGATACAATCAGGAAGAAGGTATCGATTATGAAGAAACTTTTGCACCAGTTGCTCGACTAGAAGCTATTAGAATTCTATTATCTTTTGCTTGTTATCATAATTTCAAACTTTATCAGATGGATGTCAAAAGTGCTTTTCTCAATGGATTTATCAAAGAGAATGTCTATGTCGAACAACCACCTTTATTCGTACATGAAAAATATCCTGACCATGTGTTCAAACTTAAGAAAGCTCTGTATGGTTTAAAACAAGCACCTCATGCTTGGTATGAACGATTACGTAGCTATCTTATTAATTCAGGATTTGAAATAGGCAAAGTCGATCAAACTTTGTTTATTAAACATTCTCGAAAAGATATTCTGGTTATCCAAATATATGTAGACGATATCATCTTTGGTTCAACAAACGAAAAACTCTGCAAGGAATTTGCAAGTATTATGACCAAAGAATTCGAAATGTCTCATATGGGAGAACTATCTTATTTTCTTGGACTTCAAATCAAATAACTTTCAAACGGTATTTTTATCAATCAAGAAAAATACTGTGAAAATCTTATCAAACGCTTCGGATTACAAAATACATCTGGTAAACCAACTCCTATGAGTACAACTACACATCTTGAAAAAGATGAAAGTGGTAAGAATGTTGACCAGAAATTATATCGAAGCATGATTGGTTCTCTTCTTTATCTTACAGCTAGTCGTCCAGATATATTAATGAGTGTTTGTTTATGTGCTCGTTTTCAAGCCGATCCAAAGGAATCACATTTACGAGCAGTGAAACGTATAATTCGTTATCTTAATAATACCAAAGATTTTGGTCTTTTCTATCCAAAAGAATGTCCATTTGAATTAGTATCATATAGTGATGCTGATTTTGGTGGCTCACGGACGGATAGAAAAAGTACAAGTGGTACGTGCCATTTTATTGGAAAATCACTTGTCTCTTGGTTTAGTAAGAAACAGAATTGTGTTTCACTATCAACATGTGAAGCTGAATATATATCAGCGGCTCTCGCTTGTACTCAAGTACTATATATGCAACAAACACTTCAAGATTTCGATATACATTTATCGAATTCTATTATATACTGTGATAACACGAGTGCAATAAATCTCTCTAAAAATCCAGTAAATCATTCTAGAACCAAACATATTGATATCCGTCATCATTTCCTTAGAGATAATATTGAAAAAGGTAATATACATCTTGAATATGTTCACACTGACAATCAAATAGCCGATATTTTCACTAAACCATTACTTGAATCTAGTTTTATTAAACTACGAAGAGAGCTTGGCTTAGTATCTCGGAAAGATCTAGAATAGAATAAGTAACCTTCAAACTTAGGCTATATATTTTTCAAATAATTCTTAAATTTCAGCCTATAACAAACTATACCTATTTTTATAACTTTTTTTTATGCATCATTGTTTTTGTTTACGGCTAATTATCTCTAACAAATCCTATCTTCAAGTTCATTGGCAAACTTTTTTCTATATAAACGTTTGAAAAATACACTTTCATTCATTCACCTTCTTGCTGAAAATTATAAATCATCTTAAACAAGCTACCATGGCACACATTTGCGACAAATGCGCAGAGGAATCTCATATTTCTATCACAAGCTCGGAGTCGGAGGAACAATACTCTCCGATTACACCGAAACAAAGGCCGGAATGCCCTTACCATTGTTTTCACACACCTGGTCATACTCCAACATCCAAGCGTGCAAAGAAAGCACTATTCTGCTCTCCGCGCACGAAGGCGCAAATCGATGAGATTCATCACTACCAAAAGCATCAAATCGATCTTCAACGACAACTACATTATGGTCAAAACCTACTATACCATGAACAACAACGTACTTCAACTCGTTTATCCGCCTTAGAACGAATGGCATCATTCTTCTGCGGTTCAAACAAACACGATGTTCATGAACCAATGCCGTCAAGACCATCGATTTCAACAACTCCAAACTCTTGGGATAAAAACTATAACGAGAATGAAGGAGCTCGATATAAGTGGAGTCCGTGGGCTAAACGCATTGAAAACGACAAGAATTCTAATAACAACTCACCTTCTCATTAGAATTCAATAATGTATATTGTTTTGTTTTCATATATAATTCTTGTAATACAGTATATTTTTGCAATAATAACATAATATATAATATATTCATTCGACTCGTTTTCAAATTTTTTGCAAAATTCTGCATTTTTTGCACACAGAGCCAAACCGGTCGACCCCCTGAAATATGACCAGTCGACCGAATTGCTCTCGGGTTGAAAACGGTCGACCGGCCATATGCAGGCGGTCGACCGGTCGACAGTTTTTTTTTTTTTTTTTATACTTCACGTATATATTTTGCCACCTACCCTCTTTACTTTCTACTCTCTACTGAAAACTTTCCCATTTCCAAACCCTAGTTCATATTCTCAAGCTTCACAAACTCTCAAATTCTCTTCAATGGCTCCTCCTCAGAAGAAATCAAAGAAAAGAGAAACATCAGAAACTTCTTCTCTTACTCTCTCTGCTAGAAAATGGCTAGAATCTCCGGTTGCAGTAACTAGATGGAATCAAATGACAAATTACAAGTTCCATCCGGGCTCATTCATCAAATTCGACGATTTCACTGCATACGGTATTCAAAGATTAGCAAATAGATCTCGTATCTCTCCTCTTATTGATTTTTCTGTAAATAGCGTACAAATTAATCATTTGATGATTAAGCTATTTTACGCGAATATGAATTTAGAGGAATATACTCCGGATAATCCAAATGGAGTTATTTGGTCAGTAGTATGTGGCAAACGAATCTATCTCACTTATGATAGAATTGCTTCTATTTTGGGAATACCGAATAGAGGTGAAGAGTTTTCATCGACATTTTGTGAAGTTTTCACCCGGAATAGTACGAGTCATAAATTTATAGAAGATGATAGTAACGGCACCAAATCGATTGGGCTACGACCGACTGCAAGGTTGTTACACCATGTCCTAATGCACTCTCTATTTCCTCGATCAGGAAACTATGATGCCGTTTACAAAGAGAATTTCAAGGCTCTTTATGCTATCTACCGTGATATCGAAATAAATTGGGTTCACATGATTTTCGATGAAATTCTTAAGGTAAATAACTCTACTCGTCCACATTTCTTCTATAACGAGTATATTATGCGTATGTTGCTTGCATGTGGAGTCACACCCCCGGATTCGGCATATTCTACACCAAAGTGTATTGACTCCACTACTATCAAACGGATGAAGCTTCCTCCTCCATATGTTCATATTATGCCTTTCGAACAATGGCAACAACGCGATACTCAAGAACAACAAGCTCCACCATCTCGTCGTCGTTCTGAAGATGTTAGATTATTGAAATCTAAATCATCTACAAGAGAATCTCTTGAAACCATCGCTCGGAATCAATTTTTACTTGAATCAAGACTAAAACGAATGGATTCGAAAATTGATAGACGATTCAATAAGGTAAAGTCATTCTTCGGCGCTATATGGGATGCTATATCATGTAGCACATCCGTCTCGACCCAACATCAAGACCCCGGAAAACGTCCGGCTCCTCCAACTTTTACTTGGTCGACATCCGAGGAATCCGGTGGTACAAGCGGACAAGGTCGTGGGGACAATGACGATGATGATGACGATGACGATGACGACGACGATGATGATGATGATGATGATGAGGAAGAGATTCAGTCGGAATGAAGTTAGTTTGTTTTTCTTTTCATTTCTTTAAAAACATCTATGGCACTTGTACTAAATAGTGTCCATCTTTTTATTCGTAGTAGACTATGACTTGCATTGTACTTCATCAAAACATCCTGTGTTTGAATGTATGCATTGTTCTCTTTGGTTTATATTTTCTATTGTTTACTCCTTTTTGTCGATGACAAAGGGGGAGAAAGGTGCTAATAATTGTTTGCAGGATGAAAGAAGCTAATAATTGTCTGCAGGAAATCACATATTCAGGGGGAGATTCTATACTTGAGTTTTTATATTGTCATCAATCAAAAAGGGGGAGAATGTTGAGTCACAGCTTCTATAAAGATTTTGATTGCTGACAACAATATTAAAGCGATCGACAAATCAAGACCTACATATGGTACTCTAGATTATAGGTTGATTATTTGATGTTATAATAGTAATAAAATTGTCAAAATCTATCCTCAAATAATCATGCACAAAATATAATATATATATATACACATTTATATAGGTTGTGCACTTTATTGTGCAATTTAACAGAGACCGGTCGACCGGTCCAAATATAGGCGGTCGACCGTTCCTGTTGGATGTGCACAATAAACGTGCACACATGCACATAACGACTATATTTTTAAAAACCTGTCTACCGGTTAGTTTTTGACCTGTCGACCGTTTTTAAACAGAGAGCAACTTCTTCCAAAAGACACATCTTTCTTCAATGGTTGCGTCTCTTCTTCTTCATCAATGATCATAACTTTTGACTGCAACTTTTCACCAAGGGTTATAACTATTTTCTCTCTATAAATACACATCAATATCATTGATTAAAACAACAAGCTTTATTAAGATTATATATGCTCTCTATCTATTCTCTGAATTCACTTGCATTCAAAAAGCTCTAAACTACTTTCATTCCTTATTGAATCATTGACACTATCTCATATATTTTGATTCAATAAGCAATATAAATTCCATAATCTTCACAAACATCATTCACAATTTGAGGATAAGATTATAGGAAGAGTGTACTACAAGTGACAAATCCGTGTTTTCAAGAACACAAGTTGTCAACAACAATTGTATTTGTTTTTGTTGAAGTCCTCGGTGTTGTAAGAGGCAAGTGTTGAAGTCCTCGGTGTTGTAAGAGGCAAGTGTTGAAGTCCTCAGTGTTGTAAGAGGCAAGTGTTGAAGTCCTCAGTGTATTAGAGGCGTGAAATCCCGTTCGGCTGTTCGGGTATTGTAAACCTGTTCCTCCGGGTGAAGCGAGGTAGTTAATAGTGAAAATCCAGATAGAAGTCTGGGACTGGACGTACGATGGTGCTCCGAACCAGTATAAAAATCTCTGGTGTGATTTTTCTATTTTCTATTTACAATGCTATTATCATCTATTTCTGCATTTGTATTGTAATCCATATTACACGATCCGTGTATACTATATTAGCACATATAATTGTATACACACCGCACTTTCATGGAAAACAGCCCAGGCATGATTCAGTCGACTGAAAACTCTGTTCAGTCGACTGAACCTGAAACCCGAGAGTTTCCAGTCATGATTCAGTCGACTGAAAAACTCTGCACAGTCGACTGAACCTAAAAACAGAAAGTTTCCTGAACCTAGAAAATTTCCAGGTACAGGGTCAGTCGACTGAAAAACTCTGTTCAGTCGACTGAACCTGCTGTTTCAGCCAACTTTGCCTTTTGGGATTGAATTTTCAATTTGAATTGATTCATGATGATCCTATGTATGATTATCAATTGTTTTGACTTTGATGGTTCCTTTTAATTTTAATCTACGGGTTTTTATGAAATAATCTCTCGAATCGCATTTAAAAGTTCGTTTCTCTAATTTATAAATTCTATTTAAAACACACACACTTTCGCACTTCGAACGAAGTGGGAGGGTGATTAAATGGTTGGGCAAAACACGGACCATGAATCTGTGCGTTTATCCTTCCGATTAATCCTTGACCTATTCGATTGATTGTTTTGACCTTCGGGTTTGGTTTATCAATGATATGAGGTAAACTTTGTACTGCTTTGAGTGTGAAAGGGACTGACGGATAGTAAACCGTTTAGTGCGAACGAGTGGTTATGGGACATACGTTAACACTTTTCGGATTCCTTTTCGAGAGTTGTGACACATTCCGCCAGTTAGTGGTGTCCAGTACTGGGTCTTCGACCTTCACCACTACGGTTTGTTGCCTCTGGGATAGTGTCTTCGGACTGTCTCCCTAGGTTTGTTGCCTTCGAGTATGTTGCCTTCGGGTGTGTGCCTTCGGGTTTGTTGCCCTATATAGTTTCGCTCTGATGTTGGCCTTATGTGCCGCATGGGTGATACTTGGGTTTGGAGTCTTCGGGCTCATGGATCCTTGTTTGTACAGTACTGAGCTCGAGCAAAATTTTATGATGTTTCATTGATATGTATATTCCCTTGGTATCGCCCTTCGGTGTTGGTCTTTGTGAGCCGCATGGAGTATAGCGATTACCTTGTGGAACTTGTATACCTTATGGGTATTTGTTATTTGCCTTCTGGCTTGTTTTGGGATATTTGTATCCTTTGTTTCTATATGTTGCCGATGATATGAGGCTTGTTCTATATGATTCATCTCTTGTTGATGATTGTGTTATCTCCCCTAGAGATATTTATTATACTGTATGACCTTGCAGGTTTATTAGTGTTCAGTTTATCTAACTGATTTGTTATCTAGACTGATCCGGGTATTTTATACTCGGGTCAGACCGAGATGTTTCAGGTTAGGTGCTTTTGGGGACTTAGCCTATTTTGCTTCCGCATGGACTATTCGCTAGCTTCGTTTTGTTATAGCGTCTTTTGTAGTCCTTATCTGTTGTAACTCTGATTTATACTCTTTCGTTTCGTCTGTATATTGTGGTCTCCTGTACCACCTGACATGTATTATTTTGTATACTATGTAGTGTATCTGTGTATGTGTATATTATGATCGACTGTTCTGTGATGTACTTTACATTTGAGTTGTTATATTTTCTTCTGATAGATCCTATAGCCATTGTAGTTTTGCTTTAAATATTTATTGAATAGGTCGAATTTTAACGTGTTCTACTTTTCGACATATTTAGTGAATAGTTAAGGTAAGATTGCACATGGTCGCTTCCATTATACTCTATTGTCCGCGTTAGCCGACAGTATTATCTATGTAATACTCTTTGTTAACGAGGCTCTCGGAGTGGGGCGTCACATTGGTTAAATCCAATTTTACTTATTATAAGCGGTACTTAATAGGGACAATTATTTACACCAATTCTCTTCGTCGAAACTATATCACTTCGGATTTATGGAATTTGATAATGGTCAAAATTCCAATATCATCCACATTCAACTTATAGTCCAAATATAAAGTCCCTGGTTCAATAATATTTATTATTATTAACCAAAATGCTCTGGCCAGAGACTTTGACTTTGTGTTGACTTGAGCTGACCATGATAGTAACCCCATATAACTGAGGAGATGGATCCTCTGTTGAATAGTGCTTCATTATGAATACTTCCACTCGACCTAACTATAGTCACTCGATGGAACTCCATGTCATGATTTGACTATAATCAAAGCAGAGCTTTCATATTAAAGATCCACGGTATTCTCAAATCGAGAGAATGTGTAAATCAGTCATAACGATATTTTCTATTTGACCTTAGTTATATTAGCCAACAGAAAGCTATCGAGTGAGTCATTCCATAGTTATCCAGTAACTATCAGTACGTAATCTCTAGGCGCCCCCAGCAGTCATGAGTAATACACTTTCTAACATTTGGATAGCGTTACATACACTAGTCTCAACGGATATACCGATATTTAGTATCGATGCATCTTGACTAGGAACATTTAAAATGGTATATTTGTTTCATTATGATAAATTACTCATAGTTACAACACTTTGTAACTACTATCACAAAACATACCATTTATGGATTTTTTATTAAATATACTTTTAGTTAAATTAATTAATTAATTAATATAATCGCATTATATCAAGTATATAATATAATAGAAAGAAAACACCTTTATTTCAAACAAGATCAGTCAATGAGTTAGATATATATAAAAAAATTACATAATTACCCCTAGGACATACCCCTAACTCTATCAATAAAGAGTTATACATCGTTTGCGGGCCTATGATGCTGAGTAAACTCAATGTCAGAATCATATGGCAAGCAAGTCTTAACAAATCATTAGGAAAAGAGAAAGATTTCTATATTTTTCTTTGGGTTTTGAGAAATATAAAAATCTATTGGGAGCCAGTTAAAAAAAATGAAATGATAACATTAAATCATTCTAACTTTGTAAGAACATATGCCATGTAAAGATAAATGATGTATTTCGATAAATTTGTGCAACTAATGAAATTGATATAGTTTTTTATAAATAAATATACAAGTGAACAAAACTAGGATTGACATAGAAATGTAAAGCATACTTACCAATAAATTATTTATGTCTAATACAAATATTGTATGGTATAGTCATTAATTATGTCAAATAAAATTTAAATAGCTGTGTCATTAATCATGTCTAATACAAACACTCTAAGGTGTAGGGTAGTATTTAGATAAAAATGTGAAGATATTACGCATATAATTAAGGCCGAATACTCAACATAGGGGAAAGGAGGGTGGCCTGAGAGAAGATATTACGCGCAATCTTCAGGGGCCAATTCAGGATCCTAAATCGGCTTTGGGTGCCTATTTAATAGATGCCCATGCTTAGATGTCTATTAAATAGGCGCCCAACTTTAGGCCCCTGTTAAATAGACACCTAACAATAGGTGTCTATTTAATGGGCGCCCAGGGCTTAATGGCTATTAAAGCCCTAATGGCTATAGCTGCTATATTTCCCTACTAATTCAATAAATTACACTTTCCATCCTGAAAAATTCATCAAATTATTCAATGTTTTTTAAAACTACATTAATACTATATCAAACTCGGTCTCCATAAGATCTTCACCGTTCGGTGAGTGCACACATCCTTTGAATTCTCAAAATTATGTTTTCGAAGATGATAATGAGCAACACAATACTCCTCCAAGCCATCATTCATTTATCCTATGACGAAGTGAAAAAGGCTAAGACTTGTGCAACGTTAACTGTCATTATACCAAGGTTTGTTCTGGGATAATGACCAAAGTGGCGATAGGTTTTAAAAGAAAAATGAATACCGTCAACATAAAGCATTCGAACAACACGCGTTCATCGTCAATAATTCAAGATCGATTTAGAAAATCGGTCAAGAAACTCAATTTTATGAATAATAGATTTATAAAATAAAGAAAGAAAATCCCAGTGGAATAGAAAGCAAAGATCATTTTTGTATGTTTCTTGATTTTCACTTGTTCTTTAGTACATAATGTAATGACTTATCCTCTCAACCCCTAAATGTCGACACTAATACATCTACGGTATTCATGTGCTAAGCATCCAAGTGCTGGAAGGATGACTTGTTAGGGTGAAATAAAAAGAAAATTAATAGAACAAAAAAGAAAAGAACATAGTATCAGAATCTCACAGCGGAACGGTGATATATAATATCAAAACAACGGTACAAAGGGTTACTCTGGTATAAAAATTTTGGAGTTATAAAACCTCGGTACCATCATCAGTCTGGACAGTTAGAACAACCTATCCTCACAAATACTGATATGTACAATATAGTAATGCAATGGAAATAAGAATACTATAGTAGATGAAAAATCCAACTCATCTTCTCGAGCTCTAAAGAACATCAATGAAAATCTATCTTTCTTAAACTACTCGAAAGAATACGCGATGAATTTAGAGAAAAAGAACAAATGTTAGACGTAAGTCTAGTATAAGAAACTCAAGAAATATGTGATTAACATATAATAGTACTTTTGAGACTGAATGGAAGCCATAACAGTTATCCTATCAAAAGAACCACCGTCTAATAGATATAATAGGTGATATAATAGATAATGTCTAGAATGTAGAATATAAATATTATAACATAGCTGGAATATTGCATTTGTTACATTCAGTAGCATATTAAAGGGTACGATCAAATCCGATAAGGGATGTTCGCACAATGGATTTTCAGGGGAGATCTCTCTGGTGGAACCGGATCCAATCTTCTGTGCAAGTGTCAGAAAGTACCTCCAAGCGATGTATATCTCTAGATAAAATATACCTTTACGTAAACATAGCTGGTCCATGCCTAAAAACATGATCCCACATATCATCAACACTTGTCGACCAATAAACAATAAGTATCTCTAGATATGGAATTGATATATCATGTCGTGGGTTAGCCAAACCCCAGGCTATGAGGCCTGCTCTGTTTTTAGTCATTTCTGATGTCGAGGTTACGTTCGGCATCTTTCACACGAGTCTTCGTCGCTCGAATAGAACACGAATCCCCAATTGAATCCTCACATCTTGAACAGATGTTGAAACCATACATAGATTTTCATATTTCAACAGATCCCAGAATCACATATGGATTCCCACATCTTGAATAGATCATGAACAACAACATTTGTTCAAACATATTAAACAAATATCGAATCTCCACATAGATTCTTGCATCTTAAATAGATCCACTTTCAAGAGATAGAACACATACCTTAGCCTTGAAGTGATTTTTGATAAGTAATACACTTACTGATCCCAATCTCTCCAAGACTGAATCGACGAATTTGGTCATTCATTGATAATAAGAGCGATAGCATATGGAAACCAAGTCTCGTATACTTATCACATTTTCGATATTTTCATCTTACAATATCCCTCATTCAAGAGTGAAGCCGGGAGGTTAGAGCTCTATTTCTCATATCCTTACACCAACATTTTTCTTGATTCCCACAGAAAGATGGGCCTACTTCATCGGCGTTCAGTGTTAAGTATATGAATAAATGTTATCCATAAAAGATTAAACATATAAAGCACGATCATGTCATACAAAGCACGATCAAGTCACAAAAGCGACTTCTAATCCCCTTTTTGTTAAATTTATCTTTTAGTAACTAAAACCCCTATTATTAATAAAAATTCTTTTATCTAATAAAACATCGTTTATCAATTTCTATTATTTATTTACACTCTTTTCAATACTTCAAAAGCATTCGTATACTTATCTCAAATAGTATAAGTACACTCACAAATTATTAATAAGATTTCTTACTTTAAACCTTTTGCTTCTTATTATTTTTCCAAAAGATTCCTTACTTATAATTTCCTTCAAAATATCCATTTTAAGGATCCAAGTCCTTCCACAAATCCATTCAAAAGGTTTAAGACTAATGTTACTTAAACATTGTCACTACAAACCCATAACCACTTCACTTATGCTTATCTTTAAAATATTCTTTTAAAGATCTATTTACATTCATAAGTATGATAAAAAAAAGGGTAAAGAAAAATGTAATTAACAAATTGCCAAAACAAACCCAAAACCATTCCATACATGTATTATCTGTAAAATAGTCTTTTTAAATACCTAAGTTATAATAAGTTAAGTTCGATAGTCGACTAATCGATTATCTAGTTAAAACAATTGCTTATACAAATCAATGTTCATATACTTAACTCGTTTCTGACATTTCAACTTAATTATTCCTTATTCAAGAGTGAAGCCAGGTAAGTTAAAGCAGTGGTTGTACCAAAGCCTTGCCTAGACAATACATTCTTAAATCTTACAAATAGACAAGCATACTCATCGGCTTTTCGTGTTAATTATAGTATTAATGATTTCCATAAACAAGTAACAAACAACATGATTAACCCATTTTCAAATCCCAACTTAACTATTGCTCATTCAAGAGGGAAGCTTGATAGGTTAGAACCCTATTGCTCCATCCCTACCTAACATCAATCTGAACTCCAAGAAATATATATGCCTACTTCGTCAGCTTCTAGCATTAAGCAAATTAATTACCTTTTAAACAAGTAAGTAAACAAAAGATTAACACGTTTCTTACGTCCAACTTAACCATTGCTCATTCAAGAGGTAAGCCCGGTAGGTTAGAGCTCTATTTCTCCCTCCCTACTCGACATCAAACTTAACTCTCAAAAATAGTGAGGTCTGCCTCATCGGCTTTTAGTGTCAAACTTCTTCTTTACTTTTTCAAAATTTACATATAATTATTAAAAATATATTTAAACTTTACACCAACTTTAATATAATTAAAAATAAACTAGAAAATTTCTCTAAAAATATTATAAAAATACAAAATTTAAATATTATTTTTGAACACTTAAAACCATAAGTGACTTACTACAACATTTATAAATGCTGTTAAAATTCCTTGTTAAAAACAACGTTAAGAAGCACGATCTTTATGACTAGTTTTAACCACTTTAACAAATTATTTAAGACATCAAAATTTTATAGTAAGCACTACCAATTAGGGTAGCTAAGAATGTTTAAAATAAACCCCTAAGAATATCTTTCCAATTACGTATAAAAATTCCCGAAAATAAGTGACTAGGAAGTGCGCTTATAATGACTATTCTCGCTTCAAACACCTTCAAACTTACTTCAATTTAACATACAAGTTAAATAACCATTTAAACATCATGTTAAGGTCATACCACATGTTTAAGATGGTAATATAAGTTACGTTATATAATATAAAGTTATCGTTTGATTTCAAAAGCAAGAAGGGTTCAGAGTTTATAACTCTACTTAGTTAAGGTTGCTTTAACTTTATACTTTGCACACAACATATATATTCACAATATATACTTAAGAGATAGTGAGATAACTCACTTATATCCATGCCAAACCCAAGCACAAAGGCATAAGAACAAAGAACCACCTCCTTCCATCACTACAAGCCTAAAGATCCAACCTTTAGCACTTCCAAACCAAAGCCACACGTCTCCTCCTCCTCCTATGCTCTTGGACCCTCCTTTGAACCTCCCCTTCTACTTTCCTTCTTCCACTTATTACTTGCTAATCATACCTCCCATGATGTCTTAGGCCCAAATCTGAAGTTTAAAAAAGATTGGAGATGATTTGGTTAAGGCTTGAAAAGGTTAGAGAATAATTGGTGGATTAGTGCTTAAAACTTCCATCGTTTTTAATTCTCATACTTCATCTCAAACTTAAGTGAATTAGTGATTTATTATGTATGGTATGTCTATCCTTATATAGAGTTTTACAAGATGTCATAACACCCCTTACATAAAAGGTCACAAAGGAGCCTCCTTTTTATATGTTAAATTTATACCACTCTTCTTTTACTTAAAAGTTGAATATTACCATAAAAGATCATTTCCTAAATATCTTTGATGGTATCACCCATGACATCATCTAAAAGGTTTATTTCCATAAATTGCAAAAGTTTTTATTTCATTTTATTAATTTCCTAAGAAAATAAGTGTATGTAAAAAAATCTGAACAACTTCTGATGATTAAAAAGCTATTTATCGATAAAACGATTTTCAGTCACATTACCAATATTTTATTCAAAGTATTTATTTTTGTAAACATTTTTCCAAAATAAGTTTACCTCATTGCTTATGATTTAAAAGGGGGCTAAAAAGCTTATTAAATCATTTTAATAACATTAAATCGAAGATTCAAATATTTAAATATGAAGTGTTTGAAATTCTGAATCGTTACATATAATCCATTTTTTCTTTTGTTATCGAAAAATATTGGCACATGAGGAATTCTTAAAGTTTTTTGCAAGAAAAAACAATGTTTAAAAACTATACTGTTACCAAAGTATAATATTACCAACTTGCGAACTATTATGGGTTGTTGACAAGTCAATGGAAGTGGAATTCTGATAATGCAAAGAGCTTAAGGGATGCTCAAACAAAAGATAAGTAAAAGAAAATGACATCAAAATCATCATACTACTCTAGTCTAGGAGATTCATCGGGTAGAGAAACGCCATTTGAGGAGGGAAATGAAGTGGGTGCATGTGCTTAGAGACTCGATAAAGATTATAGACCAATTGAGTCCAAAACAACGAAGAAAAAGAGCAAAGTTAAAGCCGGATGAATTCTAGAGTGAACTCCACCAATGAAAGTCATGAAAGAAGACACAAGAAAGAACCAAGCAGCCATAGAAGAAGATTGAAGAATGCGAAAGATTGAGGATATTGAGCAAAAAAGGTTGGATTTTAAACACTTAAAAGTGGAAAAAGAACGTAAAAAATATGAATAATTGGTTATGGATAAGGATTTGACAGGTGTGGATGAAGTTCAAGCCCAATATTGGTTGGAGTGCAAAAGGAAAATTATAGCTAAGTTCCCTCAAATGTTTATTTTAAACCTAGTCATTTGTATTATTCACATCGTACTTTGTATTATTAGAAATCTATTTTATATGGTTTTTAATTAATGTTCTACTATTTTAAATTCTATATAAACAAAGCACCATACAAGATGGATAGTAATTTAAAGAAAAGTAATACAAGTGCTATGTAAAAAAAATATTAACAGAAAATAAATAGGCATACACACATGATTCATTAGATCTACAAGTAAACTAACATTCTCCAAAATGATTCCAAATATGATTCATAAGATCTTTTTAAAGCCTATTATAAAGTTGTGCATCTCGGAATGAAAGTTACGTTCTACGTTGATGTTAAAAGCTTCTTGGGTTACAAGAATATCCTCTTGGAATATATCTTCCATTTTCTTTGCACTATCGTATACATAGTAACAATGGTCCTCATCCATATACCTTTCATCTTTAATTATCATGTTATATAGTATCATACATGTAAACATGATTATGTACATCTATTCTCGAGACCATCGACAAGAATTATTAATCATTGCAAATTACATTGAGGACGCCAAAGCTCTTTTTACATCTTTGCTCTGCCCCTCTTGCATTTCAACAAACTTTGCATGCTTCGTTGTTATTAGACTTGGACATGTCTTCATAATGGTGCTCCATTTTGGATAGGTTACATCTCTAAGATAATATCTATGTTGGTAGACATTTTAACCAAGTGTCAGATCATTAAATAAGTGTGACATTTCAATGACATTAAGTCATTGCTAGATCCAGGAATTTCGAAGAAAGCATACCAAATCCACAAATTATACAAAGCAACTACTTTCAAAATAATAGTTGGTTTTTTCTTTACCGTTATAGGCTCCATGTAACATCCCGAAAATGTGAACACTTTATATTTAAATATAAGGATTATTTAAATTAGTATGAATTTAATATCAATTAAATGGATTTAATAGCCTTTTTTAACTCCTTTTAATTGATAAATAATAATAGTAAACTCATTTTGTAAATTATTTTTACATAAATAAATAGTTTGGTGAAAAATTGAAAATGTGACCGAAATATGATTTTCGCATTTTTTATTTTTTATAGAACAGAAGTTGTCGCAATGTTGTTGCACACTTATGTACACATATATACACATTTCATGACATTTTCTATTTTCTAATAAAGGAATTAATTAACTCAAATTATCATTAAAAATTAAAAGTAATAAATAAATTAATTGATGTGACTTTTTCTTTTTAATAAAAGGAGTGGACGTTTTGTAAAAGGATTTGTGTGCATTAGTACTAAGTAGTACATGTCGTCATGATAGAAGTACATGACCATGTGCTTGATTTGGAAAGCGGAAAAGTGAGGGAAATTTGATTTTGGCTAAGGGGTAGTGGATGTCATTTGCCAAATTTCCATTTTTATAAATAAGCACCTTACCTTCACTTTTCTCTTTATACTTTCATTCTCTTTTCTGTAGCTCCAATTTTTCCATCTTCTCCGTTCATTTTCTATAATAAAACCCTATCAAAACATAACTTTTACTCCTCTAGAACATTGTATAAGCTTGTAGTAATATTGTCTTCATCTCTACCTTCTCAACGTTGCAAGTTTGGGAGCCGTCACTCTTTTTCTAGCTAGACTGTGTGCTTTTAGGGCTTCTTTGGGAGCTTGGGCATGAGCTTTTGGGAGCAAAGGGGGAGTTTGGTTGCTTGTTTGGGTTGAAGAAGGAAGCTTGTGTCTTTGCTTAAGGAGTATCTTTGAGGAAGTGAGTTAATCTCACTTTAAATGGTTTTAAAAATTAACAAAATAGTGTAAAATATAAATTATTGTTTATGTTGTTTTTACTCGTATATATTGCTTGTTTGTATTTGATTCGCGCTTGAAAGCATAAGGCATAGACAACCATTGTTTTGCATGGGACAAAAGCAAAAGGAAGTCCAAATGCATTCGTAGCGAATAGGTCGCTACAGAAAACATCGAAGAACATGCATATGTGTGATTTATAGGGGAATTTGTAGAGAGGTCCTAAGAGGATTCTCGTCATTATTAATTTACTTGTATGCATCTTGCATATATACATTTTTGCTTGTCGTTTGAGATGTTAAAATAGTAGAATTGTTGAATAGTGGAATAGTCACGCTTTCGCACTTTGGAATCGCGTTATTTCACTTTGAAATCTCATCTCTTTGAATCTTGTGTTTGTTGCTCTCGTGCTTATGTTTGTATCACTAAATATTTGGTCATGCTTTTGCCCTTTTAAAATGTTGTATGAAATAAGTTTTGATCGCTCGGAAAAGGTTATAAAAACAAACTCCAAAGTGTTTAAAAATTAGAAAATTTTTGGTCCCGGCTTTGCAGTTCGGAGGTTAAGTTTGAAACACACTTTCAAATGGGTTTTGTTAACTTCAAAGGTCCCTAAATTTTTGTGAATGCATACTAGACTCATAGCATGCTATTATAAAAATAAATTTAGTGTTCATACTCTATTAAAATATAAAGAAAATTCCATTTTAAAAGAACAGATTTAAAGGAATTTTTCCTACTTTTTAGCAGCAGTTTTGCGGCAATATTCTAACTTTTATAACATGGTTTTAAACTTGATTTTTTTTCTTCAATATTGTTGAAGTATCTTTTCTAAAATATATTTAAGTGTTTTAAAAAGTGGTTTGAAATTTGTATATATTTTAAATGATTGAATATAAATTATCAAAGAAGAAGTTTTATTTTGACATTAATGAAAGAAAATGATTTCAAGTTTTTATATACATATATATATTATATATATTAAACTTGATATTTTCTTTTTAAGTAATATTTGAAATGGGTGTTTTAAACTATATTTCAAGGATTTTTTAGTCTATTGAAAGTGAAAAGGAAGCATGGATTAAAAAATTATTGTTGTAATAAATGTTTTCTGAGAATTGAGAAAAGAATTCGTAGATTATAACACGTCTGTTATAATAAATGATTTCGTAAAGTTAAACTTGTTAATTGACTTAACAAGTATTGATATTCTTAAATCTTTTAAGGAATGTTATTTTAATGATGATAACAAGTTGATTTATAAATGATATTTCATAAATGAAAAGATCTTTAAAAAGAATGTTTTAAAGATAATGCTAAGTGTAATTGATTTTGGGTTTATAGTAAACAATGTTTTAATGACATTTTATTTTGACCCTTCTTTTTGATGCACTAAGAAATATAATTAGATCTTTAAAATAATATATCAAAGAGTGTTTATAAAGTGTTTTATAAATATCGACGATGTGAAAATCAAGCACAAGTGTAAGTCAAATGTTTTAAAATTTTAATTTCATTCATGGAAAGGATTTAGTTTTATCCTTATTACTAAACATTGAGAAGATTGATTCATTACTATTTATGAGATTTGAAAATCGAGTGTCTAGGCAAGGCCAGGAGCAACCAGTGCCCTGGCTTACCTAGTCCCCTTTTAAGCGAGGGATAGTACGAGTCGGAAATCAAAGTTTAGCGATAATGATAAGAAATTTAATGTTCATAAGCGATATCACTTATATGGAGAGGATTTAGGCATATACTTAACACTAAACGTCGAGGTATGGAAACTTGTCTCTATCTCAAAAGATAAGAATGTAAGTCGAGGCAGGTCTGAGGGGCAACAATGGCTTAACTTATTCGGCTTCATTGCTAATCGAGGGATAACATAAGTTTAAAATCGATGTGTGGTGGTAAGTGTTTGAGATTTAGTTTCCATATACGATCATATTTTTTATCCCCGATAGTTGGTTTCTTGGCAATCGATTTCGATATACTTCTTTGTGTTTCATCAATCTAAGATGATTTTTTGCTTGTTTGGAGCATTGATATCCTTTATCGAAAATGACTAAATAAAGAGCGAGTGGAAGCCAAGTTATGTGGGGTTTCTCCCATTAGAATATTTTCACATCTACTCTAGGGTGGTTACGGTTGTATGCGCACGATGATGTGAAATACTTGGATACTCGATAAGGTTGGTGGGATCCGGCTTAGATGTGTCTAAGAACCATCATAGTTCTTAAGTATGTTTTCTACGGGTATACTTTTGAAAAGGGGGACGCACCATTGTTGGAAAAATTCCTTTTTTATTCAGACCTTTACATTAGTTCTTTTCTAATTGCATCCGGAAGCGTCTTGCACTCTTTCAAATGTTTGATTATTTGTGTCCATTCTTTAAGTTTAAATTCTGATCTTGTTTATGCCCATTCGTTCATGTTTGGGTTTTGTTCTGATTTGTTTCCATGTTTTTAGGTATGGAAGTTGTTCTTGTGAGGTAAAACTTGTTCCGTTTAGCGGCATGGTCTCGTAGATTTTTATATGTTTATCATATTTCTTGAGTTTTTGCACGCTAGTTTTCCAAACTGATCTGCATGTTATTTTATTATAGGGCTCAGGTCAAATTTAGTATTTTTTCAGATCGTTGTTGGTTGGACATGTAGCTCATAGAGGAGAGCTAGAAGTTCATATGTCGTAGTATTTTTATTTTTCATTGTATTGTTATGTATACCCATCAAAAATTGTAAAGTCATGAAGTTATAATTGTCCAAGCTGATGAGATTTGTTTTTAACTCTAATAAACCATGTATCATAGAGAGATAGTTTTTACAATCTTTATTATATTATATGTTATCGTTCCACCGTGAGATTTTTTTCCCCTATTATTTTTCATTTTATTTACCCTAACAATCTTCTTTTTCGGTACTTGGATGATCAACATTTGAATATCATGGACGTATTAAGTGCTGACTTTCGAGGGTCGAAAAGGTGGGCCGTCGCATTTGGTATCGGAGTTGAAGGTTATGCGACAAACTTGGCTTTGGTAGGGTATGACTCATTAGAAATATGGTAAGTGACATCCTAGTTGACAGTATAATATGTACAAGGGGGTATTTATTGTTGCTATGAAAACATATTGTGTTAATTGGTCTATTGAATGACGGTGCACCTGATCAACATTATTGATAGGAATCTCTAAACACTTGAAGAAGGCAAACAGACACGTTATATAATTTTGAAAAATTGGTGGATGAAATATTTTACCTAGGATTATATTATATATATATATATATATATAAGAAACAATTTTCAAATTTATATAATGATTTATGGTGTGTTTGTTTGTTAGAAAATGATAATATTTCTTTGTTAGCATTGTTGATTGTTTTGTCATTCTGGGTAGTTTAGAAGCATTGACTATTGTTTTTTGATTTATCTCGACCAGTTTATGAGCATTTATTGTTTTGATAATTATGAGTGCATTAGGCAAACCCCTTATAAATTAAGTTTCATAGTTTGATTATAAGGTGTTCGGTGAAAATGTAAAGTAATTTAATATCATCTTAATGGGAAGATAAGAAATTTAGAGCACAAAAATTTACGAAAAGTTTATTACAATAAAGGGAAGTTATTATAATATAAGATGATTTTGAAGGTACATTTTATATGGGTATGGTATATAAAATGAATCATATGATTTATAAAGGGTTTTGAGAATTTAAATCCCGGTATTACTTCAAATGATTTCAAAAAGATTTTGAGAAAGGTAATGGTAGTATTACTTGGAAGTATTTATATAAATATTTCAAAGAGAACTTTTAAGAAAGATACATTTTCTTTGGATAGTTCGAGGAAAACATCTCGATTTGTTTTGTGGTATCCTGAATAATCTTTTAAGTAACGATCGAAGGTTTCTTAGGCGAACGTTGTAGTGCACTTGGTAAATTATTCTTTTTATCATTGTGCAATTGAAATGGGTTCGAATCCGGACAAACCCAAAGCGAGTGTTAGTGAATAAATTGTTAAAGATATTATATATATATATATATATATATATAGAAATATATTTAGTAAGATTTCAACAAGGTTTTGGAATAAAAAACCAGGTATTTAGTTCTTAATTTTCCTTAAAGGAAATTGACTTAAAATAAAAGGTATTTTGATAAAAGAATGTTTTGACAAATGAAATTTTAAACTCTTGGATAGAAAAGAGATAATTCGACCCAAGTTTTTTTTAATGGATTAAATTGGATAAGAGTGTTTTAATAAACTTTGTTTTATTAAAAGCATATCTTTGTTTAAACATCTAAGTCACATAAACTATTTGAAGTTATTGGGCTGACTAATAAACATATTTACCTTAGGTATGTCTAAGGAAAAGTAGACTCGAGGACTGAGTTTGGATACCATCATCCTACTCTTTAGCTACTTGCCGGACCGGATAGATAAAGAGGTAGAAATAGTCGACTCGATTTTAAAACCCATATTACGTTTGGGCCTCCATTTGAATTTTGAGAAGCAAAATGAAATTGACATTATGTACATACTTTTAGGATGTAGAAGAGTATTATACAAGTAAATAAGAGTGGAGTAAGTTTTTAATTTAATGTTTTAAAAAGATATGTCTTTGTAAAGTGTTTACAAACTTAAGTGATTTATGAAGTAATTCATAAATAATTTCAGTATTGAATGAAATACTATAAATGAAAAATGAAAGTGATTATAAAGAGATTGATATAGTTATGAAACTAATGGGATTAAGTACGTAAATCGTACGTAGATAATTTTATTTGCATGGTTCTTGATCTAGGATTGGTGTACATAACTTCGGGTTGATTCACACCAATCCGAACAAGAATTTCTTACTTGATTCTTGACGGCAAACACTTGATTTGGATTCTTGATATGATATCGAGGTTTCCTATCATAGTAGATGGCTATGTAAGAAGAATAGAGGTTTCTAATCAAGAAACCTGATCGGATTCTGCACTAGGGAGGTCGAGTGAGCGATACTAGTTTGAAATTAAAGTTAGTGTATCTGAGAAAGTGGTTGGATCAGATACAAGTGGTCAGATCAGATACTGCGTATGGATGATCCATGTACGTCATATGGACTTAAGCATATTTTTATTCTTTATTGTGTGGCTCAAGGAATTTCAAGGAGTAACTTTCAGTTTTGTTCTAAGGTAGCTTAGATAATCTTCTAAACAATAATCAAAGGCTTATGAGCGTAATGATATGCTTAAGAAATTACCTATATCCTTGGAAGATCGAGAAAGTTGTGAACCTAAGCAAAATTCTAAATCTTGTTTGTTACTCATTTGACATTTTAAATAATGTTAAGTGTTAGTTTGTTCCTATATGAAACTGGATTTGATTAACAGTGTGATTTTATATACTATGGTTTATATAGCATGAGTTTATAAACAAAGGGTTTTAAAAAGTTGTTGGTTATTAGGACTTAAATTATGGTGTTTTTGAAAATGTGATTTCAATTATGAAAGAAATAATATTATTATTATTTTTAAAACTTTGGTGAAGTATTATTAGGAAAAGATTTTGTGATATGATTATTCAAATATATTTTTTATATAACTAAACTTGGGTGACTAGGGGTTTTCCGATTTGGAAGACTTGCTAGGTATATTTGTTTACTCTAGTTATTATTTAGGGAGTAACTGAGATACCACCGGATGCTCCATATTGTTTTAATTCTAGAGTTATACCATGCTTCGGTAGGAGGAGAGCCCTCTTTGTCATGATTGATTTTGCCTTCGATATAGTTCTCTTTGGAGGAATTGAAAAAAATATTTTGAATATAAAAACCCGGGCATTTAGTATTGAATTTATCTTTTGAAACGATTGGATGCATTGTATTTCAATATAGAGTATTCTCTGTACTTATGTTGCAAATATGAATTTTCTATAAAGAGAAATATAACTAATTGGATTACTGAAATACAAGTAAGTGATTTTATTTTTAAGTAGGGATATTACATTTTTCGCTCCATAGTAATTTCGGTGATGAAATTCTTTAAGGAAGAAAAATGTAACATCCCGGAAATGTGAACACTTTATATTTGAATATAAGGATTATTTAAATAATTTGATTATGAATTTAATCTTAGTTGAATGGATATAATAGAATTTTTAAACTCATTTTAATTAACAAATAATAATGGTAAACTCATTTTGTAAATTTGTTCACATAGATAAATAGTTCGTGAAAAATTGAAAATTTGGCTGAAATTCGTTTCTTTCAACTTTTATCAAACAGAAGTTGTCGCAATATTGTTGCATACTTATGTACACATTCACATTTAATAACATTTCCTATTTGCTAATAAAGGAATTAAATAACTCTAATTATACTTAGAAAATTAAAAGTGATAATTAAATTAAGTGATGTGACTTTTGCTTTTTAACTGAGAAAAGTGGAATTTTTGTAGATGGATTTATGTGCATTAGTACTAGGTAATACATGTCATTATGATAGAAGTACATAGCCATGTGTTTTCTTCGAAAAGTAGAAAGGGAGTGTGGCAGAGTAAGGATAATTTGGCTTTTGGCTAAAGGATAGTGGATGTTATTTTCCAAATTTCTATTTCTATAAATAAGCACCTTACGTTCACTTTTCTCTTTAAACTTTCATTCTCTTTTCTTTAGCTCTTATTTCTCCATCTTCTCCATTCATTTTCTATAATAAAACCCTATTAAAACATAATCTTTCCTCCTATAAATCATTGTATAAGCTTGTAATAATATTATCTTCATCTCTACCTTCTCAAAGTTGCAAGTTCTCTCCTTTTCTAGCTAGGTCGTGTGCTTTTGGGGTTTCTTTGGGAGCTTGGGCGTGAGCTTTTGGGAAGGAAGGGGGGTTTGGGTCGAGGAATGAAGCTTATTCCTTTGCTTGAAGAGTAGCTTTGAGGAAGTGTGTTAATCTCACTTTAAATGATTTTAAAAATTGACAAGTGTAAATTATAAATTGTTTTTTATGTTGTTTTTACTTGTGTATATTGCTTGTTTGGATTTGATTCTCGCTAGAAAGCGGAAGGCATAAGTAACCATTGTTTTGCAAGGGACAAAAGCAAGAGGAAGTCGAAGTGTGTTCGTAGCGAATAATCGCTACGAAACACTTCGAAGAACATACATATGTGTGATTTACAGGAGAATTTAGAGAGATCGTAAAGGGTTTCTCATCATTATTGATTTACTTTTATATGCATCTTGCTTATATAAATGTTTGATTGTTGTTTGAGATGTCAAAATAGCAAAAATGTTGAATAGTGGAATAGTCGCGCTTTCATACTTTGAAATCGCGTTATTGCACTTTGAAATCTCATCTCAAATCTTATGTCTGTTGCTCTTGTACTTGTGTTTGCATCATTAGATATTTGGTCATGATTTTGCGCTTTTAAAATGTTGTATGAAACAAGTTTGGATGGATGGCTCAGACAAGTTTATAACACCCAACTCCAAAGTGTTTAAAAGTTAGAAAAGTTTTGGTCGTGGTTTTGCTGTTCGAAAGTCAAGTTTTAAACACACTTTCAATTGGGTTTTATTGCCGTCGAACGTCTCTAAATTTTTGTGAATGCATAGTAGACTCATAGTATGTTGTTCTAAAATAAAGTATAGTATTCATACTTTGTAAAAATGGGGAGAAAACCATTTTGAAAAGAAGCGATTTAAAGGAATTTTCCATACTCATTTAGCAGCAGTTTTACGACATTATTTCCAACTTTTACAAAATAGTTTTAAACTTGATTTTTCTTCTTCAATCTTTTTGGAGTATTTTTCTAACATATAATTATGTGTTTTAAAAAGTTCTTTGAAATTTATATATATATTTTAAATGATTTAATATAAATTATCGAAGAAGAAATTTTATTTTGAAATTAAGGAAAGAAAATAGTTTTAAGTTTTAATATATATATATATATATATATATATATATATTAAACTTGAGGTTTTCTTTTTAAGTAATATTTGAAATGAGTGTTTTAAACTATATTTCAAGTATTTTTGAGTTTACTGAAAGTGAACATAAAGTTTGGATTACAACACCATTGTTGTAATAAATGTTTTTTGAAAATTGAGAAAAGAATTCATCGATTATAACACTTTCATCGATCATAAAGTGAAACTTGTTACTTGACTTAATAAATGTGATATTCTTAAATCTTTGAAGAAGTTTTGTTTTAAAGATGATAATAAGTTGATTTATAAATTATATTTTATAAATGAAAAGATCTTTAAAAAGAATGTTTTAAAGATAAAGCTAACTATAATTGGTTTTGGGTTTATAGTAAATAATGTTTTAATGACATTTGTTTTTGACCCTTCTTTTGACACTTAGAAATACAATTAGCTCTTTAAAAGAATATTATAAAGAGTGTTTTGCAAATATAGGTGATATGAAAATCAAACACAAGTGTGAGTCAAATTTTTAAAAGTTTAAAAGTCTGATTTCGTTCATGGAACGGATTTAGTCTTACCTTAGTACCAAACATCAAGAAGATTGATTCGTTACTATCTACAAGAATTAAAAACCGGAGTGTCTAGGTTGTGGCTAGGAGGAACCAGTGCTCTGATTTACATGGCTTCATTTTTAAGCGAGGGATGGTACAAGTTGAAAATCGAAGTCTGGTGATATAGATAAGAAATTTAATTTCCATAAGTGATATCACTTATATAGAAAAAAAATAGGCATATGCTTAACACTAAACGTCGAGGTATGAAAACTCATCTCTATCTCGAAAGATAAGAATGTACGTCGATGCAGGGTCTGAGAGGCAACAATGCCCTAACTTGTCCGACTTCATTGTTGACCGAGGGATAGCACAAGTTTGAAATCGATGAGTGGTGGTAAGTTTTTGAGATTTAATTTCAATATACGATCATTTTTGTTATCCCTAATAGTTAATTTCTTGACTATCGATTTTGATACCCTTCTTTGTGTTTCATCAATCTAAAATGATTTCTTGCTTTTTTGGAGCATTGATATCCTTTGTCGGAAATGACTAAATAAAGAGTGAGTGAAAGCCAAGATATGTGGAGTAGCTTTCATTAGGATATTTTCACATCTTATCTAGAGTGGTTTTTGTTGTATGTGCATGGAGATGCGAAATATATAGATACTCGGTAGGTTGGCGGTGTTACATCCCGCCTTTTCGCACACTTTAAACCGACACACGTGCCAATTAAAAGCATACGCAAGGGCGGATTGTTATGGGGTAAATAAGAAAAACAGAGAAGAAATAAAACAAAATAGAATCTCACAGCGGAAGGATAAAATATAATAATAAATATACAGTTCATAAACGGTTACAAAACAGTTAATTCTTCTTCATACAATAAATATCAGAGTTACACATACCAATACAAACAATGCAGCGGAAATTTAGAGTGTGGTGCGATACTATAAATAATATAATACGGATTCTTCGTCTTCGTCCTCCAAAGCTAAAATCTTTGATCCTGAAACGCTCAGACTAACCCGAGCGAATTTGAAAAGACAAAAACACTCGAGTCAGAACTAAAAGATCTTATGTGAGTTAAATTAACAGAAATAAATACGAGTACAGTAACTCAAGAGATGCTCGGGATTTACATCTCCTAAGAATCCGTTAAACTATTTACTATGTAGTATATTGCGCTATTATAATAGTGTCTATTTGTAAAATAAACTTACTTTTAAATAGCGTTAAGGCTTTGCATTTTCCACCTTAACACGTAAAATGCCAATAGTCTATACAGTACCATAATACCTCCTGATCGGGAGGCTACCAGAGGATACTCTATAGGTACGACACAAATAGAAACTCGTAGTAAAGGCTCGGTATGGTAGGTGACACGGCACAACTAGGCAATGCCAGGGTAGATATACCAATTGCTATCCAGGCTGGTGGAAACGCGTAGCCGCAGTTACCGCCCACCTCGGACTAACTCCCCAAAATCAAAATATAGAAGTGGCCACTGAATCAATCCAAGTCAAAGTATAATATCGAAGAGGAGGGTCCGATCAGAGGAATGACCTCATTGGCCTGAGAATCGCTCCTGTTTTAGCCACCTTATGCCAACTCATGGGAGTCGGGTCCACGTATTTACCTTACAGGAAACGTCGCCACCACCTACTTCATTCTGGAATCTCCACCGCGTACACGGTTAGTCAAAGTGGTTTTCGGTATCGACAGAGAGTATGTCCATATCCGATCCCGGTCTCTTTGCCAACCCATCGTTATTATAACACCGCGGTCATTTAAAAATAGGTTATACTTTAAAAATCAGAATAAACATTCCATTTCATAACCATGAATACGATATCATTTCAAAACCCAAAACCATATTTTATCACTTATCCCAAATATAATTCTTTTCCAAAATCATAATGCTTTAACTTCATAACGTCTGAAAATCAAATATTTTCAAAGCATAATATTTTGAAAATCATAATTTAAAACCATAACTTCTAAAAACTTGAATGGTTTGGACATTCAACGGTATATGAATTAAATGGTTTAACTTTAATGTTACTTTGTAAAGAAAATAGTTCTCATGGCTTTACAAATACATTTCTTTATTAAAGTCTAAACCAAAATTTGTATTATCTCTCTCAAGTTCCAAAACCACTTCAATTTATATATATATATATATATATATATATATATATATATATATATATACGTACATCCATTTGGAGTATTAATATTTCAAACTAAAGTTGGATTTTATTCTTTCAACAAATCGAATGTTCTATTAATTAGTCTTGAATATTCACATCAAATCCATAAATAAATAAAAACTCCAATTTCTAGTAATAAAATATATATTTTTCAATTCAAATTATACTAGAATATTCATTTCAATTTATCTTGGGAAAAATCCAATTATAAATATCATATCCTAAAATTTCCAAACTTAACATTTAAACATATGACATAAATTATCAAACTCCATTTTCTTAAAAAAAAAATTCTATTTTAATAAAGAGATTTATACACCTTTTAATTTCAAAATTTTCAACTTCATATGTATATATATGGAAGAATAATATTTATACAATATAAAATTTAAGATTATTATAAACCGTATTCCATCCAAACCATAGAAATCACATTAAAATAGTTATATATAGACCGCGGTGCCTGTATATAATTTTCTATCCTATGGTCAAGTGATACGGATATTTATCATTTCAATCCGCAATTTAAAAGATATAAAATTTTGCGGTTGTATATCATTTCAAACCGCAATCCCGAATGAAAGGAAATATGCATGATAATTTGCAATTTAATGATATACAATAAAACATCCATCAACATCACCCATCATCCAATCACAATCATCAAGCAATATCAATCAATAATAATTTATATTTGATAATATATAACAGGTAATAACTGGCAATTTTATTCAGATTACATTTAACAACTATTAATCTACAGTCTATATTCAGTAATAAATTATATAACTGTTAACTAGCAGTTCATATACAAACAAATAAATTTTAACTGTAAATTTATACGCAATAAATTAAATTAACAGTTAAATTAAATAAATGCAATTCAACAGATATGAATAAAATAAACATGCCAAATACTCATAAATAAATTTCTATTCATTTCAAAAATAAATTTAAACAAACATAAAAGCTTCTAGTAGTTGTGAGTGGGTTAAAACACCCACCTTTTGAATTTAAATCGAATTTAAATTCGATTTAAACCCAAAAATTCGCCTTTCTCGGAATTCGTCCAAACCAGCGTCAAAACGTCAGAAATTCCGATACGATCCCAGCAAAACAAACCGCGCGTGAATCCGAGCTCGTATGCAAAAGTTATGAAAATTTGAAAAATGAAAAATTCTGGTCCTGGGTCGACTTCGGTGCGCCGCCTCAATTCCCCGGTGCCTGCTTGGAGTTTTCGCCAAAACGACCCGGAGCGACCCGAGTCATTTTCTTCCTGACCCGAAGTTGCTCTAGGGTTTTCTCCCTTGAAACCCGAAGCACGACCAGAAGCTGCTGCAGATCCGCAATTTTTTTTTTATTTTTTTTTTTAGAATTTGAAATTTTTTTTTTTTTTTTTGGAATTTGGGAATTAGGTTTTTTTTTTCTGCCATTAGAATGAGGAGGTGAGAAGGAGATGTATGTATAGAAAATGAAAATAAAGAGTGGCTAGGGTTTATAACCGTGCTTATATAGGTAGACCAGAGATAGCGTAGATGGATCGGATAAGTGAACGTACGAAACAAACTATGGCCCAAAAAGCCCGCTATGCCTCCGGAACCGAATTTATTAAATCTATATATCCAAATAGGTATTTTAAGATATTCTGAACGCGATGGAAAAAGTTTCACGTCCAAATTTGATCGTATGAAGAAGTTATGCTGAAAACAAAATTTTCAAATTGATTTCAAATTGATTTTATTAAAATTGATTTCAAGGCGTTTCACGCCCGTACGATCAAACGACAAGTCCGATCGATACGAAACTTGAAACCCTATAATAATTCACCGATACGGATCCGATGAAACTGGTTTCGTCGAAATCCGAGTCCGTGGCCAAAATGGCTATTTTTAATATTCATTAAATAAATTAAATAAATTATAAAAATCCAATTTTTACATCTAAATTCAAAAATTGACCAAATTTCTCCCTTTAAATTTTCTTAATTATTTACTCCAATTCTAAACAATTTAAGTGTCAATAGTTGTTCTATTCATCAATTCAAATGTAAATTCTTAACTTCAATATTAATTCCAATTTTAATAAATTCAACATTATAAGTTTGATTAAATTTATTAAATTCACTTTCTTTCTATTATTCAAGGTTATTGATGCCAATTTAATGAAACTAACATTGGCTCAATATCTATACATTAAAAATCTCAATTCTAAACTTAGATCTCAACTTATGAAATAGTTAAATAATAAATTCCATCTAAATCTACATCTTCCTACTATCTAAATATTTAGAAAAATTACTTACCAATTTTTATTGTAAATTTCTAAACTAGTAGATTTGTGTCATTTCTAGCCCTCTGGATATTTTATATTAACTAAAAGCAAATTTACATATAATTTCCATCGTCAATTATTTTAGTGAATAAATCTTCAAAGGTTACTGCAATTAATCCCATAAATTGCAATAAATTCTAATAAATTTGACTCTATTTGATTACAACTCACAAATAAATCAATTATTCCCAACTACAAAGTTACCGTTTCTTATATATATATCACTACAGTAATACTTCCAAATGTTCATCCTTTGTTTGCATAAATTACTGTATTCAATTGAATTGTAATATTGTTAACTTACACATAAATAAAACTTAACAACTAATAGAATAAATAATTTACAAAATTTGTTGTCATAAATATATTTTATAAGTCTACACTTAATTATTATCTTACAATACGTTTTTACGTTACTATAAAATTTATACACCCTTCCGTTACCATATTAATAATTACTAAAGTAACGTTCATTCTTAATAACAACGTTATACTATTCAACACATAAAAGGACTCCATTCCCCAAATACATTCATTTATATTTATTCCCTTAAAGTTCTCCTTTATTGACTAGACACATAAATTTAGATTCATTTACATCGAATGCCCTTCTTAGCTATATACTCAATACATGTTAAATCTACATAATTTTTACCCTTTTATTCAAATTCACTTATACCATCAATAACAAAATGTTGCCCTAAATTTAGATTCAATTATATACATTAGATAAATGGGTAAACTTTTGTAATTATCTTATATATGAAAAATATTTTTATGCATACATTTCCACTTACTTACTATGCATTCATTTATTAAATTACTAATTGCCTTAGTCAACTTATCCCCTATTTACTACCAAATTTCAAATTTAATTATGGCTTATCAATACATAAAATTTACATAGGCAAAACAAATTTTATTACTATCTTAAGTCCATTTATTATTGACAACATTCATTAAATTTCCTTATCAACACTTATTGCATTGATTTATTCAGCGGTCGCCTTTTATTTAGTTACTATCCATTTTACAATCCAATGTAAGTCTTCCACTATTTATTTTATATTAAATGAATTCCATTCTACTTAATCTTTTTATTGATATTCACTAATTCAACCCTTATATCAGTTTCTTATATTTAACTTTAAATCAAATTGTGACAATCTACATTATCCAAATCTATTGTCATAAAATTTTATTGTTACACTAAATTACAACTACTATACCAAATTTCTACATTTATTCTCAATTAGATTAGAAATTATATTAATTCAATTCATTTAATATTATTAATTTAACGGGTCGTTACAGACGGGGTCCGACATGGAGTGTCCGAGAACCATCATAGTTCTCAAGTATATCTTCTAGAGATATACTTTCGGTAAAGGTGTGCACCCTCCTAGTCATTGTTAGAAAATTCTTTTTCTTTGTTTTTTGATTCAAACCTTTAAACTGATTCTTTTTAATTGCATCGAGAAGTGTCTTACAATGTTCATGATGTTTAATTATTTGTATCAATTCTTTAAGTTTGGATTTTGATCTTGTTTATGCACATTCTTTCATGTTTGGGTTTTGTTCTGATTTGTTTCCATTCTTTTCATGTATGGAAGTTGTTCTTGTGAGGTAAAGCTCATTCCACGTTTGGCAGCGTAGTCTCACACATTTTTATATGTTCGTCATATTTCTTGAGTTTTCTCACGTTGGTTTTCTAGATTGATCCAGGTATTATTTTATTATAATACTTTAGCCATACCAAGTATTTTTTTTCAGATTGTCCTTGATGAAACATGGAGCTTATGTACGAGAGCTGGATATTCACTTGTAGTATTATTTTTATTTTCAATCGTATTATTATGTGTACCAATCAGCAATTGCAAGGTCGGAAAGTTATAAATATCCAAGCTGATCAGGTTTGTTTTTAACTCTGATATACCATGTATCTTAGAGAGACAGTTTTTACTTATATTATATGTTATTATTCCGTTGTGAGATTCTGTTTTCATGTTCATTTTCTTTTTATTTACCTAAAAATATGCCTTTCCGGTATTTGGATGCTCAACATTTTAATAATGCAGATGTATTAAGTGTCGAATTTCGAGGGTCAAAATGGCGGCTCTTTACACTCCATGATGTGTTTTGGGGCAGTTCTTCCATTCCCCACGCATACCATCGAGCCTACCTAGCATTTAAGGCCATCATTTGCTTCATGAATTTCTCTAATCTGCATAACATCATCGTTTAGAGATCTTAGGTACTCAGAGTCATAAACGTCTACCGCACATTGGTAGAAGTTTTCAAAGGTTTCTACTGTAGTACTCTCTGCAATCCAGTATGCATTGTCCAACGCATCTGTAGGGCTGCCATAAGCTAACATCTTCACCGCGAAATTCATTTTTTTTTCTTCGCTTAAACCCTGCATTTTTTGAAGTGTTTGACTTATGAGTAAAATATTTATTGTCCTTGAGTACTTAAAAAAAATCCTCAAGGATAGATCTCTTTGCATTATGTATCTTCTCCGAAACATATCCGTCCGTATGTGCAATTTGGATTGAAGTAGTCTAGCATGAGAATTTTTTATGAAATGCAAAATGATTAGGATTTATATGTTCTCTACCAATGATCGATCTACCATGCTTTAAGGATGTGGAGCATATGATTCTTGGCATAGTTCTACTATTTCCAACATTTCCTCTACTTCCTCTCCTGGAATCTTTTCCTCTTCGGAATCAGTGTTGAACACCATAACACATCTAAGAAAAATGAGGTATCCATTTTAGTATATAATTATCTGATGTGTGAGAAAGGATGAGGTTTATAACGTCATATTGGGGATGAATGTGGGATTCCTTATATAAGTGAATTGGAATCTACTTCGGTACAGTTTGGGGCATGGGTAGACAATTATTTTGGAGTGTTATCATCTCAACTTTAAGAAATAACATGGGTAGACGATTATTTCATATTGTTGTCATCTCAACTTTAACAAATGACATGGGTACTGTAACAACCCGCACCACACTTAATAGTATTTTTTCATAATGTGGGACTATTATTCCCATTTTGAAGGGGCGTTATAATCCCCCTCCCCCTTAGAGCCCAACGCCCTCGTTGGCTCATGAACATAACACTACTCAGGCGTCGTGGTTGTAATACGTACAAACCACAATTCCGGCTGGGTATGGCTCTGATACCATTGTAACAATCCGCACCCCACTTAATAGTATTTTTCTGTGATGTGGGACTATTAGTCCCATTTTGAAGGAGTGTTACAGGTACACTGTACCGATTTGACTTGTCGTTGCATAATCCGCTTTAGTGAAGTTTGAGGCAAGGGTAGACAATTATTTCAAAGTGTTTTCATCTAAACTTTAACAGGTGTTGTCAACAAGAAATACAAATAAACGAAAGAGTACATGATACATTGCATAAATACAAAAAAAAAAAACGATACGGTACATGATACATTGCAGGCTAGAAATACAAGCAAACTATTAACTACGTCGAATAAAAGGGCGATGTAAGTTGGTTTTGAGCGTTGTAATCTCATTCATTAAGTTTGAGGCTAACTGTTCAACTCTTCGAGGGAGCGGCAAGTCAAGCCAATGATGGAACCCACACCGACTTTCGGGACATCTATATTAACGACATCTGATATTTGTATCAATTGTTGTCGCAATGTCAATATGAGTCTCAAGGCCACAACTGCAGAAAAACAGGTTGAGTTTTATCACTTTGATAAGAGTTAACTGTATATCTAGGTAGAGCATCATCAATCCACTAGTGAAATCCACATATGTTGAATCAACATATTAGATAATGATGTCCAACGTCAAGGTCATATTTCACTACACCTACCGGAGATTATAAGCACAGAAACAACATATCTATTTTCGAACGTTATGTGTTGCGATTTTAATGATGCTCGATGGCATTTCAACAATTTATTTAGACTAAAAAGAAAATTAAAACGCGGACGAAAAGTAGATGGACGTGGATTTAATAATTGTCTAACAGAACGCCTATTTAACAATTATCTAACATTGAACGCCTATTTAATAGGCACAATAGACGTCTAACAATCATGCACTTATTTAATATGTGTCCATGCTCTATTGAATAAATGTTATGCTGTTGGACCAACCCCTCTGAGCATTTAGAGATTAAACATACAAAGACTGTTAATTGACTCTAAATTGATTGGGGAGAGCTCTTGGAAAAATTGACACAGCAGATACATTAATCCAATGTATTTGGTAGAATAGACTACCGCCCTTATTAAAGCACGTCCCATGGGAAGAAAATTTTTTTTGAAGTTCATTGTGAACAAACCCAACGAATGGTTGTGAAATACCGTTGAAGAGTTACCATTGAAATTGCTCGCTAATGAAAACTTGAGTTAAAATTATAAAAGTACTGATGTTTAATGGTAAAGATGTCCAGTACATCAACATGATTTTATTCATCAGCAAAATATTTTTCTGATGGACATGCAAAATAACCGTACCCATGAACGAGTATCAATCGCATCACACAAAAAAGCAATATATTTCCACACAAACAAGGATACGAAACCACATATCTGAAGATGCTATAAGCATTATGAAAGTCGTACGCATGCACATCTACAGTCCATGCTTTATTTTACCAGTATATTCATCATAACATCACTGTAATAAAAAATTAACGTTCTTCCAATGCTAAGAAGAATAACTCAAATCCATAAGCAGGTAAAATATGCTTCAATTACCCATACACGTCTGTAATATTATCTTTCATGGGCCAAAAGAAATTTCAGACATCTGCAGCTAAAGCATAACCTCCCACCTGTATAATGGCCAATCATGATGTTTTACTGCATGATTTTCAATTTATTATTGTAGGCTTACAGCTGAGCTTTAGCACGTTCTAATACCTGGTGTGATTTTAAGAAGTCGAGTACAGCTGAAGCCAACTCTTTTTGATGTTTAGTATAGCAATGGTTAGCACCTTCGATAATGTGAAGCTTCTGGTTGGGTATGAGTTTTGCAAATTCGTATGCATCTTCTACTGGGATAACTTCATCTGCTGATCCATGAACGATACACACACTGTTCACAGATTATTATTGTTTTTTTATATACAGCATCAACTTTGAAAGTGGTGTTTGACGTCTATATAATAGAAGGGAAAATAATAGAGTAATTTGTAAAATATGTTAGCCTAAGTTGTTATAGTTCAGTGATAGGATATAACTGTTATACAACTTCACAAAGAAGCATCATCCTAGGGAAACGAAATTCAATCTAACCTGCAATTGCTATCAATGGATTGTACTTCATTAGCCATGTTCGTGTTTAAACGCTCCATTAAACTTTCCTCTGTCACTCGAAATTCAATCTCTCCTATAAAAGGACATTACACCACTATTCAGTATCGCAAGCATATACATGATTAAGAAGAAATATTCTCAAGAATTTGTATTTTCAACTATGAGTTTTCAGTTGGGAATAGTACCTCTTATGTTCTTCACGTCGATAAACCCATCGTTCTTAATTTTCTGCAGGTAATCTTTACCAAGACGTTCTTCAATGCCTTTTTCTAAGGCAAAACGACCAGAAACATTGACGACAATGTTGACATCATGATATGTTGAAGCGTACAGGAGTACCACGTTTCCTCCTACAAGAATATATCCTCAAGTGATAAGGTTGCTAAACATACATTATTAATTTCGGAAAAATAGGACGAATGACAAAATTCATCAATTTTTTAGCTTCAATAACATGCTCTCAATTTTTTTAGTGAGGAGGACAAACTTTTCAAACTAAATATAGGTAAAGACAAAAATTCGATGAGAATGACAAAATTTTCAACTCAATTTTTATATAATGAGTGTAAAATGTTATTTTTACATGCTATGTAAGGATCCCGATTTTTGAGTCAGATTTAAATTAATGATTTAAAATAAATTTTTGGATTAAATTGTGAATTAATTTGAATTTTTCAAATTAAATAAATATTGTGCCTGTTTAATTATATAAATAGATTGTAAATTGAATTATAGGGTTGAAATATAAATAAATATTTATTTATAGCTATAGTAGTTTAAGATAATATGATATTTAATAAGGTATAATAGTTTTAACTAAAGATACGATTTGATAAAAAGATTTAATCTTTTATAAAATGTAACATGAATAAAAATGTTTTGTATATAATATATAAAATAATATGTTGGATATTGATTTTTAATTTAATTGTGAATTTGAAATTCTAAATTAAATATATTATAAATAAAGATTTGAATTTGAAATTTAGTTTGAAGTACAAAAATATATGTTGAAAATAAAGATTTGAAAATTAAATAAATTATGATTGAAATAAAATTTATACTTATAAAAAGATATTTGTTTACTCATTTATAAACACAAATTGATTATATATTAATTTTTGAATTTGAAATTTAAAAATAAAAGTTTTGAATATATATTGGATTTGGAAAATCTATAATTTAACAATAGAAAAACTAGTTTTGTATATGATGATTTGAAAATTTTTATTTTGGAATTAATATAGATAAATTTATAAAAGCTATTTAAAAAGTTAAAATTAAATATATACATATTACATAATTTGTAATAACACAAGATTTAAAATAAAATTTATAAATTAAGTTAAGTTAATGGTTTAAACACAATTTAAATCACATTGGACATTTGTAAGAAAATTTAAAAACATGTATTTACAAGTGTTAAATTAATATAACTTAGTATTAACAAGTGTAAACATATTAAACAATGGGCAAAATTAACATCTCCTTTTAATTTAGAAATTTTAGGCTTCAATACTCTTTCACTTTCATTTGTTAAATAAAAAATAAAAAATAAAAAATAAAAAAAATCAAAGGCAAAACCAGAGCAATTTAAAGGTTCTCAGATCAAAAGTAAAAACCTGAAACAAATCTAAAAATAAAACTACAAAATCATCTCAACATCAAAGTCTCAAGCCATCAACCTGGAAATCAAAGTCTTAAAACCTGGAGACCAAAACAGTGGGGAGTAAAAGGAAATCAAGAAATCAAACTTCAAATTTTAATCTGGAAACAAGCTTCAGATTCAGAGGCAAATTAGTATAAGTAACCAAAACAAATTCAAAAGAGTAGATCAGCTCAAATCTCAGATTTAAACAACAAATTCCAAAGTTTCATATTCAATCTTCCAGGCTTGAGTCCTCTGTTCAAATATATCAGGTGAGCAAAATCCCCATAAATCTGCTTCCATGTTCTGATGGTGTGTTTGACAGTTGAATGTGTCATGGAAATATTGTTTATTATGTCTGCATGTCTAATATATACATATACATATATATATGTATGTATGTATGTATGTATGTATATGTATGTATGTATACTGATATGCATATCTGTGTGAATATGTTAAGCCTGGTTTTAAGTTACAGGTTTTCAAAACAAATTCAAGAAAACTCAAGACTTCTTTAACCAATCTCTGATAAACTTTAGTATCTGAACAAATCATGTTTGTTGAAAACATAAATTAGAATCCAAAAAATAGTTAAAGTATTATTTGTTTATAAATTATCTGAGAATGAAAAAAGACAGTGAAAATGTGAAATATACCAAATTCTCGATTGAAATAATTTATCGTTTCAGATGCATAATCTATTTTATTATTAGGAATCATGAATTTTAAAAATTAAACCATAAATTTTTGTATGGGATTGAGGGAGATATTGGTAGTTGACCGAATTTGGGAATTTTGAGCTTTGCTGATGATCGACGAAGAATCTTGAATCGGGATTAATGGTGAAGATGGCTTGGGTGTTGAAGATTGAGGGAAAAATAGTTAACAATTTTTCTGATGATCTAAACGGCGTGGGTACGATAAACTAGAGTTTAAGCCCGGTATTTTGTCAATTGGGTTCGCAAGGCAATGGCGTCGTCGACGTTGCACCGAGTTCGGTCGCACCCAAGGGAAAAGCTTCGTGGGTCGTCGGTAAAGCTTGGTTTAAGATCGCGTGGATTCTGGTGATCTTGGATGGCGTGGCGAAGGGGTTTGTCATCGGTAATGGATTCCAGGTTGAGGATGGGAAGCTCGATTTCGAATTCGATGTTATTGTGGCGATCTGGATATTCGTGATGGATGGGGATGAGTTCGTCGACGTGCTGGAGGTTGCCGCATTGGCCGGAGATGACCAGATCGTTCGTGCATATGCACAATGTGTCATCGTGTATCAGTAATAGTTGAGGGAAGGAATGTTCTCGGGTCCAAACTCGAGAAAAGCATGGGTTCGACTCGAAGCAACAGTGGGAGAGGTGAAGCTCGAAGCCAGGCTCGGGTTAAACAAAGATTTGTCTCGGGTTGTTTTCAATTAACCATATTTTTAAATTTTAAAAAAAACAAAACATGTTCAGGTTTTTAAATTTAAAATGAAATAGAATCCAGATTTGAAAACAAAAGTAAGAACATGTTTTATTAAGTAATAATCGGGTTTTTAATTTAAAATTTCCAAATAAAGTTTCAAGATTTAAATGTTTTCTTTAAGTTTTTTTTTCAGAGTAAAGTATTAACTAAATTTTCAAGTAAATTCAAATTTAACGATTTATTGAAAAACTAAACAATTTCTTACTTGATTCTTTTTAAATAATAAAGGTGTAATTAAGTTGGAATTAATTAATTAAGGGTTTTAAAATAATTATTTTAATAATTAAGTTGAAATGTTTTAATATGCATATATATATAACCTTTGTTTAAAAGTTTATTTTAAATAAATAAAGTGATTAAGGAGTTAATTAAGAAGTGATTGGGGTTGGTGTGTTTAACTTTAATAAATCAAAGTTCTCAAATAATTTTGTATAATTATTTTCAAGCATTTAATTTAATATAAATGATGATTAAGTAAATCAATTAAGATAAATGGGTTATCTTAAGATTCAAGTATCATTAGTTTGAAATTTATGATAATTACTTAATTAAAGGTTAATTAAGTATTAATTGAGGATTGATTAATTTGTTAATAATTAATTAAGTAATGATGAGTAATTAGAGAATGATTACTTAATAAAATTAATTAAGTATAATTACTTATTGTAATTAATAAAAAATTATTACTTAATTAATTAAGGGTTAATTAATTTTAAAATTAATTAAAGATAATTAATTAAAGGTTAATTATTAAAGATTAATTGATTTATTAATTAAAGGTTTAATTATTAAAGATAAATTGATTTATTTTTTTAAGGTTAATTAATAAATAATTGAGGGATAATTAATTAAATGGTTTGTAATTAATTAATGATAATTAATCGGGATTATAAATTTATTAATCTGGTTTAAGTTAAGTTATAATCAAGATTGGATAATAAATTCACAAGGAATTAATTTAATTAAAAGTTTAATTGAATTAATTAAGGATTTAATAATTAAATTTATCATGCTTACAAAAGGTTATTGAATGTGGGTTTGCTTATGAATAGTTGTATTGTAATAGATGCTCGAATTGATTGTCCTATCTGTTCTGTGATATTCTGTTCTATGAATTGAGTTGTGTATTAATTTATTTATTTATCTGTGATACATTTGTATATTATCTGTGAATCTGTGAATAAACGATAAGCGTTATAGATTATACCGCTTATCGATATTGCTATACTTGGATCTGTAATGGTTGTTGACATTGCACCATTGTGTAAAACCCCTGGACTACACCATACACACACAAATTTGGATTTCACAGGAAATCGGTTAAGTCACCGATATTTTGAAATTAAATATTATTTGTTTCAAAGTTAAATTTTTGAATCCAAATAGTTTTGGAAATGGAATTGGGTTAAATGTGAAAAGCTTTTGAAAAGGAGTTTTAAAGATAAAGTTTTGAAATTTAAAAAATTCGATTTGAATTTGAATCCAAGATTTGAAATTGAATTATATGTTTAGAAATTATGATTTAAAAAGATTATACAAGTTATAATTATGTTTATATGGGTTTATTTTAAAATGTATTATTTTGGGAATTTATATTTAACCTAAGTTTATACTTTAAAAGAATAGCTTGTGCAAATGTAATTGGATTTTTTCGAAACGAAAACTATTTGTTTTCAAATAATAATAGCTTTCATATAAAGAAAGGATTTCCAATTTGTGTTGAAAAAATTTCAAGTTTGAAATAGAATTGAGAATTGTTTTGAAAGCTATGAATGAATTTTTATGAAAGATTATTAAACTTTGTTTTGAAATCGAAGAGGATTTTAAATGGTGTATATTATATATAAAAAGATTTGAAATGTGAATTGTTTTGAAAGTTATGAATGGATCTTTGGAAATAGTTTTGAAAGTTATAAATTGAGTCTTTGATTTAATAATTAGATGAGATAATCCAATTTGAAGAAAAAAATTGTTTTAAAAAACTGTGAATGAATCTTTGAGAAATATTAGTGAACTTTGTGAAGTGAATCTTTTTGTTTAAAGATTTGTAAATGGTAATTTGTTTAAACCATTTAAAAGAAAGATTTTGGGTAATAAGTTGTGACTTAACTGAGATCATATTATCCATATGGTTTTTAAATATTGCGCTCATTATTCGGTTTAGCCGGAAGAGGGCCTTGTGTCATATAACTCATTCCGAATAATGATACGACGTTATGGACAGTATTTGAAGACCGGATATTTTCGAAAGCGAAAGGATAACTCGTCGAATGTCTCTGCACCGGCTGATCCCCGGTATAGAGATTTGATCGCCCTTTGTGATGGGGAGTTCGGACATGATTAGGGATTATCCGAATTTGCAAGAGCTTCTTTGGAAGTGCCTTCGGTTATGTTCGAACCCGAAACAGACTTGTATGGATGTGTGTCTGACATTACACTTTGAGATGTAAAGCTGATTTCTATCAAATAAATTTCTGTTTGGTGGCGGAGAATTTATTCTCTTAGCTTAACACCCTTCTCTGAGAAGTACGAGCTCAGAGGTTATGTAGTTGATGGTTACTAGTGATACATTCCCAATTTGGTAATGTGGCATACAAAGTGCTGGTGATCATTTGTTGATCGAAGTATGGCCTTGTGAAAAGCGTAGCTTTGCGGACGAGACTTCGTCGAGCCTCACAAACCGAAATGTTCGAAACATAAAGGATGCAGCAAGGTTATTTGGGGGTAGCGCCCCTGAGGGTATGTCCATTTCCTTCTGGATAGGGGTGGTATCATGGTATGAAGCCCAAATATTTAACCTATGTGGTACTGCAAATACATTGATTTGTGGTTGTCGGTATCGAGCGCTAGGATAAAGGTTGGTTACCACCAGGGGTGGCATACTCGTGTAGCAGTTACCTAGTTACATAGGTAACCCGGCCTTGTGTTGGCAGAAATCCGGTTAGGTTCTCGGGACGACCCTCCAGAGACGTACTCATGTGGCAATAGAAAGTTCCTTAGTCTGACCATTTGTTGGAAATCCAATCTCCAATACGCGCCCAGTACGGTTTTATTTGTAGAACCTACCATTTAACATGGTAGTTATAGTAGGCATGCTATAATGGTACGTATGCTGGCTAAGATTAATACTATACTTGCAAATGTTTTCCACTATGCACTAATAATAATATCAAAATGATTTTGCGTATCAAGCATATTTGACTATCATAAGGAGAAATCTCCCCCAAGTGTGCGATTGCATGGTGTGTGTGCCGGGAGGCCTTATGGTAGTTTCATTTTCCAAAAGTATTGCGGATTTCAATTCTAAATTCCTTGGTTGTTTGTTTTAAAGATAAACTGTTTTTGTTTGCTCACACCAGTCTCATGATTGACCAAGAGTTTATTGTTCCCTTCCTAAACTCTGTGTGCTCACAATTTTCCACACGGACAGTCTAGAGTTGGATTTTTCATATAATCAAATAGTAGGGATGGATTCGATAGCATCCAGCCTTTGGTTTTAGCGATAGTATTTGTTTCTCTTCAACATTCCGGGCTGATCTTGCTTAATGCATCGATGATGGTGGTTCGTGCTTTTGGTTCAAGCTATCTTTGGTGTTGAATTCTTTTGAGAGATGCATTCTATTGGAGTTATCTTTCTGCTATCGAGGGTTGCAAAAGTCTAAACCATCTAGTCGTGTTATTTTCCGTTGTTATCTTGTATCTCTGATGTTAATATCATTGTTGTAATCAACTGTTGTGTATCAATAATATTATTCTTTTTCTTCCGTTGTGTTGTTATACTTAATGTGTTATAACCTCCGGCGAACCAGATTCGATGTTTGAATCTGCGGCATTTGAATACGGGTGATGTATTCGGTGTCGATTTTCGAAGGTCGAGTCAGGATCGTTACATGTCATGCCCTTGTAACTAAAATCTGAAGTAGTTGTCTTTGAAGCTAAAATACTTTGGACAATAGTTTATAGAACACATGACATTTCAAATGAACATAAACTTTTAGGTGAAACACAGTGCACGAGGCTCTCGTACAATAGCGGACTCTGCAAAGGTCGATAATGTATGACACATTTCTTTTGTATTGCGAAGAGGTTGTTTCCGAACTCGGACCCGGGCTCCCGGATCACCATGCGAGTGACCTAACCGTTGCGCCTCCACCTCAAAATGAACATAAACTCTTAAACAGCAAAAATTAAGAACCAAGTTAATTACAGTGGTGTTCTTATACATCTTGGAAGGGATTAAACTATCAATTTGCAGCATACATAAATTCATATAGTTCCCTGTGAAATTTAGTATAGCTACAGAACAATGGACAAAGGTATGCACAATATTAAAATATGAAAATTAAACCAGACTACGAACCTTTACTGTGTCCAAGTATAGTACAGGTTCGATTTGCATTGAACAGGTATTGAGTTACAGAATGCAAATCTTCCACTTCTTTCTTATAATCTCCAAACTGAAAATCACCTTCACTTTCTCTGTAAAGTGAAAGATCACACAGATGGCAAAATAAATTAAAAAGTGCTGCAAAGAACATAGGCTGTGCCTAGATAAAACAAAAATGAGAACTAACACCTAAACAAAAGATGCATCAAAAGGGATGAAATCGTATTCAAATGAAAGCACACAGGTATTTTGTACTACACGGTAACACTAATATACATATCATGGTATTATGTGAGGCAAAGTAATAAAATATACTCAAATAATCAGTAAAGTCTCTAGGATTCCAAGATCACTGGAGATGGATTTCGAAAAAATGGTACTACCGAACCAAAGAAACATTACAGAATTTCCCACAATAACCTTAACTTCAAAGATGTATTTATGTTGTATTATGATTTACCAGAAAAACACGAACATTGTGCGTAAATTCACACCATTTACATCATATTTAAGGCTGAAAGTTCAGTTAAAAGTCGTATATCATAAATTATATATAATAATAGAAACAATGAAAGCTAATTATGATGTTTCAAAAAGACGTTGTTGAACCTTATAGAATTGATTCCCTTAATTGATAGTAGAGACAAGACAATCCCATGTTCATGATCTAGGCGTGCAACAAATCAGGGTACTGTGAATAGTTTCATTTTAGAATGAAAACTCACGGCGACTAGAATAAACAGTTGATGCTCTTTTATAGGAATGGTTCATGTTGAAATATATTATATAAATACAAGCATGTGATGCAAGTATGCTTAGAAGTGGTTTGGAAACTGACGGTGCGTAGCATGGAAGTTGGAAATAGGTGTGTAACATGTGATACAAATACGAATAACGTCACATATCACAAGCAAGTCATCAAGTGAGTGTGTAATATGGCTCAATACATCCACGAACCCACGGTCCAGCACAGGATGTGCACTAGAGTGTCGGCCAAGTTGTTGAATTAAGTGATATGGACAGCATGCTGCATGGGAGTCAATTTCTGAAAAAGGTAATGTAACTTTATGCTAATAATGAATTAATTATATGATCATTATTTCTCTTTTACACAAATTTGTTATGCCAGCTGTTATCGGTCAGTTATAACTGATTTTATGTTGTATTGCTATATAAATAGTGAATCTGGTAATAAGAAATATTTTTATATTCCACTATTCTTCTCCCCTTTTCTCTCCTCTTTCTTTTGTTTCTGCATACTAAACAAGGCCACTGTTATGAACTTATCACTGTTACAGATATGAATTTAGTTCTCAATGGAAGCACCAAATGATAGGTTTAGAATAACGATAGGTTCATAACAATGAATTTCTGTAAAAATGCAGGGAGAGGGAGGGGAGTGGGAGGAGATTGGGGGTGGCAAGAGGGTGGAGCGGGGAGTTTTTTTTTTTTTTTTTTGGGGTGTGGGGGTGGAGGGGGGATGTAATGCACTGTTTATATAGTAATGCATCACAAAAATCGGTTGTGACATATGATAGCAGCTGACATAACAGATACATATAAAACATAATATAAATTATACGGATAAAGTTGTGTTCCCTTCATAAGGAATTGTCTCCCCATTTGGTCCATATGACCTAATCCAACAACTCAGTCGGCACTCTAGTGCACCTACTAGAATGAGTCATGAGTCCATGAATGGATCGAGTTGTACCAATGTCAGTGAGTAAGCATGTGCCTTTTCTGGTAGTTTTTAAGTTTGAGCAAAGTGAAGCCAGTTTAAGGTGGGGTGAGTATTCAATGCCCAACTTGCTTGTTGGGTGTTGCTTATATCAGCTTAAGAATTGCTTACCATGAACCTGATCGTTTCTTGATTATTATTGATTTTGCGTTATTAAATGATATATCAGATCAAAAAATTATCCTACTTACATAAGCATTAAGCAGTACTGGAAATTGCAAGGGAACTCAAATATGAGTTATTTAATTTTCTTTATGCTTTGCCACATCCCAATTTACAATACAGTTAGCTTATACTAGGTAGCTGGATTAAGTTCTTTAGAATATATTGTTAAAGAATAAATTCACGTCCCTACAACTTTCAGACTGATAGGAAGTGCATTGTAGCATTCTTGAGAAACTTACCCGTTTCCAGAGAAATCAAAGTTAAATGCACTAATTCCTTGCTTTGTTAAGGCAGCAACAAGATTAAGCATTGTCGTGTCTTCCTGAAATTACTAAATCTAGTAAAATAATTATAAACATAACCAACTTACAAACCAAGATAAGTCATTTGGCAAGATCATTCTATAAGAGAAAAGTGCAGTAACTGTGGTTTTGATATGTGTAAAAGCTTTAGTATTCAGATATAACTAAAGCTCTTTAGCAAATGATGATGATGATGATTATCATTATTATTATAATGATAAACAAATAAATTAAAATTAAAATTAAAAACAACTAATTTTGCGATTTATTTTTTTGGGTATCTCCTTGTTATAATATAGAAATAACAGAGTCAGCAACACAACCTTGTTATGGAGTTGTATCTTGCTTGCCGCCAAGCAAAAACAGTTTCATATCTTAGTTAAAACAATGTGATTATTAACTGTTGTGTAGCTTCAGACATATGATTACTGATCATGAATTTATTAGTCAGATCTCAGAAACAGAAAGAATGAAATTCTATACATGATCGTTTAAGTTCAGAGAGAAGTTAAACCATCAGAAGAATGCATCGTACGCTATGATGTAATGACTGGAGTAACTCGCTAAGCACTGAAGTTCCTAAAATGTGTAAGGAGAAAATAAGCAATCATACAAAATGCAAGATAGACCGTTATAACATTGTGAGGAGTTTGGACGTCAAACTCAAAAAATTGTAGCTTTAAGCCAAGCTTTAGGCAACACAGATCATTGGTAAACAAAATGTCAAACAATGCTTACAGTTGTATTCCATGACAACTTCTTCCCTGTCTCATCTACTCAGTTAAGTATGACATGACCCATGTCTTCATTTACCGGATAAACTCAGTTGGCAACATCAGTGCCGCTTGAACCATGTGTGTATTAGTCCAGTATGTACTTTCTCCCTTAATTTATTTGGTATAATATCAGTCAATATTTGTTCTATCCTCATTTGCCATTGCTGATATCGTGTTCAACTCTAGATGAGGGAACAATAAACTACGGGATTAAATAGAATTTTTCAACTACTTATTGTTTGAGATCCGCAAACGTGAAAAAGTATTTTCCATCCAAACTTACAGTAAAATAATCATTATGTGATATTTCACTCGTCGTTGTCGTTTTTCTTCCAAATAAATGAGGCCAACCACACGAATTGTCGTTATCTTCAGTCATCTTTAGACTTTTACAGAATACTTTGTTTGCAGACGTTTTATGAAGAGTATGCTAACAATTTGTTTATTGAACGCAAATAATAAGCTTAAAATAATCAAAATCAAATACAAATCTGGAAAAGGTGCCTTGGAGCTTCGAAATCCATGGCATAAAACAACAACATGTGCTGAACCAGTTGAGTGGAGAATGCCTACAAGCTTCTCTCCATACTTGTTTGGGATTATTACCCTTTCTTCACTAAAACCTTGATTTATCACACAATTGAAAATAATAATGAGTATATTGTTGTTGTATGACTAATCTAATCTAAAATTAATTTACAAGAAATTGATAAACTAATTTGAGAAATTGTAAGAAACTTTACCAGAAATTTGGTCGGACATGGCTCGCCTAATCCGGACAGAAGTAAGAAAACACCAAGTGTTTCTCTGCCAAATGCCAAATTTTATTCATTCTACTACTTAGCGCCAAACCCACAGGCCGGCGCAATTAGAAGCTTGTTGCGATTTATTCATCCAGCATAATCCCCACGGTTGTTTGCAATTAGAACAGTGGTTTTCAACCGATTTAAATATTACGAGATGTCATTAACAAGCATATCATTTATATTAAAAAATTATCGTGGTAGTAATTATCCAGACAGAAGTAAGAATACACCAAGTGTTTCTCTGCCAAATGCCAAATTTTATTCATTCTACTTCTTAGCGCCAAACCCACAGGGCCGGCGCAATTAGAAGCTTGTTGCGATTTATTCATCCAGTATAATCCCCACGGTTATTTGCAATTAGAACAGTGGTTTTCAACCGATTTAAATATTACGAGATGTCATTAACAAGCATATCATTTATATTAAAAAATTATCGTGGTAGTAATTATCCAGACACAAGTAAGAATACACCAAGTGTTTCTCTGCCAAATGTCAAATTTTATTCATTCTACTTCTTAGCGCCAAACCCACAGGACCGGCGCAATTAGAAGCTTGTTGCGATTTATTCATCCAGCATAATCCCCACGGTTATTTGCAATTAGAACAGTGGTTTTCAACCGATTTAAATATTACGACATGTCATTAACAAGCATATCATTTATAATAAAAAAATTATCGTGGTAGTAATTAATGCGATGCCCTAAACAACACAACAATTTTGACAGTTTACCGTTTCGACGTAAATATTTATCAAAATTACAAATACCTATACTTTCTGGTAAAAATATTTGTAGAAATATATACGAATATTTACAAAAAAAATGCATTAGAAATTACGAAATTTTCGAAAAAAAAAATATATTTACACTAAAAACTACGCATTTTTGAAAATATTGTCGTCGTATTATAGACATTGCATTTTTAACGGGAGGCCGTAGCAGGTTAAATTTAAAATTAAGGATGCGTTTTTTTTTAGACCGAAAGAGGCAAATGAAATGGGCAAACAAAAGGGGCTAGGAAACGGCTAAGTTCACGAAAGGGGAATGCGTTCTTTTTACTAAAAGGGCAACACGAAATGGGCAAAATTATTATTTTATTGTTTGTTTATGTTATTATTTTATTTACGTTAATTACTTTTAAATACATAATACAAATGCAGAAATAAAATTCATGGTTCATAATTCACAATACAAATGCAGAAATAAAAATACCAAATAAAATACAGATAAAACAAACTGCATTCTCCTTCTCAACTGGGCAACAAGATAAATAACAGCCTTCCTAAGTTGCTCGGGGTTGTCCGGTAGGGCATGCAAATGATTGAAATCTCTGCTATCATATTCAGTCAAAAAATCACGACCTCCCATTCTTCATAATTGTCATCCTTCAGCTTCGATTCCATACACCTAACAAGAGTCGGATCGTGCGAAGAACTGCGAACAGACCTAGAAGGAGGCTGTTGTTGTCTTGACGCTCTACGATTAGAGATTTCCGCAGCATCATTCCTAAGATAGTCGCCATAAAGCTGTGCGTTGAACTGTAGCTGAACAGGTGGAGTTATGAGCTGACATTTGTCAATTCGGATGCAGCCATCAAAAATTAAGTCTAACTGCCTAAAACGAGCAGGCGAGGTATGTTTGTATTTGCGGCACCTTTCTACAGCTGTATCCCACCACTCGTCGGATCCACCGACTTTGTCATGTTATTCGTTCCAATAGCCACCTGAAATACGTAGCAGCATGTTCCATGGGCTCTACTCACATTTTAGATTATCAAACTTATTTTTCATTTGCCCAGCGTTGTAATCCGACCAGTTATTACGTTGAACAGAACTATGATATCTTCATACCGTTGTGCAACACGGTGGACGCGTATCAATGTTTTCGAAACAAACATCGATGAACGCGCTTGTCCTCTCGGCATTCCAATCGACGATGGTTCTGATAGAAGAAGAAGCAGAGTGACTAGACATTCTGAAAAAAGTAATTTAAAAGATAATTTAACAAAATCTGAAGAAAATAATATATGGCAGATAATAATACAAAAACGTAAATAAAAAAATATACCTGAAAAAATCGACGACGGATCTTGTAGAGATGGTTGAAATTTCAAATTTTTGGGTTTTTTTGTTGGTGATTTGGTTGAGAAACGGAATTATAACATCCCGATATTTTCAACCATCCGCATCCGCACTTGTCGGACTTGAATTGCTCAAAATATCAGATTGTTAATTTATATTTGGCAAAACTCAGCATATACAGTAAATAAATAAATCACAGAATCACAGACATAGAGTATTATAATAATAAGCAGTGGAAACAAATGAATATTAGTTCATGAATGTAACGATCCGTAAATTCTGGTAAATAAACTTGGGTAATTTAATGGGATTTTGTAATTAAATTAGGAAGAAATAAAAATTTTATAACCTATATTGAAGTAAATGTTAAGAATGTAAATTTAGTAATGGTTATAAAAATTTAATTTTGACAATTGAAGTGAAATCTCGTTTATGAACAGTGTAAGTTGTTACATTTGGTTATAAAATATAAAATGAGAAAATAAAAGTAACTGTTGGATTAACCAATGCAATAATTTATTTATTAAAAGTAACTGCATGTAAATTTAGGCAATAAAGTTAGTCAAAGCTAAATTTGTATAAATAGAATTTAGTATCAATTGCAATAAAAAAAATAAAAAAAAAGTTTACGTTAATGTTAATTAAGGGATATTTGGAAATAATATTAACGGTATTCATAATAGAACAAGTTGTTGAATTAAAGAAATGGAAGAAAAGATTTATTAAGGTAAACTTAATAAAATAATAAATGGAAAGGGAAGGTCTGGGGAATTATTGAAATTTGTTAATGGAAAAATATTAATATATTTAACGGTAATTAGATGAAAGCAGAAGTACTTAAGAATTGTAACATATGTTTGATAATAGGTAATTCATAGGTGTAATTAAAGTCATGGTAACACACGTTATAAGTTACCCGTTTATTTGGTTTAATAATTAAAATGAGAATCAATTGGAATTAAATGAGCCTTAATGTTATATTAATAAGAATTAACGCATTTACTAAATCTGTGCACATCCTATTAATTGAAACAGAATGTAAAGCTAGGATTGATTGAAATTAGTAAATTGGGAAAGGAATTCAAAATCATGTTAACTGATGAAAAATACGTAATAAAGTGTAAATTATAAAATCAATGTCCGTTAAGCAGTTATAATATTTATAGTTGATAATAAACGTTACTTAGTGATTATTAATATAGTAACGGAATGGGGAATGTAAATTTATATTTTAGGTCGTATTTGGTGAATTGAGAAATAAGTTCAAATGAGGTATTTGATGGAATTCTTTAATAAATAAGAATTTGTTGTTCTTGTATTATAAACTTAGGTATAATTGAAATTGCTTCTAATATAATATAATAGGAAGGGAAGTATTATAAATAAATGGTTAGAAACTTAAGTAAACAAATTGGGAATCTAAGAAATTGGATTAAGCATAATTACTATAAATAAATGAATGATGATAAATGAGGTTATGTAATAATGAAGGAATGAATAAATATATAATGCAATAAAAGAAGAAACTGACATGACAATTATAAATGAAAACGAATATTTGGGAGTAATAAATGAAAATTTTGAAATAAACATTGAACCAATAAACAAAAGTAAAAGTTGTAAAATAAGTAAATGTAAATTTTATGGATGAATCCTTATATGAATAGAAAGAGGAATGAAGCAAAAATTGTTATGAGATGAAATGTATAAGAATGAGACTGAATTAGGCAAATTGGTGATTATCATTAATTGTTTACCCATTTGTTTCATCTGTTGAATTAGTTTTAAATCCATTGGAATAAAACGTAATTAAAAAACTACGTTAATGAAAATTTAGAGGAAATTTGAGAATATTAATGCCATAACTACAAACCAATGTAAATTGCATCCTTTTTATAATAATAGACTGAACAATATGACTATTGGTTGATTTAAAGTATAGAAAGCAATATTTATTAATTTAATTGAAGTATAAAATTCAATAATTGAATTTATTGCAAAATAAATGGAAAGAAAAATATATAACACTGCAATTGATAAATTTATCAACTTTTAATTTACATCTAGACTTGTTTAAATTTTTGAAAATGATTAAGAAAGTTAAATTTGATGAAATTTGTTAATTATAGAGTTGAAGTTTAAAAAGTGATTTAATTAATTTATTTTAATTTATTTAATTAATATAAAAATAGCCATTTTGGCCACTGACTCGGATTTCGACAAAACCAGTTTTATCGGATCCGTAACGGTGAATTATTGTAGGGTTTCAAGTTTCATAGTGATCGGACTTGTCGTTTGATCGTACGGACTCGAAACGCCTTGAAATCAATGAAATTGAAATTAATTGAAATCAATTTGAAAAATATTGATTTGAGCATAACTTCTTCATACGATGCAATTTGAACTTGAAACTTTTTCCATCGTGTTTTAAAATATTTTAAAACATCTATTTTGATATATGGGTTGACCCAATTTCGTTGCGGAGTCGGAACTGGCTTTTTGGACCACTTTGTCGTTAGCGCGTACATCCATCTTATCCGATCCATTCTATTTCAAATTTGTCTATAAATATGTCGTTATAAACCCTGACCTCCCTATTTCTCATTTGGCTGTATGTATATCTTCTTCTATTCTCCTTCTTCCTCAATGGCAGACAAACAAGTTCTAGATCCAAACACAAATAAAAATCAAATCCAAAGCATAAATTTCAATGTCCTCAGAAAAATTTGAAAAAAATATATATCGAAGATCTCAATAGTACAAACCTACATCTGTTGTTCGTTTTTTGAGACAGTGACCGGATTGATCAGAAATCGCGGTCAAAGTCGAATTGGGCGTTTTCGATTTCGACGTCAATTGACGAAATTGAAATCTGGGTATTGTAGATCTCGTCATGGGCTTCGAGATGGTGGTGGTCGCATCACCTAATTTCAACTGTGGCGACCGGAACTCGCAAATTAAGGTTTTGAAAACCTAGAAAGAACGGCAGCGGCGGCGGCACGTGGGGCCGCGTGGCCTCAGGTGGGGGCGGACTTCGATGGGCGAGCGTTTGGAAGGGTCGGCAACGCGTGGATGGCCGGTGGCGTGCGTGAAAGTGTGGTCAACTGTGCGGTCAACGTTGGCTCCGGTCGTGAGAAGTGGGTTTGGGCGTGACTTCCTGTACGTGTTGCGTGTTGAAGGGAGATGGTACGTAGCTTGTGAGGGTTTCTGTTTATTTTATTTTAATTTAAATTTTGATTTCAACTCGTTTATATCGAATAACTTTCTCATACGATATCCGATTTACGCGCAGTTTCTTACGTTAGGATCGTATTTAAATTCCAAAGATTTTGGCGCTGGGTTGGACGGATTTGAAGACTGTTCAATTTTTGGGTTTAAATTGGATTTGAATTCAATTTAAATTCAAAAGGTGAACGTTTTAACCCACTCACAACTTCTAAGATTTCTTATGTTTGTTAAATTGATTTATGATGTGCTTACAAATTTAATTATAGCTGTTTGGCATATATTTCATCATTATCTCAATTAATTTGGCAATTCATTTAATTTACTTGTTATTTAATTTAATATTGCATATTACTGCCAGTTAAATTTATTTATTTTTGAATATAAAACTGCCAGTTAAATTGTTATCTATTTATCTATTGCATTTAAAACTGCCAGTAAACAGTTATGATTTATTTTTGAATATAAACTGATAGTTGATACATGTTATTATCACCTGTTATATATTGATGTATTGTTTGAATTTGGATGATGCTTGTGATAAATGGTTGATGGTTGATATTGGATGAATGAATGCTGTATTTTATATTGTTATAAACTGCAAGTTATTATGCATTTTATTGCATTCTGGCTTTCGGTTTGAAATGATATATAACCGTAATTTTATTTTTAAATTGCGGATTGAAATGATAAATATCCGTATCACTTGAGCATAGGATAGAAAATTATATACAGGCACCGCGGTCTATATATAAAAATATTTTGAAGTGATTTTTCTATGGTTTTGGAAAGGAAATACGGTTTAATAAATATTAATTTTTGGTGTTATGTAAGTACTATTATATATATAAGTTGAATTCTTGAATTTAAATATGTATAAAATTGATTAATAAAATGAGTTTAAAATGGAGTTGCTTGTATTATATTATATGGTTTAGTATCTATTTAAGATATTGTATATTTATAGAGTTTTAAATGACTTAAATGAAGTTAAGTTGAAAGATAAATATGGAATTGGTTTAAATTGAATTATTTAAGAATTGTACTTGACTAACTTTGATTTGAAGTTTAAATAAAGGCAATGATTTTAGAGGGTATGATTCTTATAACTTGATTTAGTTTAAAAGAATTTAAATGAATGTAAAGTTGAAATAACTGAATTTATCAAGTTAAATAAAATTGAAAAAAAATTATCAAGTTGTTTGAAGTTAAAAGTTTACATAAATTTTATTGGATTTATTAAGTAAACATTTTTCAAATCTAAATAATGGTAATTGAATTTGATATTTATGAAATTGTCCAAGAATTCGTTCTTGAAATGATGGAATATCTAGGCCTTTGAAATATATGGGAATTAAAATGGTTTATTTGGAGGTTCAAATTGATATTGGGATTTTATTGTGAAATTTAAAGAAGCTATTTTATTATATAAAGTAATATAGCATTTAAACCATCAAGTATTAAAAGTTATGTTTCAAAGTTATGGTTTCAAGGTATATAGATTTGAAAGGCTATAATTTTTGAAAAAGATATATTTGATATCATATGGATTTGGGTCTTTAAAATATAAATGATATCGTATTTATGTAATTTTGAAACGAATATTTTATTCTGGGTTTTTAAAAAGGGTATAAATTATTTTAAAATAATCGCGGTGTTATAATAACGTTTGGTTGTTGAAGAGTCCAGGATCGGAAGTTGTCATACTCTCTGCCAACTCCGAAAACCACTTTAACAACCGTGTACGCGGTAGAGATTTCAGAATGAAGTAGGATGGTGGTGGTGTTTCCTTTGAGGTAAATACGTGGACCCAACTCTCGTGAGTTGATATAAGGTGGCTAAAACAGGAGCGATTGACGGGTTAATTGAGGTAACACCTTTGATCGGACACATCCCTTCGATATTATACTTTGACTTTTGGATTGATTCGGTGGCCACTTTTGATTTTTTATTTAGGGGTGCGGCTTGAGGTGGGCGGTAGCTGCGGCTACACGTTACCACCGACCCGGAAGCGTAATTGGTATATCTGCCTTGGCATTGCCTAGTTGTGCCGTGTCACCTACCCTATCGCGCCTTGTACGAGTTTGGTTTTCTCCCGTAGCCCGTGGAATATTTACGGTAGTCTTCCGATCTGGAGATGCGCTGATATTGAATGGACTACTGGGACTATTACGTGTTAAGGGCTATATGGGTAACCCCTTAATGCTAAGAAAAAAGTAAGTTTATTTTACAATTAGACACTATTATAATAGCGAAATATACTACATAGTAAATAGTTTAACGGATCCTTAAGAGATGTGAATCCCGAGCATCTTTTGAGTTACTACACTCATGTTTATTTCTGTTGATTTAACTTACATAAGATCTTTTAGTTCTGACTCGAGTGTTTTATCTTTTCAATTCGCTCGGGTCAGTCCGAGCATTTCAGGATTTCGAAGACCTTAGTTCAGGAGGACGAAGACGGAGATTTATTATTATTAGTCCACTATACTCATACTGTTCCGCTGCATTGTTATTGGTATGTGTAACTCTGATGTATGTTGTATAAGTATAATCGAATATTTTAAAACGACTTTATAAACTATATATTTGATTATTATATTTTATCCTTCCGCTGTGAGATTCAGTTTTGTTTTATTTCTTTCTCGTTTTTCTTATTTACCCCATAACAATCCGCCCTTCCGAACGGTTTGAATTGGCACGTGTGTCGATTTAAAGCGTGCGAAAAGGCGGGATGTTACAATGTGGTATCAGAGCTTTGGTTTAGCGATAAACCTTAGCTTTGTGGGGTCGGACTCTTTACTAATAGGGTAGTAATACCCTATGGGAGTCACTGAGTGTGTGTATATGAGAGAGCATACTTGTTAGTGTTATAGAAAGGTTTTAATATTGTGTTGATTTGTTCCGTGTTGTATTTATAAATTCTGGTTGGTGCATGAGACGTTGTGACATCAATAGGGATTTCTAAACACTTAATATGACAGACCGACATAATATTTGTTTTTATTATAGGCGAATGAAATAATTTTGCCTATTATATTTTCTATATATATAAAATTAATTTTTTTAAATGATATATATATTTGGTTGTTATATATTGGTTGTTAGGTAATGAAAATATAAATAATAGTTGAAAATAAAATAAATGAAAATTGGGAATGTAGAACTTAAGTTCCGGGGTTTTTTAAAATTTCTTTAGAATGATTTCGGAATATAATAATATTATTATTTAGAAGTATTCTCTGATATAAATATTTCAATATAATTTGAAAAGAATTGTTCAAAGGAATTTTTTTTAAAAAAGAAATAAGTTATGTACTCCCCTTCTTTGTCTTTGGAAAATAATTTCGGTGATGAGTGCACGCATCAACGACATTCATTTTCGAGTTTCGAAGTGGGAAGTCCACTATAGTACTTTTACTACAGATTTATTTTGATAAGAAAATAAAAATTTTAAATTATTTTAAATATAATTGGATATATAAGTTGTAATTATATAATTGTCTATTGTTTTAAATGATTTAAAACTAAACCGGTATTTGGTTCGTAAGTTCCAGTTAATTAATAGTTCAATTAAGTGTAGAAATTTGGAATATGACAAATTTATAAATTGGAACATTTAATTAAAATAAGTGATTTAGTGCTAAGTTATAAATGAGATTTAAAGAAAATTTAAAATTGAAATCTTATAAAACGAAAGATATAATTATTGAGCATGTAATTAATTAAAAGAATTGAGGAAACTTTTATAACTTTCAATTACATTCTTAAAAAGCATATTTATAACTTACCAAATATTAAAAGTTGAAATGTTAATAAGAAAATGTAATAGATATTATACAAGTAATAAATTTGAGGTAATGAAAGTAAATAAATGAAATTAAGTAGTATAAATGAAAGATAATAAACGTAAGTAAATGATTGAAGCTATTTATTAAATAAATAAGCAGAAAGATGAATACTGCAAATAAATGAAAAAAAAGATAAATCATTATATGTATAAAAAAGAAGTCAAACAACAATAGTATGAAATGAAATTGACAAGAATAAACTTAGTTTATTGTTTGGATTTGTTGTTTGTTTGGTTTATGGTCGTTTGGGTAAGGATATGTTAAAATTGTTTGGATGAATGAATAATCTATTTAGTTTCATCTAAGACTATCGAGTAAATGATGTACTTAGTAGTTATTTTTATTCCGAACAATTTAAAGTTTTGAACCCGAATAACTATTTGTGTGTTGATATGAATAGATAATTGATTTGTTGATTTTGTATGAGGGTTGTATACTTTGTTGAAAGTGATTGTTTTTTATGGATTGAAAAAAGTTAAATACTTCATTTTATATAATTGCTAACCTTTTGGGATTATATAAGTGAGATACAGGTTATGGAAGCAATTGCTACTGCTTTTGGTTTCATAATTTAAGTGTTATTGCCCGACAAATAGGTACGTTTTTCGAATTACGGTTTATAGCGCTATTATATTATTTTTCTCTTGTTGGGATATATATTATTTTGGAAAATATATGTTGTATATTGTTATATTTGATATTATATTTTCTTCCGAGCCTCCCCGTACAAAGGAGACTCTGCCAAAATTTTCCGTAAATTTTGGAATTAGAAAATATTTTGAAAAATGATTTCCAAACTTTATTTATTTAAGTATAAAAAGATTTAATGGTTATAAAATGGGTATATTTTATTTAAAGTAATAAATTTTGTAAATTATTTGTTCATAAAGTTAATATTTTGAATAAGAGGTATTGTTTATTTAAATTCTTTTTTCTCCCCTCTTTTTCCTTTTCGAGGACGAAAAGTTTTGAGTGGGGGAGAGTATAACGACCCGTAAATTATGGTAAATAAAATTGCGTAATTTAGTGGGATTTTGTAATTAAATTAGGAAGAAATAAAAAATTTATAACCTATATTGAAGTAAATGTTAAGAATGTAAATTTAGTAATAGTTATAAAAATTTAATTTTGATAATTGAAGTGAAATCCCGTTTATGAATAGTGTAAGTTGTTGCATTTGGTTATAAAATATAAAATGAGAAAATAAAAGTAAATGTTGGATTAACCAATGCAATAATTTATTTATTAAAAGCAACTGCATGTAAATTTAGGCAATAAAGTTAGTCAAAGCTAAATTTGTATAAATTGAATTTCGTATCAATTGCAATAAAAAAATAAATAAAAGTTTAAGTTAATGTTAATTAAGGGATATTTGAAAATAATGTTAACGGTATTCATAATAGAACAAGTTGTTGAATTAAAGAAATGGAAGAAAAGATTTATTAAGGTAAACTTAATAAAATAATAAATGGAAAGGGAAGGTCTGGGGAATTATTGAAATTTGTTAATGGAAAAATATTAATATACTTAACGGTAATTAGATGAAAGCAGAAGTATTTAAGAATTGTAACATATGTTTGATAATAGGTAATTCATAGGTGTAATTAAAGTCATGGTAAGACACGTTATAAGTTACCCGTTTATTTGGTTTAATAATTAAAATGAGAATCAATTGGAATTAAATGAGCCTTAATGTTATATTAATAAGAATTAACGCATTTACTAAATTTGTGCACATCCTATTAATTGAAGCAGAATGTAAAGTTAGGATTGATTGAAATTAGTAAATTGGGAAATGAATTCAAAATTATGTTAACTGATGAAAAATACGTAATAAAGTGTAAATTATAAAATCAATGTCCGTTAAGCAGTTATAGTATTTATAGTTGATAATAAACGTTACTTAGTGATTATTAATATAGTAACGGAAGGGGGAATGTAAATTTAATAGAAACGTAAATTTATATTTTAGGTCGTATTTGGTGAATTGAGAAATAAGTTCAAATGAGGTATATGATGGAATTCTTTAATAAATAAGAATTTGTTGTTCTTGTATTATAAACGTAGGTATAATTGAAATTGCTTCTAATAGAATATAATAGGAAGGGAAGTATTATAAATAAATGGTTAGAAACTTAAGTAAGCAATTGGGAATCTAAGAAATTGGATTAAGCATAATTACTATAAATAAATGAATGATGATAAATGAGGTTATGTAATAATGAAGGAATGAATAAATATATAATGCAATAAAAGAAGAAACTGACATGACAATTATAAATGAAAACGAATATTTGGGAGTAATAAATGAAAATTTTGAAATAAACATTGAACCAATAAACAAAAGTAAAAGTTGTAGTTTAAGTAAATGTAAATTTTATGGATGAATCCTTATATGAATAGAAAGGGGAACGAAGCAAAAATTGTTATGAGATGAAATTTATAAGAATGAGACTGAATTAGGCAAATTGGTGATTATCATTAATTGTTTACCCATTTGTTTCATCTATTGAATTAGTTTTAAATCCATTGGAATAAAACGTAATTAAAAAACTACGTTAATGAAAATTTAGAGGAAATTTGAGAATATTAATGCCATAACTACAAACCAATGTAAATTGCACCCTTTTTATAATAATAGACTGAACAATATGACTATTGGTTGGTTTAAAGTATAGAAAGCAAGATTTATTAATTTAATTAAAGTATAAAATTCAATAATTGAATTTATTGCAAAATAAATGGAAAGAAAAATATATGACACCGCAATTGATAAATTTATCAACTTTTAATTTACATCTAGACTTGTTTAAATTTTTGAAAATGATTAAGAAAGTTAAATTTGATGAAATTTGTTAATTATAGAGTTGAAGTTTAAAAAGTGATTTAATTAATTTATTTTAATTTATTTAATTAATATAAAAATAGCCATTTTGGCCACTGAATCGGATTTCGACGAAACTAGTTTCATCGGATCCGTAACGGTGAATTATTGTAGGGTTTCAAGTTTCGTAGCGATCGGACTTGTCGTTTGATCGTACGGACTCGAAACGCCTTGAAATCAATGAAATTGAAATTAATTAAAATCAATTTGAAAAATATTGATTTGAGCATAACTTCTTCATACGATGCAATTTGAACTTGAAACTTTTTACATCGCATTTAAAATATTTTAAAACATCTATTTTGATATATGGGTTGACCCAATTTCGTTCCAAAGTCAGAACGGGCTTTTTGGGCCACTTTGTCGTTAACGTGTACATCCATCTTATCTGATCCATTCTATTTCAAATTTGTCTATAAATATGTCGTTATAAACCCTAGCCTTCCTATTTCTCATTTGGCTGTATGTATATCTTCTTCTATTCTCCTTCTTCCTCAATGGCAGACAAACAAGTTCTAGATCCAAACACTAATAAAAATCAAATCCAAAGCATAAATTTCAAAGTCCTCAGAAAAATTTGGAAAAAATATATATCGAAGATCTCAATAGTACGAACCTATATCTACTATTCGTTTTTCGAGAAAGTGACCGGATTGATCAGAAATCGCGGTCAAAGTGGAATTGGGCATTTTCGATTTCGACATCAATTGACGAAATTGAAATCTGGGTACTGTAGATCTCGTCATGGTTTCGAGATGGTGGTGGTCGCATCACCTAATTTCAACTGTGGCGACCGAAATTCACAAATTAGGGTTTTGAAAACCTAGAGAGAACGGCGACGGCAGCACGTGGGGCCGTGTGGCCTCAGGTGGGGGCGGACTTCGATGGGCGAGCGTTTGGAGGGGTTGGCAACGCCTGGATGGCCGGTGGCGTGCGTGAAAGTGTGGTCAACTGTGCGGTCAACGTTGACTCCGGTCGTGAGAAGTGGGTTCGGGCATGACTTCCTGTGCGTGTTGCGTGTTAAAGGGAGATGGTACGTGGCTTGTGAGGGTTTTTTTGTTTATTTTATTTTAATTTTAATTTTAATTTCAACTCGTTTAAATCGAATAACTTTCTCATACGATATCCGATTTACGCGCGGTTCCTTGGGTTAGGATCGTATTTAAATTCCAAAGATTTGGGCGCTGGGTTGGACGGATTTGAAGACTGTTCAATTTTTGGGTTTAAATTGGATTTGAATTCAATTTAAATTCAAAAGGTGAACGTTTTAACCCACTCACAACTTCTAAGATTTCTTATGTTTGTTAAATTGATTTATGATGTGCTTACAAATTTAATTATAGCTGTTTGGCATATATTTCATCATTATCTCAATTAATTTGGCAATTCATTTAATTTACTTGTTATTTAATTTAATATTGCATATTACTGCCAGTTAAATTTATTTATTTTTGAATATAAAACTGCCAGTTAAATTGTTATCTATTTATCTATTGCATTTAAAACTGCCAGTAAACAGTTATGATTTATTTTTGAATATAAACTGATAGTTGATACATGTTATTATCACCTGTTATATATTGATGTATTGTTTGAATTTGGATGATGCTTGTGATAAATGGTTGATGGTTGATATTGGATGAATGAATGCTGTATTTTATATTGTTATAAACTGCAAGTTATTATGCATTTTATTGCATTCTGGCTTTCGGTTTGAAATGATATATAACCGTAATTTTATTTTTAAATTGCGGATTGAAATGATAAATATCTGTATCACTTGACCATAGGATAGAAAATTATACACAGACACCGCGGTCTATATATAAAAATATTTTGAAGTGATTTTTCTATGGTTTTGGAAAGGAAATACGGTTTAATAAATATTAATTTTTGGTGTTCTGTAAGTACTATTATATATATAAGTTGAATTCTTGAATTTAAATATGTATAAAATTGATTAATAAAAATGAGTTTAAAATGGAGTTGCTTGTATTATATTATATGGTTTAGTATCTATTTAAGATATTGTATATTTATAGAGTTTTAAACGACTAAAATGAAGTTAAGTTGAAAGATAAATATGGAATTGGTTTAAATTGAATTATTTAAGAATTGTACTTGAATAACTTTGATTTGAAGTTTAAATAAAGGAGATGATTTTAGAGGGTATGATTCTTATAACTTGATTTAGTTTAAAAGAATTTAAATGAATGTAAAGTTGAAATAACTGAATTTATCAAGTTAAATAAAATTGAAAAAAAATTATCCAGTTGTTTGAAGTTAAAAGTTTACTTAAATTTTATTGGATTTATTAAGTAAACATTTTCAAATCTAAATAATGGTAATTGAATTTGATATTTATGAAATTGTCAAAGAATTCGTTCTTGAAATGTTGGAATATCTAGACCTTTGAAATATATGGGAATTAAAATGGTTTATTTAGAGGTTCAAATTGATATTGAGATTTTATTATGAAATTTAAAGAAGCTATTTTATTATATAAAGTAATATAGCATTTAAACCATTAAGTATTAAAAGTTATGTTTCAAAGCTATGGTTTCAAGGTATATAGATTTGAAAGGCTATGATTTTTGAAAAAGATATATTTGATATCATATGGATTTGGGTCTTTAAAATATAAATGATATCGTATTTATGTAATTTTGAAATGAATATTTTATTCTGGGTTTTTAAAAAAGGTATAAATTATTTTAAAATAACCGCAGTGTTATAATAACGTTTGGTTGTTGAAGAGTCCGGGATCGGAAGTTGTCATACTCTCTGCTAGGGCTGGTAATTTTTCCATTTTACCTATTTTCCAGTAATTTCCTTCCGCATATTTCCGAGATTTTCTATTTCCGTTTTTTCCATTAAAAATACTTCGGAAGGAATTCCTTCCGGTTTCTAACGGAAGAAAACGAAAATTTTCAACGTTTTTCGTGGAAATTTCATTCCTTCCGAATCATTTCATAAATCTTCTAAAATGGACCGGCCCACAAACAAATCGTTGCATCTAATACTTCAGCGCTTCTAAAAAAACATTTCATCGATCGTGCTGTAACGACCCGATATTTTCAACCATTCGCATCCGCACATGTCGGACTTGAATTGCTCAAAATACCGCGTTGTAAATAAAATTTGGCAAATCTCAGAATATACAGTAAATACATAATCACAGATCACAGACACAGAGTATTTAATAATGCAGCGGAATTTAAAAGAAATAGTAGTTCATGAAGCTACTATATAAAAATAAGATACATCAGAGTTAAACATGATACAACAAAAAGTAACAAGATACATCAGGTACAAATCAGAATACATCACTGAAATCACTGGATACAGAAAGCAAAATAGATGGCTGGATCTTCAAGGAAAGCTCCAACTCCGAAGGTGAATCTTGAATGCTAACTCACTCAATCTGACTCGAGCGTAAAGCAAAATACAAAACACTCGAGTCAGGACATAAATACTTATGAACTGTAAATAAACTCAAGTGAACAGTAACAAAATGCATCAGTAACTTAAAGGATGCTTGGGATCGCCCATCCTTTAAGGATCCGTTAAACTATTTACTATGTAGTAATATTGCGCTACTATAATAATGTCTACAGTAAAATAAACATACTTTTAAATAGCGTTCCGTGCTACCCATATCACCCTTCACACATAATAGTCCCAGTAGTCCATCCAATATCATTCCATCTCCACTCTGGGTGACTGTCAGAGGATACCACATGGGCTACGGGAGAAAAACAAACTCGTAGTAAAGGCTCGGTATGGTAGGTGACACGGCACACAAGGCAATGCCAGGGTAGATATACCAATTACGCACACGGGCTGGTGGTAACGCAGCAGCCACATACGCCCACCTCGGAACACACTCCCAATCAAAATCGGAGGATGGCCATCTAATCAATCACCAGTAAGAGTATAGTATCGAAGGAATGTGTCCGATCGGAGGAATGACCTCACTTGGCCCGAGATCGCTCCTGTTTTAGCCACCTTATGCCAACTCACGGGAGTTGGGTCCACGTAATATACCTCAAGAACGTCGCCACCATCCTACTTCATTCTGGAATCTTCACCGCGTACACGGTTGTTAAAGTGGTTTTCGGAGTTGGCAGAGAGTATGACAACTTCCGATCCCGGTCTCTTTAACAACCAAACGTTATTATAACGCCGTGGTCATTTCAAAATAGTTTATACTTTAAAAAGATCAAATCATTTCATTTCAAACTATATTTCTTTCAAAATATTTTATACTTCGAAACCAAAACCATTTTTATTTCAAAACTATTTATTCAATCAAAATAGTTTATACTTCAAAACCAAAAACATTTCAAACATATATTCATTTCAAAATCATAATATTTTCAAAGTATAACTCTTTTGAAACGAAAAATACTTGAAACAATTACACTTTGAAAATCATAACATTTCAAAATAATACATTTGAAATCATGGGATATTCATTTAATTCTTTACATTTTACAATTCATTCAATTAATCCCAAATTTTCAATTTCCAACTTAATTCAATTCAAACCATCAGTTTCAATTAAATTTTCCAATAACCATTTCAAATCATATCATTTTCAAATATAGATTTGATCCACAAATTAAACTATTCAATTTTTAATAAATTTCAAAGCTTTAATATCCCGCATTTCAAAACTAAATTTTATAATTTCATATATCTCAAATCTAGTTTCATTATTACTTAGTTTTGAAATATTCATTTCATAAATCCAATATTATTTAAATAAACTCAATTTACAATTAAACTAAATATGCTTTCATACCAATATAAACTTCAAATATTCATTTATCAAAAGTACATATCATTCTAATTCATATTCTTTATCAAAATAAAGATCAAATCATTTCCAAACCTTATTATCAAATCATTATTTGAATTCAAATTCAAATTCAAATACTCAAATTTAAATATCATTTTTAAATCAAATAAGTCATTCATTTGTTATTTCAAGTATCATTACAAAGTACATTAAAAATTCCATTCAAAAATTCATTTATCTCATTACATTTCATTCCATTTAACATATAACCAAGTAAACCTTACTTAAATTCAAATTCAAATTTAAATTCCTTAAAAATTCAAATTTAAATACAAAAATATATTCAAAACTTCTTAAATTTCACACTTAATCAATTTCCAAAATTTAAATCATTTAACACTTTAAAATATAACTCAAACAGTGTTAAAAACTATAACATTTCAAACATTGTCAAATTATAGCAACGACAACATTTATAAAGTGCTACCGTAGCTTATAGCTTCCAAAAATGGTTTATTTCAAGAATAAAGGCATTTATGAAACGCCGTAATAGATATTTAGTTATTTCAATCATAGTTAAATTCAAAAACAATAGCATTTAAAATTGCTGTCAAAAGACTGCAGCATTTTGGAAATGCTATAAAATTCCAGATTTTATTTTAACTTTTCAAAAATAATAATAAAACTCCAAATTTTTATTATTATAACTTAAAAATCATATTTCTAAACTTCAAAATTTCACATTTAAAATCATTTTAACATTTGATTTAACACAATAAAATTTTAAGATCGAATATTCAATTTTGCAAACTCAATTCATTTATTAAGTCAAAATTCACTGTTTATTAATTTATAAATTAAATAAACTTAAAATTTTACTTCAAATATCATTTCAAAACTTTAAATTTAATTTCCATTATTTATTTACATTTTAAAATAAATTTTAAAGTCAAAATCACATTTACTTCGAATTTACATACTTAAAATCACAATTTCAATACTTAATAGTCAATTTTCTTAAAACCATAAAAATATATTTTTTTATCAATATTTCGTACTTTTAAAAATACATATTTTAATAAAATCATTTAAAAATATACCACGGGGTCTGTATAAAATTTTCTAACCTAGGTCAAGTGATACGGATATATATCATTTCAATCCGCAGTTTACAAAGAAAACCCGGGTTCTATCATTTCAAACCCGCAATCCCAAGTCAAATAAAATACAATAAAAATCGCTCAGGCCTATCATTTTAGTCCATAACGATTTTTTCCTAATCTAAAGTCCGTTTGGGTATATATCATTTCAACCCATAGTGATTCTATTCTAACAGGGAACTTGCAGTGTGAATATATGCATAAACAATATAAACAATGTCAGTGTCACAATATAATGTCATATATCACATGTCAGGTGATAATTAACAGTCTTAACATGGTAATAACATGACATAGCATATCATATGATCATCATTAACTTGCATAACATTTTATATTACTAAACACTTGTCATCAATTCACTATTTCATAAGTATAAATGTCAGAGTGAGAAAGACTCACCTTTATCAAAGCTAGAGACAAACAACACACACAAGAGCGATTCCAAAGGCACGAAAAGCACGATTTGATTTGAATAGATGGAGACCCTTGTAAACAACACAAAATATAACATACATAAGCACAAATATAGATATCGACATACAAATATAATCAACAACTTTAGTTTGCAGAACAGTTGCAAAACAAGAGAGATGACCAAACCTTTGAAGCAAAAGACTTGCACACGACAACATAAGCTTGTCACATGATCAAATGAGCTTGACCTCACCACACTAGGCTCAGCCTAGGTGTCAACATGGCTCGGCCATGGCCTAGAGACAAGGCTTAGGGCATGAAAGTGGAAGGTAAAGGCAAAGCAAGTGGAAAGTAAAGGAGGCAAGGGGTTTGGGTCAAGGAATGGAAGGTTTTGGTGTACATAGGCTCGGCCTATGGTCCTATGGGCTCGGCCTGGTGCAACTTCAGGTCAGGTCAGAGATGATGATGATGGCTATAGGTCATGGCAGCAAGTGGTGGTGGTGTTAGTGGTGGTGGCCAAGGCTAAACATGAAGGAAATGGGAATACAAGGCTCGGTTAGGCAATATTTGGAGTTTTAAGAAAAGTTTTGTGGAGATGGCTTCAATTTGATGGCATGGTTTGTCATGGTCAGAGGAGGAGGAGATGTTTGCTGCTGTAGATGGTGGAGGGGATGGTCAGTGGTGATGGAGGAGAAGTGGGGACGAGCAAGCAAGAGGAAGAGGAAGGCTAAATCAATGAAGAAGAGGGAAAAAATGGAAGAAAGAAGCCATTAGCTTGCAATTTTTTCTCAATATGATGTAGCCATGAGTTTGAAATGAGGAGAAAGGTATTTTTCACGTGAATTGAAGATGGGAAACATGGCTATAGGGTAGAGGGATGTACGGCTAAAGCAAGGAGAGGAAAAGGCAAAAGCAAATGAAGAGGCGGAAAAACGAAGAGCCTTGAGCAACTAAAGAGACACAAACTCTTCAAATTTCCATTATTTTCTTTTTAAACCTTATATAACTGAAATATATATATAAAATCAGATAAAATACGAAAATTTAGTAAATAAACAAAAATAAATTAATTAATTATTGATTATATATAGTTTAATTAAATAAAACAGCAAAATTTGCAACTAGTCTTGAAAATATGAAAAATAAGTGCAATGAACTTGGAAAAATTTTTATGTACTTAAAAGTATTTATAAATAAAGATAAGAAAACAAAATAAAATGTAAATCACAAAAGTAAATAAATAAATTTTAATTTAAATATAGTTTAGATGAAGAAAATAGCAGAAAAATGGAAACTAACCTTTAAAAATAGAAAATAAATTCAATGAGCTTTGGACAAATTCAAACATCACTTTAAAATATTCAAAAGGTAAAAATATATGTAACATAACATATAATACAATTTAGAATAATATATGACAATTAAAAATATTATTTATATAATTTAAAATAAAAAGTAGTGTTAAATAAAACAATTTACACCCAATTTTGTAAAAAGCATAACTTTCACAATATTATTCGGATTTCAACGAAACGAAAAGCAGTGTTCTTGAAATTTTATTTACTTTCATAATAAAAGAAAAAATTAAAATTTTCAAACTTTTAAAATTTAAATTTAAAAGTAAAAGTTTGACCAGATTGACCAAAATTCACATTTTCTGTTAATATTCAATTTATGCATGTTTGAAATTCTAATCCATATCAAAATCAACATTTATATTTCAATTAACAAAATATATTCATTTTAATAAATAAAATAAAGTTTTTAAACTAGGAATTTAAATTAAAATAATTAAAATATACAATTACAATAATCAAAAAATACAGGGTTGTTACACGTGCTCTCAAATTTCAGAAAAAACCTAACCCTGATTCCCTTTCCTCCATCCGCAATTCTTCAAAAAATCTACTAATTACCTTGGTCGATTCATTTCTCGTCTAGGAAATTCACTTGCAGGTATTTAAATCACTTCAGTTTCAATTTTTATTTTTTTATCTCTTATGTTTAAGATTTGTTTATTTGAGGATGCTAAACTGAAAATAAACAAAAGCGAAAAGAAAAAAATAAACAGATAATGTAATCACAATTCAAATACCCAAAATTAAAAACAAATTCTTGTTCGATTAAAAAGCATAATTTTATACTTCCCCAACGCTCTCCACAATCCTGACATTATTCATCGTGAAATAAATTTTATTACATATTTTGGTTAATTTTTACAACAAAAGAGATCAACTGATAGGAAGGCCTTACCCTCCTGCTTCGTGACCCAAGATCCTTGGAAACAAAGGGGTCTGACCCTGAAAATTCAAACAATACACAAATATAATTTTCAAAAGTTACACTTACGTTAAAACACATAGCTCTATGTTATAGAAAAATGAAGACAATATGTTCACTACACAGGACAGAGAAATTAAAAGAAGTTCAACAGTTTATGAACAACTCTTAAAATTCAGTCCCTAATAAGTCCCTAATAGAACAAAACAAAATAGGGGAAGGGGGGGGGGGGGGGGGGGGGGGGGACAGAAGAAGAAAAGGAAGGTATTAGTAAATTACCTTAGCTTCCCAGAAATAAACATCACTGTGGCAAAGTGCAGTGAAAAGGATCTTAATACAAACTTCGTTAGCCTGCGGTGGTGCTACCTCCACCTCTTGAATCACCAAAGGCTTCCCTGCTTCCCATGCAACCGCAGCTTTTTTTGCATACGAGTCAACAAATCATTAAGTATCAAAATCCATTATGCATCATTTTTATTTTCATTTTTGTTACTTTTTTTTAATCATTAGAACGCATCAATTAATTTTGTGAATCTCACTGCTGTAATCAACTAAGAACAAAGCAACAAAGTTGTGATTGCAAACAATCACTTTATCAGTAGATATGATCACACCTTTCGTTGCAAACAATTGCTACAACAAATGGCTTTACCACAGAAAAGTTTGAAACTCCCGAATTCAGCAAAAGGGAACAAAACCAATATTACAAATGAAAATGAAATAAATAAAAAGATTATGAGATTGCCTATACCTCTGCACTTGATAACCTGACCGGCTTTGCTAGACATTTTCTTCTTATTATTATTTTTCGAATAAGTTCTGTTTATAATCAGTTTAGCTTAATTGTCTGTATATCGAATAGCTGTGAGAAAGAGAAGGATGGTACCAAAGTGATGATGTAAGTATAAAATTATGTCGATAAGAATACGGATAACTTTTCCAGTTCACCAATATCAGTACATATAATATCTCCAAATGCATGCTCATTTTGACTGAAAACATAAGGTAATAATAAATACGAAAAGTATCTATTTTGATAGAGATTTATCAAAGTATGTACCTATGTACAACTGGTAATGTGAAATTTCTTGGAAGTATGTATTTTGTTTCTCTACATGATCAGTGCATGGTTACTTGATAGAAAACAAAGCAGTGGTACAATTGTACACATCCAGATATAAGACTGATTGAATTTAGTACAAAACTACAACAGTTAACATGCTATCATATTCCATCTTCGTTGAAATAGTTAATTCCAATTAGTAATTTCAGCATACAATAAAGTTTTCTTATTCTTAGAACTGAAATTTTACAGGTTTTCTATGGAATCTAGTGAATCAAGTGCAGCGAATGAAGCGGGACAAACTCAGCCTTACATGCAAAGTCGAACAGAAATTCAATGTAAAAACCATCAAGACCAACAAAACCGATAGTATGGGACCACATGACAAAGATTTTTAGGAAGAAGGACAATGGGGAAATGGAGGCAATTGCAATATGTAAGTACTGCAAAATGGGGTGCACGACCGATTCAAAGCAAGGAACAACTGGCTTACGGTATCACCTTTTTTATTTATGTCCAGAATCTCCCATATATAAAAAAAGATGTAGACAACAGTCAACCTCAAGATGGGTTGGCTAGATCTTTGGTTCCACATTCTTTTAATCAAAATAGATGTACGTTAGCTTTAGCAAAATTCATTGTTAAGAATGATATATCATTTAGGCTAGTAGAAAGTGAAGGTTTTAGAGAACTGTTTGCCGAACTTCAACCAAGATTTATGGTACCCGATAGAAAAAAATGCGCATCAACTATTTGGGTGTTTATAGTGGAAAAGGCTAAATTAAAAAGTGTAATTGGAGATCAAAGGGTTAGTATAACCACTGATACTTGGACTTCCATTCAGAACATTAATTATATGGTCGTCACCGCGCATTTTATGGATAGTGACTGGAAATTACATAAGAGAATTATAGCATTTACAAAGATTAGTAGTCATAAAGGAGATGAAATATGAAGGGTGTTAGAGAACTGTTTGAATGAATGGGGCATAGATAAAAAATTTACCATCACGGTTGATAATGCTAGTGCTAATGATACAGCAATTGGTTATATAAAGAGAAGATTAGAATATTCTGATTCTTTATTGCTTAGTGGAAAGTATATACATTTGAGATGTGTGTGTCATGTTTTAAATCTAATTGTTAAAGATTAGCTTTCTCGATATAGGTTGGAATAGTGGTAAAATAAATGAGTTTCTTGATGTTATAAAACATGCTTTAAATGAGCTATATGATGAATATAGAAAGAGCATGAATATACCAAATGTAATTGGATCTAATGTTATTGTAAGAAATGAAGAGATTGATGAGCAATTTGACGATAGTCTTAGAAGTAAAAAGTTAAAAAGACTTCAACAAACAAGAAGGGAAGAACAATCACTTGAGATAACTAATGAGGTTGATCGGTATCTAAATGATCCATTTGAAAACCTTACGAGTAGAGATTTTCATTTGTTAGATTGGTGGAAAGGCAATCAAGCAAAGTATCCAATACTTTCAGAAATCGCTAAAGATATCTTAGCCATTCCTAGTTCAACCGTTGCTAGCGAAAGTGCGTTTAGTCTTGATCGAAGACACTACACCAAAACAGTCATTTGGCAACACTTTTTTTTCCATTTGGCGACACTTATATGGGTTGCATTTTAGTCTCGCTAATAAGCGTCGCCATCCAATATAAGTGTTACTGAAAATAAAAATTTACACTTTTAAATACGGCGACACTTATTTTCGTTGTAAGCCTTGGTTTAATTGGAGTTAATTGAAATATACTAGGGCAAAATTGTAATTGAATAACATATCATGCTTAACCCTAGCCACGCTTATCCCTGGCCGTATTTTCCCCAAATAGTTTCCCTCTCTGACGTATTCTCCAATTCGCACACTCCACTTTTGGCGACGGCAGGCTCTGACGTTCATTCTCCAATTCGCAGGCTCCACCTTTGGCGACGGCAGGCTCTAATTTTGGCGACAGCAGGCTCCAGTTCGCAATCGACTACGTCAAGGCTTCAGGTTAATACTTTTTTCGACTAGGGCAATTTGATTTGTTGTTTTTTCCCCTGTCACTTCATCATCTTCTGATCAATTGTTAATTGTTTTGTACCTTTCTTAAAGATTAGAAGATGATGAAAAATTGTTTTGTACTTTTTTCGACAACTACAAGTTGTTGTTAAGCTAGAGTAATTTCAATTTTTCTTCCCTCGCAACTGTAAGTTTGCGTATCATGGCGATGACGTCTGTTTTATTAATAAAGTTGATATAACATGAGTTTAATATACTAGCTAAAAACCAATGAATGTGCTTCAGTTCAAAGGTTTAATTTTATACCTGAACAAAAATAGTAGTCATTTGTCTTTACGTGAAAAGAAAAAAACATTAAAAAAAGTGTTATTTCACTTGTATTTTGCCTACAATGTTACAGTCATAACCTTATTTATTGTGAGTGAACATCTGAACCTCGATGGCATAAATCCTTTGCTAATTCGGATGTATATTACCAAGAATGATAAATGATAAGAATAATTTTTCACTGAGCTTCCTTGGTATGTACTCGAACAGTTTCTTTTATGTACACGACCATCAGTAATCATCGAGGCGTACCATTAGGCATTATGCATAGCAAGCTGCCATTAGCATCATCAATATAATGAAGATCAATATTGCTCCCTTATGAACTACTACTCCTTCATGATTGCACCCTAGAATGCTCATTCTACACTTCATTCTATATATCCTTCGGAACAATCAAACTGCCGTATGCTCCATAAAGTGGTTGCTTCAATTTCATTGTTGTTAAAACCCTTTCCATACTAGAAGTCCACTTTAGTTCATTTCACTTTAGTTCACTAATTAAATTCATCATCATTTTTAGGTCATTTCGTCTTTGTAGTAGGCAAAAGTGGCTTTAAATTTTTAGTTCAGGACAGATTTGGTTCATTTGATTTCAGTTAATTTCAGCTCTCTTCAGTAGCAAGCATATTTCATTCTGATGTTTAATTCACCTCGGCTTTTCCAAAGCTTGCCACTTCAAAATTTGGTGCTGATGTTTGTAATGGGAAGTAGGATGACCGACCTTCAAAGTTATTGTAATGGAACTTTAAAATGAAATGAACACTATATTTTTGTTTAACAGGTTCAAAAGGTAAAACTTGAAATTTATGTCTAACTCAAGTTCAAGAGAGTGGATTAAAAGTCCATAAAGAAATACTAAAGAATATAAGCAAGGCGTTCGAGACTTCATTAGTTTTGTGAAGAATCACTCATCCCCCGATGTCGAATTATGCACTTGCCCTTGTATCAAGTGCAAGAACTCTAAAAAGCTCTCATTGGAAAGCGTTGAGAAACATTTAATCATTCATGGTATGATTAAAACATATAATAGATGGTTTTTCCATGGAGAGATGAACAAGAATAACACGGGGGTGAATCATACGCAAAATATTATTCCGGATTCTCATATCCAAGATCAAATTCAAACCGACCATTGTGTAGAAGGAGCACTTAGAAATCTCATAAACGATGCTTTTGGAGTGCATAATATGCCCCAAACTAGCCGTGAAGAGGATGCTCAAGAGATAAATATAGACAATTCTCATTCGTACCACGGAGAAAAGCACAAAAAATATACAAACAAAGCAAATGAAAAACTTTATTCTTCTTGTGAAGATGGGCTTACAACATTAGGCGTAATTGTTGAGCTTCATTACCTTAAAAAAGAATTTAATTGGTCGGGAAACAGTATGACTGAGTTGTTGAAGCGATTAAAACGTTGGCTTCCAAAGGAAAATAATTTACCTGACAAGTATCCCACAATGAAGAAAATATTAAAGGATCTGGGAATGGAGGTGAAGTGCATACATGCTTGTGAAAATGATTGCATATTATTTTGGAAAGAAAATGTTGATGCGAAAGAATGTCCTCAGTGCCATACACCAAGGTATAAAACTAAAAAAACTGTGTTAGGGGAGGTCAAATTAACGAAAGAACCAAGAAAAGTTTTAAGATGCTTTCCTATAATTCCGAGATTAAGTAGGTTATACACTATACCATGGATAGCTCGTAAAATGCAATGGCACAAGAAAGCCACACCCTCTTGGAATTCCATGTGACATCCTATGGATTCAGCTGAATGGAGAACAATCAAAAGTCGATGGCCAGAATTTGCTAATGAAGGACGCAATGCGTGGCTTGGTATTGCTACCGATGGGTTTAACCCAAATGACGTTCTCTCCAATAGTTATAGTTGTTGGCCTGTTTATATGATACCTTATAACCTACCCCCTTCGTTGTGTATGAAATCACAATTTCAAATGTTGACTCTTTTAATTCCTGGACAAAGAGCACCAAGTCAGGACATTGATGCATACTTGGAACCTCTTATATATGATTTAAAACATCCTTGGGACGAAGGAGTGTCTGTTTTTGATGCGGATAAACAAGAAATTTTCAATATGAAAGCAATATTATTATGGGGAATTCATGATTTACCAGCATTTGGTAATTTATCTGGTTGTGTGACTCACGGTTATAAAGCGTGTCCTGTCTGTGCCATCGAGACAGAATCAAAGCACATCGGCAACAAGATCGTCTATCCAAAATATAGAAGGTTTTTGAAGGATGATCATCCATATAGAGCGTTAAAACACGGATGGTATAAGGATATTGAATATAAAGAGCCTCCGACTCGGCTAAGGGGCTCGTCACTTTTAGAAAAGCTTGATCGTATCAAATATATTCGTGGAAAACTACCACAAAGCAAAAAGAGAATGATTTCTGAAGCTTGTGATAATGTAGATTGTCTTGTTGATGATGAAGAAAGACCAGCATGGTATAAGAAGTCAATTTTGTTTGACTTGGATTATTGGAGCAGTCATAAAGTTTGTCATACTATTGATGTTATGCATACCGAGAGAAATGTTGCTGAACATCTCATCAACTTTATGTTTGATAAAGGAAAACAATCTTCTAAATATGCATGGGATAAGATTCACAAGCTACAATGTTGTCAAGTCCTTAAAGATGCAAAACTTCCATCATGTCTTGCAACAAAGTTACATGGTCTTATAGGTCTTCAACCACCTAGTTTGCAAATTAAGAAGACATGTGATTATCATATTATTGTTCAATATTTGCTCCCTATCATGCTTCAACATGCATATCCAAAGTGTCGCAAGTTAAGACGAGCACTTCTACAAATAAGCTTATACTTCAACATAATATGTTCGAAAGTTCTAGTTCGAGAACATGTACAAGCGGCCAAAGATATGATTGCTGAAGTGTTATGTGTGTTGGCACACTATCTTCCAATGCACTTTTTTGATATAAGTATCCATTCGATGGTACATTTAGCAAATCAAGCTCTACTCTGTGGACCATCAAATTATATATGGATGTATCCACTTGAAAGGTAAACATTGTTTTTGCATTCGAATTATTTTACCTAACTACTTTGAAGTAACTAACTGTAAATATGCATATTAATTTTGTGTCCTAGGGCTATGAAGGATTGTAAAAACATACCTAGTGATAAAAGGTATATTGAAGGATCAATTTCTGAAGCATACCTTGTTTCAGAATCAGTTCGATATGCAATGGAATATATGCCAAACCCACGTGATGGATATCGTAGCTCTAAACAGGCATCCTTTTTTAGATGAGAATGGTGATGATATATATGAGTGTTCCATCGTTGAAGGTAAACCGTTAAAATTATCTAGAGTGCAACGATCACAGATTCGACGATGGTTACTATTTAGAATTGATATACCAGAACGAGATGAATACTATAGGTTATCTATTTTCACTTTTTTTTCAAATACTTGTAGCACAATATATAAATAATATATATATATTTATTTACCATGATATTCAATCTGTAGCTCATACCGCTTATCTTTAGAAGACGGTCTTCGTGGTAAAAGGAAACCAATCACAAAAGCAGAAGTAATAGTTCAATCTGAATTTGTTGATTGGCAACACAAGAAGGTATGCTATATTTATCTGAAAGTAACGTGTTTCTTTTTATCTAATCTTATTCTGTTAATTTTGTTAATTTTAACAGCTTGCGGAAAAAAATGCATGAACACAATATTATGGTTGTATGTCAGTGGTCCAAAGTGGGATGTCAGAACTTATCTTAAGTATAGAGTGAATGGCTATACATTATCTCCATAGCATTATGACGACACCATTTCAATGCAAGATAGTGGTGTCTGCATGGATGCGATCACTACATTTGTTGCAAGTTCAAAAGATCTAAATCCTACGGATGATAATACTACTTGGTATGGTATTATTAGAGAGATCATGGAAGTTGATTACTATGATTTTCAACATGTGGTATTCTATTGCGACTGGGTGAATGTTGCAGATAAGACAAATGGTTGTAAGGTTTGCCCTGATACAAATTTGTTGATGGTAAGCTTAATGAAGCTCAAGAATACTGATGGAGAATATGATGAACCTGCTATTCTCGCGTCCGAAGCAAGTCAAGTATTTTAAATAAAGAACACACAAAATTCCGATTGGTCCATTGTTCGATGCTCTCCTAAACGCATGATGGATAACATAGGTGATTATGAAATACCAACCACGTATCAATCTATTTTGAAAGAACAACCAAACTTAGAACCATTATTGAAATGTATTCAATAGAAATCAACTTGTTGATTGGAACTATATTGCATGTATTTTGCTTATTTTGATCCATGTATTAACTCTTATTGATGTATCGTACAATCGTGTTGTGTTGTGAAATGTATGGTTTTCTTTTATTAATCTTGTTGTGTTGTGAAATGTATTAACTTATATCCATGTATTTTGTTTGTCTTTTTTATATAGATTTTTCATCAAAATGACAAACGAATATAGCGCAAAAGCAAATTTAAGTACAACTGAGACTGTTGAACCCCCCTCCAAAGGTAAAAAGTACTTCATAACAGTTAGCGTTGAGGGTGCAAAGGGGGATGATGCAGATAAATGGAGTTCACGTTGTGGTGCTTTGATTCGTTGTCATATACCTATTGGCTACAAAGAATGGAGGGCGGTAGATGGCTTCTATAAGGATAAACTATGGGAAGGACTTTTGGTACTAGTCTTATTTATATTTTTATTATCATCAATTTCACCATCAAGTTTAAATTATGATATATTTAACCATTTCATGATTTCTTTATTTTTTCCCTTTTTTGTGATAGGAAGAATTTGACATGGATGTAGATCCTACCATAGCTCGACCATTATTAGAGAAACATTTTCCACTGTTTTATAGATCATTGAAGTCAACATTACGAAACAAACTTCTTAAGTTGATAAAACTATGATTCCTAAACGTGTTGCTATTGATAGATGCCCAAAGGATATAGATAAAGTGTGGTGGGAAAAATTCCTTGATATTGAGTATACGAATGTAAAGGTGGAGCAGTGTAAGGCAAATGCAAAAAATAGAGCAAAAAACTCGATCACTCATACTCTAGGAAGGAAACCTTACCATAGAGTGCATGATGAAATGGTATTAAAATTATCTTTTGTAAATAGTTTATAAAATGTTATATTAATTATGTGTTGTCAACTTTGATCTTTCTTGGAGGTAGTAGCAAATCCAGAAGCAGATATTTCACGAACAACGGTTTGGAAGGCTGGACATAAAAGAAAATCAGGAGAAATACTACCATGTGCCGCGGAAAAATATGTAAGTGTCAGCTTAAAACAAATTTCAACTTATTCCATTGTATGTTTAGTTTAAATTTGAACTAAACAAATGAAAATTAGGAACAATTTAAAAAGGAACATTGTTCCTAACTTTCTAAGTAGTCTGTCAATAAAAGAACTAGCCTTTCAAACCTTTTATGTTGTTAGAATTGAAACAGCAAGATGTGGTGAATAAAAGGTTTCTCCATAAAAAAGTCAGAGGTATTGAACTGAATTTTGGGGCATGTGTTAAAAAATTTCTTAGTTTGATTCATTTTACTGTCACATTAACTTAAAGAGGGAAAAAAACTAGAACTTAATTGATGTCTGATTTATTTAGTTGTCTCATCTATTTATTCTGGTCAAATGATGGTTTTTCACCTTTTATATTAGTTTGGTTTTCATGTAGCTAAATAAATAAGAAAAGTTATGATAAAGACTTGATATGTTTTGCTGGCAACGAAATTTCTGCCAACAAACAAAATGGACAATATATTACTATACATTTTGATTACAAACAACTCAGGCACATCTACTTTACATTTTACAAGCAACACTGAAACAATAACAAATATAATGAATGAATATACCTCAAAATATTCAAGCCACAAAATGTTGGCATTGGGTCTAATATTTTGGAATATCAACACTTCTGCGAGACCATCTTGTCCACAACAAAATTTCTAATATGACCGTCGTGATAAAAAGAATAACAATGTTGATGGTGTACCCAGTTTTCCAAGAATCGCCTGCACCTTCAACACTAATGCTAAGAAGCTGCTAAGAAATTTCAATACGAGGGCGACCAGTAAATGCATACTTGTCATCTAATCCAATATACATACTACATTATTAATGATCATAACTTTCCAATTCACCAAGTAAAGTTATGTAGAAAACCAGATGATATTCCAAACTCTGTAATCAGAGCCATTGAACTTTCCTCCTGAACCTCACAATAAATTATTAAATGCAAACATCAAATTGATGTATTAAGTGGTTCGGTTATGACTTTTAATTATCTTCTGAGACCTCAATAATATCTATAGTGGTATCGCTAAAATGAGCGTCGAGCATCAAGTGAAGAAAAGCTATATTTTAGGCTAGAGGAAAGCCTTAAAAAAGAAGTTTGAACTCTCCTTGTATCAGAAAGAATTGCACATTTAGCATAATAGAGTAGATCATCGATCTAAATTCTGCCTACTTGTTTCCCCTGATGGTGTGAAAAATAGAATAAAAAAATGAAAGGCTTCTGCAACATGTTCTTGAGTAATTCATTATATCCTTGAATTGAAAATGCAAAACTCTGTTCCAAAGGTGAAATGTCGATTTTTAGCCCATGTTTAGGACTAAAGAAAATTAACGAGGAAGGATCATTGATTTTGCACTTCTCCATTGTTTCCAATTTGTTTAATGCCACTTTTGTTTCATTGTTTAAGATCACCTCCACCCTTTTATTTTATTTTACTTAGTACGTCCCTTATGTTTCATTGTTTAAGTTGCCTACTTTTGCTTCATTTGCCATGTTGCTTTAAATTTATACGTCCCTGCCTCCCTATTGTTTTGAAAAATGGACACACCCATGCATTTTTGCTTGTTCATAGATTAATTAGCACATCCCATGTTGTCTGATTGCATAACTTATCTTCACTTTATTAGTTAATGCCAGTAGCCTTAGTTGTATTTCCATTTATGCTATTGTACATATTTAGTTAGACTTAATTGCAAAACTTTTTGTAAATAGTAGCAACTCTTATTACTTTAACATTAATACATCCTTCATCCTTGCCTGTAGCTTAAAGTGGTCACATATGTTTGCTTATATTTGCTTTTGCATTATGACATACGTCTCTGACAATTCCAATGTGAATAGTAGCAACTTGTGTTGACATTGCAGTATTCTCTTTCTCTTTGTACAATAAGGGACACAACTTTTTTGCTTTGCATTTATTAGCTTTAATGACACTAGTTGTATTTCTATGCTCGTTTTTACACTTTCCTTATGCTGGAATGTGTTCTTTGGTTGATTCCTACTCCTTTATCTTCGGTTTCTTATGGATGAATTTTTATTACTTTTACTTCCATGATCTCTGCTAACGTGAACAAAAATTCATCTGTATCATTAGTACATAGTTTGAATAGTTATGAGGTTTTAACTTGTGATTCTGTCTGTCATATGCATACGCCCTTGCCAACTGTTTCTTGTGCTTTTATGTTTTAGCTAGTTTTATTTTCCATTTGTTCTTGTATTATAAGTTGCACAAAAATATTTGCTATGCTGCAATTGTATACCTCTTTTTACCGTGTTATAGATGCTGTTATACTTTGGATTGATTTTTGAATTTGGTACCAATGTTTAATTTAGATAATTATTAGACTTTTTGGAAAATTCAAGTAAAATGAAATAATTGTACTCGAAAAATGTGTCTCATTTGGCATAAGCATAGTTATTTGCAACTGATTACCGTAATATTTTCTCAAGTTAGACATGCAAATTTCCAAAACTAACACAGCATAGCAATGATACTTTGTATATTTTCATAATTACTTCAGTAACCGTGTCCATTGTAGAAACGGAGAAATCCACAAGGAGGATAAACACAAGCATATAAAATTCCTTTGGAAGATAGTAGAATAAACAATGTACCTGAAGAATACCTAAGACCCAAATAGATATCCCATGTCCTCTGTGCGTTGAAACATTTGCATGTATTTTATCATTAAAACTGAGCCCGGCTGAGTTTTGAAACGAGCCGTCGACTCAGTTTCGAAACTGAGCCCGGCTCAGTTTCGAAACTGAGTTGAAACTGAACCCGGCTCAGTTTCGAAACTGAGCCAAAAACTGAGCCAGGCTCAGTTTCGAACTGAGCCCGGGCTCAGTTTCGAAACTGAGCCGGGGCGCAGTTTGAGCCCAGTTACATTATTAATTATCAACTTAATTTAATGTTCAATTTAAATTTTATAAAGGAACTGCAAATTCAATTTAACGTGATATTAAATGCAGGCACTTCTAGAGGAAGCGGAAAAAAAGAGGAAGTTGGATGATAGTTCTAAGGGTAGAGTCGAAGATCTTGAAGATGACCCAATTGCGGAAGTTTTTGGCTCCGACACGAAGAAAAATTATTGTCGAGCAATTACTTCTACTTCTTCTATAAAACAAGTGAAGATGGCTCGAGCTATAAAAGCTGTAACTGAAAAGAAGCAAGCCGTGGATTTGTCTATTTGGAAATTGGAGATAGAAAGGCAAGTAGCTAATCAAGTTAATAATGCCATCAATTCAATTACTTCAACTTTTATGAAATTTATGCCTAGTTTGCAAGAAAAATATGTTGCAAATCCTACGACTCCACAAATGGAAGGTGCTTCTAATTTAGGAGATTCTCATACAAACAATAATGTAGTTGTTACTCCAACTGTGTCAAATAATGATATTCGGTCATCTACAATGGAAAAGACATATGTAATGCTATTGTCATAAGATTTAGAGAAGAAAGTAGCTAAAGGTTATGTTGGAATACAAACTATTTGTCATTTTAGGAAGGTGATACCGAATGTAGAGAAAGTAATTTGGGTGGTTGATGTTCTTGAACTGGATGCACCAATTTATGATGGTCCTCAAAATGGAATGTACAAGTTATGTGATTTTTTAGATGGAGGTTTCGTTATATGGCCGGAGTTTCGTATTTGGTATTTGTAAAATTTCACTATGAAATTTACGTTGTCTTTTGTATTCTAATTTGACATTTGTAATACAACATATTTTGTATTCCAATTTGATTATGTATTGAATTAACCAACTTAATTATGTATTGTACTTGTTATGAAGTAGTTGACATTGTTATGAAGTAGTTGACTATGAAATTTATGTTGTTATTTGATCATGAATATTGTGAATTTTGGGTTCCTATTGATGTAGTATAATAATGCATATCATGTTAGTTATTAATTGTTTATTAATGTTAAAATAATTGACTATATTGAGAATGAAAATATTTCAGCGTTATAAGCGTTAGCAATTAAAATTTACCAACGCTTATAAGCGTCGGCATAGAAAATTAAACAATGTTGGATGGTTAATTTGCCAACGTTTATAAGCGTTGCTAAATAATATACACCAACGTTTATAAGCGTTGGCGAATACAACCTTCCAACGCTTATTAGCGTTAGGAAACTAAACTCCCCAACGCTTATAACCGTTGGCAATAAATTGCGACGCCCCTACAACGACGCTAATAAGCGTTGCTGAAACTGTTTGCGACAGTTATACTCGTTGGGAATCACCTGTTTTGGTGTGGTGAGAGTCGTTAATCCATATAGGGCTTCGTTGGCTCCTAATATGGTCGAAGCATTGGTATGTCTTAGCGATTGGTTGAGAGCGGAAAACCTTAGTTGTCATCAAATGCAATTTGAAGAGGACGTCGAATTATTTATGGACACGGAGGTGATTTGTGAAGGTAAAAATTCAACTATTACTTATAATTGTTATATTGTCATCAAATGCAATTCTTTTCCAATAACATGTTTATTTCACATGTTATACCATGAATGATGCATGCATTTTGTTATACCATTTGTGAAGTATGATTCTTTATCTAACACGCCGCTGCCGCCTCCACTTCCCGTGCTTTGTTAGTCTTCTGCTTTGGCGTTGAAATTCATTTCGTGTATAGAGTGGACTTTGTTATCTGTATCAGTGGATGACTCGGATGCAGGCCCTGCTGCTATTTGCTTGTTTTGTAGTTTTTCATTCAAACTTGCCACCTGATTGGGTTGTTGGTTGGGATGTCAAATTGTAGGCCATTGTTCATACTTTACGCATACTCTGGATACAGTATATGCAGCCAAAAACTATTCTATGATGGGCCAATATATACGGGACTTGTCCAATATATATGTGACATCAACTACTCCACTCTAACTTATTTAGAAGGTCAAGTGTAGTGCATCTTGCCGCGAAAGAGATAATAATTGCAGTTTGTTATACCATGAATGATGCATGCATTTTGTTCTCTTTCAAACTGCATGCAGTTTTTTATCAACATAGCAATGGAGTGACTACTGATATAAATTAGAAAACTGGATTTTAATAAATGGCCAATAACTATGCTTTACTATGCCTTAATCTCAGGTTCTGCAATATATATGTGGAGAACGCTTACCCTTAGCTTAGTCTCAGGTTCTGCAAAAGCTTAATATCCTTGAACTCAATGTATGCGATCAAATCAGAAGCTTGGGATTGTTGTGAACTAGTAATTTCATTGTCGAGACAAGAATCAGCCTTATTTACATATCTAATGCAAATACTTTGTTGCGTTCATTAAAACTGGGTACTGACATTGTTTTGTAAACCATTTTTATTACAACAGGAACTTCTTCCATGTCATTAGCAACATCATCATCACATAATATGGCAAAATAGATGCAAAGTGTTCAAAGCAGGTATGTAATTTACCTTCCAATTCACTATATTTACCATCATCATCCATACACTGATTCATCTAGTATTATTTTATTCTCTGATATTCCTCTTATTTCTTTTCAGGTGGTTAAATTTCTCATTTGGGATCAGAGATTCAACAAATATGCAGCTTTTATTTTGAAGCTTTGATGTAAAGATTTCAAATTCATGTAATATATATACAATTTTTGTGGATTTGTAGTGTGAGACTGAATTGGATCATTATCTTATGATAAAAATTTGATGCAATGTTTAATTTGCAGCAACATGCTATGAATTCCTATAATTTGTGATTTGTAGTTAAAATTTGATGAAAATTTCATTTTATAAAATTCTTTGATCGGAAAAAGGAATTCCATGTTCCGTTCCGAGTTTTCCAATTTCCGTCAATAGGCCAATGTTGATGGAACGGAATACGGAATATGCCGCATCATTCCATCAACAATCGGAAGGAGTAGGAAATGCTTTTGATGGTACGGAAATTTTCCGTACCCACCCCTACTCTTTGCCAACTCCGAAAACCACTTTAACAACCGTGTACGCAGTGGAGATTCCAGAATGAAGTAGGATGGTGGCGGCGTTTCCTTTGAGGTAAATACGTGGACCCAACTCCCGTGAGTTGGCATAAGGCGGCTAAAACAGGAGCGGTTGACGGGTTAATTGAGGTAGCACCTTTGATCGGACACATCCCTTCGATATTATACTTTGACTTTTGAATTGATTCAGTGACCACTTTTGATTTTTTATTTGGGGGTGTGGCTCGAGGTGGGTGGTAGTTGCGGCTACGCGTTACCACTGATCCGGAAGCGTAATTGGTATATCTACCCTGACATTGCCTAGTTGTGCCGTGTCACCTACCCTATCGCGCCTTGTACGAGTTTGGTTTTCTCCCGTAGCCCGTGGAATATTTACTGTAGTCTCCCGATCTGGAGATGCACTGATATTGGATGGACTACTGGGACTATTACGTGCTAAGGGCTATATGGGTAACCCCTTAATGCTAAGAAAAAAGTAAGTTTATTTTACAATTAGACACTATTATAATAGCGAAATATACTACATAGTAAATAGTTTAACCGATCCTTAAGAGATGTGAATCCCGAGCATCTTTTGAGTTACTGCACTCATGTTTATTTCTGTTGATTTAACTTACATAAGATCTTTTAGTTCTGACTCGAGTATTTTATCTTTTCAATTCGCTCGGGTCAGTCCAAGCGTTTCAGGATTTCGAAGACCTTAGTTCAGGAGGACGAAGACGGAGATTTATTATTATTAGTCCACTATACTCATACTGTTCTGCTGCATTGTTATTGGTATGTGTAACTCTGATGCATGTTGTATAAGCATAATCGAATATTTTAAAACAGCTCTATAAACTGTATATTTGATTATTATATTTTATCCTTCCGCTGTGAGATTCTGTTTTGTTTTATTTCTTTCTCATTTTTCTTATTTACCCCATAACAATCCGCCCTTCCGAACGGTTTGAATTGGCACGTGTGTCCATTTAAAGCGTGCGAAAAGGCGGGATGTTACAATGAAGCTATTTTATATATATATATATATATATATATATATATATGAAAGAGTTAAACAAAATACAACAGAAGTCTCGAATACGTAGAAGTCTCAATACAATAGTCAAATACAAGATCTGAATATATTACAGGTGTAACAACCCGTAATTTCGCTACTTCAAAAATAAGATATTTCGTTCGTTTCAAATTTAAAAGGAGTTTAAATCTTAAAATAAATATGTTATGTATAGTAAACTAATTATCTATTCTTATAGCTAATAAATTAAAAAGTATAAATTTGGATTTTAGAACAAATCGACAAAAGTTAAGTTTTGTTAATAATAAATAAAGACTTAAATAAATGAATTTAAATATTTATTTAAAAAGTTAAATCTTATTTAAAATATCTAATAAATATAATAAAAGTAAATTTATATATTTAAAAGTATGTTAATAATCGTTTTACAAAAATTACCAAAATTTGTCGCATTTTGTCAGTTTTATATACACCGTAAAATTAGAGAATTTGATATTATTTAAATATGATTTTTAAATATAAAGAGACTTGTTTTAATTTATTTAAAGAAGCAAAAGTTTATTTTAAAGTTTGATTTATTTCAATATATAGCTTAATAAAAACATTAAATTTTGACGGTAAAATTTGTCGACAAAAACACCGTTTTCAACCAAAACAAGTTGTCGACAAGTTGTTCCAACTTGATACATTTTCTAACTTATAAATACAAGTTTATAAACTATTTAAACATTTTACATTTAGCACTAAAGACAAAAGGAGTTTACTTTCGAAAATAGTTTATATAAATGAAAAAATGTAAAAGTTATGATTTGACAAAAGAGTGTAAAAGTAAACAAATAAAACAACATCATTACATATCTTTCTTTTCTCTTATACATGATGTGAACTAAACATCTTGAATTCAAACAAAATAAAGTATGAAAAGATAACTAACTAAAGGAATTAATTACACATATGCTCACCATTAATGCATACATACAAATCCATGTACTGCAAGTCAAATCAATGCAAAAGTCTTCTTTTTAAAATACAAACTTTAAGAAAAAAGAGCAATCATTTCACAAATTCAAATCACATTAATGAGATGTTACTAATTTACATGGAAAAGGAGAAAATGTTATTTCAACATTTTAAAGTTTAAGAAAAAGAGGCAAACATCATTTCATTAAGTACAAACTTACATTCTACCATCATTTCACCATTAACACACTTCATATCATGTTAAGCAAAAATCAAAAAGTAAGGCAAGGGTATTTAGGACATTAGCCCTCAAACTCCACTTATAAATACAAGTTTAAACCGTTCTTTCTTCACTACATTCTCATTCTACAAAATTTCTAAACTCCATTCTCTTCATCTTCCATCTCCATTCTTCCTTCTACCTCCAAGCCATCACCACCACATCATCAAAACTTAGCTACACCATCACCTAAACCACCTTACCCTTCTCCAAAATCACCTACCCGCCTCCTCCAAGCCTCCAACACCTCACACCCCCACCCAAAACCACGACCAAGGCCATCTACACCAAGGCCATACCCCCCTAAGCCCAAGCCCAAGCACCACCTCACCAAAACCCAAGCCCATACCCTCCTACACCCTCCTATACGCCATACCCAAGGCCACACCCTCCTCCACACCAAGGCCGTACCCTCCTCTCCATATAAAAAAAAGAGAAGAAAAGAAAAAAGGAAAAGAGAAAAGGAAAGGAAAACAAAAGCGTTCAGAAAGAAAACGGCAAAAGGTAGAACGTTGGAAATAACACGTTAGCGAGAGACGGAAATCTTACGTTAAAGTATGACGGAGTGGATATGAAGGTGAGAAATTCTCACCGCTTTTTAAATTATATTGATTATCATGCTTAATTGTTATGTTAGATAATCACTATTTGATAATATGAATGTTTGGTTGATTGTTTGAATATGTTAGATAAAAACAATATTATGACATTTACCGTATTGGATATGTTAGTGTTATATGATTGTCGTATGATTGTGATGATAATTTAGACATCAAATTTCTATTAATTAAGTAATCCCTTTGATTAAAAAGACCATATTTTAGTAAAATGAGATATTGTGGAAAAATAAGTCTCTTTTCATTTATAAGTGAAATTAAAGTTAATATGAAAGAGAATTTGAAATTTGAAGTAAAACGGATTTGAAAAGAATAGTTAATTAGAAATTGAAATTGAGATGGATAGTGAAATTGAAAATGAAATCGATTTTGAAAAGTGAAGTTTAGTTTAAGGTTGAATTGAAGTTTAAATTGAAATTGGGTTTGAAATCTAAGTTTTAAATGAGTTTAATTTGAGATTAGAATTGAAATTGAGTTAAAATTGGAATTTAAAACTTAATATTAAAATAATGGGAATATAATAATATTGTAATATGATAATAGTGAAAATATATTTTAAATACTTTAAAAAGTGAAAATATTGATTTAAAATGATTTGTAATGATTTTATAAGTGTTGAAATCCAATTTGAATATATTATTTCAAATATTGAAAAATATGTTAAAACTAGGTGCATCGCGCAACGTTAGTTCGCGATTTCGCACCGAAAAGTTCAAATGAGGGTATAGAGTGGAATATGGCTCAGAATTCTTCGAAATAAAAAAATTACAGACTATTATATCCATATCTTCTTAATGAAGAAAGAAAATCAAAGTTTCGTTGAGTAGATTTTGAAATTAGTCTAAATCAATTTTTCAGAAAAATCGCGCTAGTGCAATTAAGTGAGCATAGTAGGAAATTTGTTTAAATTGATGTTTTTAATTATGGAAAAATATGGAATTAATTTGATAAATCTGTTTAAATGATTTGAAAGAGATTTGGATCGGAAAATATGAATTTTCGAATGTTTGAAAGTTATTTAATCAATTAAGCGTATTTAGCACTTTTCCGCAACACTTTTCTGCTGTGAATTCTATAACTTTTGGAATATGAGTTTGAATGTAACGACATTTCCCAGAATAAATTGTGAATGTTTTAAAAAGGATAATTAAGCGTTTTTAAAGATAATTTGGAATATTTATAAACAATTCCAAAATAAAATTGGAAATTTGAGTATGCGGAAACGACTAGTACATTTGTCCCGCCTGTGAGATCTAGAAAGATAAAACAAGGTGTTTAACTAAGGTTAGGGATGGAGCAACCAGTGCCCTGAACTTACCTGGCCTATGTTTTCTTTTCTTAGACGAGGGGTGGAACAGATCGAAAGGAAAGCCCGGATGCTCTTAAATAAAAAGATTCTGTTAATTTTTCCAAAATAAAAGAAGATTGGTATTATCCAAAATTTAAGCAACCTCCAAAATGAATGATTTCTATGATCCTATTTACTTCAAAATGTTTGTTAAGATTGATTTAGGGTATATCGTAAACGATGTCATACATAACATTGTTTTTTACCCGACTAAAAAGTAAAGAAATTTGGATCAAGAATTAAGTAAGGAAATTTGAGATATTTTCAAAGAAAGAGAATGAATTTCTTAGATATTAAAGTCAAAGGAAAGAGATTTCGAAATCATCCGAAAAGAATTAAAGTGAAAAGAGACTTAATAAATCCTGTATACTCATATTCACTTTCTATCGATATTGGATTTCGAAGGAACCGGGATCGGATTTGGGTAAATCCCATCCGAAAACCACTTCGAACCAATGTATACGTTCGAACGTGAAGACATGTTGAGGATGATGATTATTAAAGACCGTGTATCTTTATAGCGTGAGGACTACTTGTTGACTTGCTCTGGGAGCTCCCGAGTTATATATAGCAGTGGTCTCCTCGTTGTGGAGATTTTTTCGGATTGCAAGGACCACTCGCTACTAGTGGTAGTAGGAGAGAGCCTTCGGTTTGTCCTATTCCTGGACAACTTGTATGGACGTTTGTCTGACATTGCATTTCTAAAGATTACATACATTGGTTTTTACAAACGTACATCAGTGGTGGCGGAGAAGGCAACTTCTCTTAGCTTAACACACTCCTTGAGACGTACGAGCTCAATGGTTGTATTTTTGTGGAAGGCAATTAGTAGCCAACGGAAATGGCAATATGACATTCAAAGATGTGATATGTGCTTTGTGAAAAGGTAATCGAAGCCTCAAGCCTCATCAAACGGGAAATGACCGAAACAGGATTAGATGCGGCAAGGCTAAGTGAGTCATTCCTAATTAGGGTATGATCATCCCCTTCTAGATATATTTCTTCCCGCTATGATGTTCGGGATGTAAATTAATGTGGTGTATGGAAAACGAGCGCTCGGTTAAAGGTCGGTAACGACCGAAGGATGATATATTCGGTACCATCTAGTTAAAGAGGTGGGTCGGTCTTGTGTTGGTAGAGGATCCTTTGTGACGGTCCTCGAGACATCCATCTAGAGGTGTACCCCTTCGGAAGGTAGATCCTATGCCTGGTCATTTATATGGAAATCCATTCTCCAAAAAGAACATACAGTTTTTGTTTGTATTGGCGTAATGAATAGCCTCGAAATGCTATATGGGTAACCATTTCGGATAAGATTAATAAGTTTATTTGCAATTGTTTTCAAAGAGATATTCATCGACGTATGGACATATTCTATTATCCGCCTTGCTTAGTGAGGTTCGTACATGATAGAGGGTTCTCGCTTCTTGTTAGGTAGCGAACGGATGACTCTTAATCCTACATGTCCCTGAGATCAAGTATCGAAGGGTTGGTTTCAGTCGAGAGGCTGGCCGTAAAAGAAAAGCGTGAGGTACCGGTGTAAGCTACAGCGGAAAGTGGCCGTTGTCGATGGTTGAAAAGCCTAGATCCTTACATTTGGTATCAGAGCTTTTGGTTGAGCGAACACTGAAACCTGATAGGGGTAAGTCTCATCAGCGATAAGATTAGTAATATCCTAGGATGAGTAACTCATTAGAGATAGGGTTAGTAACACCCTAGAATGAGGTATGAGAGTATTATATATATGAGAGCGTATTTGTTAATTTTATAAAAATGATTTTGTTTTAAAGAAATTTGTAAATGAAATAATTTTACCTTGGGTTTATACTATAAATATTAAAGGAGATATCATTATTTTTGGGTTAGAGATTAAGGATTGTTTGTAATTTAGCTTAGCTAAAATATGAATATCTTGTGATTAGAATTGCACAATTTGACTATAAGATATTCCATATAGAATCAATTAGTTGAAAGCTAGAATTTAGAACTTTAATTATATACCCTTAGATATTTTGTATTAAGAAATAATAATGATCAAGCGATTATCATAATGGATGAGTTTAAAAGCTAAGTACAAATATCTTGTGAAGTAAAATTCACAATTTGACTATAAGATATTTGATGATATTATTGAAGCTACAAGTTGTAACTAGAAAAAGTAAAAAGAAAATGCACACTTAGAAAAAAATTGTTATCAATAAAATAGAAAAAGATAAGCCAAAATTGAAATTGAGTAAATATAATATGAAAGGGTAAGTTCTATAACTTCTAAAGGAGTTAAGTTAATTTGAAATTTAGACACTTTGACCAGGTTAAAATCAAAGTGAAATTTAGAAATAAGAGGTATAAGAAATATCATCCTAATATAAAAATTTGAATTGGTTATACATTTAGGGTAATATTTGTAATTCAAAATGAAGTAAGAATAGAAGTGGATATTTTTGAATAGTATGGTTAGTAGGGTGACTGTTGGACGAAAAAGATTAATAACAAATACAATGAGAGTTAAGTTTCACAAATTTGACTATAAGGTATTTGATGGATTTAAGATTAAGAAATTTGATTTAGTAAATAAGTTAAGTAGTTAATCATAGAATCGGTGAGAAAAAGGTGTACACTTGGTAAAGTTGTCTTATTAATATATGGATTGGATAAATAATATTAGCTAAATGAAAACCTTAGATAAAGAAAACTAAGGTTGAGTTTTATAACTTACTAATTTGAGATAATAGTAGAGTTCCATATTAGTTAAACACCTTAGTTGAAGTAATAACAATTTAAAGTTTGGGGATATGTATATATACTCTTAGGAAGTAAATGTATATTATACAAGTTTAAGTCATATTTGTATGCTTAAGTAATAATGGATTTAGAAAAAGGTAAATTGGTGTGAAATAAACTTGGATTAATAGAACTTTTGAAGAAATGTATTAGGTAAAGATGAATGTGAATAAGTACATAAGTTAAACATAGATCATTTCAGCACATAAATTTTGATCTAAGATTTGAGAACATAACTTTGAGGTGTTTAAACCAATCCGAAAAAGGATTTATCACTCGATTCTTGACGGTAAGCATTGGTGGGAGTTTATGATTATGTATACGAGTTTTCTATCATAGTTGAGAGCTATGCAAGGAAAGCAAGGGTTTGTGATCAAGAAGTCTAATCAAAGTCCACACTAGAAAATCGAGGGATCGATACTAGTTCAAAATAAAGTTGATGTATGTACACTTAGTATGATGTGTTGGGTCTGTCTACTTAGCAATTAGATAGTTATCTCAAATAGTAGGTACTAAGATATAGTGGTTGGATTTATGTTGTGGTATGTATATATAGACGTCAGGTAAAGTGCATGCTCAGGTCAGATAATGAGTTATGTGGTGGTATTCATTTATCTTGATATAGTATCAGTGTGGTTGTTTTGGATGCATAGTCTTGTTTGGTTGTTGTATATATTATCTTAAGTGTGCAGTATGCACTAGGATTGGTAAGATAGAAGTTTTACTTGATGTATGTATACATAACCGTAAGTACGTGATAGATACTCAGGTTAATATGGAGAATCTTTATATGTATGTTTGGCATCATTTGTTTTAGTGTTGTTATGATATCGACCTTCTTTTTTTCTATCATCAGTAGAAATAAGCCAAATTATTTAAGGAGGTGAGTATGGGATAGATTCCTTTATCTTTGATTTCATTTCGAGGATGAAATACTTTTAAGTCGGGAAGAATGTAACGACCCGTAATTTCGCTACTTAAAAAACAAGAGATTTCGTTCGTTTTAAATTTAAAAGGAGTTTAAATCTTAAAATAAATATGTTATGTATAGTAAATGAATTATCTATTCTTATAGTTAATAAATTAAAAAGTATAAATTTGGATTTTAGAACAAATCGACAAAAGTTAAGTTTTGTTAATAATAAATAAAAGCTTAAATAAATGAATTTAAATATTTATTTAAAAAGGTAAATCATATTTAAAATATCTAATAAAGATAATAAAAGTAAATTTATATATTTAAAAGTATGTTAATAATCGTTTTACAAAAATTACCAAAATTTGTCGCATTTTGTCAGTTTTACATACACCGTAAAATTAGAGATTTTGATATTATTTAAATATGATTTTTAAATATAAAGAGACTTGTTTTAATTTATTTAAATAAGTAAAAAGTTCATTTTAAAGTTTGGTTTACTTCAATATATAGCTTAATGAAAATGTCAAATTTTGACGTAAAATTTATCGACAAAAACACCGTTTTCAACCAAAACAAGTTGTCAACAAGTTGTTGCAACTTGAAACATTTTCTAACTTATAAATACAAGTTTATAAACTATTTGTAAATTTTACATTTAGCACTAAAGACAAAAGGAGTTTACTTTTGAAAATAGTTTACATAAATAAAAAAATGTAAAAGTTATGATTTGACAAAAGAGTGTAAAAGTAAACAAATAAAACAACATAATTACATATCTTTCTTTTCTCTTATAAATGATGTGAACTAAACACCTTGAATTCAAACAAGATAAAGTATCAAAAGATAAGTAACTAAAGGAATTAATGACACATATGCTCGCCATTAATGCATACTTACAAATCTATTTAATGCAAGTCAAATCAATACAAAAGTCTTCTTTTTAAAATACAAACTTTAAGAGAGAAAAAGTAATCATTTCACAAATTCAAATCACATTAATGAGTACTAATGTACATGGAAAAGGAGCAAATATTATTTTAACATTTTAAAGTTTAAGAAAAAGAGGCAAACATCATTTCATTAAGTACAAACTTATATTCTACTATCATTTCACCATTAATACACTTCATATCATGTAAGCAAAAGTCAAAAAGTAAGGCAAGGGTATTTAGGACATTAGCCACTCAAACTCCATTTATAAATACAAGCCTAAACCCATCTTTCTTCACTACATTCTCATTCTACAAAATTTCTAAACTCCATTCTCTTCCTCTTCCATCTCCATTCTTCCTTCTACCTCCAAGCCATCACCACCACATCATCAAAACTTAGCCACACCATCACCTAAACCGCCTTACCCTTCTCCAAAATCACCTACCCGCCTCCTCCAAGCCTCCAACACCTCACACCCCCACCCAAACCCACGATCAAGGCCATCTACACCAAGGCCATACCCCCCTAAGCACAAGCCCGAGCACCACCTCACCAAAACCCAAGCCCATACCCTCCTACACCCTCCTAAACGACATACCCAAGGTCACACCCTCCTCCACACCAAAGTCGTACCCTCCTCTCCATATAAAAGAAGCGAGAAGAAAAGAAAAAGGAAAAGAGAAAAGAAAAAGAAAGGAAAACAAAAGCGTTCGGAAAGGAAACGGCAAAAGGTGAGACGTTGGAAACAGCACGTTAGCGAGAGACGGAAATCTTACGTTAAAGTTTGATGGAGTGGATATGAAGGTAAGAAATTCTCACCGCTTTTTGAATTATATTGATTATCATGCTTATTTGTTATGTTAGATAATCACTATTTGATGATATGAATGTTTGGTTGATTGTTTGAATATGTTAGATAATCCATAGTAATGTTATGACATTTACCGTATTGGATATGTTAGTGTTATATGATTGTCGTATGGTTGTGATGATAATTTGGACATCAAATTTCTATTAATTAAGTAATCCCTTTGATTAAAAAGACCATATTTTAGTAATATGAGATATTGTGGAAAAATAAGTCTCTTTTCATTTAGAAGTGAAATTAAAGTTAAAATGAAAGAGAATTTAAAATTTAAAGTAAAACGGATTTGAAAAGGATAGTTAATTAGAAATTGAAATCGAGATGAACAGTGAAATTGAAATTGAAATTGAATCGATTTTGAAAAAGTGAAGTTTAGTTTAAGGTTGAATTGAAGTTTAAATTGAAATTGGATTTGAAATCTAAGTTTTACATGAGTTTAATTTGAGATTAGAATTGAAATTGAGTTAAAATTGGAATTTAAAATTTAATATTAAAATAATGGGAATATTATAATATGATAATAGTGAAAATATATTTTAAATACATTAAAAAGTGAAAATATTGATTTAAAACGATTTGTAATGATTTTATAAGTGTTGAAATCAAATTTGAATAGATTATTTCAAATATTGAAAAATAAGTTAAAACTAGGTGCGTCGCGCAAAGTAGTTCGCGATTTCGCGCCGAAAAGTTCAAATGAGTGTATAGAGTGGAATATGGCTCGGAATTCTTCGAGATAAAAAATTCCGGACTATTATATCCATATCTTCTAAATGAAGAAAGAAAATCAAAGTTTCGTCGAGTAGATTTTGAAATACGTCAAAATCAATTTTCCAGAAAAATCACGCTAGTGCAGTTATGTGAGCATAACAGAAAATTTGTTTAAATGGATGTTTTTAATTATGGAAAAATATGGAATTAATTTGATAGGTCTATTTAAATGATTTAAAAGAGATTTGGATCGAAAAATATGAATTTTCGAATGTTTGAAAGTTATTTAATCAATTAAGCTTATTTAGCACTTTCCGCAGCACTTTTCTGCCGTGAATTCTATAACTTTTGGAATATGAGTTTAAATGTAACGACGTTTCCCAGAATAAATTGTGAATGTTTTAAAAAGGATAATTAAGCGTTTTGAAAGATAATTTGGAATATTTATAAGCAATTCCAAAATAAAGTTGGAAATCTGAGTTTACGGAAACGACTAGTACATTTGTCCCGCCTGTGAGATCTGGGAAGATAAAACAAGGTGTTTAACTAAAGTAAGGGATGAAGTAACCAGTATCCTGAACTTACCTAGCCTATGTTTTCTTTTCTTAGGCGAGGGGTGGAACAGATCGAAAGGAAAGCCCGGATGCTCTAAAATAAAAAGATTCTGTTAATTTTTCCAAAATAAAAGAAGATTTGTATTATCCAAAATTTAAGCAATCTCCTAAATGAATGATTTATATGATCCTATTTACTTCAAAATGTTTGTTAAGATTGATTTAGGGTTTATCGTAAACGATGTCTTAAATAACATTGTTTTTGACCCGACTAAAAAGTAAAGAAATTTGGATCAAGAATTAAGTAAGGAAATTTGAGATATTTTCCAAAGAAAAAGAATGAATTTCTTAGAAATTATCCTAAGTCAAAAGAAAGAGATTTCGAAATCATCCAAAAAGAATTAAAGTGAAAAGAGACTTAATAAATTTTGTATACTCATACTCACTTTCTATCGATATTGGATTTCGAAGGAACCGGGGTCGTATTTGGGTAAATCCCATCCGAAAACCACTTCGAACCAATGTATACGTTCGAATGTGAAGACATGTTGAGGATGATGATTATTGAAGACCGTGGATCTTTATAGCATGAGGACTACTTGTTGACTTTCTCTGGGAAGCTCCCGAGTTATATATAGCAGTGGTCTCCTCGTTGTGGAGATTTTTTCGAATTGCAAGGGCTAATCGCTACTAGTGGAAATAGGAGAGTGCCTTCGGTTTGTCATGTTCCTGGACAACTTGTATGGACGTTTGTCTGACATTGCATTTCTAAAGATTACGTACATTGGTTTTTACAAACGTACATCAGTGGCGGCGGAGAAGGCAACTTCTCTTAGCTTAACACACTCCTTGAGACGTACGAGCTCAAGGGTTGTATTTTTGTGGTAGACAATTAGTAGTCAACGGAAATGGCAATGTGGCATTCAAGATGTGATATGTGCTTTGTGAAAAGGTAATCGGAGCCCCAAGCCTCATCAAACCAGAAATGACCGAAATAGGATTAGATGTGGCGAGGCTAAGTGGGTCATTCCCAATTAGGGTATGATCATCCCCTTCTAGATATATTTCTTCCCGCTATGATGTTCAGGATGTAAATTAATGTGGTGTATGGAAAACGAGCGCTCGGTTAAAGGTCGGTAACGACCGAGGAATGATATATTCGGTACCATCTAGTTAAAGAGGTGGGCCGGTCTTGTGTTAGTAAGAGATCCTTTGTGATGGTCCTCGGGACACCCATCTAGAGGTGTACCCCTTCGGAAGGTAGATCCTGCGTCTAGTCATTTGTATGGAATTCCATTCTCCAATAAGAACCTACGGTTTTTGTTTGTATTGGCGTAATAAATAGCCTCGAAATGCTATATGGGTAACCATTTCGGATAAGTTTAATAAGTTTATTTGCAAATGTTTTCAAAGAGATATTCATCGACGTATGGACATATTCTATTATTCGCTGTACTTAATGTATTTTGTTTGATGTTTGTCAGCATTTGTAAGGGCATGTTTTATAACTGTCCAAGCCGAATCTAGGTTAGACTCTGATATTGTATTTAAAAATTTCCGCTGTAAAGATTATTATTGAAATAATATATGTTATTCCATTCGTGTGATATTCTGTTCTGTCTACTTTTCTTAATTACCCTTAAAGATCTGTCTTTTCGTGCAATTTGAGTTAGACATGTGTGGTTTATTATCGATTCAAAGAGTATGGAAAAACAGGACTTTACAATAGGAATCAACCGAATAACTGCAAGCTGAATAGATAGATGGATCTTCAAGCGAAGTTCCAACTCCAAAGGTGAGACTCAAATGCTGTGACACTCAGTCTGACCCGAGCGTAAAGCAAAAACATAAACACTCGAGTCAGGTTAACATTCGTATATCAATAAATCCAACTCAAGTGAAATATCAATTGAAATACAAGTAACTCAAAGGATGTTGGATGCCCATGCTCTAAGGATCCGTTAAACTATCTATTATGTAGTAATATACACTATTATAATAATGTTTAAAGTAATATAAACTATTAAAATAGCGTTAAGGCGTTACCCATATCCCCTTTAACACATTTTATAATGCCATAGTCTATATGATACCATGATACTCCATAAACTAGGGCTATCAGAGGGCACTCCATAGGTACGACACAAAACAAACTTGTAATGGTCTCGATAAGGTAGGTGACATGGCTCAACTAGGCAATGCCAGGGTAGATATACCAATTACACTTCCGAGCCGGTGGTAACGCAGAGTCGCAGCAATCGCCCACCTCGAGCCACACTCCCAAATCAAAGGTGCGCACCAAATCAATCACAAAGTAATAGAATGGCATATGATGGAGTGTGTCCGATCGGAGGAGCTACCTTGCTTGGCCCATTAATTGCTCCTGTTTTAGCCACCTTATGCCAACTCACGGGGTCAGGTTCACGTATATATCTCATATAGGATCGTCGCCGCCATCCTACTTCATACTGGACTCTCCATCACGTACACTGTTGTTAAAGTGATTTTCGGCATTGGCAGGGAGTATGAAAATAACCGATCTCGGTCACTTTAACAACCAAATGTTGTTATAACACCGCGTCATTTCAAAATAGTTTATACTTCAAAATCAAAATATCATTTCCATTTCAAAACTATATCAATACTATATCATTTTTCACTTCAACTATATCCATTTTCAAAAGCCATAGCACTTTTAAAGTTACAACACTTTCGAAATTATAAAGCATAGAAATTATAACATTTGAAAATCATAACACTTGATAACATAATACTTTGAAATTCATAACTTTAAAATCATAACTTCCCACTTGAACAGTTTATATATTAATAATAGTATATATACTAAAATAGTTTATAAAATAAATAGTTTATATAAAAATAGTTATAAGTTAAAATAGTTTATATTAAAAATGATTTATATTAAAAATGATTTATATCAAAATAGTTGTATTAAAATAATTTATAAAGTAAATATGTAAATAGTTTTAAATATATATTAAAAATACTTTATATAATAAAATAACTTCCTCAAATTTCATAAATCGAATCAAATCAACTCGAATTTCGAAAATTCAAATTTAATTAAATCTAAATTCATAAATTTCAACTCAATTCAGTTTCTTAATATACCATTTCAAATTATATCAATTTCAAAAACAGATTTTAACCACAAATAAACCATTTCAATTTCAATATATTTCAAAGCTTTAAATATTCTACATTTTCAAAACTAAATTTGATAATTTCATTTATATCTCAAATTCGCTTCACTATTATTTAGTTTTGAAATATTTACTTAATCATTTCAATAACATTTAAATAAACTTCAAATTACAAATTTAAATAAACTAAATATCACATTTCAATTTATGTAAATTTGAAAATATTAATTTAAATCGCTTTTAATCAAAATCAAATTATAAAATCATATCTTTAAAATCTCAAATTTAATAATTTAAAATCAAACTTATTAAGTATAATTCTTAAATAAATATAATTTCAAATCAATTTCAAATTTATCTTTCCAACCTCATTTAGTAAAAATTATTATAAAATCTATCCTTGAAATATATTTTAAATAATTACCTAAACATATTATTAAATTTATTTATATATGAAATTTATTTATATATTTTAAAAATAGTAAATTACAAGTAAATTCTTAAAATTTAAATTTCAAAAATTGACCTATGACTACCAAATTTTCAAAACATAAAATTTTAAAAATCTAAAATTTAAATCTTTATAAAAAATACATTTGTATATAATATCTTAAAATCAATATTTATTAAAACCAAATATTTCTTTCCAAAACCATAGAAATCATTTTATATATAGACCAACGCTGTTTGTATATAGTTTTCTATCCTATGGTCAAGTGATACGGATATTTATCATTTCAATCCATAATTTAAATATATAAGGGTATATATCATTTCAACCCGCAATCCCAAATTCAATCTTAATGAAAATCGCTTGGGTTTATCATTTCAACCCATAACTATTTTCTCATATTCTACAACATCGTTCGTGTATGTATCATTTCAACCTATTGGGAATTCTATACTAACGGGGAACTTGTAGAGTGAGAACAGATATGATAATAATATAGCAGGCGTATATCATCAATGTAAAAGCAGATAATGGTGTCAGATGTCATATGTGAATAGATACAGATAATGGAATATATTTAACAATGTAAATAACTTAGAGCGACATATTTCAATTGTCGTTTCAATTGAAATCAAATTTAATAAATATAAGAATGTTAATCGTGAGTGATTGCTCACCTTTCGAGGCTATAGAGGATAGACAATGAAAATGAGTAACGAAATGTAAGCACAACTTCCAAAGCAAAGCTAGATTGGCACGAATATGACGGACAAAGCTGATAGATAGGGAATCAAGAATCAAAATCAGTTTGATATGGCAGAAACAAAATGTACATTATATTATTATTAATATTTTATTAAAATCAATATGACAAATAAAAAAATAACAACATACACACACACACACACACACACACACACATATATATAAACAAAGGTATGTACAACATCATACAATAAACAAAACATAATATATATTAATATATAACAGGTTTATAATAAATCTAACTTTTTATATGTATAAACTAACATATACTTTAACATACAACAACATATACACTTTGAAATCAAAAGCTTATTTATACTAATATATACTATAGCCACTCAACACACATATTATATGTATAATAATAGTAATATATGTAAACTAACATATGTATATTTTCCATGATTTAAACCATACCCGAACCATACATATGCAAAAAAAATGCATGTAGACCTATATGCAAATGCATATATCTTATATAAACCTATACGTACATAAATGTATACACTGATATGTATATAAACAACATAAGAAAGTACACATATTAGGGATTAAAAATCATGCATATATATTCAAACCAAACACTAACAGATAAAAAATAAAATGTATATATATGTATATCTTAATATATGAACAAACTATTATATATGTGTATATTTAAAATCAACTGTTATATCATAAACACAAACAAACTTATATAAACTTTTATACTCAGATCCTATACCAACTAAATAACTACGATATAATCAATATATACATATACTGACATAATAAACTGTCATGTTATAACGACATACCATTTTATAATACGATTATATAAAGACTTATATATAAGCAAAAGTTATATAACTAAATGTAAATGTAAATATATATATATATATATATATATAAACACATAAGTATCATACAACATGATTATAGAAAGGCAAAGAAACTAGCCGAGCTTGCAGGGGCCGCTATCTAAAGGTGGAGGTGGGTTTGGAATGCTCAAAGGTGGGGAAAAGAAGCAGGGCGGCGGCGGGTGGTGGCAAGCATGGTAAGGAGAGGAGATGGTGGTCTATGAGGCAAGCAGCGGTGGAGCAATGAAGGAGGCTCTGGCCGAGATAGCGGAGAGGAGTGGTTCACGGCCATGGTGAGGGCACTTGCTCGGAGTTTGGCTTGGAGTGGGAAGAAACAGTGCGGGTTGTAGTGATTTGGTGGCTGAGCTAAGGGTTGGCATGGAGAGAGGAGTGGCAGTGGGCGATCTGGTGGCGGTCTGTGCATGCTCGGCTTGGAAAGAGGGATGGTGTTGGTGGCTGTCGTGGCGCTCGCGGAGGTAAGGTGGAGGTCCGGTGCTGTTTGCGGCCATGGTTGCTATGACCAATAGAGGATTTGACAAATTATGGGGAGAGCTGTACCGTCCACAAAATAATACAGAGGTAGGAGGACAGTTTGCAAAATAGATGGGCAGAGCACAAAAAAAGGAGAAAGGCTTAAATGTAAAAATATAAAGTTCAGAACAAAGAAAATATATTAGAACCAAAAATATATGAAACGTTGGAATTTTATACTGTATTGGCTTTCCAATGAGAAGAGGAAGCAACTATCATTTCATACTTTAATAAAGGTAATAGGCTAGACAGCTGGGAGATTGAAAGGACAAGAGAAAACAAAAAGGTACAAAATACGATTACCGATACGGTCCAACGTTTAGAGTAAACAAACATCCACTGGATTCCGAAACACACATACGAATATACTACAGAGATCGGCACAACGATACGATCAAAATGGTACACAGATATTAGTGGTACGATCATCCTATAAAAAGTCGATAATTGGTATCGAAAAATGCTGCTAAAATGCTGGAATTAAGGTAAATGGAGCAATGACATTCCAAATTTGATGAAGCGAAATATGACATCTCACTCAGAAGATGATTTACAAATTTATTATATAAAAATATTGAGGTTTGAAAAACATTTTATTATCATCAAATATTAACTGATTTAAATTTAAATAAAATTACACAAGAAAATAAACTTTCATATTTTCAGATGAAAATTTACCATTTACTATGTTTTAATGGACGTAATCCAAATATCAAATTTTAATTTCAATATTTAATTATTTAAAATTTCACAAAATTTCAGTTAATTATACTATTAAAATAGTTAAAATTTATGGGTCATTACAGGAATGGTATATATAGTGAGTGAAGGGGTAAATGTTGGTTGAAAACGAACCATTCGCGTCGGATGGCGTCTGACGCGTCAGACGCGTTTAACGCGAACGGTTCGTTTGGACTGGGCAACAACGTGGGACCCACGCTTGACGCGTTAGACGCAGACGCCAACTAATTGCTATAAAACATGAAAAGAAAACACTGTAGAAATATTAAGAATAAACACTATAGGAAGTAACCCTTAGATAATATCTCCTAAAGCATTTTTGTTTAATGGCAAAGCCAACAGCTATAGAAAATTTATTTTTCATTGCGTTTATTTTTCTGCTATCTAAAGCTGAAGATCTAACATAGCATGTCGCTTCACGGTGTTCTCTGAAAAGCTGTGGTAGGATATAACAGCGTTTTCTAAACGCTATGAAAGCCTCATTTTGTTGTAATGCTGCTTCGAGGTCTTGAGGTATTAAGTGGTTGTTTGTGGGTCCGTCTCTTTTCTCCTAATGAAGTATTAATGGCGAAGTGGCTAGTTTTTAGGCATGCTACGTAGTATCTCGATACAAGTCCGCTTTGAGATAAGGTATTAAGTGACTGATTGAGGGTCCGCATTTCCATAAAGAAGTATTAAGTGGCTCAAGAGATTTCATGCGATGTCAGCTACATAGTCATCATTAAGGGGTCTGCCTTGGAAATATGTATTAGACGATGGGGCATGCCGCAATTGAGGTCTTTGTTATCTTGCTTTTTGGCAAGGCCGTGATACCAAAAGATTGATCGGAAACAAAAGATAGCTCGTCTCAAAGATTGGTTATACATTGCTTCGCTATGGATATCGATGAATTTTGTCCGAGCCTGGATCAGGCTACAATTGATAGAACATGACAAGGAAGACCATAAAAGCCAGCATTTCAAATTTCAGGTTAATCGGAGTTCGCATGAGCGAGATATGATCGATACAAGTTAGCTAAAATGTGTTGTTCGTATCCATCAAAGAATCGAGGTGATGCTCGCTTCGAATCCATCAGATTCGTATCCGTCATGTTTTTACATAGTTCGAATCCATCGGGTGTTCGTATCCATCGGTCCATCAGGTTCAAATCGATGGCATGCGCATCGACCAGACTACACTGCTTCGCATCCTTTGATACATCCTACTTCGAGTCGGTCGGTCTCGTATCCATCCCCAAGCACCGCTTCACATCGATCAACTCCGAATCCATCAACTGGTAACACGCTTCGTATCGGTCGGCCGGTGACTACTTTGCATCCATCAACAATGGCAAGTCACTATTTCGTATCCATGAATCATCTGCCCTGTTCGCATCCATCCACCAAGTAACCTTGGTTTGTCTCGATCCAGTTCGTATCGATCAGTAAAACTACCATTCGTATCCATCGATGCAAACCGGGTGACGTCACTTAATACGAACAAGGCGAGATACATGGATACGACACGATCAACTCAGAGTAGAAGGTGGAACAATGCGAGGGTTGCACGCCATGTCACTACGAAACCACGCGCATTATCGATGCAAAGGCCATCGATACGAAACCCTGGGTTCGAACAAAGAAGTACTTCGAGAAACTTAAACTCGTATCAATCATATCTCCTAACGCTGATCCAAATGCAACGAAATTTTTACAGAAGCTGCCGTACAAGGTAAAGAATGTTCCTGCCAAGTTTCAGCTCGATTGGATCATTTTTTAATGGATACGAAATCATTTTGTATCGATCACAGATCGAGTCGAAATTTGGTGGGGTCGGTCACGTGGGCCCACTCACGTGCCAGAAGAAGTCTCCCGAAGTTTGAGCGTGATCTCAGCCTCCTACACCTATAAATAGCCCCCTGAAGCCTATAGAAAAGGGATCTTTTTTGCCATTGAACGTCCAGACTCTACCGGATTCAATTCTACATTCTTTTATCATCATTGTATTCAAACATCAGAGTGATAACCTACTGTAATCTGCTGTAATGGATTGAAATCATCAAGTAAATCAATAAAATCATAAGCTTCAGAGTGGACGTAGGCAAGATCGCCGAACCACTATAAATCCTATGTTTTTTATCGTTATTTCTGAATTGTTGTGCTTGATATTGCTTAGATCTGAGATTTGTGTTTGAATATTGCTGATTTGTATTCGTATACTGGTGCTTTTGTGATACTGGGGTTTGTGACCATTTTTGGTGCAAACAGTCTTAAATGACCAGGGTCTGCCTATTTTTCAATAACAGGCATTAAGTGGCTTAGGTACTATCTCTCACGTTGTTAGATATTTATGACGTAGGATTTGAGTTATGGATTTAGAAACTTGCTTTGGGAATGAAAGGTATTAAGTGGTTGATTACGGATCTACCTCCTTTCCTTATAAGAAGTATTAAATGGCTTTATGTACGCAAGACATATTCTTATTTTAAAATATACTACCCAAGTACTAAAATGTTAAAACACGAGGTTTTTATCCATCAGACCTTTGCTGTTCTGACTCACTCCTTATTACAATACAGGTTAAGGATGGAGTGATAACGGTGACGATGCTTGAAGACGGAGTGGTTTGAGCTCGTGACAGTTATTATTATCTTTTATATGTTTTGTGTTGTATCCATGTAATTTGGATAAATGATGTAACAAACTTTACTTGACAGTTTGATGATTTTTTGTATTATAACATTTCAAATGGTTTTGAACTAAATGGGTACAATTTGCTGTTATATTTTATTCCATCCACTGTGAGCTCTAAAAGAATAGTTATTACTCTAAACCATTACTTTTTTCCCAACTAACGGCCAGTCTTAGAATGGATCTAAGTTTAGATAGGCCTTTTCTGGATTGAAATTTAGGCCTATTCTGAGGTGGGTTGTTGCAGTTGGTATCAGAGATTAGGTTACCCAATCAATGGGGAAACTATTGGCGTACTTGTTGTTTTAAAAAAAGCTTTTCAAAAATTCTTACTATATATACCCCTATTTCCTTTAACATTCGCATACACACTAGCAACCCTTTTCTTTCATCATATAATATTATCTTAGGAAATCATCACTAAAGATTCAACCTACAAACAATTGATATGGCTGATAATAATTCTTCTTTCAAAACTGGGATCCCTATCCATGGAAGACTTCACATTCGTGGAATGCTAAAATGGTTTAAACAATATCTTAGGATTGTTGAGCAATCCTATTCCTCCAGTTGCACTGGTGGCACCTACTGCCTGCCTACCGATGCATCACATCATCCTATTAATTTTCCTAATGTAGGAGGGAAGATATACTCTAGAATAGAGGGATATTTAGAATCTAAAGCATGGGTTAATGAATGCGAGAAAATATTTAGAGAGCTTGGTTGGGAAGATCAGCCAAAGAGGAGGATGGTAGCTTAGCACCTCAATAGAGATGCTTTAGATTGGTGGAACTTATTGATTGAGAAAAATGTTGGAAGGATTTTCTCGTGGGATGAATTCAAGAACAAATTTGAGATAAGGCTTATGCCTAAGGCTGAAGTGAGTCTACGACTGGAGAAATTCATTCAGCTTAAGCAAGGAGACTCCACTCTAAAAGAGTACATAGCTAAGTTCACAAAGCTGGCTAAATTCGGGATGAGCTTGATAGATACCCCTATGAAAAAGGCCTTGAAATTCATGAAAGGACTAAATTCCCCACTAAGAGAATTTTTTCGACCCAAGTATCCATTGGTCCCATGTATGAGATGCTAGTGGAGATGGCAATGCTGCACATGGCCAATGTGGATGATAAGAAGGCAGAAAAGGAGAAGGCTTCACCTACCAAAAATCAAGAAGGGCCCAAGAAGGGAAGCTTTTGGGCTAACAATAAATCGAAAGGGAAGTTTAAGAAGCATGGTAAGGTGTGCAAGCGATGCCAGAAGAATGGCTATGAGGCTAAAGATTATAGGGTGAGTCTAATGAAGGAAGCTTTTAAAAGGAAGTGCATTAATTACCACGAGGATGGGCACCTCAAGAATCAATATCTTAAGTTGGCAAAGGAAGGATCAAGCAGACAAGCTTATGTTATTGAAGTCGTCCCTATTGCAAGTGACAAATGAGACACCAAGGGAAGACAGCATTAGAAGGTATAACTCTTATTTTAGGGCGTTACAATTCGAATCCTATTGGATTCAGAGGCATTGCGTTCCTTTATAGCTAGGAATGTAGTAAACTTCTTAAACCTTCAAACCCATATTGTCACCAGCCCAATGGTGTTCTCTAATCCTATTAGGGGTTCGACGCATCTCTCTTTTATTTGCAAAGACCTAGTGTGTGACATATGTGACGTTGATTTCATATTTAATGCGTACGTTCCAAATTTGGGAGGGGTATGGAATTATCTTGGATATGGACCGGTTAGCATATTATGGAGCAATTCTTCATTATGATAGGAGGGTTGTTCTATTAAGAAGTTATGGAGACCGTGACCTAGAAATTCCTTGTACACCCCAAAATTTAGTTGAGTTAATCCATTTATACTCACTATATCTATAAGTTAGAGAGCTATCATCTGTATCCGTAGTTTGTGAATTTCCTGATGTCTTTGAGGACGCCTCTGGTCTTTCGCCACAAAGGGTGATCAAGTTCCAAATAGATTTGGAGAAGGAAGCAAGGCAAGTCACCCTTCCTTTAAGACATATGGCCCCTGAAGAAAGAAGAGAATTGGATAAGCAAATCTTTAAGCTATTAAAGAAAGGATTCATCCGTCAGAGTACTCTGAAGTGGAGAGACCCTGTTGTTTTCTCCACTAAAGCAGATGCTTCATTGAGACTTTGCATCGACTATAGGGAATTGAATAAGCTGACAAGGAAGATTAAGTACACTTTACCTAGGATAGACTTGTTTGATCAGCATGGAGGAGCTAAAGTCTTTTCTCAACTAAACTTAATAACCCGATTCCATCTGTTGAGGATTGCAAAAGAAAGTAAGTCGAAGACTATATTTCGTACATTAGATGGACTCTTTGAGTGGGAAGTGATGCCTTTTGGATTAACGAATGCCCTTGCACACTTTATGGATTTGATGAATAGGGTATTTAGGGGGCAACTCAATAAATTCATCGTTATATCAGTAGATGATATTTTGGTTTTCTCCAAGGGCAAAGCGAAGTATGAGGACAACCTAAGAGAGGTGTTAGGAACCTTAAGAAGGCACCAGTTTAAGGCCAAATTTGCTAAATTCCACTTCTGGAGAACATAAGTTAGATTACTTAGGCATATTTCTTCTAAGCACGGAAAGGTGGTCGATATTGCTAAAGTGGAAGTTGTTCAAGGATGAAAGATTCCTACAAGTGCATCAAAGATTAGAATTTTTTTTAGGGTTTATAGGCTACTATAGATAGTTCATCAAGAACTTTGCATGTATAACATCCCCCATAACCCATTTAACTAAGAAGAACCTAGTCTTTTCTTGGGATGATAGATGCACTATGGCATTTGACAATCTTAAGGAGTTATTGACTGGTGCATATGTGCTCAGTATCCCTGATAGAACCAACCATTTACGGTTTTCATATATGCCTGTGGCACAAGGTCATGAGCAGTTCTAATGCAAGATGGAAAAGTAGTTGCTTATGCTAGTAGGAAACAGGAGGAATGTGATAAAAGATATCAAGTTCACGACGTGGAGTTGGTAGCTATTGCCTTTGCCTTAAACATGTAGAGGTAGTATCTCTTGAGAGAAAGGTTTGAGTAATTCACTGACCATAAATCACTCAAATACCTATTTTCCCAAAAAGATTTAAATCTTAGGTAGTAGAGATGGATAGAATATATAGCATCATTTGGCTTTAGTATTCAGTACACCCCTGGAAAGGCAACGTAGTTGCCAACACCTTTAGTTGGTGGCAGGGTACCCTAGGTGCTATATATAAATGGAGGCAGTTGGAGTTCCCCTCAAATTTTACTTCCAACCACCAACATAATCCATCCAAGGGTTTTTAGCAGTCATGGAGATTAGATCAGCCTTGTTAGACTACATAAGGCTCGAGCAAGTGAAGGTTGAGAAGTCATTACAGATTTCGAAAAAGTTGAGGAAGGGAGATTACTTTCCCCATGCTAGTAGGTACTCAATTGGAGAAAGGATGCTTAGGTAGAGATGGATGCCTTTGTGTCCCAATGGTTAATAATTTTTTGAGAGAGGTGCTTATGGAATGTCACCACTGAAAGATGATCATTCACCCCAGAGGAGATAAGATGTACAAGGATATGAAGAGGGTTTTCTTTTGACTTGAAGTCTTGAAATGAAGAAGAGTGTAGCTGAGTTTTTTGCTAAGTGTTAGACATTAAAAGATGAGCGAGGGAAGCCTGGAGGGGTACTATTACCATTGGAAATTCCGACATGAAAGTAGGAGCATATTTTGATGGATTTTGAGAAACAATTTCCTAGAAGTTAGAGGTTTAATGAAGCTAATCGGGTTGTTGTGAATAGATTCATTAAGCGTGCCCATTTTATTCGGATTAGGAATAATAAAATTGCAACTTCTTTCGCATAGATCTACATCAAAGAGGTAGTTCAATTGCATGGAATTCCTATGAGCATAGTTAGTGATAGGGACCCCTTGTTCACCAGTAAGCTTTGGAGGAGCCTACAAGATACTTTGGGGACTTCTTTGAATCTTAGCACTGCATGTCACCCACGGATTAATAATCAAACGGAGAGGGCGAATAATATTTTGGAAGACTTGTTGAAGGCTTGTGTCTTAGATTTCGAAGGACATTGGAAATCAAATTCAAATTTTTATAAAAGTTGGAATATGAAAATGAAAGTTATTTCACTGTGTTTGTGGCGAAATTCTAATCTGTGTCCATATATAATATGCTGAAAATGGATCTCAAACGAAGAAGTTATGAGCGCTGAATTTTTAGATTTAAATTAATTTAATTTGAATTAAAATTCAAATTCAAATGGATAATTTAATTTAGGGTTTGAATTTAAAAAATTAACTGTAGGTTTACTTGGGAGTTAGGTAAACGTTAAGTTTAACAATTAACGTTAAAAGTTAATTAGAGAATAAAATAAACGAGCAACTAAAATAAATCAACGCTCATGAAATAAGAGGAGCGGTCAACATATAAGACCCAACCAGTCAACCCGTAGCAGTCAACCGGTCTAGCATAGCGATCGATCACGGTCTCATAGTGATGGCTACGGTTTTGTGATGTTAAACAATCCAGATTTATCCATTTTGATCTAGTTTACTCCTATGGTTCTTGTATGTTTCAACTACTATAAATAGGACCCTATTCTCCCTACTTTTTATTCATAAATATTTGGAAACTCCGCAAACCTATGCAATTTTCTCTTTTCGGTTAGATTCAGAAATTCTATTAGGGATTCAGGTAAGGATTCTAATCCTTTTTAATTAATGTTTTAATCTATTTACTTCTCCTCTAACCTCCCTGAGTCTAACAAAATTATATACATACCTATCATTCTCTGTGTATATATATCAAAAGAAGGAGATCTAAAAAAAAGTTGCTTTGGAGTTGCAAATCCATATAAGAAAAACTAAGGATAATCTATATGTGGAAACCTTAGTATTTTTATTTCAGTAATTGATCAGTACATATTATAGATTTGAATACGCCTTAGGGATTTTGGGATTGCAAAAAAAAAAAAAAATAGATAAAATTCTCCAAAATTCCTTTTTAATTCGAAATGTCAATTTTAGATTAAGATTCTCAAGTATTTAGGTTAATTTAACGGAATTTATATTTTTCTGCAATTTTTGATAATTTCATAGTCTATTCCACTTCTCCTACCTCTACGGTCCAAATTGTGAGTTTTCAATGATGAAATAAGGATGTAGAGCACAAATCCTATTCGTAGTTTATACCACTTATTCCACTCATAATTCCCTCATTTTTTTTGTAAAAGAGGAGTTGAATAGAATATGAAGTTAGGACTGCAATTCCTATTATTTTGGATGTTCCATTGAATTAATGTAATAAATTGGGTTTCTATTTCTGTTTACATGTCTATTTATGGCACTTTTGGATATGAATATTTATTCCTTATTATGGATATTGAAATCTTGCAAATCTAAAGTGAAAAGCTTGTATTAGTATTATAGTTAAAGGAATTCACATTTAACGCTAGTTTAGGACGTATGAACCACCCACTTAGAAGTTATTAGGAGAAAATATATATATATATATATATATATGCATAATAAACGTATAATTATAGCATATAATTGCGCAGTTAGTTAGGTAATAATTGTCATTGATTCCCCCTTAGGAAGGTAATTGATATTTTAAGGAATAATAAGGAAAATTCCTTTTAAGGCCTTAAGTATGAAACGACGTGATGGGTATTATATACGGTGAGTATTTAAATTATGGCTAAGTCATAGGGTTGCGAGGTCAGTAGAGTTGCACGACAGAAGTCCGCCCTTCACGTTGAGGTTATCAGCAGTTATGTACACTTCCTATTGATGTGAGACGTCTCCTCTAATAAATATTTGGTATGACGCAAGATTATTCCCAAATTCTGTCGGGTAATCTGCCCAGCTAATGTGACTAACGGTTCCTGCGAATAGTCGAGTTAATATGACGACCCACCTCCTCGACCCTTAGAAATCGACATTAATACATCGTTGGTATTTGCATGCCTGAAATCCAAGTGCCTCGGTTATTTCGAACCGATCATCGATAAAATTATATTAAGTAAATAGATGCTTATCATTTGATTAATTACTTTTTTATCATTTAAAAACAATTAGTGGAATAATTATAATAATTATTTTATCATTAAATCTCAATTTAAATTCATAAATCAATTATTAATACGATGCCATTATTGATGTTGCCATAAATACATTTTATTTCCAAAAATAAAGTAAATATTATATTTCATATTCCTATTTAAATGGTTAAATAAGTGTATGTATTTAGCTCCATGGGCGAATTCTGATAATTATAGAGCTGTTTATTAATAAAACGGTTTTCGGTCACTTTATCGATATTTTTCCAAATTATATATTTTGCAAATACTTATTCAAAATAAGATTAACATTTTTATTTATTGTTCAGAACATCATAATTTATGCTAGAAAATTTATATTTGAATATATTAAAAATAAACATAATTTATCAAAGTGATAAATTTGCGGGTCGTCACAACTAACGTCAGACGTCATTATGAGTATGGATCATAATACGAAAGGCCTGCTTTGGAGTCTTGAGGGTATTAAGTAGTTATTTGAGGGCTCGCCTCTTTTCTCCAAATGAAGTATTAAATAGCCAAAGGGCTAGTTATTAGGCACGATATGTGGTACCTCGACATGGGTACGCTTCGGCATAAGGTATTAAGTGGCCGACTGATTGACGTCCCCCTTTTTATGCAAAAGTATTAAGTGGCTCAAGAGATTCCATGCGATGTTAACTAGATAGTCACCATTGAGGGGTCCACCTTGGGAATAGGTATTAAATGATTGGTTCTGCCTCAATTGAGGTCTTAAATGGCCAGAGTCTGGCTTTAAGTGGCTTAGGTATTAAGTGGTTTGGGTACTATCTTTCGCATTGTTAGATATTTATGACATAGGATTTGGGTTATGGGATTAGGAACCTGCTTCAAGAATGGAAGGTATTAAGCAGTTGATCACGGACCCGCCTCCTTTCCTTATAAGAAGCATTAAAAGGTTTTATGTACGTAAGACATATTCTTATTTTAAAATATACTGCCAAAGTACTGAAATGGTAGGACTTAAGGTTTTTACTCACTATACATTTGTTGTTCTAACTCCCTCCTCGTTACAACATAGGTTAGTGATGGAGTGATGAAGTTGACGATGCTTGAAGATGGAGTGGCTTGAGCTTGTGGTAGTTATTATTATATTTTATGATGTTTTATGTTGTACCCATGTATTTTGGATAAATGATGTAACAGATTTTGCTTGACAGTTTGATGATGTTTTGTATTATGACATTTCAAATGGTTTTGAAATAAATGGATACAATCTGTTATTTTATTTTATTCCATTCCGTCCGTTGTGAGTTCTAAAAGAATAGTTATTATTCTATAATATTACTTATTTTTTCAACCAACAATTAGCCTTAAAATGGTTTAAGTTTGGATGGGACTTTTCTGAGTCGAAATTTAGACATGTTCCGAGGTGGGTTGTTACGTAGAAGATGAAACAAAGTGTTATGTCAGCTAAAGTGTAAAAATGCTCAACATATCTTAATTTGGGCGAAACTATGATAATTAGACAGATAGTTGTTTTATAGGATGAAAAATGCATTGAAACCCCAAGTTCCATTGAATCAAACATATGTAGTTGAAGGAGTATTTTGTCATGGCTCTTCTTTGGTAGCAGTAAGAGTAATTACATTCTATTCAGTTGCATATGCACTTTGAGTAATTCTTTTACCAACTTCTGGTATCAATCAATCCTCCCATATACAACAAAATACTTGGTCCAAACTCCTACAAGCAAAACAATAATTATTTGTATTTAAGACATGTATATTTAGATAATAAAAATAATATAAACTCAATTATATCTACACAAGATCAAACCACCATTTTGTGCACACATATAGCTTGCTTCAAGAAGATCCTAGGCAACTACTATTTTATTGTGCAAACTTTCTCATTTGACCTGTTCTTCCCAAATTCTATCGGACTTATGATGTACTTGACAGAGTTAAGTGTATGTCATAGGAGCAACTATGTAATTTGTTATATAAGCTTAACTCTGAAATAAATCTTGTTCAAAAATAATGGTTTTGTTTTCAATTTGTGTGTAAATTATATTTGATATAATCAATGATTATGAACATTAGATGTAACAGCCCGGAAAATTTTAGTAGTAAATTAAAACATCAATAAAGGTAAAAATGTAAATTTTCATATAAGAATAGAATAGTAAATTTTTACTAACATTGGATTTAGGATTCAAAGCTTATCACATTGTATCCAGTATATACAACTTGTTGAATTTAATAAAACATGGTAGAATGGAAACTGGACCCCGTTACATTTCCATAAATGACAAATTTGGGATTAAGCCTGATAACCCTAATTTTTAGCTGTAAATATAGACTTAATCTCACCTTTCTTCACTCAATACTCTAGCCGTTGCCTCTAATTCTTTTTTTCCTCCTCCTCATTCTCAAAATCCTAGATCTAGACATCAATTTTCTAATCTCTTATTTAAGTTTTAAATCAAAAGCAAAATAAAACAAATCATATCAATTAAAAGAGAAAGAGAGATAGAGGAGAACATACATATCAAAGGATAGAGGTGGAGGGACACCAATTTGAATCGGACTAGGAGGGGAATTTCAGGATTAAAGAGAAGGGAAAGCTAGAAAAGTGAGTAAATCTATTGCGATGTGTTTATATTATGAAACAAGTAGTTAATTTTTTTATACATTTATCTAAATTAAATATATTAATTTGGGTTTGAATGGGTATTTCCAATTGAATTAACAACTTTGAATTTTGAGTGTAAATAAGATTTCATACATTGGAAAAGTCCTAAACAATGAATTATATATATATATATATATATATATATATATATATATATCAATGAAACTTGAGGCAAAGGGTAGATAGAACAAAATCCATCTGTGAAATGATATAGATCTGATTTATTAGAAGGGTTTAAATTAATCTAGGAAAATAAAAGTAGATCTACACATATACTTTAGAAAATTTCCTAGATCTAACTCTATTAATTAAAAATATATGTTGATAAATGAAGAGATGTCTATATACAATTAAAAGGATAACCTACATGAAGTTAGAAATAAATATACTAGGAATTTTATATAATTAACTACCAAAAACTTGAATAAAAATGAAATAAAAATTTATAATAAAGTTTGAAAATAATTAACAAAAGTAAATCATAAAAAAGGACGAAATATACCCAGGTTAGATGTTTGATTAGAAATCCAGACGTCTAAATCCTTTTATAGTGAAAAAAAAATAGTATAGAAATGACTTGCTTTATACATTTGAACCTATATTTGGACACCTGGAGTCAAAGACAGATGCTTGAATAGATGTTCAGATGTACGGATGTCCGAAGCCCTGTAGCAAATTTTGTGTAGGTAATCAAACGTCTGAACCAAAATCCAAATGTATGAATGGCAAAAAAAGTCCAAGTTGAACCTAGACCTGGTGTAGCCTAAGTAGGATGGGTTGGGGAAACTTGTTCCCACTTTCTCATCTTATGGGGTTTCATGTAGTTGCATAGAGCCATGCAACAAGCGAGATTGGTTTACACTTGTTGATATACCTAAGTTCACACTTCATAGTGTGCATAACATGACACTCAACAAATGTGCGATCATATCATAATAAGATGCTATTTTCTTTACTTTGGCGCACTCTTCACATGTTTTAACATGCTCGATAGTGAGGAAGGTGACAGGGACATTTGTAGTAGTAGGGTTGTATGATCGGGCAAGGCGATTAAGCCTACGAGGGGTTATATTGTTAAACAATTTCATTAACTTAAGGTTGAATGATATCGAGTATATGGCGCATTTTCCATTGAGAAGGTTACACGAATGCTTTAATAGGCCATAAATCATCGAGAATGTATATTAGCGTGTGCTTGGGTATTGCAATGTTCGCTCAGTGTGTATGTGCAGCTTTAGCGATTTACCATTAAGAATGTTAACTCAATGTATGATTAAGTGGTTTATTGTCAACATTGTATGCTGTGGATATCACTAGGTCTACTTAGTTTCTAGATGTCCAACCTTCAGGTGGAAATTCACATTGATTGTATATGAGCTTAGGCATATTAGAAATAGTACCTCGTAGCTTATAAGTTGACAACTTCTCGTATAAAGTACACGAACACAAAGGAACATCTCTAGGTTATGTAGATTATAACTGAAATTTAATTACTTTCCAACACCATACCATTAGCAACATGTTTCATTCACTAGACATTGTCATATCCTTTCCATTTCTCCCCCTTTATCTCTGTCATAAGAGGACAAGCCAGTAGGTGATTTAGTCAGGATATGATGCATGTAGAAGGTGATTTGGTGCTTCAGAGCTATATTTATATAGTTACCCCCTATGTACTTTATATAATATATATCAATCAAACTCTTATTGTATTGTCATTTGGAGATACTATTTCTTAGTTACTGTACAGACCACGTTTACGTTACGACTACTATATGATATAGTATTTTTCAAGTACCTATGCAATGACCCGTCTTTTCAACCCTCAAAAGTCAGCACTTAATACATCCGTGGTTTTCAAATGTCGATCATCCAAGTGCCGGAAAGGAAAATTGATAGCGTAAAAAGAAAAAAAAGAATGGAGAAAAATAGAGTCTCTCTACGATATATAATATAACAAAGACCATAAAGCTGTCATTCCAAGATACATGGTATATCAAAGTTAAAAACATACCTCATTAGCTTGGGAAGTTATAACTTCCTGACCTTACAATTGCTGATAGATATACATAGTAATACAGTAGGAAATAAAATACTATAGTAGTCGAACATCCAACTCCACTTCATAAGCTCCATGTCCTACCAATGACCACAAAGAAAAATACTCAGTCTGACCCGAGCATTATAATTAAATAATACCCAGATCAGTCTGAAAAACTAGCGTATGAAAAATCAAGAAATATGATAAACATATAATAGTTCTATGAGATCACGCCCTAAACACAGAACAGGTTTTACCTCACAAGAACAACATCCATGGATGAAAGAATGGAAACAACCTGCAATAAAATCAGACTTGAAAGAATGGAAACAAATAATTAAACATCGAAAAGAGCTCTAAACACTTATCGATGCAGTTAAGAAAATGATATAAAGATTTGAATCAAATAAGGAAAGGGAATTTTCTAGTAATGACTAGGAGGATGTGCCCTCTTTACCGAAAGTATACCTCTATATGATATACTTGTGAACTACGATGGCTCTCAGAAACCTCCAACCTGGACCCCGCCAACCTTCCTGAGTGTCCGAGTATTTCACATCTCCATGCACATACGATCAAAACCAATCTAGAGGAGATGTGACAATACCCTGAGCAACCCTGCATAGCTTGGCCCCTATTCTCTCTCTTTTTAGTCATTTCTGGCAAAGGATATCAAAATCGATAGTCGATGAATCAACTCTTGGAAACAAACTAGTACTACCCTGGAGAAAACAATAAAGCCAGATAAGTTAGGGTGGTGTTGCTTCCTATCTTGACTTAACAGCATTCTTAACTTTAAGAATAGCAAGAGTTTAAATGCCCTAAATGAGCAACAAAATCGTCTTGAATCGACGAATACAAAGTAGATAGCAGAATCTCGTCAATAAATCAACTATAAGGAATAATTAAATAATCATATATTAAAATTAAATCTCTGAGAACATTTGACTCACACTTGTGCTTGATTTTCACATCACAAATATTTGTAAAACACTTTAAAAGCACTCATTAAAAATATTCTTTTTTAAGGATTAGATTTATATTTCTAAGTGTATTAAGAAGAAGGTTAAAAAACTAATGTCATTAAAACATCGTTTTTGCTATGAACCCAAAACAATTGACACTTAATTTTATTTTAAACATTCCCTTTTAAAGATTTTCTTATTTATAAACTATCATTTATAACTTTTAAAACAACATTTACTATCCCAAAAGATAATAAATCAATTTAAAATATCTTTACAAATTTAAAATAAAGTTAATCATCTCGAAATATAATTGATATAACTCTTTTATAAATTTAAAACCACATTAATTATCCTAAAAGAAGGTTAATCAAATTTATAATCTTTTTGCATATTTTAAACCAACACCAAATTATTCTAAAAGAAAATTAATCAAATTAATAATCTTTTTATATATTTAAAACAACCTTAATTATCCCAAAAGATAATTAATCTAATTTATAATAATTTTATAAATTAAAAACTACATTAATTATCTCGAAAGATAATTAATCAAATTTATAACCCCTTTTATAAATTTTATACAACACTTATCCTTTATTTCAAAATCTTCAAAAATACTTGATAATATGGTTTAAACAACTTTCAAAATGCAAAAAAGGGACCAAACATTTATTTGGTAAAATATACATGCACAAGTTCAACACATACAAAGGTTTAAGGAGATGATATTTCATAAGTGACGATATAGCGATTATCGCTATGATGACCCTTACATAAATCAAATAGTAGGTCATAAATACTTCAACCAAACATTAATATAAGCAACATACGAATATAAGTAAGATGCATATAACGGTAAATTAATAATGGCTAGAAACCCCTTAGGGTCCTCTATAAAAGTTTACACAATGTTAATTAACTTCAAAAATAATCTTTTTACTTTGCAAGCATAGAACAGTGATTTATTCTACTTGATAGATGTCTAAAACAATCTATTCAATTTAACTATAGTAGAACGATATTTTATTCTACTAAATAGATATCACAAGCGAAGTATAACTTAACTATGTTAAACGTAATTAAATTAAAGTACTATAATTTTATTATTAGTTTATATTTTATTAAAACTATCAACTATCATCCAATCGTTCAACTATAATCTATAGTAACACAGAAATCATATAGTTTATTCAGAGATGAGTAAATTCACCAAAATTCCAGTTGATGCTTTCGCATTTCGGTTTAATCTAAAATCGAACTTTAGTTCAAAATTTTACCAGCTCTAAGTTCAACAAATCTGCATAAATAATATCGATACGAGTCCAACACAAAAGACCACGTCCAAATCCGACCTTGTATGAAAAAGTTATTGAATTTATAAGTTTTGAGGATTTAAAACATAATTAATTACACTAATTATTTTAGTTAGTTATAATTCCATATAAATGCTCCTCTTCACCAAATCATCATATCACTATGCACAAGAATGTTAGTGCATAAGAAAACCCATAACTGAACCATCCACTCAAGATTTCTCCTTTGATTCTCGATGAAATCGGCCACGGAAAATTCTAACGAACTCCTCTCTACACCATCTCCTCCCCAGTCACCACCAACCCAAGATCGAACAAGCTGATCAAAACACAGCCGACCCTTTGCTGCTATTATAGGGAAATGTCGCTCCACCCTAACGACGATCGGACTCCACCATCTCATGGCCACGGGTGCACCTTCACATGAGAAGCCATTTGCAACCAACGCATGGCCTATAGTCACCTCTAGCTCCTCCTAACCTAACCCTACCTAAGGTCACCACCGAGCTCGAACAAAGTTAATCGCACCCCTAATCTCCATATGGATTTTAAGCTTACGCTCTCATGAGCACAATGGATAAGTATTGCGATTTTTAGTGGCCTAATTCTCAAAATTTTGATTTTTAAAGATTAAGGCCTAAGTTTTAACACACTTATAGGAAATGGAAAAAAAAAGTGGGAAAAGAATGAGAAGAAAAGTGAGAAAGTAGGAAAATGGGGAAAAGTGATGCATTGAAGTCTACTTAAAACAAAATATCAACATAACTTCCAACTTAAGCCGGACAAATGTTTCAAGCCACACATCTCATCAAGATCGAATCAACATTAATGGTGTTGAAAATTTTAAATTTGATTTTATTTGGATTTTTTTTGAAAAGAGAGTTTTGCGGTACTCCGCTACACAATATTCTGTTTGCGTATGAAACACCAACGATGAAAATAAAAATACGATCGTGCACCAAAATGCAATACGATCATAAATCAACAATAAAATACATTGGTTATTTTATTTTGTGAAATTCTAAAAATACCATCGTTTGTCGAAAAATACGTCAAACGATAATTCAAATATTTTCCAAATTAAAAATTAAGGAAAAATCCTATAATTCATTTAAAATATATCATTAAAAACCAAGTCGTTTTATTAACAGTTGATTTTCTTTTTATTTATTCAAACTATTTATTACTGTAAATAAATTTACAAAATGAGTTGACTATAATTATTTATTGACTAAAAGGAGTTAAATAGGGTAATTAAATCCATTTAATTTATATTTATTCCTAATTTAAATATCTACATAATCACTATATTTTAGTATAAGTTATTAAACTCTAAAAAATAATTATTTAAATATTGAAAATTAATTAAATATTCAAAACTAAAATGATAAAATTTCAGGATGTTATAACTTATGTCTTATTTCCTTTTGCAATGAGATCTGAAAGTGTAGAATGTTTAGAATTTTTATTTTTTCTCAATACTATGTAAATCTAAAAACTTAATGATTCAGACTTCTTTGCATGACTTAAGTTCAAAAGCCAATTTTGGGCTTTGAATCAATGTGTCTGGAGGTGTAGGTTGTTACACCCGGTATTAAAGTTTAGGTTTAGGGTTCGTTAGGGATTGCATGCACATTAAGATAATGTAATTGTACATTTTCAAATTTACTATACATATATAAGCACACTTATTAAACTCTAATAATACTTGATAATATCGAGGGAAGTTGCTTATAATTCCTAATCACAGATAAGTGAGATGAGCAATCATCTTGGAGGGATTCTAGTGAAGCGGCTGAGGTTTCGAGCATGAATGTCCTTATATAGTTCTACCAGTATCTTCAAGCAAGAGGCTAGACTAAACTTAACCTAATAGAAGACCCACGATGCAAATTATAGCCCCAGTTGCTCCTCCTGTTTTGGAATCCCCAAGCTATGTGGGGATTTACCGAATCTAGGTAGAAAGAATTATTTTAGAAGGAATCATTTGTTAAAACGCAGGCTTGGCTGAGGAAATATGATCAGATATTTTTATATGATGGGTGAGAAGAATGCAATGAAGAAGCAGTTGGTTTCGTGAAACTTGCAAGTTGAGGCCTTGAATTTGTGAGAGATTTTTATTGTTGAAATAGATGAGATTAAGATTTTTTGGATTTATTTTAAGAGGTTCTTTGACACTAAGTTTATATTAGAGGCCATATAGGGAGTGGAGCTAGAGAAGTTCATCCATTTAGAGCAAGGATACCGCAGTGTTAAGGAATACATCAATAAGTTTAATCTTGTGGCAAAGCATGGCCTAGACCTTATCAGTACACTAGTGAAAAAGGCGACAAAGTTTTCTAAAGGGTTAAATATAATCCATCTTTGAGGGATATTGCTTTGAACCATGTACCTATCGGAGCTACTTTTGAGAGCTTGGTTGAGATGGCATTGCTGAATTCAATTGGTAAGGAAGAACCTAGTATGAAAGGATGCCTGTTCAGTAGGATCGCCACAAAGGCGGAATGGGAGCATAATGCAGAATCAAGAAACCAAGGTTTAAGTGTAAGAAGTGCCTTGGCAAGGGATATCTAACAAGGGATTGCATGACAAGTATTACTAAGATCAAATGCTACAATTGCAACTAGTTTGCACACATGAGAAGGGAGCGTTCAACAGTACTTAAGACTTCAACCCAAGTGGTTCCAGCTTAAGCACTTGATGTTGTTCCTAACTCGAGCACAACCCCAACTATAAAAAAAGGAAAGAAGGTCATCATAGAAGATGTGTTAACTCTCTTTGATTTATCTGTTCACAGTTTATTTGATACCGTAACATCACATTCATTTATTCCAAATAAGCTAATTGATGTATTGCACTTAGAAATTAGTATGGTTATAGACCCTGTTGAGGGTAGGATTCATTTACCATGATTTATAAGGGTTTGAAATGTTATATTTTGAGTGTCGAATTTAATTATGATGCTTCCATTTTGAGATTTTCCAGGTTTTCCTTAGTTCGAAGGATGGTTTAGATAAATATGTATAGACTAATACTAGATTGTGATAGGAAGGTAGTTCATTTTGGTACTAGTAGTGAGCGTAGCTTGGAGGTTTACTACGATTCCAGAAGTTCAGTTATGTGACTTAACTGTATTCTCTAAACCTGTTACATGAGGAGCTAGCTTTCGTACCAATAGTTCATGACTTCCTAGATGTCTTTATTGAATTTTCCAATCTTCTTTCTCATTGGGAGATCAAAATTTGAATTTATCTAAAAGAGAATGCAGAAATGTTTCTTCACCCGTTAGACATATGGCTCATAGAGAAAGGCACAAATGTTTTAACATGTTGGATAGCGAAGAAGGTGATGGAGTCATCTACACTAATATGGTTATACAATCGAGCAAGGTGGTTGAACCTATAGGGGGTCGTATTGTTAAATGATATATAGCGTAAGACACGTTTAACATTAAGAAGGTTACATGAACGCTTTTGGTAGGCCATAAATCACCGGGATTGTATTTGGCACATGCTCAGGCATTGCGATGTTCGCTCAATGTGTATGTATGAGTTTAGGGATTTACCACTGAGAATGTTAACTCAATGCATTGTTAGGCGTTTCATTGTCGTGACCATATACTAGGGATATTTCTAGGTTTACTTAGTTTCTAGATGCCCAATCTTCGAGTAAAAATTCTCATATATTGTATTTGGGCTTAGGCATGTTAGGGATAGTCACCCTATAGTGCGTAAGTTGAAAACTTGTTGTTAAAGAGCATGAACACAAATGAAAACCTCTACATTGTGAGAATAACTGCAATTTAATTACTTACCAACACCATACCATTAGCAATATGTTCACTCACCAGACCTTGTCTAGTTCTCTCCAGTTCTCCTTCTTTATCTCTATTACAATAGGACATGCCAGTAGGTGATTTAGCCAAGATACGGTGCATTAAGAAGGCGACTTGGCACTGCAAAGCTATATTTATTTATACTTACTCTCCTATGTACTTTATATTATATCTATCAGTCAGGCTCTTATTATAATTTCATTTGGAGGTACTATTTCTACATGGACACGTTTATGTTAAAAATATCATTCGATAAAGTTATTTTTAATACTTATGTTTCGTTTTCTTTTGCCGTGAAATCTAATAGTGTTTATAAATTTATATTTGTCTCTGTATCATGTAACTCTAAAAACCAAATGATTCGTAATTTTTGGCACGACTCGAGTTCAAAAGCCACTTTTGGAATTTAGATTGATATATTCGAAGGTGCACGACTCGAGTTCAGAAGCCACTTTTGGTATTTAGATTGATATATCCAAAGGTGCAGGTTGTTACATAGACATTCATAAATAGAAAGTCAATAAATAGATTATTACATCGTTTCAGGTTAAAATATATAATGCAACCATGAGTATTGAATCGATCTAGTAAAACAATATTCAACTTTAAATATTCCTAGTCAAGATGCATCTGTTGAAACTAATGTAGATTACAGTCTCCATATGTTGGATGATGATTTACTCATGATAGTTGGGGTAACCAAGAGGCTATGTACTTATAATTAGGTCTGTCGATGGTATGGGTTTCGACTTGAGCACAGCCCGAACCCTTGCAGTGCATTCGACTACTGCTTTAGTTATCGGGCTTTTCTTTAATAACTGAAAAGATATATCGATAAATCCATTTTAGCAGTTTTTCTCTGTATTTTCCTATATGAGAATATTCCTCCTATCTTCATTATCAGGAGTTCTTACCCTTCTCTTCTCTTTACCCTATTTCAATCAAGTACCATTTCCATTTATCCACCCGTTAGAAGTAATTTTAAAATGGAATTTCAAAATTTGCAAAAATACGAAAAATCATCGGGCTAAACATAAACTTTCGTTTCAAAAATAAAAAACCCCTTTACTAAAAACCTTTAAATTGAAATTTTTGTCCAACCAAATTTTAAACTTCACGAAAAGTCTCTAAATAGCTACATAAAAATCCCTTGCTCTTCAAAAAAACAACTTCCTAATAAATACTTTAAAAAAATCCATTCGGAATATTTTAATGAATTTTCAAAAATCTTTTTATCAAATTCTTTCACATGCAATCAGACTAAGAAATGGACTTTAATTGTCCTCCTCTTATTAAGAGTATATAATAAAAATCCGGCTACCCTCTTATGGTGATTAGTGCACACCTTCTTGTGAGAACTTGCGTAATCCTTCTTCACATCTTACTTTCAGATTCTTGCAATGTAATGATTCTTCCTTCTTATTTGTCTGGACGAAATGTAAGCCTTCAATCGACAATTTATCGAAATCCGCAGTCATAAACCAACCTAGGCCCAACAAAAATTCAAGTACCATCCAACTTCAGGGGTCCTTTTGTATACCACACTCATGTTCTTCTTGGTCGGTGCTTTGCGATATGGCTTACACTCCATAGGGTAATTGGGGTATGTGTATTAATTTATCTGTATTTATTATTGCAACTCATAGTTGCCTTACCCATCTTTTCACATTATGGTCTCAACTACTTCTATAGTCGAAATTCATAGAGTTTGGCATTTAATATATATATAATTATAGGTAAAAATAAAAATGCATTTTCTCAATGTATCTTAATTCCTATAATTGACTAACCCTAGCTCCGATGCCAAATAAAATAATCTACACCTTAATAGGCCTGAATTTTGACTAAATCGAAATCTAAGTCCATTAGGATATAGATTGTTGGTTTTGGTAACTTGTAATAAACATAAGTATATTAAAGAGCTATATACATAAACTTACAGTGGAACAGAAAAATATAATAAGATATATATGCTGACCAAGGTTACTACCTTGGAATCAATATTATTCCTTTAATATCCGATTGTCTTGCTAGCGCTGAGCATGAATGAGAAGATTTTACCATCTATAGTTCCCATCTTGCACCAGTAGCATGTATCTCTAAGTCTATCATGTGGGTTGCAACGAGACGGGTGTCAAAACAACATTTGGTTGATTGGAAAATTACATATTTTATTCATAACGTTAATTTATGCTGGTTGATTTCTATTTAAGTATTATGTTCATTATTCATGGCTACTCCATGTAATTCCATCTATGCGTATGATATATCTAACTTTCTCCAAGGTATAACTATATATGTATGCCTATGTGTGTGTGTGTGTGTGTCGTACTACCAGAAAGAAAACCCCGACTATTTAATACTTCTTAAATAAGGAGGAGACAGACCCACGACCATTTAATACAGGAACCGATGACCCCTAGATTAAGCTCTATAATTTAATTAAGCTCTAAGGGTTAACTAGCCCATCTCTAACAAACAAATATTAAAATTTGAGGCCTTTACATATCACATACAAATTCTACACTAGTAGGAAACGAAAATAGTAATGGCATAACCCAAGTCTTTGCTAACGACCAGTCGGGACCGCTAGTAGTCCAAGCCTATATATCAGCCATACTACTAAATACTAGTCCAATAACAACACTGACATAGCCCGCCGACCCCCTACAACCGAAATCTTGTTTAAACTAACCTAATATATAGTCAAGGTAAATACCCATCCTAGTTACTTATTACCCCTTGTTGGAAATGAAGCATACCCTATTCCCTTTTAGGTCCCATCGTAGGTTATTTAAGACTTCTTATATAGGGAGAAGGCAAACCTGACAGCCATTTAGTACCTTCCACCCCAAAGTAAACCCTTTGACATTCCTTAAGGTACTAAGTCATTTAATACTTCAAATCCAAGGTAAACCCTTAGTATATTTTCCCACACCTATACGTAAACACGTATCCCTTCCCCATAGGTCCTATGGTCGGAGATGTCCTACGTCAGTAGTAAGTATACACAACTGCTGGTAGTCTCTTAGTGGAGAGCAGACTCCTTTGTGTAACTCTATCGACCTCATAGCTTAACCCATTCTAAACTAAACCAACGATTTGTACCATAATGGACTTGAGTTTTGATTTAGTCGAAATTCGGGCCCAATAAGGTGAGGGTTGTTACAACAACACACATAACTAGCGATGACTTAAGAATACACACACACATATACATATATCATGAGAGCTTTTGAAAGCTGCCATCACATACACGTAGAACAAGGAAAATATTAGCATGGGAATACATGCATGTGAAGGAATGCAAATGTAAAACACATGAAATACATTCAAATATATTAAAATGAAGGAAATCACGTATATATTTTTCACATAGCTAAGGTTGTACTACACATATTAAATCATGCAAAGGTTGTACATTGCCAAGGAACTAGCATGATGGCTCCATGCGAAAGCAAAATGAAGTGGCACTAACATTTATATATGAAGTTAAATGCAGACAAATATGAGATGCATTATTAATAATAATATGAAAGTATAATTAATAATATGAAAGATAGAACACATAAAAATATGCTTATATATATGTGAAAGCAAACTGAAGGTAGGGCGATACTCACGAAGGCTTGGGAATCCACATGATGCCTCTATTGAAATTGAACATAATGACCAAGCAGGAATTAAACATGATGATAGTGTGGGTTAGCTTGAGATTTACACGCGGCCGTTAATAACATTTTAATTAAGCATGATGGTTGTGGGATAGCCAATATACAACAAGTAAAATGCAACTTGTAATAACTTAGGAAGCTATTTTTTATAAGTAAAATAATGGATACACTATGGAAGACAGTTTCCGAGTGTCATTGCACTATTTCACAGGAATGAAATAAAGGGGGAAATTTTATAAATTAAAATTGTTTTAGTTTATTTTTGAATAGAAGTAAGCTTAGAGAAGCTAATGAATAATGGGTTATCATTTAAATTAAGGGTAAAATTGTTTTTTCTAAAAAATGTATAGTGTACATAATTAATAAATGAAAGAAAAGGGTTAAACCATGATCGTAAACGTATACCAACACATGGAGTATTGGATGGCGGAGAGACTTGACTAATAGTCTAAAATTCAATGGTATATGGCAACGAGCCACGGTAGGGTTTAACCTAAAAATATTATAAAACCTTATGGGGGAGTTAAGGCAGAGTGCCAAAACATCCGGGGAGGATGTTATGAATAAATCGACAACGTGAATGATAACGATTCTGGGACTAAGAGGGGGCCGTTGACACCTAGTAGGGACGCTTACTAGAATGTATTTAGGTGCTTACACTCAACCTCTTAGGAGAGTCCTGGGGATTTCATTAAGGCTCCCATGAGAAAATGAGTTGTCATTTTCACCAGTGACATTGTTCAAACAAAAGATTAAATTAGTGATAGGAAGGTCTAGGGAGGTGATCATTAAAATAAGTTAATGATAACTTAAGGGAGAAAGCCTAAAACAAGATAATAGGTAATGGATGGATGAATGAATGAATGACGATTGATTATATGACTTTGTTCATATTTGGGTGATAGGTATAGAGAATACTTAATTTGAATTAATCTGTATGTTTAATATGGTTCAGAATTGGATGACAAGTGTAGGGAATACTTATTAATTGAATATATGCACATGGTTGCTTTCTGTGATACCCACAAACACATATATATTGTTGTGATATATATATATATTGATGTATATTATGCTCTGATGATGAAGTGAGGAGAAACATGTTCTGCGTTAGTAGCATAGTCTCATTATAGATGCTTTGGTAAAGGTTTTACTCATACCAAACTTATTGTTTGACTCATGTTTTTATTATTTTCCATAAACTCATGAGTACTCATTCGAGTTGGCTGAGTTTATGGATTAGACAAGTATCTCTTTTGAAGGTGAATAAATATTTTGAAGATGAAGTAGGAGGCTTTCCATTTAAATAAAAGTATTACGAAATTGCCGCTGTGTAAAACCAAGATATATAACTGTTAAGTGTGGTGTTGGCGTATTCGTATGTCGTATACACACTACTCTGACTTCCTTATTATATATTTACCCCTACATGGGATCGATTTGGGTTTAATGAAGTAATGAATCTTGTAATTTAAATTAATGCAATGAAAAAGATATGTAGATGCTTTGTTTATTTATGTTGTGAAATAATACTGAACTCATTTTGTCGTTGGAAAATGATTCCAGTGATGACTGCAGCATCCTTGACATCTAGTTTCGAGTCTCGAAGTGGGGGATGTTATAGATAGGAGTGCTTAAATGTCATTGAATGAATAGAGAGCGTTTACAGAGTTGAACATTTTAGTTATTCCTGATGGTCTCTTCTAGATAACCAGGCTATTAAAGAATATATTGTTGATATGATAAGGAGATTGATGAATGAAATAAATGGAGAAAGAACGAAGATTAGGGCCAGCACCTAGCCCCATTTTGTGACGACATCTTACGGGAGGAGTATGATAGGAAATTTGTTATGTCGACATTACCATCGTATAATGGGACAACAGACACTAGACCACATTTATTGAAATACGAGGGCACATGGATAATGCCAGAGCCACCGATGTAGTAAGCTATAGGTGCTTTCCCATATTCTTATATGGGCTGGCTATGACATGGTTTACTTAACTCATGTAGAAATCCATATCTACATTTGGTCAATAGACAATAAAGTTTATGGAGCGGTTTAAGAACCACACCGCTCGATCAAAGGATGTGATGTCCTTATCGAGTATTCATCAAAGTGCCAAAGAAAGCCTAAAGGATTTTCTAAGTCAATTCAACACTATTGTAATAGAAATAAGTAATCCAAAAGGAGGATATCATGTTTATGGTATTGTTTGTAGCTAAATTGATCACAAACACCCAAGAATAGTTTTTGTAGAGAAATAAATGAAGAAAAGAAAAATTAAACCGAGTGGGTGAATTAGCAAGCAACAGAGAATAAGTTATAATAAGAGACACATAAATTTATAGTGGTTCGGCATTGTCGGAGTGCATCCACTTTGAAGATTATCCTTTATTAATCACTTATAAATCTGATTACAGTTTTAGAAAATAGTAAGTGCTGGATTACAATAGAGTCTAGAGTAACAAGCAGCTTAAAAGATCTTGAAAATGAACCAAATGTCTGCATTTATAGGGAGAGTTGATGATATATTTCGCTAAGATTTCGGCAGAAGGCTCTCTAGGTCCATAGGAACCCACTATAATGATCAATAGCCCTAACTCGATATTTAAGAATGATCGGCTATAGTTATGTCGATTGTTATTTTTTGTCTCCAAAATGATGTGAGATTTTTTTGGGGGGGTCCCATGTGCCTCCTAAACTTTCCCCTAAAATATAAAGTCATTCTGAGTTATAGATTGCGAGATAAAGATCAAAACTTGTCAAATTTGAAATGTTCACTCAATTACACCGATATTATGAAGGATCGACAAAAACGATCGGCTTAAAATGATTGGCCTTCTTAGTATCTCAAGATTTTGACCTATGATCTTTTTTGTTGGCTTTACTCTTTAATATATTGATGCTCTAAAAGTTTCAAGTGGAGTGGCCTTATGGATTTTAAGATATCGATCGACTTTGCTGATTTGAGCTGTTTTATGGATTGTTCCTGATCAATCCATATAAATCTTTTCTTTGTCCGTGATTCGAGCGTATGAACTTCGATTGTCTTGACATTTGAAATGTGACTTCATGAGGCTATGCCAGCCACTCCATATGGATTGCAGCTCGATTGGGACCCAGTCTGGATTTTCCTGACCATCGTCCATAGTGTTGTATATAATCGATTCTTAAGGCTGGTAACCATATGTTCCAAGCCAAATCAATGATATCACGGCCTTGCCAAAAGACATAATAACATTTGCCTCCCAAAGTACATCTTATTGCGAACATGACATGCATTGAATTGTCGCAAGCCATAATCGTTGGAAAGAAATCGATCCGCTTTATCAAATAGTCATTATCCTTCCGTTGACTTAATTGTTTACTTGTCGAGGGTTGTAATTTCCTCAGTCGTCGGGACGATCGATCGATTTCTAATAGAATAAATATGGGATCACAGCTTGTTGGTGATCAACTTGTTTTCTTTTTGGCGACTTCTAAGCTTCAATAACTTGATTTCAATTTTTCTTCGGTCGATTTCAAGTGAACATTCAATTTTTGTTGATTTCAAAGAATTGAATTTTAAAGCGTATAACAGCAAGTATACGTGTTTGTACATGACTCCGATCATAGTTACACGTTCATGGGTTGTTGTTAAGTTTTGAAATTTTTATACCAACCTCTATCTATCGTTATTACCATTTTTTATAAAAACAATCATTACTGGCCGTTATTCTTTCTCTTTTTTATGATCTTGCCCGATCATTTCTGGGCTTGCAAATTTTTTGGATCGTTTAAAACGACCGATGCCATTTTTTGGGCCATAAAGGATCAGCTTGTCTATTCATATAAAAACATTTCACTTAGAAACTTTCATTCCCACTTCTTATTTTCATATCGTTCAAGCTTGAGATAGAAACAGAAAAAACAAATCTCCCTTCTTTTTTCCCTAACCGATCCAAATAGTGATATGAATCCAAAAATCATTTTTCTTTATTCACGAGCTATTGTCGTACTTCTCCATATCTCACTTCAATTTGAATTCAAATCCACTTCTCTTCTCCTGGCATTAATTTAGGTGGGTCAATCCATATTCATTTTGTAATTTGAGTACGAGACATTTAGGGTTGAGAATCTCGTATAGGTTAGTTTAGTTGGGGAAGTCGTTCGATCTGAATTAAGTTGGAGAGGATGGGAATTGTAAAAGATGAAATTATTGAGTAAAGGAAATGATACAAACCGATGCACTAGGATCGTTCTTAGACGATCAAAAAAACCTTTGACTTAGACGACTCTGTAGTGGATGATGGTGACGATGTATCGACCGTTATGGAGTGACGTTGAAGCTTAGGTGTTTAACGATCTTTTATGAATGATCATCAATGTTTTGGAGTTAGAGATTTTTAAGGTGGAAAGGGTAAGGTGGTACGATCGTTGATGTCATGGAGACAACGATTAGTATGGAAGGTTATAGGGGATGATCGATGAACATGGACAATTGTGAACAATTGGTAGGAATATAGTAACATGAATAATTAGACTACTGGGTGATGCAAACGACAGGGTAAAATGAATAGAGTGAACAATTGACATATTTGACTAGGTTGAACGTTGGTTGTCAGCTATCAAAATCAAAAAGTGGAATCCAAACAAATGAACTTGAGTTTAAAGATGAGCTTCAGCCTGGCATATTTAAGTGAAAGCATATGATTCATATTGGATTTGAACTGCATATTCTGTAATATACGACATTTGAACTATGACATGAACCACTGCCTTTGACCACTCTTTTGAAACTCATTCGTGATCTGAACATAAAAATCAAACTTTTCCTTGCTGACAATTGGTTGTGACTTAAACTACGTCATTCCCTAATGACATAGAGAAATGGTTGAGATGATGAAGAATGACCGTCTCTCTGGTCGAATCTCGAAGTCTCATCATCTTTCCCATCTTTAGATTCATATAACTTATTATGACATCACATATCACTTTACCACACTATACTAGCATGCACTATGCACCGGGGGGGGGTCACAGATTACTTCATCTAATCAAGTTTTTTACTAAGTTTAATAGCAATGGGCTCTAGACGTTATGGGCGTCTTGCGGCTATGCCAGTGGATCATCTTCTCAACAGGATAATCGTTACATGGATTCTGCAACTAAGTCTGATAGTCCGTCCTTTATTCATTATTTGGAGCAACCAGAAATCCCCGACCCTCGATTTAATCTTTCTGATGTAGTCCCCATTCTTCCACCGGAAGTTGTCGATCCTGCTCCCGACAATCTAGAGGATGCAGTTATTCTGGAGAACCCTGCTGATTCCATAGCCTCCAAAATTAAGGAAGATGCTCTTTACTGAATCTACGTAAGGCATGAAATTCCCTTTGATGATGTGATGGTTTGGCTAATAGACCCCTAGAAGGATATACGGCATGCAACAAGTTCATGCGTTAGGTCGGATGCATCCCACCATTTAACTTATACATTTAGGAAATTCTCCATCATTTAAGGATATCTCCAGCGCAACTTTATCCGAATGGCTAGCTCTTCTGAATTGTACTTATATGGTATTTATGGAGTTCTTGCACCGTCCTCCAACCATCGATGTTCATATTCTCTTCCAAACAATAGACAGGAGTCTTCGTTTACATTTCTTGATTTGACAAAGAGGGGCCAGATTCTAACTGACGCACGGAACAAATTAAGCGCCTTTAAAAGCGAGTGGTTCTTCATTCACTGTTCATCCAGTTTCGCTCGATAATGGCTGAAAAGATGTAAGTGCTATGCGCTATCTATATATTAGCATAGAAAATTGATATTCAGGTCGTATTCCTGACTAAATAACTCCTTTTTCAGGCATAATCACTCTGCCCAATGGTAACCTTTATGAGGAGAAATCTAAAAAATGCACCACCTGAAGACTGAAACATCAAGTATCTTCTTATAGACGAACGCCTTGTTGCTTTTTGTTTGATAGAAGAGGGCCTCAGTGTAGGTCTAACAAAAGTCGGTCAAACTGCAGGGATAAAACTATGGGTTGTAGTTAGTGAAAGGGACAATCGAATCAAACCCGTCATGCCCTCAGCCATGGGTGTTGGGAATTCACTGGTATCGATGCAGAAGGAGATAAAGGTGATGTGCCCGGTTACAATGATGATGAATCTAGTCTTGGAGTCGAGGTCAGATCCACGCAGACGTCATAGCTCTTGATTCTCAATTAGAAACAAAGAAAAAATCTGTTTATAAATTTCCAAAAACTCGTCTTTTTGATCAATTCAAGTCGTTGATGGCTCCTAAGATTGTCTAAGATGAATCTTCTTATCAACCATGTAAACATTCAAGTCTACTGCTTGATTCTTTATTTGGTCTACTAATTATGCATGACCTTGACGCTTTTCATTTTATTGATGTAAGCATCGAGGGGTCGAAATCTCCCACCAGAACTGGCACTGAGATTCCAACTTCTAAAGAAGAAGTTACTCCAATGAGCAAAGCTCTTGCACCTGGTTTGTCGAGGGGTAACACAAGGACACTTGCACACACTTGCACCCCTCGACATTGCATTATTCTCGTCTTGTGATTTTTAATGCTTAAAATTGACTGACTTCTGTTTTCCTTTGCAGAAACGATGGTGAAGAAAAGGAACATGATTGGTTCCTTTCGGGATATACACCTCCAATCCTCTGGTTCACGCTCTAACTCTTACGGTCAAGTTGGTAGTCGAGAGTATTATGATACTAGTTATTGCTCCAGTTTGGTCTGAGGTTATCAATATAGAGGTCATATGGATAAGCCACCCAAGACAAACATCAATCAAGATCGAGATCTCCCCCTCCAAAGGGTTCCGATAAGCCAACCAATCACTGGGACCTACCTATCAATCCCATTCATGGTCCTCCTCCCACTCCAGTTCCTCCATAGCCTTTGGTTCCTTCTCATTCTTAGCGGTCCAGTGATTATCGCCATAGCAAACACGTTGCTGCCCAAAGACCCGACAAGGAAAGTACTGAAGTTGAAACCGCTATTGAAGGCCTACAGTCAGTCCAGCTGCTCGCATGGATAACTTCGCGAAGAGTTTCCAAATTTATGTTGTGAAGGGTTCTTTTTCCCTCCCAACCTGAAGAGGGTCCTAGACCATGTTTAGAAAATGACTATTGACTGTGCTACAGATATTTATATGCAGTACCATGAATGGATGAAGGCAATGGAGAAAATGTCAAAAGTATCTTTCGAGCGCGGGACAGGAATTGTAAATTTAAAATGGTAGGAAGCTTAAAATAAAAGAGTTATCGATACTTTGACAAACAAATTAGAGGCTTCTAGGAACTCCCTAGCAGAGTCTGAGGGAAAAGCCAACGATGCTATCAAATCTACGGAGGAGATGAAATCCAGTCATCTTGATATAGTCCAGGTGTTGCATCATCGAAATCAAGAAATAGCACACAAAAGGGATACAACTCAAAATAATGAATCTGCAGCCTTGAAGGAGATAGCAGAACTCAACGCTAAGCTCGATTACGCAAACAAGGAGAAAGATGATGCTTAGAAAATTTCTCAAGATGATTGTGACGAGCTAGTGAATGTTAGACTTGAGAGAGACACGAACGTTGAAATGGCCAAAGATATTGATGTACTTATTCAACATGATGCAGAAGCTACCAAGGATAAGGTTAAGGAGGAGATAATGAATGAGCTCGACCCACTTCTTATTCTTTATAATGCCAAGGTTTTAGGCATAGAAATTTAACGGCTTAGTGGTGATTAGCCTACCAACTCTGGCGTGCATGAAAATTTCCCGTTGCAGAGGCAAAGAAACTTCTTAATACGGAGGATATCGAACTGTCCAGGGTTGAAAGTGAAATGCTATTGGGTGATAAACCCAAAACATTGCATGATATCCATCTTACACTTTAGAGAGAATCTGGTGCTGCTTCTTCACATGAAGTAGGTGAAGGATCTTGGTCGGCACAACCCAATATTACAATTGAACTTCCTCCAGCACCGTAGGTTATCCCTAGCTCCATGACAGATTCTTCAACCATCCCCGAGTATAATCCGGACAAGCCTCAACTTTCTCCAATTCCCTAGCGTAGTTCTAAGGATATTTTGGCTCAACTTGGAAGCCACATCGAGGAAGGCACTCTGTCGACATTTTCCGTCTTTTAAAAAGTTGGGGTGCTATTAGTTGATATTTCTAATCTTTTCGCCTATTTTTCACAGCTTTGTATCTATCAAGTGTCATTCCTCTTTACTTGCAAGAGCCTCAATTGGGATCACAAGTGGCCATGATAGAATCCATTAAAGTTACAACTTCGACTGCTGCTTAGTATGCCGAAGAAGAAGCCTTTGTTATCGATGATCAATTCATGAAGGCATTGTTCAAGGAAGGAAGTGACCCATACCATGAAATTCCCTTTGATGAGGATGTTGTAATTATGGGCTTTTCCAACCTCACTAATGAGCTCAGCATGAAAGAGCTTGTTGAGAGGGAAGAATTGTTGAAAAAGAAGGCAAAAACCGAGCCTGTTGATTTGGATTTCAATGAACCGATTCCTTTCCCGCTCCAGATGATCCTTCCCGGCGGAACAATCCCCCAGGATGATGTTCCACCGCTTCTAGTTCTGAGAGTGCCTTGATCCCTCTTGCCTTTAAAGATGATGTCGTCTTGATCCATACAACTGAAGATGTTTCTTCATGAGAAGCCGAGCCGAAAAAGGGTCGAAGAGAGGATTGAGTGGCAGTTTTGATGGAGCCACTCCCAAGAAGCAAAGGAAAGATAAGAAATCCAATAAATAATCTTTGGGTTGGTGCGATGTGTAAATAGCTTGGATGGCTACGTTTTCTTTTCGTTGGTCGTGTTTGTTTAAGTACAACACCCAACTTTATATCTCATTTTGGATAAACTTGTATTATGTATAACAAGTTTAGTGTGAATAAGAATTCTTTTATTTTTGTGTAGAATTCTCGTATACACTTATTTAAATGATCGAGTTATCACATTTTCGATTTTATCTATTTGTGATTTATTGCTCGTTGGATCGCATATCAACCCAATTTATCCATCCCAAGGACTCCTTGATCTCATGGCCTTGAGTCATATCAAACATTGGGCTTAAGTCGTATCAACCACTAGGCTCAAGCCTTAGTGTTATGCATGTCGAATTCAACGGTTTGAGTAATTATACTCTTGCCTCAGGTTAACGGTGTAACAACTCGTTATATTCAGCCATTCGCATCCACACATATCGGACTTGAATTGCTCAAAATACCGCATTGTAAATAAAATTTGGAGCAAATAAAATACAATCACAGAATCACAGACACAGAAATATCAGAATAACTCACAGCGGAAATTAAAATATCATAGTAGTTCATGAAGCCACTATAACAAAATGTCAAAACATAATACATAATATAAGACTGAAACATATACAATAGAAATCCCAAATACATAGAAGTTTATGAATATAAGTGCTGAAATAGACAACTGAAACTGAAAGGGATAGATAACTTGATAAGCAAATCTCCAGTGATTCCTTGCTCCAGAAAAAGAAATTCAAAGCTAAGCTGTAAATACTCAGGCTAACCCGAGCGTAAAGTAAAAAACAAAACACTCGAGTTAGGACATACATACTTATATGATGTAAACCAACTCAAGTGAACTGTAGTAGTAATACACAATAACTTAAAGGATGCTTTGGATCGGCCATCCTCTAAGGATCAGTTTAACCGTAAATTAAATACGTCCCGTGGTTAAAATTCCAAAATGGTATTTTATACATCTAAATCAAATATCATTTAAAAATTCAAAATCATTTCAAATTCATTTAAAAATATTAAAATATCACATCCTTCCAAAACCTCATTCATTTTATTTAATTTAAAATATCATTCCAAGTCACATTTCAAAATGGTTTGTATTTCAAATCAAATTACTTCATTTAACCATTTAAAAATGAAGTCATTATATTTAAAATCAAATATTTAATTCTAAAATTTTTATCCTTTTCAAAGTTCATTTATTCACTTAAATTTATCAAAACAGTGAAATTTCAACTTTCGCAACACTTAGAAAAATGCTACGGAAAGTTATGTTTTAAAACAATTCAATTTAGCAAAGACGGCATTTATAATGCTGTAATAGGTTTAATTTAGTTTCTGAAATTACAGCACTTACAAAGTGCTGTAATAGTCCTTAGTTCAATTTAGTCTTCTAGTTGTAGTTCATTAGAATCAACTACAACACTTAGAAATGCTGTAATATCCTCTACTTAAAAAATGATAGCATTTCAAAAATACGGTTAATTAAATTCCAAGTATTCAATATAATTTCATAAATAATTAAACTTTGATTTCAACCATTTTTAACTTGTAAAATCATATTTTCTCACTTTAAAAAAGATCATTTAAATACCCATTAATTTATGATTTTATAAAGCGCAATTCCACAAATAATTATCAAATTTTAATAATTCACTTATAAAATCAATGTACAATTTATAGAATTTCATTTACTTTACATTTAAATTTAATTTACCATTTCATAAATTAAATTTAAATTCCATTTTATTTATATAACTTAAATTTCATTTTTAAACCAAATTCCATATTTCCCAAATTTAAATTATATTCCAACTTACACTTTAAAGTATTTATTTATGTAATCATTTTAATTCATAGAAAAATCAATAACACTTTAGCAGAATCATTTAAATTCAAATTTAATTCAAATTATCATATTTTACATTTTTAATTTAAGCTCCATGTATAACCAAAATCATAAATTCCAAACTTAACTTATATTTCAAATACGACTTTACCATTTATTTATTTCACTTATTTAACTTGTAGAAAATCACCAATATTTTATAAAAATCATTTTTTTATTAAATATAAATCAAATGTCATAATATTTACATCTTTAAAATATTTTAAAATTTCTAGAAAAATATATATTAACCACGGGTCTGTATATAATTTCTAGCCTAGGTCAAGTGATATAGGTAATATATCATTTCAATCCGTAACTTACAAAGAAAACCCGGGTTCTATCATTTCAAACCTGCAATCCCACATAAAATGAAATAAACAAAAATCGTTCAAGCCTATCATTTCATCCCATAACGATTTTTCCCTATTCTAAAGTCCGTTCAGGTATGTATCATTTGAACCCATAGTGATTCTATTCTACAGGGAACTTGCAATGTGATAAACAGATATAAATAACAGCATAGCAATGTATGGCAGTAACAGATGATATGACAGGTTTACTAACAAGGTGAACATCATATAAACAATGTCACAGGCAGGTATAACTTGATAATATAATATTCTACATATTCACTTGCGATCAATTCACTACATATATAAGTACATATGTCAAGCGTGATTACTCACTTATTTCAAGCTGGAGATAGCGAAGCAAAGCACACAACGAATTCCAGAAGGCACGATAACAAGAATTTTGACTTGAGTGAAAAGAGAACCAAGCTAGTGATCTTGTACACAACCAATAGAACAAGACAAATATAAATATAATTTCAACACCAATACATATAGAAATAATTTGAAATAAGGCAACAAATCACAACATGGCTTGCCCATGCCTCAACCATCATATGTGCTCGGCCTAGGGGTCTTGTATGCTCAGCCAAAGTGGTGTATTAGGTCAGGTATAAGTCCATAAAGGCAAGGCTAGCAAGTGATAAAGGAGTGGAAGCTTCAAACTAAAGGAAGATCAAGAGGTAGGCACATAAGTGGGTTTTTTGGTGCACCACATAGGCTCGGCCTAACATGAGTTTGGCTTGGCCATGCAAGGTGATGGTCAGGTGAGGTCTGGAGTGGCGGCCAGAAGTGGTGGAGGGACTGGTGGCGGCGGCCAGAAGTGGTGGAGGGACTGGTGGCGGCGGCTAAGGAGGTGGACAAGGTGAAAATGAAGGGATGTTTGCATTATAAGCGCGACTATGCAATATTCAAGGGGATTTTGGAGTTTTTGTGGTGATTGCCTCAAGAGATGCTCATGGCCTTGCACTGGTTAGAGGGGAGGAGGGTGATGTGGCTGTGTATGTGGTGGTGCTAGACGGTGGAGGTGGTGGAGGGGCTATAGCCGATCATGATAAGGAGAGGCAAGGCAAAATACAAAGGAAATATTCAATAAAATGAAGAGAAAAGAGTGGAAAATTTTAAAGAGGCCATTACCTTTTCCTTCAGATCTGTAGTATGCGTGCAAAGTAAAGTGGGAAGAGTGTTTCTTACATGAATTTCCAGGGAAAAAGTCATGGCTAATGATAGTGAAAGGACGGCCCAAAATGAAGGGGTGTGAAGATGGAAGGTCAAAAGCAAATGAAGAGTTTTTGTCCTCTGAAATTTCCTTTTTCTTTATTCAAATAAATCAAAATAAAAACCATGTAAATAAAATAAAAATGAATACAAAATACATTGAAAATTAAATGAATAAATAAATTTTATAAAAATATAGAAAAATATAAGAAAATAGTTAATATATGTAACTAGTATTGAAAATTGAAAACAAAATATAACTAGTTTTTAGAAAAATAACTACAGTACTTTAAAATGTTTTAAAAACAAAAATATATACCTAACATGACATATTAAACGCATATATAAAAATTAGAACAAGATTTGACAAATAAAAATATTATTTATATAAATTATAATAGACAATTTTATTAAATAATTCAATTTACATACAATATTGTAAAAAGCATAACTTTCATAATATAAATGGGATTTCAACGAATTTAAAAGCAGTATTCTTGAAATTTAATTTATTTTCATGATAAAAGATAAAATTTAAAAATTCAAATATTTAAATTTAAATTTAAAAGTCAAAGTTTGACTAAATTGACCAAAAATCCACATTTTTTTGGAAATATTCTATTTATTCAGATTTGAAATTATAATTCACATAAAAATAAAAATTTATATTTAAAATAACAAAATTTATTCATTTTAACAAATATAATAAAGTTTTTAAATCATAAATTCAAATAAAATAATCAAAATAAGCAAGTAAAATAAATCACAAAATTCAGGGTTGTTACAAACGGAGTTAGGTAGTTGTAACAATCCGATATTTTCAACCATTCGCATCCGCACATGTCGGACTTGAATTGCTCAAAATACCGCGTTGTAAATAAAATTTGGCAAATCTCAGAATATACAGTAAATAAAAATCACAGATCACAGACATAGAGTAATAGTAGTGTAGTGGAAGTAAAAGAAATAGCAGTTCATGAAGCTACTATGTAAATATATCAGAGTTACATAAGATACAACAGAAGAAATAAAGTACAGAAGAAGTACCAAGTACAAAATGAATACAATACCGGGATCAATAGGATAACTGGAAGTGAAATAGATAAAACTAGACAAGCAGATAACCTCCAGCGATTCCAAATCTCCAGAAAGTGGAATCCCAATCCGTGAATACTCAGGCTGACTCGAGCGTAAATAAAAATACAAACACTTGAGTCAGGACATACATACTTATACAATGTAAACAAACTCAAGTGAGCTGGAGTAAATATACAAGTAACTTAAAGGATGCTTGAGACCGCCCATCCTCTAAGGATCCGTTAAACTATTTACTATGTAGTAATATGGCGCTATTATAATAATGTCTATAGTAAAATAAACTTACTTTAATATAGCATCACGGGGTTACCTATATAGCCCCAAACACGTAATAGTCCTAGTAGTCCATCCAATATCTATATATCTCCTGATCGGGAGACTACGAGAAGATACGCATGGGCTACGGGAGAAAACCAAACCCGTAGTAAAGACTTGATAGGGTAGGTGACATGGCACACAAGGCAATGCCAGGGTTGACATACCAATTACGTACATGGGCTGGTGGTAACGCAGCAGCCACATACGCCCACCTCGGAACACATTTCCAAAATCGAAGGGGTGCCCAAACAATCACAAAAGCAATAGAATGGTATCGAAGAATTGTGTCTGACCAGAGGAGCTACCCCTTTTGGCTTGAGATCGCTCCTGTTTTAGCCACCTTATGCCAACTCAAGGGAGTTGGGTCCACGTAATATACCTCAAGTACGTCGCCGCCATCCTACTTCATTTTGGAATCTCCACCGCGTACACGGTTGTCAAAGTGGTTTTGGCGTCGACAGAGAGTATGCCCATATCCGATCTCGGTTTCTTTGCCAACCAATCATTACTATAACCTGTGGTTATAACTTAAAAATAATATTTTATACTTCAAAATAAAATATCATTTCAATCCAAATCGTTATCAAATAAAGATTAAATCATTTCCAAACCATTTCAATATATCAACATACCTTATCTTTCAAATTCAAATATTTATCAAAGTAAATATCAACTCATTTCTAACCATTTCAATATATTAAATTATCATATCCTTTCAAAACTTCCTTTCAAATCATTTTAATACATTAAAATATCATATCCTTTCAAAACTTCGTTTCCAAATCATTTTAATATCAAAATATCATATCTTTCAAAACTTCATTTTCAAATCATTGTATAAGTTCAAATCCAAATATTCAACTTTGAATCCTTCCAAATTCAAGATAACATTCATTTATTATCCTTTCAAATCACCTTTTAAAATGATTTATATTCCGTCAAATTAATTCATTTAAACCATTTAAAAGTGGAGTTATTATATTTTCAAATTAAGTATTCAATTCCAAAAGTTTCAAACAATTCTGAGCTCATTTACTTAGTTAAAGACCATAAACATTGAAAATTTCAGCCTTACGCATCATTTAGAAAAAGCTGTTATAAGTTATACTTGAAAATATTTTAATTCAGCAAAGATAGCATTTAAAACTGTTGTTCAATCTCATTTTTATTGAAAAAACAGCAAAGACTGCATTTCCAAAAATGCTGTATAGCTCAGGTTTCAAATTAAAGGTTGTTATTAATTGCAGCAAAGGCAACAGACCACAACAGCATTTACAGAACTGCTGTAATAGGCCTTTATTAAGTTTTTAGCCTTTTAGTTTACTTTAGCAACTACGACATTTCAGAAATACTCTACTAGCCTTTTTATTATGTTTTTAGTTCATTTACAGAAACCATAGCATTTCTGAATGCTATTAAAAGTATTTTCCAGATTTTAGCGTATTTTCAGCAAATAATAAACTTCAATTTAAACCCTTTAAACATTATAAAAATCATATTTTAACATTCAAAAATGTCTATTAACATCCCTTTAACATATGATTTTTATAAAATAAATTTCTTATAAATAAATGAAATTTTTCAATAAATTTACTTAACAAATTCAAGTGTATAATTTCTATTCCTTCACATATGCAATTTATTAGCACTTAAAATTTTAAATTTATTTCACAAATTAAACAAAATTTCCAATTGATTTCATTTAACTAAAACCTTTAATTAAACCTAATTTCACATTTCCAAGTCAAGTTGTATTTTAAAATTACACATTTAAGCATTCATTTATTTAACCATTTAAATTCTTAGAAAAACTAATAATACTTTAATAAATCACTTAAATTCAAATTTAAATCAAATTATCAGATTTACCATTTTCCAAATTAAATTAAATTTCCATTTTATTTATATAACTTAAAGATCATTTTTAACCAAAATTCCAAACTTAAGTTATATTTCAAAAATCCAATTTAACCATTCATTAATTACATTTTTAACTCATAGAAAAAAAAATCATAATTTCTTTATTTTAAAACATTTCAAAATGTATTTAAATCAAATTTCATAAATTTATATTTTTAAAATACTTAAAAATATCCAAAACACTTTATAAAATAACCACAGGCCTGTATATAGTTTTCTAACCTAGGTCAAGTGATACAGATATATATCATTTCAATCCGCAATTTAAAAAAAATCCAGGTTCTATCATTTCAAACCCGCAATCCCAAGTTAAAATAAATAAATAAAAATCGTTCAGGCCTATCATTTCAGCCCATAACGATTTTTCTCTATTCTAAAGTCCGTTCGGGTATGTATCATTTCAACCCATAGTGAACCTAATCTACATGGAACATGCAGTGTGATAAACAGATATAAATGAACAGTTAAAAACATATAACTGTAACAGATGAGATGACATGTAATTAATAGGTTTAACATCATATATAAATAATGACAGGTAGTTATAACATCATATATAATTCTACACATTCAGTTGTTGTCGCTTCACAATTGCATAAGTATAAAATGTCGTGTGAGATTTACTCACCTCTTTTCCTAGAGATATGAATACAGATGACACAACAGATTCTAGAACACAATGAAAAGACTACAGACTTGAGTGGAGAGCGAGATCCAAGCAATAGATCTTGTGTTACAACCCAAAACAAAAACAAATAAATTTGAAATTCAATACAACATTGAATTTAAATAACTTTGAAATGAAAAACAATTTGAACACACAAACTTTTGTCTTGCTTTCTACACATGTGTGCACGGCCTAGGGGTGCATTTGATCAGGTTTTGTCATGACTTTGGCTCAGGTTTGGGTCCTATAACGCACGGCTACAAGGTGATGAAGTGGGTAGGAGTTACAATGTAGAGAATATAAAAGGTTAAGGCATATATATGAGTTTTGGTACACCACAAGGCTTGGCCACATGCATTGTTTGGCTCGGTCATTCATGTTTCAGATATGGATAGTAGCTAAGGTGATGGGTGGTGGTCATATCAAGGTGGTGTTGGAAGCTAGAGGTGGTGGCCAAGGTGATGGATGAAGGTATGTTGCAACTACTGGTGGCTATGCATGTTTTCAAGAGGATGTTGCCATGTTTTGTGGAGTTTTAGTGGTGTTAACATCCAAAGCAAGTCACGGCCAGAAGTAAACTAGTGGAGGGGAGGGTGTTGAGGCTATGGATGATGGTGGTGCTGGTCATGGAGGTGGTGGAGGAGCCATGGCCGATCAACACTATGAAGAAGCAAGGCAAAATATTAATAAAACAAGAAGAAAAGTAAGAAAATAAGAGACCATTACCAAGCTTTTTCCTTAGCCGTCAATGAAATGAGGAAGAATAATAATGTTTTCACATGAAAGTGAGATAAAACTCATGGCTAAACAATATAGTGTACGACCAAAAAGCAAGTAATGAGAAGGTTATGGAAAATGAAGAGTCTAGTAGATGAAAAGTCACAAAATTTAAAGCTTAAGCCCTTTCAAATTTCCACTTTCTTTTAATTAAATAAAACAAATAAAATTTCAGTAATTTGAATTTAAAAACCGAAACAAAGTAATATAAAATAAAAATAAATAATAAATTTTAAAGAAAATGGAAAAAGAATTAAAGAAATTGCTTAAAATTCAAAACAGGGTTTAAAAATTACAATTAAATAATCATTGGCTTTGGAAAAATATCTACTTCATTTTAAAAATATTCTAAAGCAAAATTTTGAAATAAAATAGTTTCTTTAAACATATTCAAATAGAAATAAATAATTTAATTTTGAGAAATTAGAAAAATAATTAAAGAAATTGTTTAAAAATTGGAAACAGGACATGAAAATTACAAATAAAATACCATTGGCTCTAGAAAATTTCTATTTCATTTTAAAACAAATAAAATGTCAAATAAATAGAATAAACAAGGAACAAAATAAAGTGGGAATGAGAATAAAATTAGATCTTGATAAAATAGAAAAATAAATAAAGAATTCCATAAATTAAGTGAAGCTGGAAATTAAAAATTGTAAAAAAATACAACTGACACTGGAAAATGTCAATTACACTTTCAAAAATGTTTTAAAACCAAAATATATACAATACATATTATTTAACCATATAAACATAAATTAGAACATTACATGACCAAATAAAATATTATTTATATAATTTAAAATAAATAATTTTATTAAATACAGCAAATTTCACACAATAGTTAAAAAGGCATAACTTTCACATTATAAATCAGATTTCAATGAAACAAAAAGCAGTATTCTTAAAATTTTATTTACTTTCATAATAAAAGATAAAATTAAAAATTTCAAAATGTCAAATTTTAAATTTAAAAGTCAAATTTGACCATATTGACCAAAATACACTTTTTTGTAAAATATTCTATTTAATCATGTTTGGAATTCTAGTTCACATCAAAATCAATGTTTATATTTGAAATAAAAAAATTATCTAAATTAAATAAATAAAATAAAGTAAAATAAAAATTCAATTAAAATAATTACAATATACAGGGTTGTTACACTCTCCCCCACTCAAAACTTTTCATCTCCAAAAATGAATGAGGTACGAGAAAACACAGAAAAGATAGAAATGAAATAAGATTAAGACAAGGTGACAAGAAGATTGAGATTATACCTGATAACTGTTGTTATAGGTAAGTTTAATAAGGTGGAGATGATCTTTTCAAGATCCTCCAGAATCGAGAACACAAGCACGAAAAAGGTGGATTCAAAATGAGTACCAAAGATTATAAAAAGATTTCTAAACAGAAAGATTATAGAAAGATGTCTATACCAGTCTGTAGCAAGATAAGGATAATAAGGACAATCAAAAGATAGTTTGAAAAACAAAATAAGGAAATAAATTTGAAACCATGGAAATTTCAACTTAAATAGAATTTTTTTTTCTCAAGTTAAATAAATCTCAACTATCTCAAATTTCATTGTCTTATTATCCAATCATCTTAAATTAACTATTTTTAAAACTATGAGTTTGAAAAATAATCATTTATTATACTCGTAATGTACTTAATAAATTTAATTCTTCTTTATTCCTAATGAAAATTAAATTTATTCCTCTCAATATATTTATCACTTATGTTAAATATACTTACACTTATTACAACTGCTTTATTTTATTCTTAGTTCTTTTAACATTATTTTATTGTAAGTTATTCAATTACCCTTTATTATATTTACCTCTGTTAATCATTCATAACTAAAATCTAAGTGTATAACATTTATTATAACCACTTAAATTTTATTTATAAAATCTTTTTATATTGTATATTATCCAATTACGTTGATAACTTCTGAAATTAAGGTAAGTTATATTTGAATGCAATTGTATTATACGAATAAAACTTTCCAATTAAATCATTTCATGCTTGAATATTCCTCCGAAATTTTGATTTTCTTTTTATAATTGAAATTATTCTTTACAATAAAATTTAAGAATTAAAATTTCGATTTCTTCAAACCATTTAGAGATAAATAAATGTATGTATGTAATTTATCAAATCAAATTTAATCATATATCTATATATATTATAAATCAAGTCATATTTTAGAAATTCAAATCAATTTGATTTCCCAAAACAAAGCTGTAGCAAGACTACAGAGCGGTCTCTTCACCTCGAAACTCGAAAATGAATGTCGATGACGTTGTAGTCATCACCGAAATTATTTCCCAGCGACAAAGAGAAGAGCATTGATTTTTAAACTTTAAAATTCTTTGGAAACATATTCTTATTCGAAAATACTTTAAATAATATACTTTAAAACTTAGACACGAGGTTTTAAACCATAGGAAATTAAATTCTCAAATTTCTTGTTTTAAATTCATTTCAGTTCCCAAATCAATTTATAAACAACTATTTATAAATTCATTTATAGAACAGTAAATGATAAATCAAGTTTTATCATTTCAAAAAATCAATTGAATTCAGTTTATTAAGTTCTATAAATTTACTTATATACCAAAATTTATTTCATTAACCAAATTTTAAAATAATATCATGTCAGTTTGTTCTGTCAAAGTGTTTTGGAAATCCCATCGATAGCGTTGATCAAACGAATCGATCGGAAACCCAAATATCAACAACTCAAACAACACAATAGATAAAAAAATATAGATTTACAAGTACGATTCAAAATGTTTGGAAGAATAGATTGGAAACAAAAGACAACATGATTAAATAACAGAGTAGGGAGATGGGTAAGCTTAAGTAAATCGTAGGCAACCTTAACCGGGTCAACAGTGACTTAAAGAATAAGATCAATGTGGATTTTTCTATGGTAAATCTACATTCGATCTCAAGAGATAGAGTTTGGAATAACAAAAGATATTAGCCTCTAAACCAAGGATAAATATAAATCCCTGGTGAATCGATGCAAATTGTAAAGGAGTTTCCCCCCTTTACAATTCAATTTGAAATTTGCGAGGCCGCCGATTAACTAAAAAGATCATTCGAAGCGGAGTTATAGGATACTCCAGAATCAAAAGAAGATGAATAGTAAGGGACACGAATGGATTTTGGAACCATAGGGAACATTCCAAAATTCAAAGGAAATTCGAATCAAAGAGGAAAGATTTAAACTCAAACGAAAGTGATTCTATAAATAATTCACCTTATATTCTAAGTTTTGCCTCAAAGCCAAAGCTCTGATACCAAATGAAACAACCCGATATTTTCAACTATTCGCATCCGCACATGTCGGACTTGAATTGCTCAAAATACCGCGTTGTGTATAAAATTTGGCAAATCTCAGAATATGTAGTAAATAAAAATCACAGATCACATATCACAGACACAGAGTAATAATAGTGCAGCTGAAGTAAAAGAAATAGTAGTTCATGAAGCTACTATGTAAATATATCAGAGTTAATAAGATACAACAGAAGAAATAAAGTACAAAAGAAGTCTCAAGATGATAACCAAGTACAAAATGAATAAAATACTGGGATCAACAGGATAACTGGAAGTGAAATAGATAAAACTAGACAAGCAGATAATCTCCAGCGATTCCAAATCTCCAGAAAGTGGAATCCCAATCTGTGAATACTCAGGCTGACCCGAGCGTAAATAAAAATACAAACACTTGAGTCAGGACATACATGCTTATACAATGTAAACCAACTCAAGTGAACTGTAGTAAAAGTACAAGTAACTTAAAGGATGCTTGGGACCGCCCATCCTCTAAGGATCCGTTAAACTATTTACTATGTAGTAATATGGAGCTATTATAATAATGTCTATAGTAAAATAAACTTACTTTAAAATAACATCACGGGGTTACGCATATAGCCCCAGACACGTAATAGTCCCAGTAGTCCATCCAATATCTTCATATCTCCTGATCGGGAGACTACGAGAGCATGGGCTACGGGAGAAAACCAAGCTCGTAGTAAAGGCTCGATAGGGTAGGTGACACAGCACACAAGGCAATGCCAGGGTAGATATACCAATTACGCACACGGGCTGATGGCAATGCAGCAGCCACATACGCCCACCTCGAAACACGTTCCCAAAATCGGAGGGGCGCCCAAATTATCACAAAAGCAATAGAATGGTATCGAAGAAATGTGTCCGACCAGAGGAGCTACCCCTTTTGGCCCGAGATCACTCCTGTTTTTGCCACCTTATGCCAACTCATGGGAGTTGGGTCCACGTAATATTCCTCAAGAACGTATCCGCCATCCTACTTCATTATAGAATCTCCACCGCGTACACGGTTGTCAAAGTGGGTTTCGATATCGAGAGAGAGTATGCACATATCCAATCCTGGTCTCTTTGCCAACCAATCGTTACTATAACCCGTGGTTATAACTTAAAAATAATATTTTATACTTCAAAATAAAATATCATTTCAATCCAAATCTTTATGAAAATAAAGATTAAATCATTTCCAAACCATTTCAATATATCAACATACCATATCTTTCAAATTCAAATATTTGTCAAAATAAATATCAAGTCATTTCTAACCATTACAATATATTAAATTATCATATCCTTTCAAAACTTCCTTTCAAATCATTTCAATACATTAAAATATCATTTCCTTTCAAAACTTCATTTCCAGATCATTTTAATATCAAAATATCATCTCTTTCAGAACTTCATTTTCAAATCATTATATAAGTTCAAATCCAAATATTCAACTTTGAGTGCCTTCTAAATTCAAGATAACATTCATTTATTATCCTTTCAAATCATCTTTTAAAATGATTTATGTTCCATCAAATTAATTCATTTAAACCATTTAAAGGTGGAGTTATTATATTTTCAAATTAAATATTCAATTCCCAAAGTTTCAAACCATTCTGAGCTCATTTACTTAGTTAAAAACCATAAACATTGAAAATTTCAGCCTTACTCAGCATTTAAAAAAAGCTGTTATAAGTTATACTTGAAAACATTTTAATTCAGCAAAGACATCATTTAAAATTGTTGTTAAATCTTATATTTGTTGAAAAAAAAAGACAACATTTCTAGAAATGCTGCAATAGCTCAGGTTTTGAACTAAAGGTTTTTATTAATTTCAGCAAAGGCAGCAGACCACTACAACATTTACAGAACCGCTGTAATAGGCCTTTATTAAGTTTTTAGCCTTTTACTTCAGCAACTACAGCATTTCAGAACTGCTGTAATAGCCTTTTTATTAGTTTTTTAGTTCATTTACAGAAACCATAGCATTTTTGAATGCTATTAAAAGTATTTTCCAGATTTTAGTGTATTTCCAACAAATAATAAACTTTAATTTAAACCCTTTAAACATTATAAAAATCATATTTTAACATTCAAAAATGTTTATTAACATCTTTTTAACATATGATTTTTATAAAATAAATTTCTTATAAATAAATCAAAATTTTCAATAAATAATTTACTCAACAAATTCAAGTGTATAATTTCCATTCCTTCACATATGCAATTTATTAACACTTACATTTTTAAATTTCCATTTCACAAATTAAACTAAATTTCCAATTGATTTCATTTAACTAAAACCTTTAGTTAAACCAAATTTCACATTTCCAAGTCAAGTTGTATTTTAAAATTACACATTTAAGCATTCATTTATTTAACCATTTAAATTCATAGAAAAACCAATAATACTTTAATAAATCACTTAAATTCAAATTTAAATCAAATTATCAGATTTACCATTTTCCAAATTAAATTAAATTTCCATTTTATTTATATAACTTAAAGAAAATTTTTGACCAAAATTCCAAATTTCCAAACTTAAGTTATATTTCAAAAATCCAATTTAACCATTCATTAATTACATTTTTAACTCATAGAAAAAAAAATCATAATTTCTTTATTTCAAAACATTTCAAATCTATTTAAATCAAATTTCATAAATTTATATTTTTAAAATACATAAAAATATCCAAAACACTTTATAAAATAACCATATGCCTGTATATATAGTTTTCTAACCTAGGTCAAGTGATACAGATATATATCATTTCAATCCGCAGTTTAAAAAGAAAAATCCAGGTTCTATCATTTCAAACCCACAATCCCAAGTTAAAATAAATGAATAAAAAACGTTCAGGCCTATCATTTCAGCCCATAACCATTTTTCCCTATTCTAAAGTCCGTTCGGGTATGTATCATTTCAACCCATAGTGAACCTAATCTACAGGGAACTTGCAGTGTGATAAAAAGATATAAATAAACAGTTAACAACATATAATAGTAACAGATAAGATGACATGTAAATTAATAGGTTTAACATCATATATAAATAATCACAGGTAGTTATAACATCATATATAATTCTACACATTCAGTTGTTGTTGCTTCACAATTGCATAAGTATAAAATGTCGTGTGAGATTTACTCACCTCTTTTGCTGGAGATATGAATACAAATGACACAACGAATTCCAGAACACGATGACAAGACTACAAACTTGAGTGGATAGTGAGATCCAAGCTATAGATCATGTGCTACAACCCAAAACAAAACCAAATAAATTTAAAATTGAATACAACGTTGAATTTAAATAACTTTGAAATGAAAAACAATTTCAACAGACAAACTTTTGCCTTGCTTTCTACATATGTATGCACGGCATAGGGGTGCATTTGGTCAGGTTTTGGTATGACTTTGGCTCAGGTTTGGGTCCTATAAGGCACGGCTATAAGGTGATGAAGTGGGTAGGAGTTACAATGTAGAGAATATAAAAGGTTAAGGCATATATATGAGTTTTGGTGCACCACAAGGCTTGGCCACATGCATTGTTTGGCTCGGTCATTCATGTTGCAGATCTGGACAGTAGCTAAGATGATCGGTGGTGGTCATATCAAGATGGTGGTGGTGGCCAAGGTGATGGATGAAGGTATGTTGCAACTAGTGGTGGCTATGCATGTTTTCAAGAGGATGTTGCCATGTTTTGTGGAGTTTTTGTGGTGTTAACATCCAAAGCAAGTCACGGCCAGAAGTAAACAAGTGTAGGGAAGGGTGGTGAGGCCGTGGATGATGGTGGTGCTAGTCGTGGAGGTGGTGGAGGAGCCATGGCCGATCAACACTATGATGAAGCAAGGCAAAATATTAATAAAACAAGAAGAAAAGTAAGAAAATAAGAGACCATTACCAAGCTTTTTCCTTAGCCGTGAATGAAATGAGGAAGAATAATAATTTTTTCATGTGAAAGTGAGATAAAACTCATGGCTAAACAATGCAGTATACGGCCAAAAAGCAAGTAATGAGAAGGTTGTGGAAAATGAAGAGTCTAGCAGATGAAAAGTCACAAAATTTAATGCTTAAGTCCTTTCAAATTTCCACTTTCTTTTAATTAAATAAAACAAATAAAATTTCAGTAATTTGACTTTAAAAACCGAAACAAAGTAATATAAAATAAAAATTAATAATAAACTTTAAAGAAAATGGAAAAAGAATTAAAGAAATTGCTTAAAATTCAAAACAGGGTTCAAAAATTACAATTAAATCATCATTGGCACTGGAAAAATATCTACTTCATTTAAAAAATATTCTAAATAAAAATTTTGAAATAAAATAATTTCTTTAAACATATTCAGAGTGAAATAAATAATTAAATTTAGAGAAATTAGAAAAATAATTAAAGAAAATTGTTTAAAAATTGGAATCAGGACATGAAAATTACAAATAAAATACCATTGGCTCTAGAAAATTTCTGTTTCACTTTAAACCAAATAAAATGTCAAATAAATAAAATAAATGAGGAAAAAAATAAAGTGGAAATGAGAATAAAATTATATCTTGAGAAAATAGGAAAATAAATAAAGAATTCCTTAAATTAATTGAAGTTGGAAATTAGAAATTGTAAAAAAAATACAACTGACACTGGAAAATGTCAATTACACTTTGTAAAATGTTTTAAAACCAAAATATATACAATACATGTTATTTACCCATATAAACATAAATTAGAACATTACATGACCAAATAAAATATTATTTATATAATTTAAAATAAATAATTTTATTAAATACAGCAAATTTCACACAATAGTTAAAAAGGCACAACTTTCACATTATAAATCAGATTTCAACAAAACGAAAAGCAATGTTCTTAAAATTTTATTTAATTTCATGATAAAAGATAAAATTCAAATTTTAAAACTTTCAAATTTTAAATTTAAACGTCAAAGTTGACTATATTAACCAAAATACACTTTTTTGTAAAATATTCTATTTAATCATGTTTGGAATTCTAATTCACATCAAAATCAAAGTTTATATTTGAAATAACAAAATTATCTAAATTAAATAAATAAAATAAAGTAAAATCAAAATTCAATTAAAATAATTACAAAATAGAGGGTCGTTACAGTAGTGGATGGTCGAACTCTATTTTTAGCGAGCTTGCACTCTCATGTCGTTTTCAGGCCAGAGTTTATGGAATACTGAGCGGTCAAACTGCACTCATCTATTTCTTTATACTCATATCTGCACTCTGGGGATAAGATTTAGCTAGTGGGTGGTCGGGTTGCACCCTTTTATCTCGTTTATGCTCACATTTGGACTCCAAGGGCGAGTGTCATTTCATAGATACTCGTCACACTTGTTTAGCATTTATACCGATATCCACACTCTAGGGACGTGAGTTATTTGGAAAACTGTCGAGTTTAGTTTTCTTTAATCAATCATTCGGCTCTCAAGTATGGGGTTTAATTCAATAAGTAACCGGTCGAATCTCAACACTGCAATAATTTGGACTTTTAATAGCATTTAAAAAACGTCATTAAAGACTTTTATAGCGTTTTTATGAACGTTGTATATACCACATGTTGTTATAGGTCTGTGACCTATGATAGGAACACCAAAAACGCTATAAATGATTTTTTTTGACAACGTTGGGAAAATAATGTAAATTATTTTAATGGCGTCTTTGCACGCGCTATAAAAAACATGTTATAAATAGGAAATGTTATTACACGGCAAGAATAAAATGCTATAAAAAGTTCCTAACAATAGCATTTTACCCACGCTGTCAAAATTCTCTTAATAATAGAGTTTTTGGGCTACTATTAACAGTTGCATATTAATGCGCTTTAAATACGCTATTGTTACCTTTTTAGCATTTTTTAATGTCATTATCTTGTTGCATAAGATTTTCTATGCTTCTTTTTGACGTTTCAATGCATATATGTACAACGAATTTAAATATCACTAAGATCACATTTGATTACCAATACGTTATATGTAAACAAATATAGTTACACCAAAACAACATGTGTTTATTATATTTCATAACTATGTATGAAGATTACCAATGCAAGTAAACAAAACTAATATTATACGCAAGCAATCTTACCAAAACGATACATAGAAGTATTCAAACACTAAAGATACCACGACACTATATATTACTTCAAAATCACATTGTTGCTACTTGTTAGCACCAAATGTATTAGTTACTTGTAAGAAAAAGTTCAATAATTAGTGTAATAGACATGATTCATGAGAAATATGCATATAGAGTGACACTTTTGAACAACATTATATGATGTTTATGAACTTATTCAATTCTAAACCACTATTGTATTTTAACGAGTACATATACCATTAATCTTTTAAAACTTGTTTAGTTTTATAAAACTTGATTTATTTCTATAATATCAGTTTAATTTTTGGCAACTTAATTAACTTAGCAAAATCTTTATGATACTTAATAAATTCTACAGAAACTTTGTTAATTTAGTTAAATTTTTGTAAAACACAATTTTTTTTATAAAACTTGGATAAATTTTGCAAATTTAATTAATTTCACTACAACAAACTGGACCTTTAATAGCGTTTTTGACTATATTGTATAACAACATGCCATTATAGGTCAGAAACATACAATAGAAATACTAAAAACGCTGGAAAGTAAGTTTTGATAGCATTTGACAGATGTTAGTAATACATTTTATAATCTTTGTGTTGATGAGCTAGATTGCTATTCTTAGCGTTCGTCTTCTTTTATCAAATATATTTACTAGCGGTAATCACATGCAATAATAAACTTTTAATAGCCCTCTTTCCATTGCCGTGACTACTTTTTGCGGCATTTCAGTTGTTGCCATAGTGTTTTTTTACAGCGTTTATTATGATGCTCTTAGTGTTATTTTATAACGGTTTTATGTACATTGTAAACGCTTCTTCATTTTAAGAACCCTTTTTATTGCATTACTTAAAGGCTGTTGAATTTTTCACAGCTTTTCATGAAAGCTATTGAATGTTTTTACAACGTTTCAAAAACGCTGTATAGAGTCCAGTTCATAATCAACATATATAGCAGGTTACAGCCCTATTTTATATACATCACAACAGTTATCTTAAACACATACATTTCATAATCAACATATTATATTAATCATAGCTAATAATCAACATGTAATATTATATAACAAACATATGCAATATTCTTACATCAAAACATATAATGCATCCATAGTATTTCACAAGGTAGAACAAGTAGCAGCTAATGGCCAAAAGTAGTAATAAATATGAGCATACAAACCAAAAATGTAGTTCTGCCATCAAAAGTGACTTCAAATCCATAACTTTTTACGGGATATTACTACTTTTTTGCATCAAATATATCTACCCACATGTAAAGTAAAAGTTCTTTAGTTATGCATACTTAATTAGAATTAAAAGACTGAAACATTGAGTAGCTAGTTCTCAAGTTATTTTAAGCTTTAAAATAACTCATTATCATATAGATGATTATATACCTTTAAAGTCTAGCAAATCTTTAGTCAGTGGTATATGTTTATGTATATTAACTTTAAAAATATATTAGCAAAGTAAGAGCATGCAAGAAGAAAAGAACTTCCATGGACCTATCAATTATTTGCAAGTTAATTTCACAGATAGAAAAAGACACATGATATAAAGGATAGAAGTTCAAAGGAGCAATCAATTTACGTAGCCCTATTATGGTGTCTAACTATTACTAACCACATGCACATAATTCCAAATGACTTGAATATATCCACAGAGTTTCAATTTAAATAAGAGCTTCAAATTATAACTTCGCATCATAAATTTGCAACTGTATTATGCTAGCTTTTGTTTTCTTCTCATGTATCATATATGTTTTTCGATCAAATTTTGAAAATCAGTTCCCGTTAAAAGATGATTGATTAAACGAGGTGGAAATTGGAACCAAACTAAAAAAACAAGATCGAACTTAACTTCCACCCTACATAAGCATATTCACATACTGTAGCAAAACTATGAATTTTGGTAATTTGAATTAACAAATATATTAGAAACCTAGCACATGGTGTTGAATGATATTTCTGGATACAAAGTAATCTAAATCATATCAACATTATGATGACTAAAGGCCACATTTATTATTGTTTTCCTTATAAAATTTGTTTGAATTCAACCAAGCAATCACCAACTATTTTTCCATAGGATAGAAAAATTATATGCATAAAGTTTATCCAAAAAATTAATTCAAGTCTTATCCAAAAGTTTAAAATAGCACGAGCTACCATCTAGAAGTCCACATTTATTATCGAAACAAATAACTTCCATTTACCACTGGATATAAATTGTGATCTTTTTAGTAAGAATATCTGTTTTAGAAATTGCTTTGAAAAAATTATCATTGGATAGAGAAATTTTCTTAGATATCGTAAAGAATTATGTCAAAATTATCTTATGAGATTTTCCTTTCAATACCTCAAACTTGTTGTTACATGTTCTTAGATCTTGTTTTACCTTTTTCTGCTTCAAGTTTCTATAGTCTGTTATTATCCCAAGTTCCCAACCTGCTAGCAATGTGAACAAATTTGATGATCCAAAGAGCATTTATTAAAATGATTTGGTTCTTAATTCAGTTTAACATCTTCAGTCTATTTTATTCTATGCTGCATGAATATAACAATCCATTATCTTCTTTACAAATTTATTTCATTCATTACGATGGCATCAAAGTGCACCAAGGATAACAAAATTTTGACCTGGATGATGTTTTTCAACCCGGTTACATATTAAAAACCAATTCAAGCAGATATTGGAAGAAAATTATTCGAAAAAGCATGATACTTGCTATTTTCTTAATGCGACCCTATTGTATATCTTATTTCATTGCTTGACGTACATATAAAAAGAAAAAATCATTTAAATTTTATCAGTAGCTTTTGCAAAGGGAATGTTTTTAATCCGAACACTGCCCACATTCGAATGGAATATTAGGAAATTTTGATCATGAGACCTAAAGTGTTATTTCATTAAAAAAGTTTGTTATGGGTCACAATTTTCTGCCCTTATGGTTCTCTAGCAACGAATAGACTTTGTAATCAGACTCTTTTAGCCCCCTTAGAGCTTTTTAGTTTGAAAACAATATTTGATTAAGTTTAGTCTCAGGAAATTTGGATTTTTTGTCACTACCATTTTAGCCTCAGGAAATTTAGTAAAACAATATGCTTTTTAGCCTCAGGAAATTTAGTCACCATCATTTCTACCTTTTTCTTTTGTTTAAACTGTTGTTACAAACAAACCAGTTGAATTTTTTTTGTATAGTTTAGTTTAGCAGGTCATTCAACCAAATATCCTAAGAAATACAACGTGGTCAATGCACAACACAAAATTATGACTTTGGATCAGTTTCTTTATAAGAAATCAGTAGGTCATAATTTAATTTATTTTGGCATTGAGTAGGTTTTTGCTGGGTCAATCAATCCAACACAGTTTACGTCTTGACAACCAAAATATATAGGTTAAATGCTAATTCCCACTGATAGCAGAATGTCCTTAACTACATAAGCTCTCAGCCGGCCGTGGATTGTATTTAATAATCGATGAATTAGACGAAGATTTTTAAAAGACTGGCTTGACTAATTGTATACATCTTCTTTATTTTCACATAAGTTATGCATCATACGCTAACACGTAATACATAGGTTAGCATATTATTATTTATTACGGTACAATTTAAGATTTGAAGTTTTGAACTACTTTGAGTGATATTTAAACAAAATAAGTACATAAAATGATATGAAATTGATCGAACATAATAAAATTAACAATAGACATAACAAATTAAGTGTAAAAAAGCATAAGACTGACTTGCGTCTTGCTGCATTTTTTAATTAACTACCTTACCCACTATAAAAGATTTTTTGATATACGCAACTATGCTAGATTTTATGAAATGGAATAATTGAAAAATAATCTAGCCTATAAATAATATTTCAAGAGGTGTTATTATAAATCAACCATACAGGCAGCCACACATACTATCTGCATTGCTGTAAAACCAAGCCTCAAAGACAATTTTAAAAGACAATTATATTTGAAGAAAATGCCTGCAGGATTTTAATTTAAGTGCAGGCTGCAAAATTAAAATTTTAAAAGGTTTGTTCGTTCAAATTCCTGGTAGCTAGATGATTTTAAGGATTTTCAATTAGACATCAAGAAAGTTAAGGCGACCAATCGTCGAAGCTAGATCCCTTAAGACTTGGTAGTATAAATACTATGTTTGATATACTTCTTGGCAAACTTGATATTTTAATTAAAGTGATTGCAATTGTGTTTTGCAAAGATTCTTCCTATGTTGATGGATAACTCCAAATATCCTATCTTATTGACTAAGCTACTTATATTTAACACTTTTTATTAACAAAAATTCCGCATATAACATTTTGGAAGTGTCAAAAGAAGAAATGTTACAAATTTTGTAGCTTATTTTTGTGATTTCAATAGAATGAGATTTATCTCTATCAAGATTAATTGACAAATACAAAAGATGATAGCATGCATAAAGAAAATTATTCCAATACTCAGTATAGAGGTTCTTAAAATGGAAGTATTGATGAAGGGTTATAGAGAAGCCATATATTCAGGTGAGTTTTTGTTATTAATACCCTGATAAAATTATTATATTATCATAACGATGGTACCAATTTTCTATATATAAGTGTTACATTTAGCATTAGACATAAATTTAGTCACATGTCAAACTAAGACTACAAAAACTGAAATATGTATGTTTAATTATTCCAATCTGGTGTGAGGGTAAATTAAGAAATAGAAAAAAAGATGCCCATTGGGGTACGCATGTCGAATCACCTTAGTGTGCACGTAGATGCACGTAGACAAAAAGGAATGAGATAGGGAAAAGGACTTTTGAAGCTCAATAGTAAAATTGACAATTGATCACTACTGCATTCACCTCCAACCAATTAATAAATTGGGAACAAATGCACCTCAAATGTTATCTAGCTTGTGTTTCATGTTTTTTAGTTTGGACTTCTTCGTCGCATTCCTATTTGTTAATTTTATTATGCTTAATTAAATTCATATTAATTTTGTGCCTATTTTGTTTAAATTTCTCTCAAAGTAATTCAAGATATCAAATCTTAAACTGTACTGTAACAAATAATAATATTCTATTTGTATACATCTTCTTTATATAGCTAATCACTAAATTTTACATGGATAAAGGATTGGATATGGTAACTGAAATTATGTTATCTGATTTTTCATTAGCATGTGAACCATCATTTGTAATTCTAAAATTTTGGTTTGCATTTGTACTGTTTGTCTATCCCTAACATGTGACCAAATTGCCTTAGTGAATGTCATGCCCCTTTTCATTTCTCTCAATCATCCAGATCTATCTGGTCCTAATACATGCGATAGCGTATCTTTTTCATAATTGATTATTGAGTTAGAATGTGATCCATCATGTTTTTTATCTTTTCCTATAGTTGATATTATATGCTAATATCACACTATCTCACTATCAGACAATTTCCAGTATAATAAAAATTTAAAAGTACTTACAATAATATCTGTAGTAGCGATGTTCACTGGTTTGCCATCTTTTCTAGTACAAAATTTGACCCAAAATTCAAATCTAGGATGGGATATGGATCGTTACACTTCTCTTTCTACATTCAAAAGATCATTAAAACAACAAATCAAATTTGCTAACTAGTTAATAAATATTATAGTAAATAGTTAACTTTTCTTACTAAATATTCAGCCAATCGAGCCATTCCTTTATGAATGCATGTGTGGCATCTGATCGCATCTAATAGCTTTGAATTTATCACCGACTATTTGAAATGTTCAAAACACACAAGATTCTTTAGAAAATTAACATCACAATTCACAACAGATAAGCACAAACCATTATTTTGTAAATGCGAACATTTTCTTTATATTGGTAGCTAAAACTTAATTGGGAATGGATCACACATGCTCTCTAAAACATTAAAACTGTAATCTAATAAAGTTAATAAAATCCAAAAGTGATAAGTATTGCTTTTTAATTTTTTTTTTGATATTTGAATGTGTTTATAAACTATAGAGAGATAAATGTAGTATGACTGCTTTACCTTAAACTCCAGAGTTGTTTTCAACTTAATAAACTTCTTTCACTCCGTCATGGTTTTGATGTTATCAGGTTTCCGCTGTAGTCTCTCCTTTTCATTCTTTGCATATACTATTTTGCAAACTAGTATGCTTTTTGAAGATCTAAAATTACATCTCATTTGCTGAAATATGGGCACTTTTTACCATTCGTCGTCCAATTTAAATCTTGCCTACAATATTTATTAATTAAAACAATTGAGAAATTGTTCTGTGTTATCAAAACTGATAAGTATAGACTGAGATATCAAATTAATAACCAGTAAATATAGGATAACTAAGATATCAAAATTGATATCTACACTGCAAAATTTCTTTAGAGGGGATGAAGAGGAGTTGGATGTGAAGAAGGCCGCTTCAGCTGTAAGTTTATGAAGTTTTATATGCTATTGATGAGTTTGTATACAACCCATATTGATTTGGTTAAAAGTGTATTTTGTTCTGCTTTCTTGATCTTTTGAATAACAAGGTTTGTATTGTTGATAAATTTTGTATGATTAATCTAGAGTAAAATAAGAAAGTTCATGAGAGATATGCAAACACATATGCATGGGCAGTTCCTATGTAAGGAGCAAATCAAAAGGTTGATGATTTGAAATTTACCACAGATCCTGCAATACAGAGACCTTAACATGCAAAACTTTCCTATATTTGCACCAACATATGGTAAAGGTAATAGACTTTTTTTTTTGGAAATTGGTACTTTATTAACAATAGAAAGAGACATATATTTCCATGATATGCCTCATTAAAACCTTGCAATCCCCCTAACCTAAACGGGTGCCTTACAAAGAAAAAGAGTACATATCATTTCCATATTTTAACATTACAAAATCATATCGACAGAAAAAAGTTGATGAACAAATGGAGGAGTAAACTAACACAAGACGCACTCAAAACCATCCGTAATATCCCCTTGATCGTTAGACACTAAAACAAACGTATTGAAAGGTAATAGAGTTACTACAAAGATGCATGCCTCTAGTTTAATTTCTGCAGCTGTCCCTTTTATGTCAGTTATAGTCTGGCATGTTAGTCTAGTAAATTCTTGACGTCAAAGATGTTAAACAGATAATATTATACTTTGATCATTAACTAATCAATGTGATGAATTTGATCCGCTTCTAGTCAATTCCCATACTTCCTGTTATTGGCGGAAAAGCAGGTCCTTCTTTCAGATGCAATAAATGACTAGAGAAGTCCTTTAATCATGCAAACAGTGAAGAGTGTACAACTTCTCATTTCTCAAAGCCTAACATATATTAACCTGGAATGAGCAAATTTTTTGTTGGTATCCCTAAACCAATGCTTTAGCATATGTGCCAATATTTCAACGCAGTACAGTGAACAACCAACTAAAAATTCAAGTATACGTGAGTAAAGATGTATGTATTTTTAATTATAGACTCTATAATTTTGATATAGCAAAGAAAACGATTATCACTCATTAATAAATATCCAGCAGTCTTGTATTGAATATATTTTAACCAGCTAAATGGCTAATTGTAGAACAAGACAACATCAACAAAATGAAAGCAGCTCATCTAAGCTAATGTAAGCAAACATTTCATCCTAGAATTCACGTTATGAATCAACCAGCATCAACACTCAACAGGAAACAAATGCATCTCGCCCTCAGTAAGAAGAAGCCATAACACAAAGCAAAAAAAACCAACAGCAAAACTCCTCGCTTCATTTCACTATCCCACCACCAAAATCTAATGCACTTTAGTGCGATCATCAAAATCACAACCCCAAATTTACAAACAAACTCAAACTGCATAAAAATTCACACCTCAAACTTTCAACATATTAGGCCAAAGCACCTTGAACTTCTCCTACCCAACCCACCCTAAACTTCCAGTTCTTAACAAAACTTCACATCCCAAAATTATTGCACATTTTATGCATATCATATATATTGGACAACACTGTTCTCATTACAATAACCAACCCCTCCAAAATCTTCTATGTTTGAAACCAACCCACCATCCTTTGCCAAATTATCAACTACTTCCACACCCTAACATACCTTTTCATAACCATCCCTAGCCCAAACAGAGCCAACACCAAAACAACCGTCCCTTGTAGAAACATTTTTCCTATTTTGAAACACATCATATTTCCCTATTTTCCTATTTAGATACCGAAGGTCAAGAGATTATGATTCAACAAAGATATGGACCCCTGATGGCTATTGGCAAATACAACCGAAATTAGAAACTAAAGAAGAAAACTTTAGGAAAAAACTTGCAGAGATTTGAGTTTTAATTTCAACCATCATTGCATTCTAGTGTAGCGAGTAAATACAGTTTTCAATGAGTAAATACATGGATGATTACCGAAACGAAGGAAGAAGAAGAGGGTGGTTCAGGTGGCTTGTCTGAACCTGTTACAACCCTGTTGTGAACAAACACCAATCGATGATTAACACTCAACCAATAGAAAGAGAACACATTAGAGTATCATTGAAGCAAGTGTAGAAACAGGGAAGGATGAACAAGGAGTACGAAGTAGTAGGAATTGTTAATAAGGTTACACACATCATCTGTTCTACATGTATAATACTTGACATAAGATGATGGCTTGCTTCAACGTTTGTTAAACTAAATTCAGTAGCCTCAAAATTCTTTACGTCCATACAGGCACCTAAACCAATACACATCTACCAGTCCTTAGACATCTTCTTCACACCAGTTCGAAATGAATAGTCCTCTCAACAGTCTTGAACATAAAACTATTTGAGCTAGAACAAATAGATGAATCTTCCTAAAGCATAAAACTGTAGAATAACTCTTGATTATAACTTGATTTTAATCATAGAGTAACAGAGACAAATCTCTATCCCTCACCGAATCATTTTCACCACAATTCAAAAATAGACCCACCATGTTCCTCACCATTAGACCTAACAAAAGGATCTTCCTCGTCCATATCATGGAAAAGGTATTCACCTTTCTCTTAACTTTCAATATCTAAGTTATAAACAATACACAAAGCCAAAAACCCAACAGCTCAACTCCTTGCTTCATTTCACTATTCTTATCACCACAACCTAATCCACTTTCATGTGATCATCAAACTCACAACCCCATGTTTACAAACAAACTCAAACTACCCAACCCATCCTGAACTTTCAGTTCGAAAAGACTTCACCCTTAAGGTAAAAGGTGGCCAAATAGTGGCTTTGGTAGAGTTGTAACTATCAAAAGCAACAGTCAACATTTTGTAAATGAACTTACACCTTTTAGGTGAGAAATTACGATCATATAGCTCAATACTCATATCAATTGAATGCATTATTAAATTAAGGTTAGACAGTAGGGAATGCACGAGGAGAGAACACACATCAGGATTTTTTTTACTTTCAATCAAAGATAAGGATTTGTGACTGTGTGGATTCATTGAATATTTCACAGCGTATTCATTAAGCTTTGGGTACCTATCTGCAAAATTAATATAATTATGATATCAAGTGTTCTAGGATTTCTCCTCATTCAATACGATAAACAGTAATACCAAGTAAGCACTATATAGTCACTAACTGCTAACCTTGAGACACTTCTTATTTCTCAAACTGTTTTGCAGCAAGAAGTAGAGATGGTGATAACTGTTTTGTATTTTGGAATCTCCATTACAATTATCAATATCACATTTTAAATATTTTATTTTCTTTGCCACCCTTCAGTTGTATCTTTATGTTTTTCAGAACTACCGTCGCATGTCTTTGTGCAAGAAAGCCTTGTTTTAGCTCCTTCCCATGCAATATCATAGTATCTACCCTAAAAAATAATATAGAGGTGAGATTTTGACATCAAATCATATTTGTTACTTGTACCTGAGCCATTTACATGGAAAAGTACTAAAAAAATCTCAAGTATCAGGCCGATATTTGATAGAATTATGTGAATTTTGATACTTCTTTTTTGGTTATGATAAACTATGTTGTTGAAAGTGTTTGGTTAAAAAAAGAGAAAAGAAAAGAATCTGCATCACTATCTATCTCACTAGTGCATGCATCATTGTATGAAGATTGAGATGAATGAAACACTTCTAGTGATGAATGTTCATAACTGAAAAAGGAAAACTGATACAAACTTTTAGATGTTATGCCCCAATAATTATTTATTAGGTATTATACGAAGAATTACATTGTGAATGAAAAGTAATATATTAAAAAATGGTTTTGTGGTACCTATTTTACAATTTTGAAATTAAAAATATGGAGAATGATGTTACAATTTTATGGCTTTCTACTTTCTATAATTTATCCGACTGCTTATTGTCGTTTCATTCACATAAAAATTGGTTAAAAGTACAAAGTCGAAATATTTATATGTACCGTATACTATTATATTTAGGGCTTACGAATTAAGAACTTCTTAAACAATGTTTAAGAAATTATAAACTTATTGCTTAGCTTCTGGTGTAAATAGCGTTGTAACATATAATGTAATTTTCCTAATAAATAAATGTGATAGCAGAAAACTTATTGTAACGACCCGCCATTCATCTCTACAGAATGACGCATCATTAATAAGAAAGAAAGGGATAGAAAAGAGAAAGAAAGAGAAGAAAGAAGAAACAACACATCAGAATCAAAACAGCGGAACGAATAAATTATATTAATAACATAAGTGTTACATAATACAACAACAATTATCAGAGATACACAACTTATACAACATATACTAGACAGTTATAAACACCTGTCTAGCTATTACAACTCAATACAACTCACAGACAATACGGAGATACCAAACACAACGGAAAACTAAACATATCTACACGCAGAAGCCTCTTGCTCCATTGCCCCTTCCTAATTCGTCAAAGCTAACCTGAATCCCTTGGCTACTCGTAAAAAATTTGAGTACCCAAGAGTTTAAGAAAACAAAAGATAAACTCTGGGTTAGACATGGGTCTGGTGTGAGTAACAGGTTAAAGTTGCTTAATTTTAAAAACCTTTTTGAAATGAAAAGTATCACGTAAGACTTCCCACACATAAACATGGAAAAGTTTTTACCTTACGCTAACCAAAACATTTGATAGGAAATCCAGTGATATTATAATAGGTCTAGGATTTTCAAGTAAATATGAAATAGCCGAAATTTTTACATTTATTAAATTCCAGCTACTAGCCACAAAAGTGGGTAATACAATCAAAACCGTTGGCTCTTATTGGATTTTGGATTCATACAATGGCAGGGCTACCGGGGTACCGCCCGTCACAGTACATGGCCTAGATCACCGTACCGAGGATCACTCGCAATCCCCTACAACACAAGGCCGGAACCATTCCTTACTAAACAGTTCTGAACAAGACAACCCCGTAGTTGGTGCGCATATCCAACCGCCCACTAAGCCGAAATAAAAAGGGACCTCTAGACAGGGGAAAATCTCGTCCTACTTGGGCATGACCCACTTAGCCTTGCTGTACCTCCTCTGTTTTAGTCATTCCCGGTTGATGAGACTTGAGGGTACGATTACCTTTATAGGACACATCACTTAGAATGCTCATCGTCCACCTGACGATGTTCTGAAAGCATTCAATCCATACAAGTTCGTTCCGGGTTCGAACGAAACCGAAGGCATTATCTCGTTATACTCATTTTGGAATCACTCTCAGAGTTAATGACGATAACCCTTGCACTCTGAATCTTCATCTCGAATCTGAAAGTACTACCCCATCAAACTCATCTCGGAATCACCCTTAGAGTTATACTGACGATTAGTCCTTACACCTCGAGTCTTCACTCTTCACTTGAGATTCACGACCTATCGTTAATTTGGATCGATGTGGTTTTCGGATATCCAAATATGGAAACCCGATCCCGGTCTCATCGAAATCCAAAGCGTGTCTTTTAGGTCTAAGTTGTTTTAGAGTTTAAAACAATTCAATTACATTATCTATATACACACAGATAGATAATTCACAGATTCACAATAGATAATCATCACAACAGATAATCCATATTATCATTATCAAAGATAATCCATATCATAATGCAACCAATGCATCCATATCACACAACATTACTTATCTCATTTCTGAGATTTCAACCATTCAAGGCAACCAATATCATCCAATCATATATAAGCAATGATCTATAATCACGCCATCTATAATTAGTTTAAAATGAATTAAATTAATTACATCATCTCTAATTAATTTACAGTGAATTAAATTAATTACCTATATCAATATAAATCTTGCTTACATACCCATTAATTAATTATAAATTAATTAATTAATTATCCTCTAATTTATCATCTTAATTAATCATCCCTGATTAATTATACTTTAATTACATTCTAGTAATTATCCTTTAATTAATTGCACAAGTTAATTACTCTAAACCAAATATAGTAATTAACCTTTAATTACTTCATTAATTAATTAACTATAATTAATTACATTAAACCTTAATTGATTACAATTAATTAATTACCCTTAATCACTTATTATTGATTAATTAATCTTAATTAATCAATCTTAATTACATCATTAATTATATTAATTAATGATCCTTAATTATATTTAATTAATTATCTTATTTAAATTAATTACATTCAGTAATTAATCTCAATTAAACCAGAATTATTAATCACCTTTGATTAATCACATTCAGTAATTAACTACCCTTAATTACTTATCAAATTAATTACTCCTTAATTAATTTCTTTAATTAATCCCTTGATTAATTATACAAAGTAATTGAATCCAAATTACTTTCATAATTCCATCATTATCCACTAATTACATCCAGCAATTAAAGATAATTACTTCACTGAGTAATTACATTCCATTAATTACATTAAGAAATTATTATCAAACCAACAAGTGATTAAAATTAATTAAACTTAATTAATTAATTTAAACGAATCATAATAAACTCCATTAATTACATTAAGCAATTAATTTCTTAATTACTTTTATTAAGTAATTAACTTAAATAAATTTCACAATTGATTATCATTTAATTAATTAATCTAATTAATTATTAAAAATTAATCATATTAATTTAAATAATCCTTAGTTAATGACATTCATTAACTATTAATCATTCTTTAATTACTTCTCTTAAGTAATTAACTTTCATTAATCATTATTAATTTCAAATTAATTAATCTTTAATATCCAATTAATTAACCCTTAATTATTTAGTTAATTAAGTGTTAACTGTAACTTAATTAATACATAATTACTTGATTAATTAATTATTAATCATTAATTAAATCTAATTAATGATCCTTAATTAGGGATTAATTATCCTTAATTAATTAACTTAAACTTTAGATTGATAATTTAAAGCCCTTAATTACCTTAATTAATTATCCATTCCATTAATAAATAAATTATTCATTTAATTACCTTAATAATTAAAAGAAATTATTAATCAGTAAATTCTAAATTTTGTTTTTAAGATAAAACCTTCCTTATTTATGGTTAAATTATCATTCATAAATACTTTTGCAAATATTTATTTCAATTTCAATTTACATTTTAAATTCAAGTTCTAAAATGAAATTCAATTTATCTTTAACCAAATTAAAAACTTTAAAATCCACATGTTAAAGAATACTTATATAAAAGAAATTTAAAGATTTCAAAGTAAATTCCTTTTTAATTTCAAATCATTAAAGTATACATTAACCTTGAACTTAATTACAATATTTAAATTTATAAACTCTATTTCCAAAACTTAAGATTCAAATCAAATTTGAATTCAAATTTAAAATTCTGATTTAACTCTGTTTAAATCCTCTTTTACATTTTAAACTCCATTTAAATTCAAATTCTTTAATTACACTTTAAACTTCTTAAACACTTTAATATTATTAAGTCAATTTGAATTTAAAAACTCATTTATTTCCAAACTAGATTCAAATTCAACTTGAATCTATTTTTAAACTTAGATTTAAACTTAAATTCAGACTGAAAACTAGATTCAAAACTTTACTTTCATTTAAATCCAGGGTTTTAAATTTTATTTTAAAATTTTAAACAAAACTACAAGTTTCATAACTAAGACCTGTTACCATACTTTAACCCGAGCTACCCTATTCTCTGCTCCGAGTCAACAAGCCAACATCTTTGAGAAAACTACCAAAATCACGAGTAAAAACTCGAGTCACTATTACCTGCACAAACCAAGTTCAACAGAACTTCCAAGATGCACGGTGCGCCTGCACCGTGACTCTGGCCATCTCCGACCATCCACCCAAACTCCAACACAACGCCGATCATTCCCAGTCTCGATCACGATCAACATAATCCATCACGACCACTTAAATCAAAATCGAGCAGCAACCCAAACCTGGAAAACCAAACTGTAACTACTACCCAAAACCTGTCATCGCCCCTTCCTTAAAACACCGACCACCCGAGAGCCACCGCAAACGGCCACACCCTCAACTACATTCCTTCCAGCGATCCCCAAAAGCCCATGTTACTCAATCCACTGAGGAGGCCGAAGCAATCAAAAACATTACCTAGATAAAATTTAGGGTTCCAGACAAGAAATCAACACCACAGCCACCACGATGAAGTTCATCGACACCCAGTATTTTTCCCTTAATCCATGCTCACTTCCCAATCAATACCGAAGATTACAACATCCAAAATTGTAGAGATTACCAGAAATCCCTTATTTTTCCTTTTCTGTTCATTTCAGAACTGCACCCATCCCTCATTTTTAAAATTTTGGATTTTAATGCTAAAAATCATGATTTTGTTTATACATTCATATCCTAATACTGCATCTAAATTTTTCACAGTTTGAATTTTTAATTTATTCAAAGCATGTACTGATATTTGGTTTAAGAGGGTAACACAGATTTTAACTTAACTTGATTAAATTTTTAAATCTTAGTTTATGATAAATCAATCAACATTTACTTGTAAATTAGGTCCTAACAATAATTTGTACCAAAGAAAAAATTGAATTCAAATTAAAACAAGAACATCTGGGCTATAAACAGAGTAGGAATAGTCATGCATACTCTTACATATATGTATATATATAGCAGGTTCTCACAAATATATTCATCTCATCATCAACAAGCATGCAACCAGATAAAATTTAGATTTTAAAGGTTACTCACTGATTAAATTGGAAGACAGAGCCTTTGAAAACTTTCCTTCTTTCAAATCAGATTGTTGAAACTGCTTTAGGCTTAAATTTTGATCTGCTTCTTTAATTTTTTGTAAACTTTAAATTCTGTTTGTAGTTGCTCCCTGTTTACATTTGCATGCATGCTTTGAAACTCCAGATTCTAGAAATGCAGGTTTGTTTTGAATGCTACAGATTTGCTTGCTTTGATTCAATATGCAGGTTTGTTTGAAGTGGAAAAATGAATTTTCAGGCTTATGAAAGTTGTAGATGGTTTACATGTTACAAATTTACAGGATTTTGAAGATGATTACAAGGTTTTGTTGAAGATGCTTTCAGATTTAAGTTTCAAAGGAAGTGTGTGTTTTTTCTTTGCATTTTAGATTTAGAAACGGAATAAAAAAGAAAGAGGATTTGTTTATATAAAAACTGAAATGCTTATTAATAAAAATAAAAGAAAAACAAAAATAAATGACACTTGTATTCCAATTTTAACACTTGTCAATTTGTAATGTTTATTGATTAACACATGTTTTTAATTTGTATAATGTTTACAGTTGTCTTAAATGTTAATTAGTTATAATTATGTTAATTATTTATATTTAAATGTTAATTAGTTATTTAGTTAATATGTTAATATAAGACAAAAGTGAATCTTTGTTTAATTAATTAGTTAATATCTACTTATTTACATGTAGATAAATTTTGAAATGAATAAATCCAATTATATTTATAAAATAAAGTTTATACAAATATTTTAAAATCAAAACAAATTAAAAATATTTATACCTTAAATTTTCAAAGCTTTGTATTCAAATTCAAATCAAGTTATATATATACATATATAACTCCACAATTAAATTTTGAAAAACAATTATTTTTATTAAAAATCTATTTGTTAAAAACAATGTATTATTATATTTGAAAATAACAAAATTTGATAACTATAAATAATTTATAAAATAAATTGTTTCTTTATTAATAAATTATTTATTTTATCCAACTATATTAAAATAAACCTTATTGTTAATTTTATTTAAATTTAAACTTGAGTTGAAACATATTTTAAACCACTTTAATATTTACCTTATGTATTTAAAATCATATAGTTGTTCATTATCTACTTTTAAAAATCTTAATATCAAATAAATCAATTTAAACAAATTAATTCTTTATCTTATCAATTTAAAACCATATTTTATTTATTAAATAACCTTTTAAAAGTTTAATCTTTAAAATTATATCCAATTTTACCAAAGATATATATATATATATATATAAAACAAGATTTATTTATTTATTAAATTAAAATTATATCTATTTACAATATATACATATCCTATATACATTATAAATAGAAAACAATTTATTAGATTTAAAAAGATAAAATCTATCAATTAAATATTTATTTTATTGGATTATTAAATAAATTCCAATCTTATTTTCAACGATTATCAAATCAATTTAATTTTTAATTCATATTATTAAATTGTTATTGTTTAAAAATTCTGGGTCATCGCACTTATTACTCCTTCCTCGAAAGAGAAAAATTTCTCCTTTAAACTCTAAATATGATACGTGCCTTTTTTCACTATACTTTGCAATATTCATGGACAAAATTGTAATATATTTTCTGTTGTGTTTAAGTACAGTTTTATGTTATAAAAATGAATAATTTTCCATGTTACAGAATATAAAGGTACTTATGGTTCCTCCAAGGTAGAGAAGCAAAATTTCATAGGCAATAGCATGTGGATAGCTTTGTATAAGTATCGAACTCCCCAGTTTAATACTTAATGATAAAACTATATGCTATAATGATAAAAAGCAAGGCAACCAACTATATTTTAGTTGTCATGTCAATAATGGTAAATAACTAAAACGAATTGCATATGAAAAGCACAATACATTTAGAACATGACGAAGACATTTGGAGTACAAGATGTCAAAATTAAGCACATGGAGAGTTAATAGTCCCCACCCTTTGTGCTCGAAATTTACTTGAAAGCAGAAATTACATTCTGTCAGTTTCCTTGGCAAACATAAATTGACAAAGGTCATTGAACACTAGTCTTAAAGATTTATAATCGACATTATGTTTATCTTAACTATATCTTGAACATTCATAATCGATACTATTTTTATTTTGAGATTTAGGCAAAGTAAATGACGTCCACAATGATCAGATTTGAAGCTATATATTAGTTTGGAAAGCATGTGAAGACAAAAGATATTTAGGCTCCTAGAATGCAAGCAAGGTTATGATTCTTTAAACTAAGATGACAATTCAAATCATCCGATTTCATGATTTCAACGTTCCCATCAATACCCTCCTCAAACTTTCTAATTTTTACTAATTTTTTAATGAACAGTGAATATTCAATTTGCACAATTAAATGCATGGGTTAAATAGAAGAAATGGTGACAATTGGACATGGATTTCCTGGAGTATATGACAGACATCAACAAAAACATTAATAAAAGATGAGTATTCGATTTATCAAGCAGGATAACAAATCATTGTTTAAACCAATTATGCCTGCACATATATATGCTCCGACTATCATGAATATCTAAGTTCATTAAAATCATGCCCGCAAAGGTTAAAGCAGCCACAATATAGGTTAACATATTTGAGTATGTAAAAGGTCCTACAACTTGTAAAAGAGTGCACATGAATTCCACATTAACTAAACACAACATATTTTTTTAAAGTAATTCGAGTAGCATAAACTTACAAATACACAACCACCATAAACCATTCATAATGCCACAGGTCCAGCACCTGCAAATGACAAAACAAGTATAATGCTAAAGAAAAATATACTTTGAGTTGATATAACCTAATATCTGTTGAAATAGTAGATGTAACCTAATATCTACCTCATTCTAATTTATTATTTGAGTGTACCTTAATAGCTAGAAAATTATTTCTTTATATATACCACTGTCGGTTTCAAAATTTTAAACTCATGGTTAAATATGTATAATACAAAGCATTTGTCATCAGTTTGTTAGATTTCCTTTAATAGTTAATTCATAGCCCTTGCACTTGTATACAAAAATCCATACTAGCGTGGAAATTTTAATTCTGATTGCATATTAAATCATTCTAAACGAGAACACAACATATCAGGTGTAAGAGATCTCATCTATTGTGCTTCACATTCTCACTATATCTTTATCAGTTTACAGTTCATACATGAATAATTTAGAAGATTTAATGTCATTACATGTTCATCTCCCATAGTTTAACGTTATATATAAGACTATAAGTGCTTCCCCTTGAACTTTATATTTATTTAATCTCGAAACGTACAAAATGAATTCCTCAATTCAAGTTCTTATATTCGTTCTTGATCAAACCTTCTTCCTACTCTAGTCCATTAAAAATGTAACATCCCGCCTTTTCGCACACTTTAAACCGACACACGTGCCAATTCAAAGCATACGCAAGGGCGGATTGTTATGGGGTAAATAAGAAAAAAACAGAGAAGAATTAAAACAAAATAGAATCTCACAGCGGAAGGATAAAATATAATAGTCAATATACAGTTCATGATAACTGTTTACAAAATATTTATTTTACTTATACAATGAATATCAGAGTTACACATACCAATACAATCAATGCAGCGGAAATTTAGAGTGTGGTGCAATACTATAAATAATATAATACGGATTCTTCGTCTTCGTCCTCCAAAGCTAAAATCTTCGATCCTGAAACGCTCGGACTGACCCGAGCGAATTTGAAAAGACAAAAACACTCGAGTCAGACTAAAAGATCTTATGTGAGTTAAATTAACAGAAATAAATATGAGTACAGTAACTCAAGAGATGTTCGGGATTTACATCTCCTAAGGATCCGTTAAACTATTTACTATGTAGTATATTGCGCTATTATAATAGTGTCTATTTATAAAATAAACTTACTTTTTAATAGCGTTAAGGGGTTACCCATATAGCCCTTAACACAAATAATGCCAATAGTCTATACAGTACCGTAATACCTCCTGATCGGGAAGCTACCAGAGGATACTCCATAGGTACGACACAAATAGAAACTCGTAGTAAAGGCTCGGTATGGTAGGTGACACGGCACAACTAGGCAATGCCAGGGTAGATATACCAATTGCTATCCAGGCTGGTGGAAACGCGTAGCCGCAGTTACCGCCCACCTCGGACTAACTCCCCAAAATCAAAATATAGAAGTGGCCACTGAATCAATCCAAAATCAAAGTATAATATCGAAGAGGAGGGTTCGATCAGAGGAATGACCTCATTGGCCTGAGAATCGCTCCTGTTTTAGCCACCTTATGCCAACTCACGGGAGTCGGGTCCACGTATTTACCTTACAGGAAACGTCGCCACCACCTACTTCATTCTGGAATCTCCACCGCGTACACGGTTAGTCAAAGTGGTTTTCGGTATCGACAGAGAGTATGTCCATATCCGATCCCGGTCTCTTTGCCAACCCATCGTTATTATAACACCGCGGTCATTTAAAAATAGGTTATACTTTAAAAATCAGAATAAACATTCCATTTCATAACCATGAATACGATATCATTTCAAAACCCAAAACCATATTTTATCACTTATCCCAAATATAATTCTTTTCCAAAATCATAATGCTTTAACTTCATAACGTCTGAAAATCAAATATTTCAAAGCATAATATTTTAAAAATCATAATTTAAAACCATAACTTCTAAAAACTTGAATGGTTTGTACATTCAACGGTGTATGAATTAAATGGTTTAACTTAAATGTTACTTTGTAAAGAAAATAGTTCTCATGGCTTTACAAATACATTTCTTTATTAAAGTCTAAACCAAAATTTATATTATCTCTCTCAAGTTCCAAAACCACTTCAATTTATTTATATATACGTATATCCATTTTGAGTATCAATATTTCAAACTAAAGTCGGATTTTATGCTTTCAACAAATCAATTGTTCTATTAATTAGTCTTGAATATTCATATAAAATCCATAAATAATAAGACTTCAATTTCTAGTAATAAAATATATATATTTTTCCAATTCAAATTATACTAGAATATTCATTTCAATTTATTTTGGGAAAAATCCAATTATAAATATCATATCTTAAAATTTCCAAACTTAACATTTAAACATATGATATAAATTATTAAACTCCATTTTCTTAATTTTCTTCCATTTTTAATAAAGATTTTTATACACCTTTTAGTTTCAAAATTTTCAACTTCATATGTATATATACATGGAAGAAAAATATTTATACAATATAAAATTTAAGATTATTATAAACCGTATTCCATCCAAACCATAGAAATCACATAAAAATAGTTATATATAGACCGCGGTGCCTGTATAAAATTTTCTATCCTATGGTCAAGTGATACGGATATTTATCATTTCAATCCGCAATTTAAAAGATATAAAAATTTGCGGTTATATATAATTTCAAACCACAATCCCAAATGAAATGAAATATGCACGATAATTTGCAATTTAATGATATCCAGTAAACATCCATTCATCAACATAATCCATCATCCAAATCGCAATCATCAATCAATAACAATATTATTTTTGGTACTACATAACAGGTAATACTGGCAATTTTATTCAAATTAAATTTAACAGCTATTAATCTACAGTCTATATTCAGAAATAAATTATATAACTGTTAACTAGAAGTTCATATACAAATAAATAAATTTTAACTGTAAATTTATACGCAATAAATGAATTAAATTAACAGTTAAATTTAATAAATGCATTTCAACAAATATGAGTGAAATAAACATGCCAAATACTCATAAATAAATTTCTATTCATTTCTAAAATTAATTTAATAAACATAAAAGCTTCTAGTAGTTGTGAGTGGGTTAAAACACTCACCTTTTGAATTTAAATTGAATTCAGATTCAATTTAAACCCAAAAATTTGACAGTCTCCAAATTCATCCAAACTCATGCCAAAACGTCAGAAATTCCGATACGATCCCAGCAAAACAAACCGCGCGTGAATCCGAGCTCGTATGCAAAAGTTATGAAAATTTTAAAAATGGAAAATTCTGGTCCTGGGTCGACTTCGGGTTCGACTTCGGTGCGCCGCCTCAATTCCCCGGTGCTTGCTTGGAGTTTTCGCCAAAACGACCCGGATCGACCAGAGTCATTTTCTTCCTGACGCGAAGTTGCTCTAGGGTTTTCTCCCCTGAAACCCGAAGCGCGACCAGAAGCTGCTGCAGATCTGAAATTTTTTTTTTTTTTTTTTTGAATTTTTTTTTTTGAACTGACTGGATCTAGGGTTGGCCCCCATTGAAGAAGAAGAGAAGCTTGAAGAAGATGAACGTACAGCAAATAGACAATAGAATGGAGCTAGGGTTTATAACTGTATATTTATAGGTAGGGTTGGGTTAGAGTAGATAGACTAGATAGATGAACGTACGAAACAAACTAAGGCCCAAAAAGCCCGTTCTGACCCCGGAACGAAATTTGTCAAACCCATATATCCAGATAGGTATTTTAAAATATTCTGAACGCGATGGAAAAAGTTTCACGTCCAAATTTGATCGTATGAAGAAGTTATGCTGAAAACAAGATTTCCAAATTGATTTTAATAAAATTGATTTTCAAGGCGTTTCGCGTCCGTACGATCAAACGACAGGTCCGATCGATACGAAACTTGAAACCCTATAATAATTCACCGATACGGATCCGATGAAACTGGTTTCATCGAAATCCGAGTCCGTGACCAAAATGGCTATTTTCAATATTCATTAAATAAATTAAATAAATTATAAAAATCCAATTTTTACATCTAAATTCAAAAATTGACCAAATTTCTCCCTTTAAATTTTCTTAATTATTTACTCCAATTCTAAACAATTCAAGTGTCAATACATAGTTGTTCTATTCATCAATTTAGATGTTAATCCTTACTTAAAGGTTAAATTCCAATTTTTAATAAATTCAACATTATACGTTTGATTAAATTTATTAAATTCACTTTCTTTCTATTATTCAAAGTTATTGATGTCAATTTAATGAAACTAACATTGGCTCAATATCTATACATTAAAAATCTCAATTCTAAACTTAGATCTCAACTTATGAAATAGTTAAATAATAAATTCCATCTAAATCTACATCTTCCTACTATCTAAATATTTAGAAAAATTACTTACCACTTTTTATTGTAAATTTCTAAACTAGTAGATTTGTGTCATTTCTAGCCCTCTGGATATTTAATATTAACTAAAAGCAAATTTACATATAATTTCCATCGTCAATTATTTTAGTGAATAAATCTTCAAAGGTTACTGCAATTAATCCCATTAATTGCAATAAATTCTAATAAATTTGACTCTATTTGATTACAACTCACAAATAAATCAATTATTACTCCCTACATAGTTAACGTTTCTTTTACATTCCAATACATTAATATTTACCCAATTTCCATCTTTTATTTGCATAAATTACTGTATTTCAATCTTATTGGAAATTTTGTTAACTTAACACTTGAATAAAACTTAAAACCTCAACTAATTCATTCCACTTCGGTTTCATTCTTAAGATTACACTAATTATTATATTATAAAAATGAAATTTTCCCTTGGTTACATCTTATTTATCCACTTACAAAAATTCCACACTAACTGAAATAATTTAGTGCATAAATTAAAATTGATTAAAATAAACTTAACAAACAAATAGAATAAATACGTACAATAATTATTGTCATAAATCTTTTTATAAGTCTACACATAATTATTACCTTACAATACGTTTTACGTTACTATAAAATTTATACACTCTTCCGTTACCATATTAATAATTACTAAAGTAACGTTCATTCTTAATAACAACGTTATACTATTCAACATATAAAAGGACTCCATTCCCCAAATACATTCATTTATATTTATTCCTTTAAAGTTCTCCTTTATTGACTAGACACATTAATTTAGATTCATTTACATCGAATGCCCTTCTTAGCTATATACTCAATACATGTTAAATCTACATAATTTTTACCCTTTTATTCAAATTGACTTATACCATCAATAACAAAATGTTGCCCTAAATTTAGATTCAATTATATACATTAGATAAATGGGTAAACTTTTGTAGTTATCCCATATATGAAAATATTTTTATGCATACATTTCCACTTACTTACTATGCATTCATTTATTAAATTACTAATTGCCTTAGTCAACTTATCCCCTATTTACTACCAAATTCCAAATTTAATTATAGCTTATCAATACATAAAATTTATATAGGCAAAACAAATTTTATTACTATCTTAAGTCCATTTATTATTGACAACATTCATTAAATTTCCTTATCAACACTTATTGCATTGATTTATTCGGCGGTCACCTTTTATTTAGTTACTATCCATTTTACAATCCAATGTAAGTCTTCCACTATATATTTTATATTAAATGAATTCCATTCTACTTAATCTTTTTATTGATATTCACTAATTCAACCCTTATATCAGTTTCTTATATTTAACTTTAAATCAAATTGTGACAATCTACATTATCCAAATCTATTGTCATAAAATTTTATTGTTACACTAAATTACAACTACTATACCAAATTTCTACATTTATTCTCAATTAGATTAGAAATTATATTAATTCAATTCATTTAATATTATTAATTTAACAGGTCGTTACAAAAAAGGCAGCTTCTGCCTATTCCTAAAAAATGTTTGGATGTTTTCGCTTCCCATGCACCACCACTTGATGATTTATAGAAAACAATTTGAACCATGCAGTTAGCAAAAATAGATACAAAAATGGTAAATTTATGGCCTGAAATTCTGGTTGTTTCAGATAAAAAAAAGAGGCACGGTCCAAAAGAATTTCAATCCATTAACTTTGTACCTCCCCACTCTAAGTTCAGAACTACTATCCTATGAAACTTATTGTCTTTTCCCGGAATGTACAAAAATATGAACAAAATCGATGAAACTTAGTTGCAAATTTATGTCTACATACATATGCATAATACATACATTTTATGTACTCTTTTTCGCAAATTTCTTATCATTAATTTTGAATTTTAACATGCCCAAACTTCCCTTGGATCAATGAACTATTTGCACTATTTTAAGAAAACATTATCATTACAAAGGTTTAGAATCTTTTTATAACCATAAGCACAATATGTTATTTGAAATTTTATCTTCGTAGTGGACTTACTTATAAATTGAAGCTTAGGAAAGCCTTGTGCAAAAGATATATTAAGGATATTTTATGAACATCCTAGAAAATGAGTAATACTTTTATTTGATTAGACCACTCAAAACTTTGGGCATAAATTACATTATTAAAAAATGTAGACAAGGCGGCAACTTACGCTGAAACTTGAAGGAAGAAGTGTACTGGCTGCTGGCGACAATGGCTACCGATTTGCTTCCACTGACGAGCCTATCAACTATAGATGGAACTAGGATTAACGGATCTGAAGGCTATCAATTCTTCCACTAACTCGACTACAATGGAGACGATGGCAACGAGGGCGACTGTGATAGAGATGACTGCAAACGGCGATGAAGTCTACTGGGCGATGGAAATTTTTTTGGAGGAGGAAAATTTGCAATCTAATTTGGATTGAGGATTTAAAATTTGGGAAAGTTTTTTTATTACGAGTATATGAAAGGAAGTGGAAATGGAGGCAAGGAAAATAAATTTAGCGCCTCATGTCTCTCACAGCGTGTGGCTTCGCAATTTACTGCTTAAATTTTGTTTCTAATGGTAAGCAATTAAAAATGCTATACACCAATGCTAATAAAACTAACTTTTCTTGTAGTGTTTAGTCGGATGTTTACAAAACTTGGTTAAATTTTATAATAATTAGTTATATTTTATTAACTTGTCACTTTTATAAACTTAATTTATTTTTGAAAACTTAATAAAAGTTTATAAACTTAGTTATGTTTTATAGACTTGCTAAATTTGTGTAAAACTTAGTTAACTTCTGTAGAAGTTAGTTAACTTTTATAAATTAGGTTGATTTTTATAAGTTCATTTAATTTTTATAAAACTTGGATAACTATGTTAAATTTTATAAACTTAATTATTATTTTATATATTTGCTTACTTTTACAAAATTTTATCAATATTTAGATAATTATTGAATTTATATGCAACTTGTTTAACTTATTTAAATTTTTATACAACTTAGTTAATTTTTATAAATTTATTTTTAGTTTTCTAAAACTTAGTTGAGGTAGAAAATTATTTAGTTTTTATAAAACTTGGTTATCGTAGTTAATTTTTGTAATTTATCTAACTTAGATTAATTTTACAAAATTTAATTAAATTTTTATAAAACATAGTTAGCCTTTTATGAAACTTGGTTAAATTTTACAAACTTAATTAATTTAATCGGATGTTTATAAAACTTGGTCAAGTTTTATAAAACTTAGTTAGATTTTATTAACTTTGTTATTTTTATAAATTTAGTTTATTTTGAAAACCTAAACTTACTTAATTTCTATAAAACTTAGTTAAGTTCTATTTTTTTATAAATTAGGTTAATTATTATAATTTTTTTTTTAAAAAAATGAGATAACTTTGTTAATGTTATATTTTGTTTTAAACACTTTACTAAACAATTGCATGTCGATTGTTATAAACTTATTAATTCTTATAAACTTAGAAATTTTATAAACTTGTTTAATTTTAAAAAACTTAGTCAATTTAGTTAATTATTATAAAACTTAATTAATTTTATAAAAATTAATTAACTTAGTTAATTATTTTAAACTTAGTTAATTTATTATTATTATTATTATTATTATTATTATTATTATTTTATAAACTTAGTTAATTTTGATAAACTTAATAAATTTTTATAAAACTTAGTTAATTTTTATAAAAATCGGATAATTTTGGAAAAATTAGTCAATTTTTATAACAAATTAACAATGATTTCAAAATAGAGAACATGATTTTTTATAAAATCTAAATTTAGTTATCATATTTAATTTTGTAAAGTAGTTAATTTTAATGTAATAAAACTTAGTTAATTTTAATTTTAATTTTAATTTTTATAGTTATTGCAAAAATAACAACTTTCAAACAAACAAAGATGAGAACTAATTTCATTCATGTACTATCAAGTTATAGAATTTATATACGTGCAATAATATTTATGTCGAAAATATATTAATGGTTCTTGTAATTTATTGTCAACGTTTCAACTAAAATCTGAACCAAAAAAGGAGTGTGTATTATATAAGTAATATTCACATTTAGTCTAACCAAATGTTCAAACAAAATGGAGAAACGTAAGTGCTAAAAAATATTATTACCTTTACTTCCAACAATTTTAAGTTCTAAAGATATTAAAAATATCATATGTTTTGAGCATCCTTTTGACCTGCATTGAAAATATAACAAAACATGAGATATATGGATACGTATAATGCTAAATTTTTTAATTCGATGCTCCCTGAGGCAAATACGCCTTAGTTTTGAAGTTGAACCGAGGGAAATACACCTCAGTTTTAATCTAGGTATATTAGCCTTAGCGAAAACTGAACCGAGGCAAGTATGCCTTAGTTAAATCGAGGCATGTTGCCTCAATTATAACTGAGATGGTGCATGTAAAGGCCTGATTTTCCATACCCTTTGAGTCGACAATAAACCACACATGTCCATCCCGAATTGAATGAAAAGACGAAACTTTAAGGGGTGAAAAGATAATAAAGACAGAACAAAATATAACTTGAATGGAATAACATATATTATTCCACAATAGTCTTTATAGTGGAAAACTTTAAAATATATATCAGAGTCTAACCTAAATTCAGCTTGGATGGTTATAAACATCTATCCTTACAAATGTTGACAAACATCAAACAAATATAGCGGATAATAGAATACGTCCATACGTATATGAATATCTCCAGCTCTCCTCTGGAAATTCCAACCATCTTCAACTAATCCTGAAACTACTCGGATCTGATCCGAGTATTGAAAATACCCGGATCGGGCTTGATAAATCAATGTGAGAAAACTCAAATATTAAATGACAGTGTCATATATCAGCCTTGGAAATAAAATCCTTTAAAAAGAAAGAGTATCTCATAAGACCATGTCCACACATAAACATGGACGAATTTTTCCCTTATGATAACTAAAACACTTTTATATCAAAACATTTAATATTATTTTTAATGACATTATTTGAAAATATTTTCAAATAAACTTATTAATCTTAGCCGAAGTTGTCACATTATTAAATTCCAGCATACTAGGCCCTATGATCAAGTCCAAAGGCACTTATTGGAGAGCAAATTCTGTACAAACGACAAGGTAAGGGAATAATTTTCGTACAGTACACCTCTAGAGGGATGCACCTAGAGAGTAGATACTGCCCACCTAAACCAACACAGAACCGGCCTACCCCTTCCTGGATAGTACCGAATATGTCATCGCCTCGGTCGTTACCGACCTTTAACAGGATCCCAAGTTATACATTCACCACATACTTAGACATGTGTAGGGTAATCTAGAAGGGTGATGACATCTCCTAATAGGAGCGACCCACTTAGCCCTGCTGCTTCTACCCTATTTCTGCCATTTTCGGGTTATGAGGCTTGAGGCAACGATTACCTTTTCACATAGCATAAATTCCTTCCACTTTGAATGTCACATACCCATTCCATATTCACATGACTGGTCTCTACCAATATATGACTTCCTGAGCTCGTATGTCTCGAGAAAGGGTGTTAAGCTAAGAGAAGGTGTCTTCTCCACCACCAACCAATATTCATTTTATAGATATCACTCAACGTCATTAGAATGCAAGGTCGGACATTCGTCCATACAAGTTCACTCTAGGACTGAATGAAACCGAAGGTACTTTCCTTGGCCCAATGCTGGACGAGAAGTCCTTGTGGTTCTAAGATTTTTCATAATAAAGAGACCACTGCTACAATAAGCATATCTTTAATCAACAAGTAGTCCTTCGTTATTATTTGTCTCAATATCTTCGTCTTCAACACAACTTCATTCTTCGAACACATGGATTGGTTCAAAGTGGTTTTCGGATAGGAATCGCCCAAATTCGACCCCGGTTCCTTCGAAATCCAATCGTCGAAAAAAAGTGAATATGAGTATACATGATTTATTAAGCCTCTTTTCTCTTTAATTCTTTTGGTTAATTACAAATCTCTTTTTAATCTTAGAGTAATTATAAATTAATTCACTTATTACTTGGGAAAACATTTCCTATTCTCTTACTTATCATCAATCTTGAATTTCTTAACTTTTAAATGGGTCAAAGATAATGTTATTTAAGACATCGTGACTGTAAATCCCAAAATCATTCTTAGAAAACGTTTAGGATCATGGAAATCATTCTAATTTTACTCAACATAAATTTTCGTATTCAACAAGTGCTATGGGTGGAATAACGGTGAGATCACCTTTTAAATTTCATGAATAGAACTGGTTCCCTCTTTGGAATTTAATACCACGTATAAGAAGATTATCTCTATGCAATCCAAGTTGTAGTTTATTCATTTTGGAGATTGCTTAAATTTTGGATAATACTAATCTTCTTTTATTTTGGAAAAACTTAATATATAATCTTTTTAGAGCATTTAGGCTTTCCTTTCGATCTTTTCAACCCCTATCCTAGGAAGAGAAAATGTAGGCCATGTAAGTTCAGGGCATTGGTTGCTCTATTTCTAACCTTAGTTAAACATCATGTTTTATCTTTCCAGATCTCATAGGCGGGACAAATGTACTAGTCGTTTCCGCATACTCAATTATTAGCTTTTACTTTGGAATTAATTAAAAAGATTCCAAATTATCTTTTGAATGCTTATTATCCTTTTAAAAAACATTCATCATTGATTCTAGGAAAAATCGTTAAGTTTAAACTTTCTTTTTTTAAAAGTCATAGAAACGGCAGTAGAAAAGTGTTGCATAAAATGCTTTATAAGCTTATTTGATTCAAACAACTTTTCTAATATTTCAAAATTCATATTTTTCCATTCGAATCTCTGTTAGAATATTAAAATAGATTTATCAATTTTATTCCATATTTTCCCCTAATCAAAAATGTCCATTTAAAATGATTTCTCATTATGGTAACTTAACTACACAAGCGCGATTTTTCTAGAAAATTGATTTGGACATAACTCAAAATCTACAAAACGAAATCTTAATTTTCTTTTTATATTTGAAAATTATGGTTATAATAGATCAGACATTTCTTTTTTGGAAGAAATCCGAGCTATACTTCACTTTATGCACTCATTTGAACTTTTCGGCGTGAAATCGCAAACTGTCGTTACGTGATGCGCCTGTTTTAACTTGATTTACAATATTTGAAATAAATTCTCTAAATTCAATATAATTACTTATAAAAACATTACAAATCATTTTGAATTAATATTTTCACTTTTTTAAAAGTATTTAAAATAGATTTTCACTATTTCCATATTATAATATTATTATATTCCTATTATTTTACTATTAAACTTTAAAATCCAATTCCAATCAACTTTCAATTCTAACTTCAAATTAGAATTAATTAAATTTAGATTTCATATCTAATTTCAATTCTAATTTAAACTTCAACCTTAATCTCAATTTCAATTTTCAAAATCGATTTCAATTTCAATTTTACTATTCATCTCAATTTTAATTTAACTTTCCACTTCAAATCATATTCCAATTTCGAATTTGGTTTCGATTTCGATTTTAATTACACTTCAATTCCAATTTTACTTTATTTTCAAAATTCAAATTTGATTTATTTCACTATGCACAAAAAGGCTTAATAATTCCAACATATACCATATTAACAAAATTGGTCATACTTAACAAAGGGGTTATTTAATCAATAACGAGCATAATTACTTCCAATATTCATCATTAACATAAAATCCATTCTCATAAGATAGTAATTATCAATAAGTGGGTATATTAGCATAAATCTACTATTCATTCAACATATCCAAACAATCAATCAAACATCTATATCATCAAATGGTGATTATCTAACATAAAAATTAAACTAGATAATTAATATAATTCAAATAGCGATGAGAATTTCTCTCTTCGTTTCCACTACGTCAATCTTTACTACGAACTAGTGTGCCTTCCTTACACGTCACAAATTCTTCCGAACCACTTACTTTTTTCTTTCTCTCTCTTTTTTTCTTTATATTTTTTTTATTTTTTCTTCCTTTTTAGCGAGGCCTTAGGTTTTATGGCTCGGGTATGGAGGGTACGACCTTGGAGAGGAAGGTGTGTGGGTTTAGGTGTGGGTAAGTGGAGTGTGGGTCTTGTGTTTGGGTCCTAGGTGGCATGTAAGGGTGTTGGAGGCTTGGGTGGAGGTTAGGCCATGGATAGGTGGAGGGTATGTGGTAGTGGAGTTCGGTAGGGGATGTAGGAGGTAGACAAGTGAGTTTGGATGTGTGTAGAGGGGTGTGGGGGAGGGTATGGCCGAAATAGAGGAGGAGGAGGTGGGAAGCAATGAAAATGGAGGTGAAGAAGATGGAGAAAGTGAAGAAGAAGAGAAGAGTTTGAGTTGTGAGAAATGAAGTGAAAGTGATGTTTATTTATTGGTGAAGTTTTGCATGCAAATTTACCTTTCTATCCTTTGCCATGCTTTAACCTTTAAGCCCTTGATTTATCACCTTAAGGACATGAATTATGGAAGGAAAGGATGGCTCATTAATGTGATTTGAATTTGTCAAATGATTACTCTCTTTTCTTACTTAAACTTTGCATTTTAAAAAAAGACTTTTCTTTGATTTGATTTGCATTAAATGGATTTGTAAGTGTACATTAATGGTAAGCATATATGTCACTAATTCATTTAGTTTGGTATCTTTTCACTTTCCATTTTCTTGAATTCTATGTGTATAAGTTTCATCTTGCATAAGAGAAAAGAAATGTATGTAATGATGTTGTTTTCTTAGCTTACTTATACACTCTTTTGTCAAATCATGCATTAACACCATTTTTATCATTTTCTTTTATTTATTTTATTAAAATAAGATATTTTGATTTATAAGATGTGAACATAAGTTTTATATAGTTTGTAAAATAGTATTATAAAAGTTTCAAAGTGCATATGTTCATACAACATTGCGACGACTTGTTACAGTTGAAAACAACGTTGTTATTGACAAATTTTACAGTCAAAATTTGACATTTTTTCTAAATTATAGTTAGGTAAAACAAACTTAAAATTGATTTACTATTATATTAAATGAATTAAAACAAGTTTATCTAGGTTAAAAATCCTATATCATTAGGGTTAATATGCAAATATTGAATTTTGAAGTTGCGTTGACAAAATGTGTAAAAATTAGAATATTTTGTAAAATGATTATAAACCTGTTTTTAAATCCTTAAATATACTTCTAATATTTTTATTAAGTGATTTTAATATAATTTAACTTTCAAACAAATATTCAGACATATTTATTTAAGCATTTATCTATTTTTAACAAAACTTAACTTTTGTTGGTTGGTTCAAAAATCCAAATTTCATTATTTTTAATTATTAACTATAAGAATAAATAATTTTCTATTATTATTTATTATATATAACTTAATTATTCAAGTTTTTAAACCCTTTTTAATTTAAAATAAACAAAATCCCTCATTTTCGAAGTAACGAAATTATGGGTCATTATAGTGTATGCCTCAGTTTACTGCCTTAGTTAAAAATAAGGCAATAGTGTGTTACCTCAATTTTAACTAAGGCAAATAGCTATTTGCCTTATTTTTAACTGAGGCAGATAGAGTGTTGCCTCAATTTTAACTGAGTCAAATAGTGTGTTGCCTTAGTTTTAAATGAGGTGTTTTGCCTCAGTTTGCACTAGTTAAAACCGAGGTGTGTTGCCTCAGTTATAACTGATGCAAAATGCTTTAGTTTTAAATGAGGAAACACTCCTTATTTTAAAATAAGGAAACACGCCTCAGTATTAACTGGGGCAATGCCTCGGTATTAATTCGGTTAATACTTCCTTAATTATATACACGACCATGGTTTAATGTTTTAGTCATATATACGCGACCACAATACACAGTTTTAATTATGAACATGATAAATATATATAGTTCTTACCTGAGATTTCATAAGATTATTGCGACGACCCAAAATTCTAACCACTGTTAATTAGATAATTAACTGGTTTAAATTATTGAAATATTTGTTTTAATTGGTCAAATAAATAAATTTATGATAATTAAAATATTTGGATATATAAATGGATTAAAAACTATGATAGATATTGAATTATAAAATCTCTGGATATGATAAATTCTATAGAAAAGAAAAATAAATTATATGTATATGTAAACTCCACCATTTGAACTTAAGATAAATGTGCTCATATTTTTATATATAAATATCTATTTATACAATATATACATATGTATGTATGTTGTGAAAAATATTGTGCAGATAAATATATATATATATATATATATATATATATATATGAATGTATAATTTCAAAATGGTAAGATTTCAAAACTTGGTACCATGTACATATGTTATAAAAAAAACATGTGAAAGTAAAATAAATATACATAAGTTAAGATGTACGTAATAAGTGAAATTATACATGTATATGTAAATATATGAACCAATGTGTATGGAAATTGAAAAAGATGTTTAAGTATTTGTTTGTGTATACAGGAATATGAAAGTATATAAGGAAAAAGTAAATATCCATACATAGGTATACATATGTATGTAGTATGTGTATATATGTAAGGATATATATATATGCATGTAAACACTTTGGGGAACATAGTATTAAATGCATATCCTCTCAAGCACATAACACATCAAATCCTCTTTTAAAAAAAATCAAAGTCAAGTCATATAATACATCAAAGCTTTTTTCATATGAAATCAAATCAGGTCAAAGAAGCTCTGATCAAAGAAAAAGAAAAAAATAAAAAATAAAAAGAAAGGTAAAAGGAAGCTTACTATAAAACAAAAGAATGCAACATTTCTTCTCTTATATATACCTCTACCCTGTCTTATTTTTTCATTCATTCAAACTAGCTAAAGTAGAAAAAAAAGAATACTGCCATTATAAACTAAAGAAAATCAAAACAACTCAAGCAACAGGAAGGTCATCAACAAAGCAAGCTAGCAGTTTTTTCAAAAACCATTGTTCTCTGTTTAAAAGATTTCGATGAGTAAAACCTTTAACTAAGATCGTTTTCCTACTAATCTATGAGTATGTTTGAAGAAACAACAGTGTTTGATGAGTTTGCTTAGATAGAAATGGATATATGTATATGTATATGTATATGTATATGTATATGTATATGTATATGTATATGTATATGTATATGTATATGTATATGTATATGTATATGTATATGTATGTATGTATATATGTATGTGTGTGTGTATATCCTGCCATGCTAGCTTTTAGAAAACCCATAGCTCTTCCTCTAAACTGTTATAGAGTATGATAAAAAAAAAGAAATGTTTGTTTTTTGAGTATGCATCGTTTCAAAATTAGTTTTAGTAAATATTGTCCAGTGTAGAGAAATGAAAATGAAATTTATAGTAGGTCAGCCAACATTGTCAGGGAATCAAGTATTTTATTTTGGATTTATAGTTATGTAATCATGTTCGGCATGGAAAATGATGAATTTTGGTGGTCGTTTCATGGTTTTTCGTGGCGTGTATGTCGAGACACAAGGGGGTGAACAGATTTTGGTCATTGACCAAATTTCGACGGTGCCGTTGATGGTGAAGTCAGCGTTTGGCTAGAAGGGAGCACAGAGTGTGACGACCCGAAATTTTTGGATATTTGAATTTGGGATATTTAATTGATTTTAAATATTTGAAAGTTAGTTTAATTTGAATTTCAAATATCACTATTTATTTGGCAATTTAAAATTATTGAATTTAATTATTGAAAGTTGGGTAAAATATTGAATCTTCGGTTTCATGCTCGGTAAAAATATTTCAAAGACTTATAAAATTTATATTAATAGTACCGAAGATAATGAAAGCTTTAGAATTGAATTTGGAAGTGTTTTGTTAAGTTTGGAAAATATATCATATAAATCGTATTTAAAAATTGCCATTCGAGGCACGGCCTCGAAATTCGATGAAACTAGTTTTATTGAATCCGTAATAGTGAATAATTATCGAATTTCAAATTTCGAAGCATTTGGAGTTGTCGTGTGATCGTATGATTTATAAACGGGTTGAAATCTATATCGTAAATTCAATATAATAACTGGATCCAAAGCTATCTTCTCCATACGATCGAATTAGGACTCAAAACCTTTTCCTTTGCATTCGGAATACGGGGTATAACATTATAGACGCCTAGCTGAATACTTCCATAGGAGTTTGAAATTTTAAGTTGCATTTTCGAGATGATTTATATTTAAAATTTAAATATAATTTGATGAGTCAAAATAATTCACATCGAAACTTTCTCTTTTTCATACCATGGCCACTGTCTTCTAGTTCATGCCATCTGTCACCTACACATACCATATGTGTGACGACCCGACTTTCATACCACAGAAAATCGTATCATCATGAAGAAAGAAAGGGATAGAAAAGAGAAAAGAAAGAGAAGAAACAACATTAGAATCTCAACAGCGGAACGAATAAATTATATTAATGACATAAATATTACATAGTATACAACACTAATCAGAGTTACACAGAATTTTCAACACATACTAGACAGTTATAAACACCTGTCTAGTTATACAACTCAATACAATACAAAGAAACTACTCAAAGAAACCAACACAGAGATCACACAGCGGAAACTATATATCTACAATGCAGAGGCCTCCTGCTCCATTGCTCCTCCACAATTCGTCAAAGCTAACTTGAATCCCTTGGATACTCGTAAAAATTTGAGTACCCAAGAGTTTAAGAAAACAGAAGATAAACTCTGGGTCAGACATAGGTCTGACGTGAGTAACAGGTTAAAGCTGCTTAACTTTGAAAAACCTTTGAAAGAAAAGGTATCACGTAAGACTTCCCACACATAAACATGTACAAGTTTTTACCTTACGCTAACCAAAACATTTGATAGGAAATCCAGTGATATTATAATAGGTCTAGGGTTTTCAAGTAAATATGAAATAGCCGAAATTGTTACATCTATTAAATTCCAGCTACTAGCCACAAAAGTGGGTAATACAATCAAAACCGTTGGCACTTATTAGATTTTGGATTCCATCAATGGCAGGGCTACCGGGGTACCGCCCGTCACAGTACGTGGCCTAAATCAACGTACTGAGGATCACTCCCAATCCCCTACAACACAAGACCGGAACCATCCCATACTGGATAGTCCCGAACAAGACAACCCCGCAGTTGGCGTACGTTCCAACCGCCCACATAGCCGAATAAAAAGGAACTTCTAGACAGGGGAAAATCTCATCCTACTTGGGCATGACCCACTTAGCCTTGCTGCACCTCCCCTGTTTTAGCCATTCTCGGTTGATGAGGCTTGATGCTACGATTACCTATAGAGAACACATCTCTTAGAATGCTCATCGTCCACCTGACGATATTCTGAAAGCATTCAATCCATACAAGTTCGTTCCGGGTTCGAATGAGTCCGAAGGCATTATCTCGTTACACTCATTTTGGAATCACCCTCAAAGTTAACGACGATATCCCTTGCACTCTGAATCTTCATCTCGAATTTGAAAGTACTACTCCATCAAACTCATCTCGGAATCACCCTCAGAGTTGTACTGACGAATAGTTCTTACACCTCGAGTCTTCACTCTTCACATGAGATTCACGACCTATCGTAAATTTGGATCGATGTGGTTTTCGGATATCCAAATCTGGAAACCCGATCCCGGTCTCATCGAAATCCAAGCGTATCTTTTATGGACAAGTTATTTTTAAAGGTTTATAAAAATTCAATTATCTATATACGTCCAAATAGATAATCCATAGATTCACAATAGATAATCAATATTATCATCACAACAGATAATCCATATTATCATTATCAAAAGATAATCCAAATCATCATCACAATGCAACCAATGCATCCATATCACTCAACGTTACTTATCTCATCTCTGAGATTCAAACCATTCAAGACAAACAATATCATCCATCCATATAAGAAATGATTAATAATCACACCAAATATAATTAATTTAAAATGAATTAAATTAATTACATCATTTCTAATTAATTTAAAGTGAATTAAATTAATTACTTCATCATTACCAAACTTGCTTACATCACTATTAATTAATCATCAACCAATTATTCATTTTAATTAATCATCCCTGATTAATTAACCTTTAATTACATTTAAGTAATTATCCATTAATTAATTTCTCAAATTAATTATACTTAACCAATTACAGTAATTAATCTTTAAATTACTTCATAAATTAATTAACTATAATTAATTACATTAATTCTTAATTAATTACATTAATTAATTCCTTCATTTATTAATTATTTCTAAATAAATCTATTCTTAATTACATCATTAATTATAATAGTTAATGATTTATAATTACATTTCCTATTTAAATTAATTACATTAAGTAATTAATCTTTATTTAAACCATAATTGTTAATCACCCTTGATTAACTCCATTCAGTAATTAACTACCCTTAATTACTTCACCAAATAAATTAATTACTCCTTAATTAATTATCTCAAATTAATACCTTGATTAATTTACAAAGTAATTATACTCAAATTACTGTCATCAACAAATAACCTTCAATTAATTACATCCAGTAATTACCCATTAATTACTTTCCTAAGTAATTTCTCTTCATTTAATTACATTAAGTAATTATACTCCACAAATCGTCAAATGATTATTCTAAATTAAATAAACTGAATTAATCAACTTAATCTAATCAAATTAAACTCAATTACTTACAATTACTAATTAATTCCTTAATTACTTCCATAAGTAATTATACTTAACAATTTACACAAATGATTATCTTTAAATTAATTAATCTAATTAATTATTAAAAATTAATCACATTAAATAATTATTAAATAATCCTTAGTTAATAACCTTTATTAACTATTAACAATTCATTAATTATTTTTCTAAAGTAATTAACTTATTTTAATCATTATTGATTACAAATTAATTAACCATTAATAATCCATTAATTAACCGCTAATTATTTAATTAATTAAGTGTTAATTGTAACTTAATTAATCCTTTATTACTTGATTAATTAATTACTAATCATTAATTAAAATCTAATCTTATTTAATTAACGATTCTTAAAATTACAAGTTAATTATTCTAAGAATAATTAATCTTAAACTTTTAAGATTAAACCCTTAATTACTTTGAGTAATTATCCATTTCATTAATTTATTAAATAAATTAATTATCCATTTAATTACCCTAATAATTAAATGCATAACAAATCATTAAATTATAATTTAACTTCAACAAGTTTTAAAATCAATTTAAAACCTTTAAATTTACATGATAAATAATACTTTCTCTTATAAAAGAAATTTTACAAGAGTTTAAAACAAATTCCTTTTTAAATTTAAACATTTAAATTTATCATTCAAAATTGTTAAACACTTAAATTTATAAAACTTAAATTTATTTTAAACCAAAGATTCAAACTCATATTTGAATCAGTTTAAACTTTGTTTAAAACATTTCTTTACATTTCAATTTCCAATTTAAATTTAAATTTCTTTAAAACATTTTTAAACAATAAACCCCTTTAAAGTATTTTAAACAAACTTGAATTTAAAAACTTATCATTTCCATCCTAATATTCAAATTAAACTTGAATCCATAATTTAAAATTAGATTTAAAACTTATTTTAAATTCCTGCTTAATAATTTAAATTTTTAGTTTAAATTTGAAAACATAAAGGATTTTTAACCTCTAACCACCTCACTCGAGCTACAATTAAATTATTTGAGCCGAACCTATTCTAGCTTGAACAAACACTAAAACAAACTCGAGTAACCTTCCTATTTGAAAACATTCAAACCAAGTATTGACAGGTTTATACATAAACCTGAAACATCAACACACCTGAGCCCACTCAACCATGACTTCGAGTCCAACAACCCACAACTTCGAGACAATCAACCCCAAGCTTCGAGCAAATCATGAATAAACCCGATACAAACACGAGTACCCATTCTTCCCCAAACCATCAGCTGACACCAAGAACCTCGTGCACCTGCACCAACCCCGCCGTCAATTCCGACCATTCGCGACCACTCGCGCAAGTCGGCGACCATCCTTCAACCTGATCCCGACCATCAAATAAACTGCAGAACCCCAAAATCACAATCGAACTTTCAAGCTTAAATACTGGAACCATGTCGAAACCTGGAAACGCCTCATACTCAAGATTCCGGCCATCATAGATTCCGACCTTCCACCATCACCTTCGACAAGCAACCCACCATCTGTAACAACCCGCATATTTATCGGGTGTATAATTAAATATTTTATTTAAATATAACGTCGTTTGTTGGATTATAGTCCGAAAAGTTACTTTCTGCAAATTGACGAATTGGGTCTCAAGACCACTTCCATTGAGTTCAAAACGTCGTTTGCGATCTTTTTGAGTATAAGATTTGATATGTTTGGAGTAAGTTGATTTTGGCTACTTTTTCTAGTTGGGTTTTGGGTTGGGTTCAGCCAATTTGTTAGTTTAATAACCTAACTCAGCCCATCTCTTTTCATTCACTCATTTTCATTTCTTAAGCTTAAGCAAAACTGAAAATGGTGGAAAGGAAAGGGAATTAGAAACTCCAAGCCCTAGTTCCTCTTGCTAGCTCAAATTCTTGCTCCAAAATCAAAGAGAAGCATTGGTAAGCCTCCTCTTCATCTCCTCTATCTCTTTCTCTCTTCAATCTCAGAAATTCCTACACCTAAACTTAGGAAATACTTGCTTTGATCTTAGATTGAAGCTTGTTGAGTTGAAGTGGAGATTGGTTGGTCTTCTCCTTGCAATTGAGTTCCTTCTTCTTTGTTTTTGGGTTAAAGGTGAGATTTTTATCTCACATCTATGACTATAAGTACCTTTGGTTGTTAGGTATGAATTCCTAACAATTATTCATGTGCATTTGCTTTTGATTTGGGTTGATTCGGTGAAATTGCCAAATTATGATTTTTGAAGCCAAATCTATGAAAATCCTTATATGGTTGATGTTTATGTTGTTCGGAGTGTTTGGGTGTGTCGTTAAGGTTGGGTAGTCGTTTGATGTAAGCCCATAATCAACACGCATTCGATTGCTTTTGATTTGTTTGGCCATAGATGGCCTAGGTTCAGGAAATGCCTGAACAACAGGATTCAGATGTCTGAATCCTCATTTTTAGACGTCTGAATATTATACTGGGAAATTTTATTCCCCAGTATTCAGACGTTTGAATCCAAGTTCCAGACGTCTGAATATGCTAATTTTCAACCAGAAGGGAAATAGGCAAAATAATGCCTGTTTCGGATGTCTGAAAGTTTGGATTCAGACGTATGAATTCTGTTCTGGAAAACAAATTAAATTCCAGATTCAGACGTCTGAATCCCTTCTTTCAGACGTCTGAATATGCTGTCTATTGCCAAATTGCCTTGTTCGCTTAGTTTTTCCAAATTTGATCGGTGCATATTGATTCTAATTAGTTGTTTATGCATATTTGACCTTGATGATTCCTTTTTGAATTCATTCACGGGTTTTATAAATGATTTCTTCAATTCGTATTAAAACGTCACTTCTCCGATTTATAAATTCTATTTAAAACACACACAATTTCGCACTCCGAGCGAAGTGGGAGGAGAACTAAATGATTAGATAAAACGCGTGCAATGAACACATGCGTTCATCTTCTCAGTTAATTCTCAATCTATTCGTTTGAACGTTTTGACCTTTGTGTCTGGTTTACCGATGAGATGAGGTAAACTTTGTACTGCTTTGAGTGTGAAATTAACTAACGGATAGTAAACCGTTTAGTGCGAACGGGTGGTTGTGGGACTCATGTTACCACTTTTCGGATTCCTTTCTGGGAGTTTGTGACACATGTTGCCTTTGGGATAGTGTCTTCGGACTGTCTCCTTCTGGCTTGTTGCCTTTAATATCGCTTTTGGAGTTGGTCCTTTGCCCCGGCTCGAGAGATATTTGGGGTTGTCGGTTACCTTTAGTATTGCTTTCGGAGTGGTTTTCCTTCACCACCGCTCGAGAGATATTGGAGTGGTTTCTTCACCACCGCTCGAGAGATATTGGAGTGGTTTCTTCACCACCGCTTATGAGATATTTGGGTTTGTTGCAATTAAAATATTCTGATGTTTCATTGATATGTATATTCCCTAGGTATCGCCCTTCAGTGTTGGTCTTTTTGAGCCGCATGATGTATAGCGATTACCTTGTGGAACTTGTGTTACCTTCATTGGTATTTGTTATTTGCCTTGTGGCTTGTTTTGGGATATTCCTATCCTTTGTTTCTTTGAGTTGCCAATGATATGAGGCTTGTTATGATATGAATCATCTTTTGTTAGATGATTGAGTTATCTCTTTTAGAGATATTTGTTATACCTTGTAACCTTGCAGGTTTATTGTTGTTCAGTTTATCTAACTGATTTGTTTAGCTAGACTGACCCGTGTATTTTATACTCGGGTCAGACTGAGATGTTTCAGGTTAGGTGCTTTTGGACTTAGCCTATTTTGCTTCCGCATGGACTACTCCGCTAACTTCTTTTTGTCATAGCTTTTTGTGTAGTCCTATTTTGTTGTAACTCTGATATGTATTCTTTTGACTTGTCTGTATATTGTGGTTTGCTATACCACTTGACATGTGTTATTTTGTATACTCTTTTATCAATATATGTGTATACGATGATCTACTGTTCTGTGATGTATATTACATTTGTGTTGTTATATTCTGTTCTGATAGATCCTCCCGCCACCTATGGTTTTGTTTTAAGTATTCATTGGATATGTCGACCTGCTTGGTATGTCTATTGTCGATGTATTCAATAGATAGTTAGAGCAAGGCTATAGATGGTCGCTTCTATCCAGCCTTATTCTCCGTATCAGCAGACGGTATTATCTGATAATACTCTTTGCTAATGTGGGTATAGAGGTGGGGTGTCACAGCTTGGTATCAGAGCCGAGTTCAGGACAAAATATGATAAACACAGAATAGATGCACATATTACGGTACATCAAACTGTATAAGTGATACAAATCTTTGAATCATCATGTCTCTTTATTCCTTTTGTTCCTTGGTGGTAGATAGAATGTGGTAATACGTCTAAGAATGCATTTTGTTCCGTAGTATTCCATATTGAATCATCTACCTTGTGAATAATCTTTCTCTTATCATACTTTCAGCGTATGGCTGGCAGAGGCAAGGGACGACGCTCGGGTGTTGGGCAATCCAGTGGCTCACATCCGGACGGCGTTTATATGTCAGCAGATCAGTTTATGGAGTTGTTTAGGATCACTCAGCCTCTAGCTCCTACTCGTGTATCTCTGCCTCGCAAGTCTACCTTTGCACGCCTGTGCAGTGGTTTTTCTCATCTTGGAGGAAAGCCATTTAAGGGCTCCGAGTCTGTTCTTGAAGTCCAAGCTTGGCTTCGCACGTGCGAGCGTATTTTCTCTCGCATGGATCTTTCTGATCATGATAGGGTTCTTGTAACTTCTAGCTTATTACAAGAGCGTGCCCTTGATTGGTATGAGCTTCTTGTAGCCGAAATTGATGAGTCTACTCTTTCTTGGACTCAGTTTTGGGGATGATTCGAACTCAAGTTCGTTCCTGAATCTGAAAAAGTTTTATTGACCCGTCGCTTTCTTAAGTTGAAGCAAGCGAAGTCTTCTGTTTCTGAGTATGTTGCATCATTCGAGACTTTATCTAAGTATGGTCTTGAATTCATTAGCACTTCTTATAAGAAGAATTTGAAGTTTGTTTCTGGTCTTAAGAAATATCTTAAGAAGTCTTTGTTGCTCCAGCTTAAGCTTTCTTTTGAGGAGTTGGTAGATTCTGCACTTCATCTCGAGACCGTCGAGAAGGAGTGTGATAGTGGTGATGATGTTGAGGTTCGCAAGAACCCCAACAAAAAGCAGTCTCCATTGGATGAGCGGGAATTTTTCCCTTCCAAGAAGAAAAAGCCCGTTGAATCTGATTCTCAGTCTCAGCCTGCTGGAACGCCTTTTATTCGAAGGTGTTTCAATTGTGGTTCTCCTGATCATATGATTCGAGCTTGTCCTAAGCCTCTCTTCTGCCGCTATTGCAAGAAGGAAGGCCATCGTAGTTCCACTTATCCCATTGCTCCGAATAATTCTCCATCTGGCAAGTTAAATGTAACAGATGCTTCTGGAGGTTCTTCTCAAGGATAAGGTATGTTTCCATCTATTTTGGTAGGTTTCTACTTTTCTTTGTGATTCGATTTCCAATTTGATGGCATCATTTTATTTCTTTAATCCCTCATGATGAGGAAAGTGTTGTTTCTCTCATTCTTGTAGTTTGAGAATTTTCTGGTATTTTTGGTCTTGTCTTAGGATTATCACCTAAGCAATCCTTTGAGTGGTATTAAGGTCTTTTCAGCTCGACCTTGCCACCAGTTTTGATTTGGCTACGAGTTGCGGAAGTTAGCACTCGACTTACCGCATTCCGCACTCGTTGTGATTCTCATAAATGATTTATTATGTCATTCAGTTTGTCTAGCTCATTTCGTCCATTTTATGAATCGAGTATTTTGTGAATATCTCGATGATTCCTTTTTTGTATTTATTGGTTTTGGATGGAAATTAGCAATTTAAAATTTTTGCAATTTTTTTTCATAAGATTTATTTACAAGTATAAATGGGATTTTTGTTCTTAAAACAAACAAAGAGAATTTTTAAAAGTTTTTAGAAATATGTTTATCATATAGAAGATTGTTTTGTGATTGTATTGCCCATTAAGTGCTTTAAGAATTCTGGTCGATGCGCTTGATCAACGTTATAGATAGGAATCTCCCAAACGCTTTGATGAGACAATCAGACACAGTGAATTGATTTGAAATAAGAAAATTTTTCTAGAAAAATAATTACATAAAGATAATTATGATTTTGAAAGTTTTAGCTTTTCGGGAAAGTTGATTATTTAAAAGAACTCTTTTTCGATACTCTCATTCTTTTTATTCTCGAAAGGGGGATCGTGTTGCCAATGCATTTAGTTGTACGCAACAAGTGATTGTTTCTTTGTTGATGTCCGAATGGAATGATCTTTTTACCAAGTTCATCGGACGTTTTGTTGTACTTCATTTTGTTGAGCTTTGGTTCATTTGACGTATTGTTGCACCACGTCAGTGTTCCGAATTATTTTGAGCTTAGGAATCCTTAGAATTCTCTGAGCAAACAAGTTAGGGCTTATCCTTTCGTGCACTTTATGGTGAACTTCTTATTCTGTTATTCTTATGTGTTAATATGTTTTTGGGTTGTTACTCTTTATTTTCTTCTTAAGAATTGCGAGGACGCAATTTCTTTAAGGAGGGGAGTCTGTAACAACCCGCATATTTATCGGGTGTATATTTAAATATTTTATTTAAATATAACGTCGTTTGTTAGATTATAGTCCGAAAAGTTACTTTCTGCAAACGGACGAATTGGGTCTCAAGACTACTTCCATTGAGTTCAAAACGTCGTTTGCGATTTTTTGAGTATAAGCTTTGATATGTTTGGAGTAAGTTGATTTTGGCTACCTTTTCTAGTTGGGTTTTGGGTTGGGTTCAGCCAATTTGTTAGTTTAATAACCTAACTCAGCCCATCTCTTTTCATTCGCTCATTTTCATTTCTTAAGCTTAAGCAAAACTGAAAATGGTAGAAAGGAAAGGGAATTAGAAACTCCAAGCCCTAGTTCCTCTTGCTAGCTCAAATTCTTACTCCAAAATCAAAGAGAAGCCATTGGTAAGCCTCCTCTTCATCTCCTCTATCTCTTTCTCTCTTCAATCTCAGAAATTCCTAAACCTAAACTTAGGAAATACTTGCTTTGATCTTAGATTGAAGCTTGTTGAGTTGAAGTGGAGATTGGTTGGTCTTCTCCTTGCAATTGAGTTCCTTCTTCTTTGTTTTTGGGTTAAAGGTGAGATTTTTATCTCACATCTATGACTATAAGTACCTTTGGTTGTTAGGTATGAATTCCTAACAATTATTCATGTGCATTTGCTTTTGATTTGGGTTGATTCGGTGAAATTGCCAAATTATGATTTTTGAAGCCAAATCTATGAAAATCCTTATATGGTTGATGTTTATGTTGTTCGGAGTGTTTGGGTGTGTCGTTAAGGTTGGGTAGTCGTTTGATATAAGCCCATAATCAACACGCATCCGATTGCTTTTGATTTGTTTGGCCATAGATGGCCTAGGTTCAGGAAATGCCTGAACAACAGGATTCGGACGTCTGAATCCTCATTTTTAGACGTCTGAATATTATACTGGAAAATTTTATTCCCCAGTATTCAGACGTCTGAATCAAAGTTCCAGACGTTTGAATTGGCTATTCAACCAGAAGGGAAATAGGCAAAATAATGCCTGTTTCAGATGTCTGAAAGTTTGGATTCAGACGTCTGAATTCTGTTCTGGAAAACAAATTATATTCCAGATTCAGATGTCTGAATCCCTTCTTTCAGACGTCTGAATATGCTGTCTATTGCCAAATTGCCTTGTTCTCTTAGTTTTTCCAAATTTGATCGATGCATATTGATTCCAATTAGTTGTTTATGCATATTTGACCTTCATGATTCCTTTTTGAATTCATTCACGGGTTTTATAAATGATTTCTTCAATTCGTATTAAAACCTCACTTCTCCAATTTATAAATTCTATTTAAAACACACACACAATTTCGTACTCCGAGCGAAGTGGGAGGAGAACTAAATGATCAGATAAAACGCGTGCAATGAACACGTGCATTCATCTTCTCAGTTAATTCCCAATCTTTTCGTTTGAACGTTTTGACCTTTGTGTCTGGTTTACCGATGAGATGAGGTAAACTTTGTACTGCTTTGAGTGTGAAATTAACTAACGGATAGTAAACCGTTTAGTGCAAACGGGTGGTTGTGGGACTCACGTTACCACTTTTCGGATTCCTTTCTGGGAGTTTGTGACACATGTTGCCTTTGGGATAGTGTCTTCGAACTGTCTCCTTCTGGCTTGTTGCCTTTAATTTCACTTTTGGAGTTGGTCCTTTGCCCCGGCTCGAGAGATATTTGGGGTTGTCGGTTACCTTTAGTATTGCTTTCGGAGTGGTTTCCCTTCACCACTGCTCGAGAGATATTGGAGTGGTTTCTTCACCACCGCTCGAGAGATATTAGAGTGGTTTCTTCACCACCTCTCATGAGATATTTGGGTTTGTTGCAATTAAAATATTCTGATGTTTCATTGGTATGTATATTCCCTAGGTATCACCCTTCGGTGTTGGTCTTTTTGAGCCGCATGATGTATAGCGATTACCTTGTGGAACTTGTGTTACCTTCATTGGTATTTGTTATTTGCCTTATGGCTTGTTTTGGGATATTCCTATCCTTTGTTTCTCTGAGTTGCCGATGATATGAGGCTTGTTATGATATGATTCAACTTTTGTTAGATGATTGAGTTATCTCTTTTAGAGATATTTGTTATACCTTGTAACCTTGCAGGTTTATTGTTGTTCAGTTTATCTAACTGATTTGTTTAGCTAGACTGACCCGTGTATTTTATACTCGGGTCAGACCGAGATGTTTCAGGTTAGGTTCTTTTGGACTTAGCCTATTTTGCTTCCGCATGGACTACTCCGCTAGCTTCTTTTTATCATAGCTTTTTGTGTAGTCCTATTTTGTTGTAACTCTGATATGTATTCTTTTGACTTGTCTGTATATTGTGGTTTGCTATACCACTTGACATGTGTTATTTTGTATACTCTGTTATGTATCAGTATGTGTGTGTACGATGATCTACTGTTCTGTGATGTATATTACATTTGAGTTGTTATATTCTGTTATGATAGATCCTCTCGCCACCTATGGTTTTGTTTTAAGTATTCATTGGATATGTCGACCTGCTTGGTATGTCTATTGTCGATGTATTCAATAGATAGTTAGAGCAAGGCTATAGATGGTCGCTCCTATCCAGCCTTATTCTCCGTATTAGCAGACGGTATTATCTGATAATACTCTTTGCTAATGTGGGTATAGAGGTGGGGCGTCACACCATCAATCCCCTCAATTTGGGTGAACTCGATCCACCAGGGAAGTTGGGAGGAACAAATTTCCCCAAAAAACAGCAAACTAGTGTTAAACATTTCAAAACTAAATCATTACAGCCTCAATGCTTTAATCCATTTTCCAATAATTTTCCTACATCTTCGATCATCACTCCATCACCAGAATAGATGCTGGCCAACCCAACCCCCTAGACTGTAACGACCCAGAATTTTTATTAATTAAAATTTGAATATTTAATTAATTTTAAATATTAATCAGTGAATTTATAAGTCGAATAATTTTTTTCCGAATAATTGGATTTAATTGAATAATTAAATCGATAATTTAATATGTGAAAATACAGAAATAATTGAAAATTGGGTTAAATATGATTGAAAATGATTTGTAAAATTTTATTTTATCATGTTGAAGTTAGAATGATGTTGTAGAACTTTTAAAATCGAATTAAAAGTTTATTTGTGAAAATTGAATATTTTAATATTTAATCGACTAGTGAAATTAGCCAATTTTCGAACAGTCTCAGAATTGGACGAAACTAGTTCCATTGGATCCGTAATAGTTTGTTATTACCGGATTTCAATTTTTGTAGCAATCGGAGTTATCGTTTGATCGTAGCAGCTCGAAACGCATCGAAATTGTTTTTAATATTAATTTGGCGAATTAAAATAGTCATTTTTCAAACAGTGTCGGATTTCGACGAAACCAGTTTCATCGGATTCATAATGTGATATTATTGTATGGTTTCTAATTTCGTGTCAATCGGATTTACCGTTTGTCCGGTGCAAGCTAAAACGCCTAGAAAATCATTTAAATCGGTTTAATTTAAATCGAACGTTCATTGCCATAACTCGCACAGATGACCGAATTAGCTTCCGAAACCTGTTCCATTGCGTCCGGAACGTGGGATAAACCTAAGAAACATCGGTCACCGTGCATAAATCGGAGTCCGAAAATTCCAAAATGAATAGTGTTTCGTTTTATTTTCTATAAATAGACTCTTAACCTTTCACAAATAAAAAATAATAATAATAAGCTAGGGTTTAAATGCAGCCGCCTCCATTGTCATATACGGCCAGAAACTTCCTGTTTTCTTTCTCGATTATCTCTCGAGCCATTCACTTTCAAGCTTCGTGTTCAACTGCAAAGTTATAGATCTCCTCGAGATCTTTAAAACCAACGGCTATGATCGTTTTCTAAGCTACGAATCAACGGGAATTTGCGTTCAAAGGCCTGCGTTCATTCTCAATTTGCATGCACTAGAGATGGCCGAGCTTGGCCGCACCCAGGCCGAGGGTAGAGGAAGTTAGGGGCTTCCAAGTGGCGCTTCCTGATCGTGTTTTCATGCATCGTGGTGGTCGGATTCGTTAACCCTAGTTCGTGACTAGATGGGTTGCGTGCGTTCTGTTAGCTGTAGATGGAGATCGCGTGCGTGAAGATGGATGGGGGTGTGCAGTCATGATACAGGGAGATGGATCTTGTGGCTGTAATTGAATAGGTTAAATAAATTATAAATATATGTTGTAATTTATAAATAAAATTCGTATAACCTTGTAAAATTCATATCCTTTTCATACGAGGTCGAAAACGCGCGAAACCAGTTGCGTTGGAATCGTATGGACGAGCACTACGCGATGCAACTGGATTGGAGTCGATTGGAATCAGTGAAAATTTTGGGTAAAATTAAACGTCCGTTTAATTTTTTTCGAAATAAATCGCTAAAACGAAATTGAAATCAAGGTGAGAACTTCTCACTCAATCGAATCGGTTTCGATTTAATTTTGAATAGTTATATTTAAAATATTTAAATGCATGTTTGAATGATGATTGTTATCTATTGATTATTAAAATAGACATTATGCGCCGTTAGTAAGCGGATGTTATTTATTAAAAACATATACCGCGAATATTTCATAAACAGTGAAATTGGTATTATATATAATAGCAATATATATATATATATATATATATATATATATTGGCATATGTATATATTGCAGTTATTGATTTCCCGCATTTGTATAGCGGATGAGACCCTATTGCGCCGTCTATTAAGCGGATAATATTTTAAATCCCATATACCGCGATAATTTCGTATTGGAACGGAATTGGCATTGTGCTAACATCTTTGGATGCAGGAAAACAGGTTGGAGGGATCCAACTGGATTCCTCAACAGTATTTATTTGATTATGGATATTTTGATATTCGTTGATTATCATATTGATATATGATATTGTTGTGGTCGTGATTGACTATTTGGTGTGTAGCATCATTGGACCAAATTTTGGAATTTTAAAAGGATTTTTAAAGTGATTTTTGAAGAGTATACGTTACAAAATATTTTTGGAATTGATCCGTTATAAATAAATAAACGATATAATTTTAATGTTATAAAAATTATGGTTTTTGAGAAATATAGTTAAAAGTTGATTTTTGAAAATATGAGGCTAATGATTTTATAAAATAGTTTAATCGGGATTTTTTTTGGATTTATTGTAAAAAGTTTAAAAATAGGATTTATAAAATTTAATTATTTTATAAATCAAAGAGAATGGTGAAATTATAAAGGAGATTAAAGATGTTTTAAAAGAATAATATAAATTGATTTATATAAGAGATTTATAAATGGATATTTATAAATTGAAATATTGAAATTATAAAACGAGTTTTTATAAGTGTTTGAATGAAGTGAAAATGGATTGCATAAGTGAATGGAACTTATAAAATTATAAACGGTGAAGTTATAAATGGAATTTTATAAGCAGTAGGTTTATAAAATTTGTAAAGTTATTTGAAGAATAGAATTGGTTAAATAAATGAATCTTATAAGTTATAAGATTTATAATTTGGAAAGTCTTAAAAAGAACGATGTTGTAAAATAATCGTTTTATAAGCATTTAACTTATAATATGGACTTTTGGTTTAAAATTGAGTTATGAATTGAATAGGTTAATAAAGAAATTTATAAACGTTGTTTTATAAATTCGCAAACGACTTATTTTGATAAGTACATTGTTATAACTTATTAATGGAGTTACATTCACGTTTTAGACAGTGAATAATCCTTTAAAATAAAATGTATAGAAATGATGAAATTTGTTAACGAAGTATATTCACGTTTTTGAAAAGTGAATAATATGTTAAAGAAATTGTTTTGAATGTGATGTTTTAAATAGAATTAAAACGATCTAACGACGTTTTCAAAATGTGTTGAGATTCAAAACCTTAGATTTCAACATTCATTGTTGAAATAGACGTTTTCGAGAAATAGAAGGAAACGGTGGACTATAACACTGTTGTTATAGTGAATGATTTCCGAAAGGGAATGTTTTGTTTAGTATTGGGATTTATATATCTATTTTAATTTCGAATCCCTATACTAGTGATTTGGGTTGTCGTAACGATGTTTTACGCAACATTCGTTTAGGCCCAAATAAATATGTTTAAGAGAATGATTTCCTTAAAGAATGAAATATATACTTAATTTCGATTTAAGCATATTGAATATTTTCCTAAGGTTGAAAATAAAAAGATTTGTGAATTACTTATTTATAAATAAGTATGGAAATGTTTTCCAATATAAAGTGAATATTTTGAGAATTTATCTTTTTGAAGATAATTTGAAAATGAATATTTGAAACCTATTGAAATATATCGGTAGATATTGTGAAATATAAATTCACTATGGAATTTATAAAAGAAAGTGAAGTTTGTTTAAAAAAATAAATATTGATTTATTTTGGAGGTGTTGAAATTATATATCTTGTAAAGATATTTTTGGGAAATAAATAATTTGGAAAATTATTTGGAATCTGGTGATGTTGTGCATATCCATTGATAGTTCAATAACCGACTACCAATATTTACCTTTGAAAGGTATTTGTTGTGATTTGCTGAATTTGAATGCCACACTTATTTTTTAATTATTGCGCCCGTTATTCGGATTACCCATTCCGAATAGTGATACGACGTAATGGATAGCATTGATGACCAGTGTTGAAGACCGGATATTTTTGAAGCGAAAGGACAACTCGTCGATTGTCTTTGCACTGAGTAGCTACGGTATAGAGACTCCCTATGTGATGGGAAGTCCGGACGTGATTAGAGATTATCCGGATTTCAAGGACTTCTTTGTAAGTGCCTTCGGTTCTGTTCGAGCCCGGAACAGACTTGTATGGATAGTATGTCTGACGTTACAAGTTGAGATATAAAGCAGATTTCTTTCAAATATATTTCTGTTGGTGGCGGAGAATTTATTCTCTTATCTTAACACCCTTCTCTGAGATGTACGAGCTCAGAGGTTATGTAGTTGAAGGTTATCAGTGATATATTCCCAATTTGGTAATGTGACATGCTGAGTGTTGCTATGAAATGATCATTGTGTTGATCATTTGTGATAGGATCATTTGTTTGATAGTCTATCTTGGTGATCATTTCTATGATCATTTGTTGACCCAAAGCACGGCTTTTGTATAAAGTGTGTCTTTGTGGACGTGACTTCGTCGAGCCTCACACCCTGGAATGGTCAAAACAGGAAAGATGCGGCAAGGTTATAAGGGGTAGCTCCCTTTAGGGTATGTGCATTTCCTTCTGGAAAAGGGTGGTATCATGGTATGGAGCCCAGATGCTTACTCAAGTTGAAACACTTTATTTATGATTGTGTGATGATGGTGACGAGCGCTCGGTTAAAGGTCCCAAAGGACCGAGGGATGACATATTCGTGTAGTAGTTACCTAGTGATAAAGGTAACCCGGCCTTGTGTCGACAGAGAGCTTGTTAAGTTCTCGGGATGTCCTTCCAGAGGCATTCCCATGTGGCAATGGGAAGTTCCTTGGCCTGACCATTCGTTGGAAATCCAAAGAAACAATACGATCTTGTACGGTATTAGTTGTATAACCTGCTATGGAATGTGGCGGTAACCTGCTATTGAACATTGTAGCTATAGTAGGCATACGATAATGGTCGTATGTTGGCTAAGATTTATATTCTACTTTCAAAATGAATTTTTCCTACACTATGTACTAGTAATAATAACAAATGTTCTTTTTAATGCGTATCAAGCATCTTTGACTATCATAAGGAGAAATCTCCTCTGATTCTGCGTTTGCATTGTGTGTGTGTGCGAGAGGCCTTATGGTAGTCTCATTTTTAAAAGCATTGCGAATTGACTTTAAAAGTATTCCTCTATGTTGATTTTAAAGATAAATAAACTGTTTTGAGTTCTCACACCAGTCATATGACTGACTCGGAGTTTATTGTTTTCCTTCCTAAACTCTGGGTGCCCACCAATTTCCACACGGGCAGTCAAGAGTTAGGTTTATCAGGATATTATGGATATTCTGGAGTTGCTGGAGGCAAGCTGGATGGCATGGCGTATTAATAGTATATAGTATTTCTTTTCCGCTGTTTGATGTTGTTTGTTCTTGTTGTTGTACACTCTGATGATATGATGTGATGTAATGTAATAACTGATATAGTTCTTTGTTTAAAGATTATTCATTTATCTATTATATGTTGTTCCGCTGCGATTGTGAGATTCTGATATTGTTGTGCTGTGTTCTTTCCGTTCTATTTTCTTTTCTCTCTATTTTCTATCTTTTTCTCTCTTCTTCTACCTTTTTCTTTTTCTTAAACATTGAGAATCGTATTTATGTTCATCTTGAATTAATCTATGAAGATTAGTGTATATTCAAGGAGTACGGATTTGCGGGTCCTCACAGGTGGTATCAGAGCATATGGTTAAGCGACAACCATGGCTCTGTTGGGTATTACTCATTAGAGATAGAGTCAGTAGTACTCTAGAATGAGTTTGAGTGTAATAATACCTATGAGAGCGTATTTGTTGGTGAATATAAAATTGTTTTATATTGTGATGATTGATTTGTTGAGTGGTATATGGATTCTGGTTAATACGAGTAATTAACGTTGTTGATAGGGATCTCTAAACACTTGTACAGAACAATTCGACACAATATTGTTTTAAATTGGGTAAATGAAATAATTTTACCTTGATTATATTTTTATATATAAAGGAATAATTTTTCAGAATTATTAAAGTGTATATAAGTTGATTGTTTAGTTGTTTGAATAATCTAAGTAAAAGAATAATTGTATAAGCAAATGAATTATAAGAATTGAATTATAATTAAAGTGATTTACAATTGTGAAATAAACTTATATATATAAGAAGTGAAACTATATGAATATATTTATGAATATGAGTTGTAAATAAAAATGAATTTAAATTTAAATGGAAATTTACTTTAGAATTGAAATCTGAATTGATTTATAAGTGGGAATTCAAGTTAAGTAAAACCAAGTGATGTTATAAAATGGAATATAACTTAAGAGACGTTGAATGAAGTTGATTTTGGTATCAAAAATGGATATAAACTTGAGTTATATAAATGAAATTCAACTTTTGTAATTGAATTGAATTAATGGACTGAATGTAAATCAATTGAATGTAAATTAAGTTGATATGGAATAATGAATATAAGTTTTAATTCATTAAAATCTAATGTTATTGGAAGTTGAAAGATTGAATGAAAATCAATTTAATTAAACCAATTGAAAGTGATGGTGTTAAACCAAATTGAATGAATATAAGCAAAGGAATTTGGTTGTAATTAATATGATTGGTTGATAGATGATTGTTAGTTGATTGTATATAATTCATTAAGTATTAATGAAATTGAATTAATGAAATTGAAAGCTAAAGTAATTGAAATTCAATTGCAAGTTAAGTGAATCTTAAATAGAATTTAATTTAATTTAGAAGTGAACCAACTTGAATATGAATTAGTGAATATAAACTAATTGAAAAAGAATGTTAGTAAAAACATCCACTGTTAATGAATCAAATGTGACTAAATTGAAAACCTATTTCATTGAATATTAATGAGAATATGAATGAATATTTATTGGTTATGAATTTGTTGGATGCTAGTTGGTTGATGGTTGAGTATATTGCTTTTACTACATTTGCTATGTTGGCATATATAGTTATTATGTTGCTATATGTTGTATATCGATACTATTTTCATATATGCATGATTCTCATGTTGTTTGTTGAGTGATTCGTAGGTGCGGATTGCGTTTGCTTTGCATTTGGAGCTCGCTTTCGCGCTATATTAGCTGTATATGCTTGCTAATAAAATATAAGGTACATATCTCGGATTAAATATCGTACTTTTACACTTTTTCCCTGCGGGATGCCTCATTACTTGATGAGATGTATATTTGTGATATGTATACTGTCATTTTTTTTTCGGATCGAGCCGCGCAAAGGAGACTATGGCGAATTTTTCCGAAAATTTAAGGCGTTAGAATATTTTTGAGAAAATTGGAAAATTTGTGAAAACTTTAATTTTGATTTTGGAATTGAAAGTTAAACAATAGTAGTTGTTTTTGAAAAGATAACTAAGTATGATTTGGAAACTTAGTAAAGTATTGCAAGAAATTTAACTATGGATTTTGGAAAATTAATAGATTCTGTAACTTTTCTTACTTTGTAATTTCGAGGATGAAATTCTTTTAAGGGGGAAGTATGTAACGACCCAGAATTTTTATTAATTAAAATTTGAATATTTAATTAATTTTAAATATTAATAAGTGAATTTATAAGTCGAATAATTTTTTCTTCGAATAATTGGATTTAATTGAATAATTAAATCGATAATTTAATATGTGAAAATACAGAAATAATTGAAAATTGGGTTAAATATGATTGAAAATGATTTGTAAAATTTTATTTTATCATGTTGAAGTTAGAATGATGTTGTAGAACTTTTAAAATCGAATTAAAAGTTTATTTGTGAAAATTGAATATTTTAATATTTAATCGACTAGTGAAATTAGCCAATTTTCGAACAGTCTCAGAATTGGAGGAAACTAGTTCCATTGGATCAGTAATAGTTTGCTATTACCGGATTTCAATTTTCGTAGCAATCGGAGTTATCGTTTGATCGTAGCAGCTCGAAAAGCATCGAAATTGTTTTTAATATTAATTTAGCGAGTTAAAATAGTCATTTTTCAAACAGTGTCGGATTTCAACGAAACCAGTTTCATCGGATCCGTAATGTGATATTATTGTATGGTTTCAAATTTCGTGTCAATCGGATTTACCGTTTGTCCGGTGCAAGCTAAAACGCCTAGAAAATTATTTAAATTGGTTTAATTTAAATCGAACGTTTATTGCCATAACTCGCACAGATGACCGAATTAGCTTCCGAAACCTGTTCCATTGCGTCTGGAACGCGGGGTAAACCCTAAAAACGTCGGTCACCGCGCATAAATCGGAGTCCGAAAATTCCAAAATGAATAGTGTTTCGTTTTATTTTCTATAAATAGATCCTTAACCTTTCACAAATAAAAAATAATAATAATAAGCTAGGGTTTAAATGCAGCCGCCTCCATTGTCATATACGGCCAGAAACTTCCTGTTTTCTTTCTCGATTATCTCTCGATCCATTCACTTTCAAGCTTCGTGTTCAACTGCAAAGTTATAGATCTCCTCGAGATCTTTAAAACCAACGGCTATGATCGTTTTCTAAGCTACGAATCAACGGGAATTTGCGTTCAAAGGCCTGCGTTCGTTCTCGATTTGCGTGCACCAGAGATGGCCGAGCTTGGCCGCACCCAGGCCGAGGGTAGAGGAAGTTAGGGGCTTCCAAGTGGCGCTTCCTGATCGTGTTTTCATGCATCGTGGTGGTCGGATTCGTTAACCCTAGTTCGTGACTAGATGGGTAGCGTGCGTTCTGTTAGCTGTAGATGGAGACCGCGTGCGTGAAGATGGATGGGGGTGTGCGGTCATGATACAGGGAGATGGATCTTGTGGCTGTAATTGAATAGGTTAAATAAATTATAAATATATGTTGTAATTTATAAATAAAATTCGTATAACCTTGTAAAATTCATATCTTTTTCATACGAGGTCGAAAACGCGCGAAACCAGTTGCGTTGGAATCGTATGGACGAGCACTACGCGATGCAACTAGATTGGAGTCGATTGGAATCAGTGAAAATTTTGGGTAAAATTAAACGTCCGTTTAATTTTATTCGAAATAAATCGCTAAAACGAAATTGAAATCAAGGTGAGAACTTCTCACTCAATCGAATCGGTTTCGATTTAATTTTGAATAGTTATATTTAAAATATTTAAATGCATGTTTGATTGATGATTGCTATCTATTGATTGTTAAAATAGGCATTATGCGCCGTTAGTAAGCGGATGTTATTTATTAAAAACATATACCGCAAATATTTCATAATCAGTGAAATTGGTATTATATATAATAGCAATATATATATATATTGGCATATGTATATATTGCAGTTATTGATTTTCCGCATTTGTATAGCGGATGAGACCCTATTGCGCCATCTATTAAGCGGATAATATTTTAAATCCCATATACCGCGATAATTTCGTATTGGAACGAAATTGGCATTGTGCTAACATCTTTGGATGCAGGAAAACAGGTTGGAGGGATCCAACTGGATTCCTCAACAGTATTTATTTGATTATGGATATTTTGATATTCGTTGATTATCATATTGATATATGATATTGTTGTAGTCGTGATTGACTATTTGGTGTGTAGCATCATTGGACCAAATTTTGGAATTTTAAAAGGATTTTTAAAGTGATTTTTGAAGAGTATACGTTATAAAATATTTTTGGAATTGATCCGTTATAAATAAATAAACGATATAATTTTAATGTTATAAAAATTATGGTTTTTGAGAAATATAGTTAAAAGTTGATTTTTGAAAATATGAGGCTAATGATTTTATAAAATAGTTTAATCGGGATTTTTTTTGGATTTATTGTAAAAAGTTTAAAAATAGGATTTATAAAATTTAATTATTTTATAAATCAAAGAGAATGGTGAAATTATAAAGGAGATTAAAGATGTTTTAAAAGAATAATATAAATTGATTTATATAAGAGATTTATAAATGGATATTTATAAATTGAAATATTGAAATTATAAAACGAGTTTTTATAAGTGTTTGAATGAAGTGAAAATGGATTGCATAAGTGAATGGAATTTATAAAATTATAAACGGTGAAGTTATAAATGGAATTTTATAAGCAGTAGGTTTATAAAACTTGTAAAGTTATTTGAAGAATAGATTTGGTTAAATAAATGAATCTTATAAGTTATAAGATTTATAATTTGGAAAGTCTTAAAAAGAACGATGTTGTAAAATAATCGTTTTATAAGCATTTAACTTATAATATGGACTTTTGGTTTAAAATTGAGTTATGAATTGAATAGGTTAATAAAGAAATTTATAAACGTTGTTTTATAAATTCGCAAACGACTTATTTTGATAAGTACATTGTTATAACTTATTAATGGAGTTACATTCACGTTTTAGACAGTGAATAATCCTTTAAAATAAAATGTATAGAAATGATGAAATTTGTTAACGAAGTATATTCACGTTTTTGAAAAGTGAATAATATGTTAAAGAAATTGTTTTGAATGTGATGTTTTAAATAGAATTAAAACGATCTAACGATGTTTTCAAAATGTATTGAGATTCGAAACCTTAGATTTCAACATTCATTGTTGAAATAGACGTTTTCGAGAAATAGAAGGAAACGGTGGACTATAACACTGTTGTTATAGTGAATGATTTCCGAAAGGGAATGTTTTGTTTAGTATGGGGATTTATATATCTGTTTTAATTTCGAATCCCTATACTAGTGATTTGGGGTTGTCGTAACGATGTTTTACGCAACATTCGTTTAGACCCAAATAAATATGTTTAAGAGAATGATTTCCTTAAAGAATGAAATATATACTTAATTTCGATTTAAGTATATTGAATATTTTCCAAAGGTTGAAAATAAAAAGATTTGTGAATTACTTATTTATAAATAAGTATGGAAATGTTTTCCAATATAAAGTGATTATTTTGAGAATTTATCTTTTTGAAGATAAATTGAAAATGAATATTTGAAACCTATTGAAATATATCGGTAGATATTGTGAAATATAAATTCACTATGGAATTTATAAAAGAAAGTGAAGTTTGTTTAAAAAAATAAATATTGATTTATTTTGGAGGTGTTGAAATTATATATCTTGTAAAGATATTTTTGGGAAATAAATAATTTGAAAAATTATTTGGAATCTGGTGATGTTGTGCATATCCATTGATAGTTCAATAACCGACTACCAATATTTACCTTTGAAAGGTATTTGTTGTGATTTGCTGAATTTGAATGCGACACTTATTTTTTAATTATTGCGCCCGTTATTCGGATTACCCATTCCGAATAGTGATACGACGTAATGGATAGCATTGATGACCGGTGTTGAAGACCGGATATTTTTGAAGCGAAAGGACAACTCGTCGATTGTCTTTGCACTGAGTAGCTACGGTATAGAGACTCCCTATGTGATGGGAAGTCCGGACGTGATTAGAGATTATCCGGATTTCAAGGACTTCTTTGTAAGTGCCTTCGGTTCTGTTCGAGCCCGTAACAGACTTGTATGGATAGTATGTCTGACGTTACAAGTTGAGATATAAAGCAGATTTCTTTCAAATATATTTCTGTTGGTGGCGGAGAATTTATTCTCTTATCTTAACACCCTTCTCTGAGACGTACGAGCTCAGAGGTTATGTAGTTGAAGGTTATCAGTGATATATTCCCAATTTGGTAATGTGACATGCCGAGTGTTGCTATGAAATGATCATTGTGTTGATCATTTGTGATAGGATCATTTGTTTGATCGTCTATCTTGGTGATCATTTCTATGATCATTTGTTGACCCAAAGCACGGCTTTTGTATAAAGTGTGTCTTTGTGGACGTGACTTCGTCGAGCCTCACACCCTGGAATGGTCAAAACAGGAAAGATGCGGCAAGGTTATAAGGGGTAGCTCCCTTTAGGGTATGTGCATTTCCTTCTGGAAAAGGGTGGTATCATGGTATGGAGCCCAGATGCTTACTCAAGTTGAAACACTTTATTTATGATTGTGTGATGATGGTGACGAGCGCTCGGTTAAAGGTCCCAAAGGACCGAGGGATGACATATTCGTGTAGTAGTTACCTAGTGATAAAGGTAACCCGGCCTTGTGTCGACAGAGAGCTTGTTAAGTTCTCGGGATGTCCTTCCAGAGGCATTCTCATGTGGCAATGGGAAGTTCATTGGCCTGACCATTCGTTGGAAATCCAAAGAAACAATACGATCTTGTACGGTATTAGTTGTATAACCTGCTATGGAATGTGGCGGTAACCTGCTATTGAACATTGTAGCTATAGTAGGCATACGATAATGGTCGTATGTTGGCTAAGATTTATATTCTACTTTCAAAATGAATTTTTCCTACACTATGTACTAGTAATAATAACAAATGTTCTTTTTAATGCGTATCAAGCATCTTTGACTATCATAAGGAGATATCTCCTCTGATTCTGCGTTTGCATTGTGTGTGTGTGCGGGAGGCCTTATGGTAGTCTCATTTTTAAAAGCATTGCGAATTGACTTTAAAAGTATTCCTCTATTTTGATTTTAAAGATAAATAAACTGTTTTGAGTTCTCACACCAGTCACATGACTGACTCGGAGTTTATTGTTTTCCTTCCTAAACTCTGGGTGCCCACCAATTTCCACACGGGCAGTCAAGAGTTAGGTTTATCAGGATATTATGGATATTCTGGAGTTGCTGGAGGCAAGCTGGATGGCATGGCGTATTACTAGTATATAGTATTTCTTTTCCGCTGTTTGATGTTGTTTGTTCTTGTTGTTGTACACTCTGATGATATGATGTGATGTAATGTAATAACTGATATAGTTCTTTGTTTAAAGATTATTCATTTATCTATTATATGTTGTTCCGCTGCGATTGTGAGATTCTGATATTGTTGTGCTGTGTTCTTTCCGTTCTATTTTCTTTTCTCTCTATTTTCTATCTTTTTCTCTCTTCTTCTACCTTTTTCTTTTTCTTAAACATTGAGAATCGTATTTATGTTCATCTTGAATTAATCTATGAAGATTAGTGTATATTCAAGGAGTACGGATTTGCGGGTCCTTACAGGTGGTATCAGAGCATATGGTTAAGCGACAACCATGGCTCTGTTGGGTATTACTCATTAGAGATAGAGTCAGTAGTACTCTAGAATGAGTTTGAGTGTAATAATACCTATGAGAGCGTATTTGTTAGTGAATATAAAATTGTTTTATATTGTGATGATTGATTTGTTGAGTGGTATATGGATTCTGGTTAATACGAGTAATTAACGTTGTTGATAGGGATCTCTAAACACTTGTACGGAACAATTCGACACAATATTGTTTTAAATTGGGTAAATGAAATAATTTTACCTTGATTATATTTTTATATATAAAGGAATAATTTTTCAGAATTATTAAAGTGTATATAAGTTGATTGTTTAGTTGTTTGAATAATCTAAGTAAAAGAATAATTGTATAAGCAAATGAATTATAAGAATTGAATTATCATTAAAGTGATTTACAATTGTGAAATAAACTTATATATATAAGAAGTGAAACTATATGAATATATTTATGAATATGAGTTGTAAATAAAAATGAATTTAAATTTAAATGGAAATTTACTTTAGAATTGAAATCTGAATTGATTTATAAGTGGGAATTCAAGTTAAGTAAAACCAAGTGATGTTATAAAATGGAATATAACTTAAGAGACGTTGAATGAAGTTGATTTTGGTATCAAAAATGGATATAAACTTGAGTTATATAAATGAAATTCAACTTTTGTAATTGAATTGAATTAATGGATTGAATGTAAATTAAGTTGATATGGAATAATGAATATAAGTTTTAATTCATTAAAATATAATGTTATTGGAAGTTGAAAGATTGAATGAAAATCAATTTAATTAAACCAATTGAAAGTGATGGTGTTAAACCAAATTGAATGAATATAAGCAAAGGAATTTGGTTGTAATTAATATGATTGGTTGATAGATGATTGTTAGTTGATTGTATATAATTCATTAAGTATTAATGAAATTGAATTAATGAAATTGAAAGCTAAAGTAATTGAAATTCAATTGCAAGTTAAGTGAATCTTAAATAGAATTAAATTTAATTTAGAAGTGAACCAACTTGAATATGAATTAGTGAATATAAACTAATTGAAAAAGAATGTTAGTAAAAACATCCACTGTTAATGAATCAAATGTGACTAAATTGAAAACCTATTTCATTGAATATTAATGAGAATATGAATGAATATTTATTGGTTATGAATTTGTTGGATGCTAGTTGGTTGATGGTTGAGTATATTGCTTTTACTACATTTGCTATGTTGGCATATATAGTTATTATGTTGCTATATGTTGTATATCGATACTATTTTCATATATGCATGATTCTCATGTTGTTTGTTGAGTGATTCGTAGGCGCGGATTGCGTTTGCTTTGCATTTGGAGCTCGCTTTCGCGCTATATTAGCCGTATATGCTTGCTAATAAAATATAAGGTACATATCTCGGATTAAATATCGTACTTTTACACTTTTTCCCTGCGGGATGCCTCATTACTTGATGAGATGTATATTTGTGATATGTATACTGTCATTTTTTTTCGGATCGAGCCGCGCAAAGGAGACTATGGCGAATTTTTCCGAAAATTTAAGGCGTTAGAATATTTTTGAGAAAATTGGAAAATTTGTGAAAACTTTAATTTTGATTTTGGAATTGAAAGTTAAACAATAGTAGTTGTTTTTGAAAAGATAACTAAGTATGATTTGGAAACTTAGTAAAGTATTGCAAGAAATTTAACTATGGATTTTGGAAAATTAATAGATTCTGTAACTTTTCTTACTTTGTAATTTCGAGGACGAAATTCTTTTAAGGGGGAAGTATGTAACGACCCAGAATTTTTATTAATTAAAATTTGAATATTTAATTAACTTTAAATATTAATAAGTGAATTTATAAGTCGAATAATTTTTTCTTCGAATAATTGGATTTAATTGAATAATTAAATCGATAATTTAATATGTGAAAATACAGAAATAATTGAAAATTGGGTTAAATATGATTGAAAATGATTTGTAAAATTTTATTTTATCATGTTGAAGTTAGAATGATGTTGTAGAACTTTTAAAATCGAATTAAAAGTTTATTTGTGAAAATTGAATATTTTAATATTTAATCGACTAGTGAAATTAGCCAATTTTCGAACAGTCTCATAATTGGAGGAAACTAGTTCCATTGGATCAGTAATAGTTTGTTACTACCGGATTTCAATTTTCGTAGCAATCGGAGTTATCGTTGGATCGTAGCAGCTCGAAACGCATCGAAATTGTTTTTAATATTAATTTGGCGAGTTAAAATAGTCATTTTTCAAACAGTGTCGGATTTCAACGAAACCAGTTTCATCGGATCCGTAATGTGATATTATTGTATGTTTTCAAATTTCGTGTCAATCGGATTTACCGTTTGTCCGGTGCAAGCTAAAACGCCTAGAAAATCATTTAAATCGGTTTAATTTAAATCGAACGTTTATTGCCATAACTCGCACAGATGACCGAATTAGCTTCCGAAACCTGTTCCATTGCGTCCGGAACGCGGGGTAAACCCTAGAAACGTCGGTCACCGCGCGTAAATCGGAGTCCGAAAATTCCAAAATGAATAGTGTTTCGTTTTATTTTCTATAAATAGATCCTTAACCTTTCACAAATAAAAAATAATAATAATAAGCTAGGGTTTAAATGCAGCCGCCTCCATTGTCATATATGGCCAGAAACTTCCTGTTTTCTTTCTCGATTATCTCTCGATCCATTCACTTTCAAGCTTCGTGTTCAACTGCAAAGTTATAGATCTCCTCGAGATCTTTAAAACCAACGGCTATGATCGTTTTCTAAGCTACGAATCAACGGGAATTTGCGTTCAAAGGCCTGCGTTCGTTCTCGATTTGCATGCACCAGAGATGGCCGAGCTTGGCCGCACCCAGGCCGAGGGTAGAGGAAGTTAGGGGCTTCCAAGTGGCGCTTCCTGATCGTGTTTTCATGCATCGTGGTGGTCGGATTCGTTAACCCTAGTTCGTGACTAGATGGGTAGCGTGCGTTCTGTTAGCTGTAGATGGAGACCGCGTGCGTGAAGACGGATGGGGGTGTGCGGTCATGATACAGGGAGATGGATCTTGTGGCTGTAATTGAATAGGTTAAATAAATTATAAATATATGTTGTAATTTATAAATAAAATTCGTATAACCTTGTAAAATTCATATCTTTTTCATACGAGGTCGAAAACGCGCGAAACCAGTTGCGTTGGAATCGTATGGACGAGCACTACGCGATGCAACTAGATTGGAGTCGATTGGAATCAGTGAAAATTTTGGGTAAAATTAAACGTTCGTTTAATTTTATTCGAAATAAATCGCTAAAACGAAATTGAAATCAAGGTGAGAACTTCTCACTCAATCGAATCGGTTTCGATTTAATTTTGAATAGTTATATTTAAAATATTTAAATGCATGTTTGATTGATGATTGTTATCTATTGATTGTTAAAATAGACATTATGCGCCGTTAGTAAGCGGATGTTATTTATTAAAAACATATACCGCAAATATTTCATAATCAGTGAAATTGGTATTATATATAATAGCAATATATATATATTGGCATATGTATATATTGCAGTTATTGATTTTCCGCATTTGTATAGCGGATGAGACCCTATTGCGCCATCTATTAAGCGGATAATATTTTAAATCCCATATACCGCGATAATTTCGTATTGGAACGGAATTGGTATTGTGCTAACATCTTTGGATGCAGGAAAACAGGTTGGAGGGATCCAACTGGATTCCTCAACAGTATTTATTTGATTATGGATATTTTGATATTCGTTGATTATCATATTGATATATGATATTGTTGTAGTCGTGATTGACTATTTGGTGTGTAGCATCATTGGACCAAATTTTGGAATTTTAAAAGGATTTTTAAAGTGATTTTTGAAGAGTATACGTTATAAAATATTTTTGGAATTGATCCGTTATAAATAAATAAAGGATATAATTTTAATGTTATAAAAATTATGGTTTTTGAGAAATATAGTTAAAAGTTGATTTTTGAAAATATGAGGCTAATGATTTTATAAAATAGTTTAATCGGGATTTTTTTTGGATTTATTGTAAAAAGTTTAAAAATAGGATTTATAAAATTTAATTATTTTATAAATCAAAGAGAATGGTGAAATTATAAAGGAGATTAAAGATGTTTTAAAAGAATAATATAAATTGATTTATATAAGAGATTTATAAATGGATATTTATAAATTGAAATATTGAAATTATAAAACGAGTTTTTATAAGTGTTTGAATGAAGTGAAAATGGATTGCATAAGTGAATGGAATTTATAAAATTATAAACGGTGAAGTTATAAATGGAATTTTATAAGCAGTAGGTTTATAAAATTTGTAAAGTTATTTGAAGAATAGATTTGGTTAAATAAATGAATCTTATAAGTTATAAGATTTATAATTTGGAAAGTCTTAAAAAGAACAATGTTGTAAAATAATCGTTTTATAAGCATTTAACTTATAATATGGACTTTTGGTTTAAAATTGAGTTATGAATTGAATAGGTTAATAAAGAAATTTATAAACGTTGTTTTATAAATTCGCAAACGACTTATTTTGATAAGTACATTGTTATAACTTATTAATGGAGTTACATTCACGTTTTAGACAGTGAATAATCCTTTAAAATAAAATGTATAGAAATGATGAAATTTGTTAACGAAGTATATTCACGTTTTTGAAAAGTGAATAATATGTTAAAGAAATTGTTTTGAATGTGATGTTTTAAATAGAATTAAAACGATCTAACGACGTTTTCAAAATGTGTTGAGATTCAAAACCTTAGATTTCAACATTCATTGTTGAAATAGACGTTTTCGAGAAATAGAAGGAAACGGTGGACTATAACACTGTTGTTATAGTGAATGATTTCCGAAAGGGAATGTTTTGTTTAGTATTGGGATTTATATATCTATTTTAATTTCGAATCCCTATACTAGTGATTTGGGTTGTCGTAACGATGTTTTACGCAACATTCGTTTAGGCCCAAATAAATATGTTTAAGAGAATGATTTCCTTAAAGAATGAAATATATACTTAATTTCGATTTAAGTATATTGAATATTTTCCAAAGGTTGAAAATAAAAAGATTTGTGAATTACTTATTTATAAATAAGTATGGAAATGTTTTCCAATATAAAGTGATTATTTTGAGAATTTATCTTTTTGAAGATAAATTGAAAATGAATATTTGAAACCTATTGAAATATATCGGTAGATATTGTGAAATATAAATTCACTATGGAATTTATAAAAGAAAGTGAAGTTTGTTTAAAAAAATAAATATTGATTTATTTTGGAGGTGTTGAAATTATATATCTTGTAAAGATATTTTTGGGAAATAAATAATTTGGAAAATTATTTGGAATCTGGTGATGTTGTGCATATCCATTGATAGTTCAATAACCGACTACCAATATTTACCTTTGAAAGGTATTTGTTGTGATTTGCTGAATTTGAATGCCACACTTATTTTTTAATTATTGCGCCCGTTATTCGGATTACCCATTCCGAATAGTGATACGACGTAATGGATAGCATTGATGACCGGTGTTGAAGACCGGATATTTTTGAAGCGAAAGGACAACTCGTCGATTGTCTTTGCACTGAGTAGCTACGGTATAGAGACTCCCTATGTGATGGGAAGTCCGGACGTGATTAGAGATTATCCGGATTTCAAGGACTTCTTTGTAAGTGCCTTCGGTTCTGTTCGAGCCCGGAACAGACTTGTATGGATAGTATGTCTGACGTTACAAGTTGAGATATAAAGCAGATTTCTTTCAAATATATTTCTGTTGGTGGCGGAGAATTTATTCTCTTATCTTAACACCTTTCTCTGAGACGTACGAGCTCAGAGGTTATGTAGTTGAAGGTTATCGGTGATATATTCCCAATTTGGTAATGTGACATGCTGAGTGTTGCTATGAAATGATCATTGTGTTGATCATTTGTGATAGGATCATTTGTTTGATCGTCTATCTTGGTGATCATTTCTATGATCATTTGTTGACCCAAAGCACGACTTTTGTATAAAGTGTGTCTTTGTGGACGTGACTTCGTCGAGACTCACACCCTGGAATGGTCAAAACAGGAAAGATGCGGCAAGGTTATAAGGGGTAGCTCCCTTTAGGGTATGTGCATTTCCTTCTGGAAAAGGGTGGTATCATGGTATGGAGCCCAGATGCTTACTCAAGTTGAAACACTTTATTTATGATTGTGTGATGATGGTGACGAGCGCTCGGTTAAAGGTCCCAAAGGACCGAGGGATGACATATTCGTGTAGTAGTTACCTAGTGATAAAGGTAACCCGGCCTTGTGTCGACAGAGAGCTTGTTAAGTTCTCGGGATGTCCTTCCAGAGGCATTCTCATGTGGCAATGGGAAGTTCATTGGCCTGACCATTCGTTGGAAATCCAAAGAAACAATACGATCTTGTACGGTATTAGTTGTATAACCTGCTATGGAATGTGGCGGTAACCTGCTATTGAACATTGTAGCTATAGTAGGCATACGATAATGGTCGTATGTTGGCTAAGATTTATATTCTACTTTCAAAATGAATTTTTCCTACACTATGTAATAGTAATAATAACAAATGTTCTTTTTAATGCGTATCAAGCATCTTTGACTATCATAAGGAGAAATCTCCTCTGATTCTGCGTTTGCATTGTGTGTGTGTGAGGGAGGCCTTATGGTAGTCTCATTTTTAAAAGCATTGCGAATTGACTTTAAAAGTATTCCTCTATTTTGATTTTAAAGATAAATAAACTGTTTTGAGTTCTCACACCAGTCACATGACTGACTCGGAGTTTATTGTTTTCCTTCCTAAACTCTGGGTGCCCACCAATTTCCACACGGGCAGTCAAGAGTTAGGTTTATCAGGATATTATGGATATTCTGGAGTTGCTGGAGGCAAGCTGGATGGCATGGCGTATTACTAGTATATAGTATTTCTTTTCCGCTGTTTGATGTTGTTTGTTCTTGTTGTTGTACACTCTGATGATATGATGTGATGTAATGTAATAACTGATATAGTTCTTTGTTTAAAGATTATTCATTTATCTATTATATGTTGTTCCGCTGCGATTGTGAGATTCTGATATTGTTGTGCTGTGTTCTTTCCGTTCTATTTTTTTCTCTCTCTATTTTCTATCTTTTTCTCTCTTCTTCTACCTTTTTCTTTTTCTTAAACATTGAGAATCATATTTATGTTCATCTTGAATTAATCTATGAAGATTAGTGTATATTCAAGGAGTACGGATTTGCGGGTCCTCACAGGTGGTATTAGAGCATATGGTTAAGCGACAACCATGGCTCTGTTGGGTATTACTCATTAGAGATAGAGTCAGTAGTACTCTAGAATGAGTTTGAGTGTAATAATACCTATGAGAGCTTATTTTTAGTGAATATAAAATTGTTTTATATTGTGATGATTGATTTGTTGAGTGATATATGGATTCTGGTTAATACGAGTAATTAACGTTGTTGATAGGGATCTCTAAACACTTGTACGGAACAATTCGACACAATATTGTTTTAAATTGGGTAAATGAAATAATTTTACCTTGATTATATTTTTATATATAAAGGAATAATTTTTCAGAATTATTAAAGTGTATATAAGTTGATTGTTTAGTTGTTTGAATAATCTAAGTAAAAGAATAATTGTATAAGCAAATGAATTATAAGAATTGAATTATCATTAAAGTGATTTACAATTGTGAAATAAACTTATATATATAAGAAGTGAAACTATATGAATATATTTATGAATATGAGTTGTAAATAAAAATGAATTTAAATTTAAATGGAAATTTACTTTAGAATTGAAATCTGAATTGATTTATAAGTGGGAATTCAAGTTAAGTAAAACCAAGTGATGTTATAAAATGGAATATAACTTAAGAGACGTTGAATGAAGTTGATTTTGGTATCAAAAATGGATATAAACTTGAGTTATATAAATGAAATTCAACTTTTGTAATTGAATTGAATTAATGGATTGAATGTAAATCAATTGAATGTAAATTAAGTTGATATGGAATAATGAATATAAGTTTTAATTCATTAAAATCTAATGTTATTGGAAGTTGAAAGATTGAATGAAAATCAATTTAATTAAACCAATTGAAAGTGATGGTGTTAAACCAAATTGAATGAATATAAGCAAAGGAATTTGGTTGTAATTAATATGATTGGTTGATAGATGATTGTTAGTTGATTGTATATAATTCATTAAGTATTAATGAAATTGAATTAATGAAATTGAAAGCTAAAGTAATTGAAATTCAATTGCAAGTTAAGTGAATCTTAAATAGAATTTAATTTAATTTAGAAGTGAACCAACTTGAATATGAATTAGTGAATATAAACTAATTGAAAAAGAATGTTAGTAAAAACATCCACTGTTAATGAATCAAATGTGACTAAATTGAAAACCTATTTCATTGAATATTAATGAGAATATGAATGAATATTTATTGGTTATGAATTTGTTGGATGCTAGTTGGTTGATGGTTGAGTATATTGCTTTTACTACATTTGCTATGTTGGCATATATAGTTATTATGTTGCTATATGTTGTATATCGATACTATTTTCATATATGCATGATTCTCATGTTGTTTGTTGAGTGATTCGTAGGTGCGGATTGCGTTTGCTTTGCATTTGGAGCTCGCTTTCGCGCTATATTAGCTGTATATGCTTGCTAATAAAATATAAGGTACATATCTCGGATTAAATATCGTACTTTTACACTTTTTCCCTGCGGGATGCCTCATTACTTGATGGGATTTATATATCTATTTTAATTTCGAATCCCTATACTAGTGATTTGGGGTTGTCGTAACGATGTTTTACGCAACATTCGTTTAGGCCCAAATAAATATGTTTAAGAGAATGATTTCCTTAAAGAATGAAATATATACTTAATTTCGATTTAAGTATATTGAATATTTTCCAAAGGTTGAAAATAAAAAGATTTGTGAATTACTTATTTATAAATAAGTATGGAAATGTTTTCCAATATAAAGTGAATATTTTGAGAATTTATCTTTTTGAAGATAATTTGAAAATGAATATTTGAAACCTATTGAAATATATCGGTAGATATTGTGAAATATAAATTCACTATGGAATTTATAAAAGAAAGTGAAGTTTGTTTAAAAAAATAAATATTGATTTATTTTGGAGGTGTTGAAATTATATATCTTGTAAAGATATTTTTGGGAAATAAATAATTTGGAAAATTATTTGGAATCTGGTGATGTTGTGCATATCCATTGATAGTTCAATAACCGACTATCAATATTTACCTTTGAAAGGTATTTGTTGTGATTTGCTGAATTTGAATGCCACACTTATTTTTAAATTATTGCGCTCGTTATTCGGATTACCCATTCCGAATAGTGATACGACGTAGTGGATAGCATTGATGACCGGTGTTGAAGACCGGATATTTTTGAAAGCGAAAGGACAACTCGTTGATTGTCTTTGCACCGAGTAGCTACGGTATAGAGACTCTCTATGCGATGGGAAGTCCGGACGTGATTAGAGATTATCCGGATTTCAAGGACTTCTTTGTAAGTGCCTTCGGTTCTGTTCGAGCCCGGAACAGACTTGTATGGATAGTATGTCTGACGTTACAAGTTGAGATATAAAGCAGATTTCTTTCAAATATATTTCTGTTGGTGGCGGAGAATTTATTCTCTTAGCTTAACACCCTTCTCTGAGACGTACGAGCTCAGAGGTTATGTAGCTGAAGGTTATCAGCGATATATTCCCAATTTGGTAATGTGACATGCCGAGTGTTGCTGTGAAATGATCATTGTGTTGATTATTTGTGATAGGATCATTTGTTTGATCGTCTATCTTGGTGATCATTTCTATGATCATTTGTTGACCCAAAGCACGGCTTTTGTATAAAGTGTCTTTATGGACGTGACTTCGTCGAGCCTCACACCCCGGAATGGTCAAAACAGGAAAGATGCGGCAAGGTTATGAGGGGTAGCTCCCTTTAGGGTATGTGTATTTCCTTCTGGAAAAGGGTGGTATCATGGTATGGAGCCCAGATGCTTACTCAAGTTGAAACACTTTATTTATGATTGTGTGATGATGGTGACGAGCGCTCGGTTAAAGGTCCCAAAGGACCGGGGGATGACATATTCGTGTAGTAGTTACCTAGTGATAAAGGTAACCCGGCCTTGTGTTGGCAGAGAGCTGGTTAAGTTCTCGGGATGTCCTTCCAGAGGCATTCTCATGTTGTGACGCCCCACCTCTATACCCACGCTAGCCAAGAACACTACGGAGTAGTGCTGTCAACTGCACGGAGAATAAGGCTGTTGAGGAGCGACCATCCATGTAATTGCTTATCACACGGTGGCTATAAATAATCTTCGGAAACAAACGTAGAAATAAGCATAACGCAAATCAGTCACAGACATCCATATCACAAAGGCGGAAGAAGATATGAATATATAACTAACACATGAAAGTGTACATCATAGTAGTGGTCAAAAGATCCACAATAATACAAAAGAATAGCAACACGTGCTATACAAAAGAATACAACTATGAGTCTATATCTCAAGTGTATACAACAAAAACTGCTAATCTAAACAGTTAGCCAAAAGTCAGAGTGATGAATCCCTGGGAAGAAGTCAAGCAGAAGCACCTGTAACATCTCGGTCTGATCCGAGTATTATTTAAGAAAAATAATAAACGGGTCAGTCTAGCTATAAATATCAGATGACAAGATATAACATAAAAGATATGGCATAAACATAAAATATCCATGATGACATACCACTATAAGTATGTAAATAATGATCAACAGAAGATCAATCAATAAGAGATAATCAATATCACAAGAATCTTCTCAAAGATTCGGAAAGGGCATCATACCCCAAACTTGTACTCATAACAAGTTAATGACATGAATTCTAGAAATCAATGCAAGAAGTCCAGAAATCATAGAAAAGAGAAAGAGGCCTATCACATGACGGTCCGAAGACCAAGGGGAGCTACCCCACATGTGTGAATGGAATCACACAGATTAAGGTCCAGACTAACCAAAAAGCAAAAAGGTATGTGTGAGTGGAATCACACAAGTGGTGTCTAGTCTAACCTCGCAACAAGAGACATCGCACAGTTGCTAGTCTAAATCATCAGAATGATCGTCATGATCAACGAGAAGTGTCAATTACACTAAGCTAGTAAATATAGAAGTTTAGCTTCATGTCCCATAACCACTTGCTTAACTTAAATATTTACGAACAAACTGTAAATCTTCACTAATAAAATTGTCACAAGAGGTTCAATCGAACAAGTCCAAGAATTAACCGACGAAGTGAACGCAAGCGTTTCATACCACTTGTTTTACTAAGTCGTTTAATTAGATTTTCTCATCCGAGTGAGGTAAAGGTTTGTATATACTAATAGATTGGAAAACGGTTTAAGAAAAGAGCTTTGTTATTAAAAATAGAGTTGAAATTGTTTGTTAAAAGAGTTTTGATATTTACTACTAGTATTGAAACCTTTATATTATAAAGTGACAAGACACAGAAGCAATTGTAGAAACAATCAGTCACAAAAATCGCATACGGAGATGTGAATGAAATCCAAGGAAATCAGCTCAATGTTTTTCAGATAAGATCCCCTACGGAGGGGGGGTCCAGGGGGGGTGGCAACCCCCCAAGGTGGGGGTGCGGGGGCAACGCCACCGCTTACGGGGTTCGACCTGCCCGGTCAGGTCGCGGGGGTCCAGGGGGCAGCGCCCCGTCCAAAACGGTACGACTTAGTGAAGACAAAATGAGGTCTAACGACCTAAGAGGGATAGAGTCGAGCAACCTAATGGTTGCGACCTAGGGGTCTAAGGGGCACGACCTAGTGGTCCAGCGACCTAAAGGGTAAAGGTCATGCGACCTAAAATGGGTTCGCGACCTAACGGAGACGAGGTCATGCGACCTAAAGTGGTTCGCGACCTAAAGGTGTTCGCGACCTAACAAGGTTCACGACCTAACGGAGACGAGGTCATGCGACCTAAAGTGGTTCGCGACCTAAAGGTGTTCGCGACCTAATAGGGTTCGCGACCTAAAGGAGCACGACCTAAGGTCTTTCGACCTAGGGGTATATAGGTAACACGACCTAAAGATGTCGCGACCTAAGGGGCCAAGCGACCTAGTGGGCCATACGACCTAAAGGAAATAGGGTCCAACGACCTAAGGAAAACAAGGTCAAACGACCTAAAGGGATGGGAGTCATGCGACTTAAAGGAGTATGCGACCTGAAGAAGTGCGTGAGCTAAATGAAGGCGGAACAACTCAGGGTCTACGACCTAGGGGGGCGACCTAAGGTCTAACGACCTAAGACCGAGGAGACGTTTCCAACAGAGGGAACGACTTAACGACCTAAGCCTAACGACCTACGACTTAAGGTCCCACGACCTAATGAGGCAGGCAAGGCCGAACGACCTATACGCGAACGACCTAAAGTCCAACGACCTACGACCTAAAGCCGAGACGACCTAAATCCGAGGCGAACGAAATATGCAGGCCTTGACTTTTCCACACGCGCGAGCTAATGATTCCGAGCGACCTAATGAAGACAGAACGACCTAAGAGCAGTTTTTCACCAAAAACACTAAAAATTGGAGTTTTTGGCCAATCCAATCCAAACCAAATGCAAATGTGCATGCAAAAGTGATAGGGAATCATTCCCAACAGTCCAATATAGTTATAGACTAGATTTGTGAGATAAAAATCTCACATTTGCACTAAAATTTATGAAGATGAAGCTTGAAAGCAAGGAGAAGCAATCCAAAGCTTGAATCCAATATCTTCTACTTGAATTTGGAGTTGAATGTTGGAGTTGCAATTGAATTTGAGCTTGGAGTTTTAATTTCCCATTCTCTTCACCATTAATGCCAAAGCTTGAGTTAGTTAGGAAATTTATGAAGAGTGAGGAGAAGAGGGTTGGAACTTGGGCTTAATAGGCTAAACTAACCCAAAGTCCAAAGCGGGAAAAGTTAGTGAAATTTCACTAACTCCAAACCTATCGATGTTTATACTTAAAAAGTTGTAAACGACATTTCGAACTCAATGGAAGTGGTCTCGAGTCCTAATTTGACCGTTTGCAAAAAGTAGTTTTTCGGACCAAAATCCGATTAACGATTTAATATTTAAATAAAAATATTTAAATATAAACTCGATAAATATGCGGGTTGTTACACATGTGGCAATGGGAAGTTCCTTGGCCTGACCATTCGTTGGAAATCCAAAGAAACAATACGATCTTGTACGGTATTAGTTGTATAACCTGCTATGGAATGTGGCGGTAACCTGCTATTGAACATAGTAGCTATAGTAGGCATACGATAATGGTCGTATGTTGGCTAAGATTTATATTCTACTTTCGAAATGAATTTTTCCTACACTATGCACTAATAATAATAACAAATGTTCTTTTTAATGCGTATCAAGCATCTTTGACTATCATAAGGAGAAATCTCCTCCGATTCTGCGTTTGCATTATGTGTGTGTGCGGGAGGCCTTATGGTAGTCTCATTTTTAAAAGCATTGCGAATTAACTTTAAAAATATTCCTCTATTTTGATTTTAAAGATAAATAAACTGTTTTGAGTTCTCACACTAGTCACATGACTGACTCGGAGTTTATTGTTTTCCTTCCTAAACTCTGGATGCCCACCAATTTCCACACGGGCAGTCAAGAGTTAGGTTTATCAGGATATTATGGATATTCTGGAGTTGCTGGAGGCAAGCTGGATGGCATGGCGTATTACTGGTATATAGTATTTCTTTTCCGCTGTTTGATGTTGTTTGTTGTTGTTGTTGTACACTCTGATGAAATGATGTGATGTAATGTAATAACTGATATAGTTCTTTGTTTAAAGATTATTCATTTATCTATTATATGTTGTTCCGCTGCGATTGTGAGATTCTGATATTGTTGTGCTGTGTTCTTTCCGTTCTATTTTCTTTTCTCTCTATTTTCTATCTTTTTCTCTCTTCTTCTACCTTTTTCTTTTTCTTAAACATTGAGAATCGTATTTATGTTCATCTTGAATTAATCTATGGAGATTAGTGTATATTCAAGGAGTACGGATTTGCGGGTCCTCACATAGATCGACAGTTCCAACTCAAAATATCATTTCTGTTTAAACCAGAAATGTTCATCCAATTTCAAACTAAAAATTCAAATTTTAGTTTTAAAATTCAAGTTTTTGTTAATGTAATCGGTGTATAAGCTTTAACCAATGAATCTGGAAAATTAAAATACTACTTTCACAAAGTTGTTCTGTTATATTTTTGTTTCCCAGAGTCATTATAGAAAATTTTCATATTAAATAAATTTTAAAACTTAACTAATGTTCACAGCCATATTTTATTTAAATCTTAATTCTTAACATAGATCACATTGTAATATCATGATTTTTAATCAGGATTTTAACCTGGAATTCTAGAACAGGCAAGAACATATCACAATATAAGCATGCACTCAGACATCCATAAATATACAGAGAATTACATCATATATATCCATACAAAACATGATTACCACAGGAAAAAATTCAAGCAACTATATTTACTAAGTTTTTTAAAAAAAAATGTTACTCACTGAATTTTTATGAGCAGAGCCTTTGTTTTTGACAAACTTGAAACTGAAAGATGCTTTGAACCGAAAACTTCAAGTTGCTTCTTCTATTTTTGTAAACTTAAACCTTGATTTACTACATTGCTTGCTCCCATGCTTCCAGAAAATAATGCAGGCTTGAATGAAATTGCAAAACAGAAATGCAGAGATCTTCAGTTGCATGCAAGTCCTTTGAGTTGCAGAATTGAATTGCAATTTGATTTTTCAGGTTGATGAAATTTGAAGAGGCTACATGTTATTATGATTCTGGTATGTGGAGTGGTTTAGATAGTTTTGGTTTGAATGTTTATATGGTTAGAGGAAACATTTGTTTTAGATTTGGTTTTGAATAGAATTTTGATTTCAGATTTTTGGCTTTGATTTGGTTAGAGGGAGTTTGCGGATTTTTTTGCAGCTGAAGATTACTTAAGGTTTTTTTTGGAAAAGAAGAATAGAAAAAGAATAAGGATGAGAAGTAATGTGTTAATATAAGTAAATTTTTGCTTTAATTAAAATAAAAGAAAAATGAAAACTAAAAAGGACACTTGTTTTAATTTTTAACATTTGTCACTTTGTTTATTTATGGCTTAGCACATGTCTATTAGGTGTGTTAAGAGATTTACACATGTCTCTTTAAATATTTTATTTTAATTTAAATTGTTTATAAAAACTTTTAAACCTTAATTTATCATTTTTATGTACATATAAATAAATTTCTTCCTTTTTCTTTATAGAAAAACAAAACAAAACAATTTATAATTAAAAGCTTATTTAAATATTTTTATGTATTTATTTTTTTAAAATTCAAATCATTAAATTCAAATTCAAATTAAATTATAAAACCTAATTTAAAAATCAAGTTATATATATATATATATATATGCATATATAACTACCATTAAATTTAAAAATAACAAATCCTATTTCTTACAAAATTTATTTATGTCCATAAGAATTAAGTATTATCATTATTATTTGAAAATAACAAATTAAACATTATTAAATAATTTATAAAAGAGATTATAATTTACTTCTATTACTCAATAAATTAAGATCATTTATAAATTGTAATTTAAATTCTTATATATAAATTTCAAGCAATATTTTAAAAAGAAAATACAACTGAGCTTTTATGTTAATCTAATCTAAATTCATATTTAAGTTAATTAAATAAAATTTTAAAACAAATAAGATTTACCTTTAATATTTACAAACCATATAGTTATTTATTACATTGCTTTGAAAAGCTAAATGTTAAATTTAAATCAAATTTTCAATTTACCAAAAATAAATTAGAATTAGAAAATTAATTCATTTACTAAATTCCAAATCAAAGTTTACCAATTTACAATATATACAATTATATATATTATAAATAGAAAATAATTTATTTGCTTTAAAAAGATAAAATCTACCATTTTAATTCTTTATTAAAAGAAGATTATTAAATCAATTCAAAATTTATTATTAAAAATTATCAAATCAACTTAATTTTTAACACAGATTATTAAATTTATATTGCCAAATTTCCAGGATATCACATTCCTCCCCCCTTAAAAGAATTTCGTCCCCGAAATTTAAAAGCAAAGGTAATTTAGTAATCTATCTTAAGATTTTATTTTAAAACACAAGCATATATTAGCAAATATATGCTAACAACCATAGCAACCAATTCACTCAAACAAACAAATCTAACTATCCAGACAAAATTCTGGATAGAATTTCCTAGAGTTTCCTAAATATAAATACCGGGATACTCACTTTACAAAATCCAAACAATCAATACTACTAAGCTATAGAGCTCCTATCCAACTAGATCTACAAAACTAAACAGGATATCAGACTATAGACAAGTCCGACTCAACAATCACAGCCTCTTGAAATGCTGGTTCCACAACCAAAGATAGATCATACACGTACTCCCTCAGAGATACGTGAAACACATCTAATCCCAGTTATCCAAACTGGCAATTCAACCATGAAAATCAAACACCAATGCTTATAAGAACACAGGAAAGATCCAAAACACCTCGGAGCTGACTTACCCAGTCTTGCTCAATCTTAAAGCTCCTTGGATCCGAGAAAACTTACCCAAATTAAATCTTCGACTCCAAAATCCAAATTCCTTCGTCTCTTATTGACAAGACACTTCTGACGATCCTGGGCTGCCTTCATCTCTCTCGATCAGCTCAACTTTGTTGATGTCTTTAGAAACAAACTGGACCAAACAACCCAACAAAATCAACTCCTCAAGATCAATCCCAAACCAAGAACACCAACTCTACTCTACAAACATCAGAAGACTAACTTACTTCTCCTATCCGGAAAAAAATAAAAAAAATCACTCCCAAACTGTTTCCGCTACACAACTCTGATCTGGAGTAGAAGAAAAACTAGAGCACAAACTGGACAACACATCTCAGAAATATGATTCAACAGATTCATAAAAGAAAACTCAGATGTCCCATCTGATCCTAAGATGCTTCACCAAACCTTTGCTCTAGAAGTCATCTTTCTACTAAACTGAACCACCGGTAGCACTCCTAGAATCCAGTCGATAAGAAAACTCAACCTCCAGATACAGACAAACCTCTGATAACTCAAGAGAACACTCAAACTGTCGCAAGTCACTTTTGCGATCAACCAGTCCAATATCCAAAAAAAACTGTTCTCTCTTTACCAATCAGAACAGCTTACACTTATCTAGCCAATCCATCGAAGAAATGGATCCACTCTGCTGCTTCATAACTCCACCTCCAGAAAACTGCTAACTAGAAGACCTTCTTGCTAGCACACAGAATACTCCGAGCTGCACTGCTGACATCGACGCCAAAGACTTCCTAATCCAAAACTCTTCGAGAAAACTCGGACCTCAAACCAGACAAAAACCTCATGCTGAACCCAGCCACAACATCGAAGCAGATATACTTCTTAAACTTGTTCCAAAGAAAAATCTTCGGAGACATCCATAGTCACTACGTCTCATCACACAGCTACTAATTCCTAAGGTATCAAGATACCATTATTTTCTTCTGCCCAACCGACAGATCCAAACTCTACTCATCCAACTTCAAAGATGAACTCCGAAACTTAACAGGTTTCTTTCAGAGATCGATGAAATCCTACACTCTGCACAACTCACTCGAGACGGTATTAGGTCTACAGTCTCGACAGATACACTTCCAACCTCAATATTCAAACTCTAACCATTGGTAGTAGTCGTGTTACACACCCCAATACATTATCTACCTTTATAACTTATATTGGAAAACCCGAACAGGTAACCCAATAAATAGGTAGAAATATATATATATATATATATATATATATATATATATATATATTCAAAATTACAAATACGCTCTCTCAAGAAAGAAATCACTTCAAAGCCTAGGTATTCACTCAACCTAGCGCTCTGATACCAACTATGACGACCCGACTTTCATACCATAGAAAATCGTATCATCATGAAGAAAGAAAGGGATAGAAAAGAGAAAAGAAAGAGAAGAAAGAAGAAACAACATTAGAATATCAACAGCGGAACGAATAAATTATATTAATAACATAAATATTACATAGTATACAACACTAATCAGAGTTACATAGAATTTCCAACACATACTAGACAGTCATAAACACCTGTCTAGTTATACAACTCAATACAATACAAAGAAACTACTCAGAGAAACCAACACAGAGATCGCACAATGGAAACTATATATCTACAACGCAGAAGCCACCTACTCCATTGCTCCTCCACAATTCGTCAAAGCTAACCTGAATCCCTTGGCTACTCGTAAAAATTTGAGTACCGAAGAGTTTAAGAAAACAGAGGATAAACTCTTGGTCAGACGTGGGTCTGGTGTAAGTAACAGGTTAAAGTTTCTTAACTTTGAAAAACCTTTGAAAGAAAAGGTATCACGTAAGACTTCCCACACAAAAACATGGAAAAGTTTTTACCTTACGCTAACCAAAACATTTGATAGGAAATCCAGTGATAGTATAATAGGTCTAGGGTTTCGAGTAAATATGAAATAGCCGAAATTGTTACATCTATTAAATTCCAGCTACTAGCCACAAAAGTGGGTAATACAATCAAAACCATTGGCACTTATTGGATTTTGAATTTCATCAATAGCAGGGCTACCGGGTACCGCCCGTCACAGTACGTGGCCTAGATCAACGTACCGAGGATCACTCCCAAACCCCTACAACACAAGACCGGAACCATCCCTTACTGCACAGTCCCGAACAAGACAACCCCGCAGTTGGCATACGTTCCAACCGCCCACACAGCCGAATAAAAAGGGACTTCTAGACGGGAAAAATCTCGTCCTACTTGGGCATCACCCACTTAGCCTTGCTGCACCTTCCCTGTTTTAGCCATTTCTGGTTGATGAGGCTTGAGGCTACGATTACCTTTAGAGAACACATCTCTTAGAATGCTCATCGTCCACCTGACGATGTTCTGAAAGCATTCAATCCATATAAGTTCATTCCGGGTTCGAATGAATCCGAAGGCATTGTCTCGTTACACTCATTTTGGAATCACTCTCAAAGTTAACGATGATAACCCTTGCACTCTGAATCTTCATCTCGAATCTGAAAGTACTACTCCATCAAACTCATCTCGGAATCACCCTCAGAGTTATACTGACGAATAGTTCTTACACCTCGAGTCTTCACTCTTCACATGAGATTCACGACCTATCATAAATTTGGATCGATGTGGTTTTTGGATATCTAAATCTGAAAACCCGATCCCGGTCTCATCGAATCCAAGCGTATCTTTTAAGGCCAAGTTGTTTTTAAAGGTTTATAACAATTCAATTATTTATATACATCCAAATAGATAATCCATAGATTCACAATAGATAATCAATATTATCATCACAACAGATAATCCATATTATCATTATCGAAAGATAATCCAAATCATCATCACAATGCAACCAATGCATCCATATCACTCAACGTTACTTATCTCATCTCTGAGATTCAAACCATTCAAGACAAACAATATCATCCATCCATATAAGCAATAATTAATAATCATACCAAATATAATTAATTTAAAATGAATTAAATTAATTACATCATTTCTAATTAATTTAAAGTGAATTAAATTAATTACTTCATCATTACCAAACTTGCTTACATCACTATTAATTAATTATCAATCAATCAATTATCATCAACCAATTATTCATTTTAATTAATCATCCCTGATTAATTAACCTTTAATTACATTCAAGTAATTATCCATTAATTAATTTCTCAAATTAATTATACTTAACCAAATACAGTAATTAATCTTTAAATTACTTCATAAATTAATTAACTATAATTAATTACATTAATTCTTAATTAATTACATTAATTAATTCCTTCATTTATTAGTTATTTCTAAGTAAATCTATTCTTAATTACATCATTAATTATAATAATTAATGATTTCTAATTACATTTCCTATTTAAATTGATTACATTAAGTAATTAATCTTTATTTAAACCATAATTGTTAATCACCCTTGATTAACTCCATTCAGTAATTAACTACCCTTAATTACTTCACCAAATAAATTAATTACTCCTTAATTAATTATCTCAAATTAATCCCTTGATTAATTTACAAAGTAATTAAACTTAAATTACTTTCATCAACAAATCACCTTCAACTAATTACATCCAGTAATTACCCATTAATTACTTTCCTAAGTAATTTCTCTTCATTTAATTACATTAAGTAATTATACTCCACAAATCATCAAATGATTATTCTAAATTAATTAAACTGAATTAATTAACTTAATCTAATCAAATTAAACTCAATTAATTACAATTAGTAATTAATTCCTTAATTACTTCCATAAGTAATTATACTTAACAATTTACACAAATGATTATCTTTAAATTAATTAATCTAATTAATTATTAAAAATTAATCACTTTAATTAATTATTAAATAATCCTTAGTTAATAACCTTTATTAACGATTAACAATTCATTAATTATTTTTCTAAAGTAATTAACTTATTTTAATTATTATTGATTACAAATTAATTAATCATTAATAATCCATTAATAATCCATTAATTAACCCCTAATTATTTAATTAATTAAGTGTTAACTGTAACTTAATTAATCCTTTATTACTTGATTAATTAATTACTAATCATTAATTAAAATCTAATCTTATTTAATTAATGATTCTTAAAATTACAAGTTAATTATTCTAAGAATAATTAATCTTAAACTTTTAAGATTAAACCCTTAATTACTTTGAATAATTATCTATTTCATTAATTTATTAAATAAATTAATTATCCATTTAATTACCCTAATAATTAAATGCATAACAAATCATTAAATTATAATTTAACTTCAAGAAGTTTTGAAATCAATTTAAAACCTTTAAATTTACATGATAAATAATACTTTCTCTTATAAAAGAAATTTTACAAGACTTTAAAACAAATTCCTTTTTAAATTTAAACATTTAAATTTATCATTCAAAATTGTCAAACACTTAAATTTATAAAACTTAAATTTATTTTAAACCAAAGATTCAAATTCAGATTTGAACCAGTTTAAACTTTGTTTAAAACATTTCACATTTCAATTTCCAATTTAAATTCAAATTTCTTTAAAACATTTTTAAACAATAAACCCCTTTAAAGTATTTTAAACAAAATTGAATTTAAAAACTTATTAATTTCCATCCTAATATTCAAATTAAACTTGAATCCATAATTTAAAATTAGATTTAAAACTTATTTTAAATTCCTGCTTAATAATTTAAATTTTTAGTTTAAATTTGAAAACATAACAGGATTTTTAACCTGTAACAACCCAACTCGAGCTACAATTAAATTATTCGAGCCGAACCTATTCTAGTTTGAACAAACTCAAAAATAAACTCGAGTAACTCGAGTAACCTTCCTATTTGAAAACATTCAAACCAAGTACTGACAGGTTTATACATAAATCTGAAACATCAACACACCCGAGCCCACTCAACCATGACTTCGAGTCCAACATCCCACAACTTCGAGACAATCAACCCCAAGCTTCGAACAAATCACGAATAAACCAGATACAAACACGAGTACCCATTCTTCCCCAAACCATCAGCTGACACCAAGACCTCGTGCGCCTGCACCAACCCCGCCGTCAACTCCGACCATTCGCGACCACTCACGCAAGTCGGCGACCATCCTTCAACCTAATGCCGACCATCAAATAAACTACAGAACCCCAAAATCACAATCGAGCTTTCAAGCTCAAAAACTGGAACCATGTCGAAACCTGGAAACGCTTCAAACTCAAGATTCCGTCCATCAGAGATTCCGACCTTCCACCATCACCTTCGACAAGCAACCCATCATCAATCCCCTCAATTTGGGTGAACTCGATCCACCAGGGAAGTTGAGAGGAAAAAATTTCCCCAAACAACAGCAAACTAGGGTTAAATATTTCAAAACTAAATCATTACAGCCTCAATGCTTTAATCCATTTTCCAATAATTTTCCCTGCATCTTCGATCATCACTCCATCACCAAAAAAGATGTTGGCCAACCCAACCCCCTAGATCGACAGTTCCAATTCAAAATACCATTTCTGGTTAAACCAGAAATGTTCATCCAATTTCAAACTAAAAATTCAGATTTTAGTTTTAAAATTCAAGTTTTTGTTAATGTAATCGGTTTATAAGCTTTAATCAATGAATCTAGAAAATTAAAATGCTACTTTCATAAAGTTATTCTGTTATATTTTTGTTTCCCAGAGTCATTACAGATATTTTTCATATTAATAAAGTTTAAAACTGTAACTAATGTTCACAGCCATATTTTGTTTAAATCTTAGTTCTTAACATAGATCAGATTATAACATCATGATTTTTAATCAAGATTTAAACCTGGAATTCTAGAACAGGCAAGAACATATCACAATATAAGCATGCATTCAGACATCCATAAATATAAAGAGAATTACATCATATATATCCACACAAAACATGATTATCACACGAAAAAATTCAAGCAACTATATTTACTTAAGTTTTTTAAAAAAAATGTTACTCACTGAATTTTTATGAGCAGAGCCTTTGTTTTCGACAAACTTGAAACTGAAAGATGCTTTAAACTGAAAACTTCAAGTTGCTTCTTTAATTTTTGTAAACTTAAACCTTGATTTACTACATTGCTTGCTCCCATGCTTCCAGAAAATAATGCAGGCTTGAATGAAATTGCAAAACAGAAATGCAGAGATCTTCAGTTGCATGCAAGTCCTTTGAGTTGCAGAAATGAATTGCAATTTAATTTTTCAGGTTGATGAAATTTGAAGAGGCTACATGTTATTATGACTCTGGTATGTAGAGTGGTTTAGATAGTTTTGGTTTGAATGTATATTTGGTTAGAGGAAACATTTGTTTTAGATTTGGTTTTGAATAGAATTTTGATTTCAGATTTTTGGCTTTGATTTGGTTAGAGGGAGTTTGTAGATTTTTTTGCAGCTGAAGATTACTTAAGTTTTTTTTTTGGAAAAGAAGAATAGAAAAAGAATAAGGATGAGAAGTAATGTGTTAATATAAGTAAATTTTTGCTTTAATTAAAATAAAAGAAAAATGAAAACTAAAAAGGACACTTGTTTTAATTTTTAACATTTGTCACTTTGTTTATTTATGGCTTAACACATGTCTATTAGGTGTGTTAAGAGATTTACACATGTCTCTTTAAATATTTTATTTTAAGTTAAATTGTTTATAAAAACTTTTAAACCTTAATTTATCATTTTTTTTATGTATATATAAATAAATTTCTTCTTTTTTCTTTATAGAAAAACAAAACAAAACAATTTATAATTAAAAGCTTATTCATATATTTTTATGTATTTATTCTTTTAAAATTCAAATCATTAAATTCAAATTCAAATTAAATTATAAAACCTAATTTAAAAATCAAGTTATATATATATGCATATATAACTACCATTAAATTTAAAAATAACAAATCCTATTTCTTACAAAATTTATTTATGTCCATAAGAATTAAGTATTATCATTATTATTTAATAATAACAAATTAAACAATATTAAATAATTTATAAAAGAGATTATAATTTACTTCTATTACTCAGTAAATTAAGATCATTTTAAATTGTAATTTAAATACTTATATATAAATTTCAAACAATATTTTAGAAAGAAAATACAACTAAGCTTTTATGTTAATCTAATCTAAATTCATATTTAAGTTAATTAAATAAAATTTTAAAACAAATAAGATTTACCTTTAATATTTACAAAACATATAGTTATTTATTAAATTGCTTTGAAAAGCTAAATGTTAAATTTAAATCAAATCTTCAATTTACCAAAAATAAATTAGAATTAGAAAATTAATTCATTTACTAAATTTCAAATCAAAGTTTATCAATTTACAATATATACAATTATATATATATATATATATATTATAAATAGAAAATAAATTATTTGCTTTAAAAAGATAAAATCTACCAATTTAAATCTTTATTAAAAGAAGATTATTAAATCAATTCAAAATTTATTATCAAAAATTATCAAATCAACTTAATTTTTAACACAGATTATTAAATTTATATTGTCAAATTTCCAGGATATCACAATATGCCCCCTTCTCCTTCTTTTTATTTAGCTGAGAAAAAGGAAAATACAGAAATAACTGCTTTCGTTATTTCCAGTTTCTTGGCGAATACCCTTCTTCCTTTTCTCTAAATAAAATAAAGCGGTTTCTTGAAACGAAAATGGCTAAACGAGAATTCTTCCCTCCCTCTTCTTTTCAGGCCGATTCCTTCCTTTATTTCAAATCAAAACCGAACTAGCCCTAAATTGAATCAACTTCGAGCAGAATTTCCTATTCTAGTCACAGAGCTCGCGGTCAAAGTCTGGTGAACTCCAGTCGACTAGGGTTGCTCGCGACTTTTCACGTGTTAAAGCGCCTGTGGCGTATCGCTTTTTGGATGAAGGCGGCAGGGTTTTCGTATGGGTGTGCATTCACTTGAGGAGGAGATGAGCAATGAGGAGGTGGTTTCAGATCGTTAATCGGCATGAGTGTAAGGTTGGGCGGCAAGTGAGGTGCAACTCGATTAGGGATTCAGTGAGATTAGGGGTTAAAGGTTTAACTATTATTATGATTTAAAAGATAATATTTATACCTTATAGAACAACTTTTATTTTAAAATTAGTTTTGGCTTAAGTTTTACATTAGAAATTATTATAAAATTTCATAACTAGTATTTTAAATAAAGTGTTTTAAGTAGTTTTAATTTTAAGTGTTTTAAAGTATATTTTTTTTGGATAAATTGCTTTAAATTATTTAAAAATCGAAAGTATTAAGACTTGGTGATTTTCAGTGGAAATAAAACAATTAGATGCAAATTTATTCCGCGAGAGAAAAAATGATTTGAAACTATTTTCAAAGGGTTGAAGTGTAGAATAATTTCTTACGAAGATATTTTGAAATAAATAATTTGGGAAATTATTAAGGACCAATGGTTGTTTGTGGATGTTATTTGATAGTTAAATAACCGACTATCAATATTGGCCAACGCGCTGATCGTTTCGAAGAGGCCGGGATTGGATTTAATTATCTGAAAACCACTTTGATCCCATTTGAACGTTTGCGAATGAAGACCGTGAAGATGATGAAGATGGTGATTCGGTTTGTCCAAACCTAGGGAAACTTGTATGGATGAATGCCTTTAGAACATCGTAAGGAGGATGATGAGCATTCTAAGTGAATGTGTGCTAAAACCGTAATGCATAGCCTCGAGCCTCATCAACGGGAATGGATAAAACAGGGGAGGTGCAGCAAGCTAAGTGGTTAGCAACCAATTAGGGTAAGGTCATCCTTGTCTAGATGTCCCTTTTATTTGGCTGTGTGGGCGGTTGATGATCCCAACCATGGGTGATCTTATTCGGACTATCCAATAAGGGGTAGCTCCTGTCTTATGTTACAGAGGATCGGGAGGGATCTTGGTACTTTGATCTAGACCAGGTACTATGGCGGACTGTACCCCAGTAGCCCTGCCATTGTATGGAATCCAATCTCCAATAAGTGCATGTATGGTTTTGATTATGCCCAACTATTGCTGAAACGTGAGTTGCAAGCATTTCGGCTAGATTCTATTTTAATTTCTATAGACACTAATATAATATCAGACGAATTTGACAGAAAATGTTTTGGTTACCATAAGGTAAAAACCTGGCATGTTTATTTGTGGCGTGGTCTTACGAGATACCTTTGATTTTAAAATAATTTTGAAACTTTATTAATCCAATTGAGTATGTTTTCTCATGCTGGTTTTCCAGACTGACACGGGTGTTATTTTACTATAAAGCTCGGGTTAGACCGAGTATTATAGAATAACGATTTTGGGTGGACTGCTATGGAGCTCAGGGGATGCGCCGAATGGCGAGACATATAACACATACTTAACTTTGTTCCGCTGTGCTGTGTAACTGTATAGACAGTTTTATGAGGACAAGTTATGATAACTGTCCAATATTTTTCTATTGATTGTGTTGTACTCTGTTGATGTAATGTATAAAACAGATATAGTTCTTTTGGTATAAAGATCAGTCATTTATGTATTATATATTGTTCTACTGCGATTGTGAGGTTCTGATGTTGTTTTGTTTTCTCTTCTTCTACCTCTTTCTCTTTCCCTTACGTTCTGGTTTTCCGGCATTCGATTGTTCATCATTTAATACAGTGGACGTATTGATGTCGATTTTCGGACGTCGAAAAATCGGGCTGTGACATGGAGGAGAGGGGACTCGAAAAAAAATGGTGTTGAATTTTTTTTAGGGCGACGTGCTGGCCAGGCAAGGACGAAGTAGGGTTTAAGGATGAGTTTTGATCGTGGTAGGTTTTCTGGCGACTACCGCGTCGTGGTTGGAATTCAAGGCTGCGGTATGGGGAAACTAGGAAGGGAAGGCCATGGCGAAGGTGCCGGTGAATTTTGGGGATCTTCGATGGTCGGAGGAGGCTGGGCGAGAAGGGAAGGGGGTGGTTCCTTTTCCTGAGAATGGGTTCGAGTGCCAAAATCTGACTTTGGGTCAGACATGTGATTTTGGGATGGCTAGGGAGTTCTCGAGGTGAATCATGCGGGGGGTCGGTGACGTGGTTCGATGGTCGGAAATTCTATGCAGGTGCACATGTTCGTGCACACCTGGGTATTCTCAAATGAATAAGGGGAAGGTAAGGAAAGGGAAGAACTAGAGCAAAGAAGAGGAGAAGAAAAGAAGACGGGCTGGACTGGGCCGGAATAGAGGAATAAGAGAAAAGTAAAGTAAAGAAAAGAAATAGGGAAAGGTAAAAGAAATTAAAGAAAAGGAAAAAAAATAAGGAACAAGGAAGAAGAAAGAAAAGAGAATAAGGAAGAAAATGAAAATAAGAAAGGGAAGAGAAAAATAAAGAAAAAATGAAAGAAAGATAGAAATAATAATAAAGAAAGAAAAGGTAACGAGATCTATATATTTACACACACACACATTTATAGGGTATCTTATAGTTCCTTCCTTAACTAAAATCTAATTCTATTTTAAAATCCAGATTTTATGGAAAATATTATTATTACTATTTAACCGAAACGTATGAAATTTATGGTAATTTAAAATCATAAATTGTTTAATTGGAAATTAATTTGGGTTCAAAGGTAAATGGATGTGGTTAATCAAGAATTAACAGAAGTCTGATATGTGAATTATTTCGACATCCATCATAGACCGTTAAATTGGCTAACGATCTATAACATAACTTAATTTTATTGGAGATTTAAATTCAATTATTCCACTCCGTGACATCAAGTGACCAATCGAGTTAAAATAATTAGTTTAGAATGGTGAGATTTTTTAAATTGATAATAAACCGTTGTAATAAAATACCATATTTGAATATTGTCACCATAAATAATAAGTTTGTTTACTTTAAACAATTTAACTTTAAAATGGGCACTCATTTCGAAGGGGCCAAGATCGGATATCAGCAATATCCGGAACCACTTCGATTTGATAAGCACTACAAATTTTTATGGATTTAAATGCAATGCAGTGTCCGGTAGGAGCAACTAATCAAAGAAGAAAAATCACAACCCATGACATACCATAAACCTGAACATATAGTGGTAAAGGTAGGGTGGGAAAAAAAGTAGACAACAACAATTTGAGTTAAAAAATGTGAAGCAGATTGTAGAACAAAAAAGTGAAGCGATTGGGTAATACATAATGCATATATATATATATATATATATAAAATGTTAGATCTAGTAATTTTGAACTGCCGTATGTGTAGATGCAAGTTGTTGAGTGGTCAAAGTCCTATAATTTTGGATCAAAGATGCTAAATAACAGCTAATGTGAAGTAGTAAAATAGCAGAACTATTATGCAGTAAGTATTCGTAGTAGGCCATAGCGCAGCTACCTCACAATGAATCTAAAGGGCATGTGCGTTAAAAAAAATATAACCAACATGTTACGTATTGTACTATCCAAACTTTCTTTTACCTGATGATATAGCATCACATTCAAAGTTAAAAAAAATGTGCATTAAGTACTTCTAGCGCTGAAATCAATGTTGCCTAAACCCACTCCAATTTTGTTCTTTTAGTGGGTTTAACTTACATGTCAGGTACATGATGCTTTAGTGGATTGAGAGAGATCCAAAGTTGGACAGGTGATTAATTGATAATGAAGTTCATTGGATTCAGAAAATAAAAATGTAAGGATCTAATTCCTTTGAATATCTATACAAAGCACATCCTTCCAAAAGTCGAAGGGAATTGATTTGCTACAAAAGCTTTTATTCCTACCGTCATGCAGCTATTATGACTGTTAAATTGCAACGATCCGTAATTTTGATAGTTGAAAATATTAAATTAAATAATATTTTGGAAATTAATATGATTAGAAATTAAAATTTATGATTTGTAAATGGAAAAAAATTATTAGAATATGATTTAATAATATTGATTGAATGAAATTGACAACTGTTTCAATGTAATTTCAATTAATTAAAATAATTGTAAGTTCAAAAAGGAATAAAATAAATGATGTATTAATAGTGAAATTATATGTTATTTAATTGAAATTGGTTTTAACATTTGTAAGTGAATTTGTACTCCTTGTTTGTGTATTAATGTGTTCAAATTGTATAAATGTACAACTATTCATTTCTCATCTTATTTTTAAATCTGTGTTGGAATTTATTTGGGAATCAATGAAATTGGATGTAATTAAATGATGCAATCAATGTAAGGAAAGATGTTAACTATAGATTTTGAGTGAAATTTAATGGAAACTTATGTTAATAGATTACCTACGGAATTGTTGATTTAATATAAAAGACTTTTAAATCAATTATCATGAATAAGTGTTAATTTAATAAAGAATAAAATGAATAAGTTTAGTAAAGGTGTAAACATATGTTTATCTGTTTGAAATGTATTTTAGCTTATAGATTAATTATAAAGACGAGAAACTATTATTTAGTAAGAAATTTCTAATTCCTGTTTGTACCCACTATTTCTCATTACATTTATTTAGTCCATTTTGAAATTCACCTTTGTAATCAACTGAAATTAATGCAATCGAATAATTTCAATTAATACAAGAGAGGACACTAAATTGTAAATTAATAGATGTAATTAAACATAGCTTATGTTTTTTTTTGAAAATGTAAGGAAAATTTGATTTAATGAAAAGAACGTTTATATCAAATAAAATGAATGTTTCATTTGTGATGCGGGTTTAATTTCATTAAAATAAAGAATAGAATGATTGATTTAAAGGAAGAACTGTGTTTTAGCATACAGATTGATTATAAGAATAGAAAAATAATTTATTTAAGTTATTTATTACTCTGGTGTATAAACAACAAATTTATAAACGTGTTTAAATGACTAAATGAAACAATTGTTCTACTTTTCATTCATTTTAGTTTGTCTGTTTTGAAATTTAACTTTGTAGTCAATTACAACAAATGTAATTGAAATATTTCAATTAAAAGGAACGAAAACGTTGGTTGCAATTAATAGATTTGATAAAAGAAACGCACGTTTTGTGCAAAACGGAAATGGAGTTTTGATGGAAATAAAAGATCATTCTGAGAAAACCAAGTTGAACGTTTTCATTTCTAAGTTAAGTATAATTTTATTTATTATATGTTGATAAAAAAAATTAAATGTGTACAAATTTCTTATTATTTGAGTTAATGAAATTAATTTGGTTACGTTTCAAAAACTGAATTTCAAAAGGTTGTGCGATGTACATGGTCCCTTTATTTTTTTTGTTATTAATTGTTGCTTGTGCGTTTTAAAATAGTTACCTCATTATTAATACTTGATACGTTAACTTCTCCTTCTGTTTAATACCCAAGCCTAGACTTTTAGGCTATATTTATTTCTTGCCAACTCATTTTTAGTTATACACAATTTCATTTTCCTTTGGTTTGCAAACTTTCTCATTCCTACGTACAATCCTTATGCACTATTAATGCTAAAGCTTTCAAAAAAAATGTGACATTCATTTTTGTCCATCCACCTTCATTTCCTTATTATTAATTAACCTGTAATTTTATTTCTTCATTTTCGTTTTGTTTCTCCTGATGCGTCATATTCATTTAGTTCAAATTGTTCTTTGCTGATGGTATATTCTTACCATAAAATTATTCACCCTTTAAACTTGTCCTTTTATTTTTTTTTCGTCACCACCTCATTTCCTATGTTCAGATCTCCATTTCAAATCTTCCTTCCCCCGAATCATTTTAACATGAGCTTGCAAATTCAAAAGCTCTCATTTTACAAATCAAAAGCTTTCCTTTATGAAACATGACTTTCATTTTTTTTCATTTTTCCTACACGTCACGCCCTCTTCTTAGTTTTTTCTTCCGTCTTTTCCTAAAGCTTCGTCTTGAGAAAAATGTAAGTATTAAACTTTGCATATTTTTTATTAAACGTGTTCTAATTATTATTTTAATAATATTTCTTATAACTTGTATATCTTTTGCATATAAACGTTGATTCACGTGCTATTTCTTCTATTGGATTCATATTTAAATTCCGGACAACATGAAACCGATTTGGTTGAATTTGGAGATTGTTGAGATTTTGTGCTTCTGATTTGGATTTTTTATGGGCTGAAATCAATGGTGAGTGATTTACCCCCTCACGCAATACTAAATCTTCTTATGTTAGTTGAATTAAATTTATGATGTGATAAGAATTTTAATTGTTGTTGTTTGGTAGTTTAGACTGCATTTTAATTGTAACTGAATTTTATATTGAACTAAATTGACATTTAAATTAATATTAGATTTAATTGTCACTTAAGTAGCTGATAGTGATAACCAATAAATTGTTGTGAATTATTGGCTGATTTGGATCTTGAATATGATGGATGTTTATTTGTTGACATTTTGGATGATTGGATGTTTATTTATTTTGATATATCTTTGTTATCACTCTGTATATTAAGTGACAGCATATAAACTATTATCTAAATTATTTCGAATAAATTAAGAAATAGATTGAAATGACATATATCTATGACACTTTGATTTGGATTGAAATGATTTATATCCATCCCTATAATTAAAATTGAAATAACCGATCACTTGGCCATAGGGTAGAAAATTATATACGGACACTGGATTAGTTAAATTAAATGGTTTTAAAATCTTGAATTTGGATTTTAATTAAATGATATTATTTTAAAGGAAATAAATTGTGGGTTTATATGAATCAAATTATTTTGTCATTCAAGCTTTGAAATGTTGAAATTGAAATTGGTTAAAAGAAACTGTTTTCAGAGTTGAATTGGAAATGTGAAGTTATAATTGATATATGGCATTAATTTTTGAAATTGAATTATTTTAAAGATTTGGATACTAAAATTGAACAATGAGGTTTAATTCCTTTTAAGTGCTTTAAATCAGTAAATTTAATTCGAACCTGAAATCGACATGAATTGAAATGGCTTAAAATAAGAAGTGAATTGAAATTTAAATCATTGAATTGAATTGTTGAATCGAATTTGATTTTAAAATGAATGTTTCGAAAATTGAAGCTAATTCGAATTGAAATTGAAAATTATGTTGATTTGAAACTAAATCGAAATTAAGTCAACTGAGTTGAAAGATTGGAAATTGAGTTTGTTGGTTTGAAATAGGAGGTCCAGATTTGTTGAAATGGAAAGAAATAGTTTGATTTGATTGTAACGACCCAGAATTTTCGATCCCAAAAATTTCAAATAGTTAGAGAAAAGAAGAAAAGAGATAGAAGAAGAAGAACAGAAACACCAAAGCACAATCTCACATTCGCAGCGGATAAAATATACTATCACATAATATTCTTTACACAAAGAAAGCTGTATCAGTCAATTACATTTCAATACATCAGAGTTACAACATTTTACAATCACTGGACAGTTAAAATAACTTGTTCCAGATATACAACAATATAACTCAGCGAAAACACTCCATACATTCCTGCCATCTAGCTCACCACGAGAGCTCCATAACGTCCTTACCTGGAAATCTGTAATACTCGGTCTGAGCCGAGCATTACATCAAAGTAACACCCGGGTCAGGCTGGAAACCAGCGTGAGTAAACTCATCTATCAAGAAATTTTAATGCACAGACTTACTTAAATCCCGGGGTAATTCGTTTATCACTACAAGTTCACAACTTGCTATAGTCATCACTCATATTCACAATCAAATCTCTAAGTACCTTCACTTAGTTTTTAAATGGTCCAGTCATTTAAATTATTCCATTTCAGCCTATTGATTTCACATATCAATCAAATAAGGAATCATTTTAGCTTACAAATCGAAGTGGGTTCGGGTATTTACTGATAGTCGACCCCGGTCTCTTCGAATTCAATGTCACCTTAACCAAAGTTATTCAAGATAAATACAATTCAACTTAAATATAAGATGTCACTATTACATAGCAACTCATCTTGATAGATAACCACATTATCACACTTCAACCCAAATATATCACAAAACATTTTATATCAGAAATATCAAATAATCTAAGGCTATCCATATCATTCAATCATTCACAAGCAAGATACACCATTCTATTTAATTTACGTAAACTAAATTAATTTCCATAATCACTTTTAATCCTGCTTACATAACATTAATTAATTACAAACCAATAACTAATCATCCCTTAATGAAGCCCCTAAATTGAGCAATTTAGCCTTTAATTAATAACACAAATTAATTAACCTCCACCCATTCACATTAATTGCATTTATCCTTAATTAATTACTCAAATTAATTATCCTATAATTACTTACATTGTTTAGTTATTCTTTAATAAATCACACTTTTAAATTTAATAACCCTTGATAAATTTCCTTACTTAATTTACCTTTAATTACTTCCACTAAGCAATTAATTCTTAGTTACTTCTTTAAGTAATTTACCTTCAATTATTTACTCATTAAGTAATTATCTCATTGGTTAATTATCCTTAATTAATTAACCTTTAATTTACTACCCTTAAATAAATTAATCTTTAATTAATCTTTAATTTATTAACTAATTAATAAATCCTAATCACTCATCCTTAATTTTTATTGATAACAAACATTTCATCTTCTTAATTAGTACTTAACCATTTTATTAGTTAAGTTTTAGTTAAACTTAATGTTTAACTTAATCCAAGCTAAAATGAATTACAAAACCTTTGATTTCTTTAATAATTTGTCTTAAAAACATATGCATCTCCTCTTTGATACCTGCTTAATTACTTAGCTTAAAAATAAATGACAGGATTCACCTCATGTTGTTTATTACATGCTTGTTAGAGGCTTTGGAAACAAAACAATGGTTATGATTTTATTTTTATTTTATTAAAATGACTTTATTAATAAACCTTGTTTTTAAAAAAAAACTAAAAAAAAAATCAAATACAGGCCAACAATCCAAGCCCAGAACTAAACGCAAACCCGATATCAAAAATAAAAAAACGACAATATAAACTCTGTTGGGCCGAAGCCCAACGTCCATCTCAACCCAAAACTTACTTCATCTCCTCTCATCAACGCTCACGGCTACCAGTACCAAATCCAGAGGCACAACCTGGTCGATTGGATCCAAAAGAAATCAATGCTGAACTCAATCGATTCGAGCGCTGCCTCGAGTATAACCCGAGATCATCGCCGATCGCAGCATCGCCAAACACGAAAACAAACTACCTTAGCCTGGATTATTCGTGCACGGTTGTACACGTACACGTGTACATCCTCGCCACCGATCACCTCATAGTCGAACCATCACCACCCAGTTCCTTAACAACTCATGAACCAAAACGCCACTTTGTCGAAGGCTGCAATCCCCTCTGGTCGATAATCGATCTCTGTTCGACCAAACCAAAACCAAAAACCACACTACCTCCACGAGACGACGCACCGCATCTATGACCGGCCATAATTTTTCATGCTACCTACTTCAATCGAAAGCTCACCTCAGCAGCCACCATCGAGCCTAATCACCCGAATTCCGGTTGCTCCAACATCACCAAAATCCGTCGCATTCGCCGACCATCCAAAACCATCCCAAAACCCTAAAGTCCCCTCAACCATCTAATCCAAGCCCACAACCCCAAATTCGCCACGGTCAACACCTCACCTACGTCCACCAGCCTCTTCCAGACCTGGCCGCACCACCTCACGCCGATGAAGTTGTCAGAAAATAATTTTCGAATGGAAATTAAGTATTTCCAAATCTCTGACAATTTAGGTTGTTAAAAATCATGTTTTAACTTCTAAAAATCCTATTTCTACAAGGAAAATCAACATGCATGCTTAAATCTTGGATTCAATTAAATTGAAATTTTACGAAGATATGATATTTACTGTGAATCTTGACATAAATGAACTATACAGTAAGATTTCCACACAAATCAATTTTTTCCTAAAACTATATTAAGAAATAAACATTTTCTTAGTTTATATCCACATGCATTATGAACTAGATGATGTGATCTAGATTTTTGAATGCTGGGATGAGCCAAATTTTTATTGAATAACAGATAACAGCAAAATTTAAATTCCAGACATGTATATACATATTAACATACACATATATATACTAAAAATCATTTTTAAATCAACATGCACAACATCATTCAATTCATATTTAAAAGATCATTGCACTGCTAACTCGAGATATATTAGTTTTCCAAATTTACTCACCTTATTGATGTTTGAACAGAGAGCCAGCAATCTTGCTTTTGAACTGGATTTTGGTCTGGACTTGATTTATGAACTTGATTTTGATTTTTTGCTTGATGATCTTGAGTTCGTTCAGGTTTTTGATTTTATATCTTTTTCTTCTTCTTCTTCTCTTTTTTTCCTGATCTGTTTTTGCTAATTCTTTGCTTTCAAACTTGAATTTTGTTGAGCTTCTAGGATTTGCCTTTGTTTCAGACTTTTGAAATTATGAAGAGATCTTTGAATTCCTTAATTTTTTGTTTACTGGTTAAATGTTACAGGGTTTGTTTCTGATTTGTTTTGAAGTGAACTTCTAAAAGAAATGAGAGAGGGGAGTGAAAAGGTTTATATTCTTAGTTTTTTTTATCTTTTATTAATTATTTTAAAAATTATGAGAAAATAGGGACACTTGCTGAAATGATCCACATTTTTCATTAGCCTACCATTATTAGTTTACACTTGTATTAAATATATTCTTAGGCTTAGATTTGTAATTTCCATGTTTTAGATATGTTTTTAAATGACTTTTATAAAATTTACATATATATATCCTATTAAGTAAATGCATTATTTTAATTTATATATAAATAAATCTTCTAAAGAAAATAACATAAAACCAATTATATAAAATATAAATTTTAAATCCAAAATATTTTAAGATCTTTATCCTTTTGAATTTCCAATTCAAATTCAATTCCAATTTAAAACTAACCCATATTATATAGATATATTTTAACCACACATTATTTGTTCTAAAGGAATAATTTGCCAATGATAAATAATTATATTAGCAAATTATCAAATAAATATTTATCCAGATATTCCAAACTATCAGAATTCCTTATCCAAATAAAGAATCAGATAATTATTCAATTACCAGATGACCAAAATCTAGGTTATCACATAGATATTATTTTCAAAATAAAATATTTTAATATAAACCCTTTAAAATCTATTTTTTTTAATATTCAAATTATTTAGATTTTTCAAACTATTTTACTATATAAACCATTTTCAATACTCATACCATTTTATATTAAACTGTTTTAAATCTCTAAACTATTTAAACTATTTAAAATTATTCAAACTATTTCCTAAAGTTCAAACTGTGCAAAGTTGAGATGTTTATATTTAAATCGTTGATCTAAATGCGAATGTGGTTAAATGAGGTTATAACCTATGTTGGAATTTGAAAAGGTATTTTCAAGTGAAAATGACATATTTTGAGTAAATATGCTATTTTGGAGATGTAACGACCTGTAATTTTCGATAATTTAAATTAGTTAAATGTCTGAGATTTTGGTGATTTAATATTGAAAGAAATAAAAATTTATAATTTAATAATGAAATGAATACTGAAATGGAATGTAATAAATGATAATTAAAGCTAATTATTAATAACTTGAATGTAATTCCAATAAGTGAAATAATGTAAAGTTATACTTGGTTATAAATGAAATGTTGAAAAACAAATATTTAATTAGCTAATGAAATAATAACATAGTTAATAGTAATTGAACAAAATCAGAATATACAAGAATTGTACCATTTGTTTGTGAATAATGAATTCATATGTGTAATTAAAAGTTACGATAACGATTATTATATGTTACCTATTTATTTGGTCTATTAAATTTAATTAGAAATCAATTGCAGTCAATCCACTTCTTTTGGGCAGTTAATGTATGTTAATTTGATAATGCAAATGATGGTTAATTAATGGAATAAGGTGTAATTAATTATGATATAAATTAATAGTAGCTATGACAATTTATTTGTAAATAATAAACTTACATGTGTTACAATTGCTGTCATTACCAATATATTTAATCAACTGAAATTAAATGCAAATAAATGTTACACTTATGTGATTTAATATAACAACTGGGAGTGTGGTTATGGTAAAATAAATAGATTGTAAATTTATTCATAAGGTAACAATTGAGTTAATAAAAGAATGGAACTGAAATAATTAATTAATTGGGACTTTATATTTTAATTTACGTGTAAATTTTACAAAATCCAATAATATGGAAATATGATTGTTAATACCAATAGAAGATGGAAATAGGGGTATATTAATGCAAGGAAATGCAAAACGAATGTTAACTTTGTTATAGAGTAATAATTGATCTAAATAAAAAGGATTGAAATTGAATGAAATTAATTTATTGAAATTAATTATAATTAAATGAATTTATTGAAATTGAGATTTAACATTATAATTGGTGGAATATTCAATATCAAATTGATAAAGGAATTTGTTATAAAGGATTTTTAACTACCTAGTAATCAAAACTGATAGAAATTGTAAATGACTAAGTATTGAGTTGAAAAGCGGTTTAATTTAATTTAACATTAATTTTTTTAATTAATGAGAAAATAGCCATTTTGGCCACTGTCTCGGATTTCGACAAAACCAGTTTCATTGGTTCCATAGTCGTGAATTATTGTAGGATTTCAAGTTTCGTAGCCATCAGACTTATCGTTTGATCGTACGGGCTCGAAACGCCTATAAATCAATTGAAATCAATTTGAAATAAGTTGATTTTAGCACAACTTATTCATACGATGGAATTATAACCTGAAACATGTTCCATTGAGTTTAAAATATCTGAAAACATCAATTTTAATATATGGGATGACCTATTTTAGTTCAGGAGGCAGAACGGACTTTTTGGGTTGTTTATCGTTCCAATCCAAATCGATCTAGTCCATTCTTTTTATTTTCATCCCCACCTATAAATATCATGTTATAAACCCTAGGTTGTTTCTATTCTCATTTGTCTACATGTACATTTCTTTTCAACTCCTCATTCCAATGGCAGACAAACAAATTCCCAAATTCTAATTTCAATTGCAATTCAAAATCAAATCAAAATTGCAAACTCCTCAAACCATATCAAATTAATTATCAATTTGAAACCCTCGACGAGCGCAAGTAAAATATGAAAAGAGTTTTTCGATTTGGGTTTTTATGCATCTAGAATTTGATGAATTATTTTTAGCCTTTCATCGCTCGTCGATGAACTTCGATGGATCGACGAATCGATGGTATGGTAGCGTACAGAGAAAGGAAGTTCATCTGAGTCGTTGGTTGGGTGAATAGGTGGTTGGATCATCGGTAATAAGAGAATTATAGTTCGAATAGGCAACGGCTGACAGTGATGTTTGGCGATCGGACCTTGGGCACTGAGGAGGTCGTGGCTAAGCGAGTCGGCGGTGTGGATGTGAGGGCGGTCGGCGATCTCTAGCGTCGGTGGAGGGAGGTCAAGGTGCGTTGACTGGGTTCGAAGCAGTGTAGCGTGCATACAGGGATGCGGCTAGGTTTCTGAGTGGAAGAAGTAACGTGATGATGTGGTAAATCCAGATTTGTTTTTTTTATTTTTTATTTTAAATCGTGTATTATTCTAACGTTAATAACTTTTGCATACGAGGTCCAATTCATGCGTGGTTTGTTTCGTTGGGATCGTATTGAAATTCTGGGCATTTTGGCACTGGTTTGGATGAATTCTAAGACTATTTGAATTTTGGGTTTAAATTGGATTTAAATTCAAAAGTGAGTGTTTTGACCTACTCAAAACTTTTAAAATTTCTTTTGTTTGTTAAATTAAATCTATGATAGGATTAGAAATTTATTTATGGTTGTTTGGTAGTTTAGATTTGCTATTCCTGTTAATTTATTATATTTTGAATTAAACTGCTATTTAATTTATTACTGAATAAATTTTCTATTGAATACCTGTTATTGAAATTAGTTATTGTTGAAACTAATTTGTTGAATTGTATGCTGATTATGATTGATGTTTAATGGTTGATATTGGATGATTGGATGATATGTTGATTTGTATATTGTTATAACTGCAAGTTCCCTGTGGGTAGAAATGATACATAGCCGAACGGTCTGTAGATTAGGAAAAAATCGTTATGGGTTGAAATGATAGACTCGAGCAATTTTATGGATTTTAATATTAAATTCGGGATTGCGGTTTGAAATGATATATAACCATAAAATTTTAAATTACGGATTGAAATGATAAATATCCGTATCACTTGACCCTAAGGTAGAGAATTATATATGGACATCGGATTGGTTAAATCAAATGATTTTAAACCCTTGATTTGAAATTCAGTTAAATGATATTTTGAGACAAAAATTGATTTATATAAATTGAATTATTATTAAAAAATCAAGTTTATGTTGAGAGTTTGAATTTGAAGATTTAACATGGGTTTGTGATTTGGAAATGTGAAATGGTTCAGATATGTTGAAATAAAATAAATATTTAAATTTATACAAATTCCAAGATTCATCTTCTATATAAATTGTTTTAGATATAAATTATTTTAAAATTTCTAATCATTAAGACTTCAAATTTTTAAAACTATTTAACCTATATTAACTATATAAACTATTTTAACCTATTTTAAACCAATTTAGTTTATTTAAACTAATTTAATCATTTAATTTAATTTAAATCCAATTAATCTATTTTAAAGATATTTAATCTAATTTAATGTTATTTAAACTATTTTAAATCTATTCAACTATCATAAATCAAGTTAAAAACTATTTTAATCTATTTTTAAATTATTTTAGAGTATTTCACATATTTATACTATTTAAAACTATTTACAACTATCTAAACTATCTTTCAAAATTCCAAACCAAATTGTGTTTATTTTATTTTTTAATCCTCGATTTTTTAAGTGAATATGGTTACATGATATTATAACTTAAGTTGGGACTTAATTGACATATTTATTGGATATGATGGCTTTGAAACAAGAATTTAACCTATTTTGGAAATAAATTTTTTGAAAGGAAATATGATTTGATGAGATTATGAAACTGAAACTAATTTTGTAAGTGATATGGTTTTGAGAACATGATATTTTGATATAAATTGTGAATTGACTTTTGAAATGCAAAAGATCCATTTGGTGTGAAATAAGCGCCTGGTTGTTAAAAAGACCGAGATCAGATATTGTCATACTCTCTACCAATACTGAAAACCACTTTAGCAACTGTGTACGTGGTGGAGATTCCAGAAATGAAGTAGGATGGTTTGGCGAATGATTTTTGTGTAGGTATGACGTGACCTTGACTCCCGTGAGTCAGCTTAGATGTGACTAAACCTCGGTTATTTCTATTCTCATTTGTCTGTACGTACATTTCTTCTCAACTCCTCATTCCAATGGCAGACAAACAAATTCCCAAATTCTAATTTCAATTGAAATTCAAAATCAAATCAAAATTTCAAACTCCTCAAATTATATCAAATTATATATCAATTAGAAGCTCTCGACGATAGCAAGTCAAATCTGCAGAGAGTTTTGCGATTTGGGTTTCTGTGCATATGGAATTCGATGAATTATTTTCGACTATTCATCACTCGTCAATAAACTTCGATGGATTGACAAATCGATGGTATGGTAGCGTAGAGAGGAAGGAGGGGAATTCATCTGAGTCGTTGGTTGGGTGAATAGGTGGCTGGATCGTCGCCAATTAGGGAATTAGGTTTCGAATAGGCAGCGGCTGACGGTGATGTTTAGCGATCGGGCCTAGGGCGTTGAGGAGGTCGTGGTCAGGCGAGTCGACGGTGCGGATGTGGGGGCGGTCGGCGGTCTCTGGCGTTGGTGGGAGGCGGTCAATGGTGTATTGACTGGGTTCGAAGCAGTGTAGCGTGCATATAGGGATGCGGCTAGGTTTCTGAGTGGAAGAAGTAACGCGATGATGTGGTAAATCCATATTTGTTTTTTTTTTATTTTTTTTATTTTAAATCGTGTATTGTTCTAACATAAATAACTTTTGCATACGAGGTCCGATTCATGCGCGGTTTGTTTCTTTGAGATTGTGTTGAAATTCCAGACTTTTTGAAGCTGGTTTGGATGAATTATGAGAGTGTTTGAATTTTGGGTTTAAATTGGATTTAAATTCGATTTAAATTCAAAGGTGAGTGCTTTGACCTACTCAAAACTTCTAAAATTTCTTATGTTTGTTAAATTAAATCTATGATAGGATTAGTTATTTATGGTTGTTTAATAATTTGAATTTGCTACTCCTGTTAATTTATTATATTTTGAATTAAACTGTTATTTAATTTATTACAGAATAAAATTGCTATTGAATACCTGTTATTGAAATTAGTTATTGTTGAAACTAATTTATTGAAATGTATGATGATTGTGATGTTTGATGGTTGATATTGGATGATTGGATGATATGTTGATTTGTATATTGTTATAACTGTAAGTTCTCTATGGGTTGAAATGATACATACCCGAATGGTCTATAGATTAGGGAAAAATCGTTATGGGTTGAAATGATAGACTCGAGCGATTTTATGGATTTTAATATTAAATTCGAGATTGCGTTTTAAAATGATATATAACCGTAAAATTTCAAATTACGGATTGAAATGATAAATATCTGTATCACTTGACCCTAGGGTAGAGAATTATATACGAACATCAGATTGGTTAAATCAAATGATTTTAAACCCTTGATTTCGAATTTAGTTAAATGATGTTTTGAAATAAAAATTGACTTATATAAATTGAATTATTATTAAAAAATCAAGTCTTATGTTGAGAGTTTGAATTTGAAGATTTATCATGGGTTTGTGATTTTGGAAATGTGAAATGGTTCAAATATGTTGAAATATAATAAATAGTTAAATTTATACAAATTCCAAAATTCATCTTTAATATAAATTGTTTTAACCTATTTTAAACCAATTTAGTTTATTCTAAACTAATTTAATCATTTAATGTAATTTAAATCTAATTAATCTATTTTAAAGTTGTTTAATCTATTTTAATTTTATTTAAACTATTTTTGGCAAGGCCAGCGGGGTTAAAAATGGGCCCCTACCATTTTTATTAGTATACCAAGAATGATTACAAAGATGAGAGGAAAACATACCTACCAACTAGGTAAGCAAGAAAAATAGAAATCGAACACGAAGAGAGACAGGCATATTAATAAATAAACAAAGGAAAAATAAAAAAACAAAAAAAACACACAACACCGAAACACAACAAAACAAGAACAAAAGCATCAGGGGAGAGAAGTGAGGAAAGAGGCTGGAAAAACATGCCTGGAAGCACAAATTCCATTCCTAATTCCTTCCAAAATACTTGTTTCCAACTGGGTGGGAGTTTTCCTTTTAGCAGAGAATATGATGCTTTTTAAATCTATTCAACTATCTTAAATCAAGTTAAAACTGTTTTAATCTATTTCTAAATTATTTTAGAGTATTTTACGTATTTATACCATTTAAAACTATTTATAACTATCTAAACTATCTTTCAAAATTCCAAACCAAATTGTGTTTATTTTATTTTTTAGTCCTCTATTTTTAAAGTGAATATGGTTACATGATATTATAACCTAAGTTGGGACTTAATTGACATATTTATCGAATATGATGGTTTTGAAACGATAATTTAATCTATTTTGGAAATAAATTTTTTGAAATTAAATATGAGTGGATGAGATTATGAAAGTGAAAATAATTTCGGAAGTGATATGGTTTTGGGAATATGATATTTTGATATAAATTGTGAATTGACTTTTGAAATGTAAAAGAGCCATCCGGTGTGAAATAAGTGTTTGGTTGTTAAAGAGATCGGGATCAGATATTGTCAAACTCTCTACAATACCAAAAACCACATTAGCAATTGTGTACGTGGTGGAGATTTCAAAAATGAAGTAGGATGGTTTAGCGAATGATTTCGGTATAGGTATGACATGACCCTGACTCCCGTGAGTCAGCTTAGATGTGACTAAAAAAGGAGCTATACCAGGCAAAGTGAGGTCGTTTCTCCTATCAGAAACATTTCTTCGATAATATATTCTGACTTTGTGATTGATTTGGTGGCCACCCCTCGATTTTGATATAGAAGTGTGTTCCGAGGTAGGCGATAGTAGCTGCTATGCGTTACTACCAGTCCATGAGTGCAATTGGTATATCTACCCTGGCATTGCCTCGATGCCGTGTTCGCATGCCCCAACGCGCCTTCTACTAGTTTGTTTTGTACCATACCTATAGGGTGCCCTATGTGTAAACCTCTCGGAGGAGTGTATGGTACTGTATACACTATGTGAATATATAAAATGTGTTAAGGGGGATATGGGTAATGCCTTAACGCTATTTTAATACTTTTACTTTACTGTGGCACTATTATAATAGCGTATTGTACTATATAGTAAATAGTTTAATGGATCCATAGGAGATGTGAATCTAGAACATCTCTTAAGTTACTGCACTCATGGTAGACATTGGATATGATATGTCAAACCCCGTAAACATCCCTGATGCCATCACACGCATATTTACCATTGATTTAACTCACATAAGATCTTTTAGTTCTGACTCGTATGTTTTGTCATTTCAATTCGCTCGGGTTGGCCTGAGCATTTCAGGATTTGAAGACTGGCTTATGGAGGACGAAGATGGAGATTGTATTATTATTTACTATATTATTCCACGACATCATACTGTTCCGCTGCTTTGTCATTTATTTATATCTGATATATGTAACTCTAGTTTTGTGTTGTGTAAGTATAATCAATGTTTTGTAAACAGCTTCATGATCTGTTATTTTGATTAATATATTTTGTCATTCCGCTGCGAAATTCTATATTTGTTTTATTTCTTCTCTTTTTCTTATTTATCCTATAACAATCTGTCCTTTTGAATGGTTTGAGTTTGACGTGTGTGTCTGCTTAAAAGTTCCAAAAGGCAGGTCATTACAGTTGGTATCAGAGCTTTTGTTTAGCGATAAGCTTAGCTTTGTGGGGTCAGACTCATATTTAATAGGGTAGTAATACCCTAGAAAGAGTCGCTGAGTATATATATATATATATATTAGAGAGCGTACTTGTTAATGTTATGAAAAGGTTTTTATATTGTGTTAGTTTGTTCCTTTTTGTGATTATAAATTCCGGTCGGCACGTAAGACGCTATGACATCGATAGGGATTTCTAAACACTTAATAGGACAGACCGACACAACATTTATTTTGTAATATAGGTAAATGAAATAATTTTGCCTATTATATATTTTTGTATATAAAATAATGATTTATAAATGATATATATTTGGTTGCAATATGTTGGTTTTTAGGTAGTGGAATTTATAGATAATTGTTGGAAATAAGATTTGAAAATAAAATAAATGAAAATTGGAAAATTAGAACTTAAGTTTCGGCATTTTGAAAATTTCTTTCGAATGATTTTGGAATATAATAACAATATTATTTAAAAGTATTTTTTGATATAAATATTTCAATATAGTTTGAAAGAATTGTTTTAAAGAAATTGTGGAATGAAATAAGTTATGTATTTCCCTCTCTGTCATTGGGAAATAATTTCAGTGTTGAGTGCAAGCATCTTTGACATTCATTTTTGAGTTTCAAAGTTGGAAGGCCACTTTAGTAGTTGTACTGCAAATTTATTTTGATAAACAAATATAAATTTCAAATTTCTTTAAATATAATTGGATATCTAAGTTAAGAGTATACACATCCATCTTTTTAAATGATTTGAAATGGAACATGGCATTTAGTTCTTAAATTTCTGTGAATTAGAGATTTTAATTAATGAAATGGAATTTAACTAATTAATAATTGGACCCTCTAAGTGGAATAAGAAATTAAATGCTAGATTATAAACGAAATTACAAGAAAGTTGAATTTTGTAACCTATAAAACAAAGGATATGATTATTGATATTAAACTAATTAAAAGAAATGAGATAGACTTGTGTAACTTTCTATTTCATTCTTAAAAGTATATATATATATGTAACTTACCAAATATTAAAAGTTGTAATGTTTAATAAGAAAATGTAATAGAATATTATACAAGTAAACTTAAAGTAATGAAAGTATTCAATGAAATTCTTTTATAGATGTTATAGTTGTTATAAACTTAAGTTACAATTGAAACGTTACCATTATAAAATGTGATAGAAAGTAAGTATTGTAAGTAAATGATTATGAACTAAATGAATTGATATGCTAAGTAATTGAATTGAACATGAATACTATAAATAAATGAAATTAAGTAATGAATGAATGTAATGCAATAAAAATAAATTGACATGACATGAATTAATGAAAATGATTTTGTAAGAAGTAAATGAAATAAACACTGAACGAATGAATGGGAATAAAATTTTGTAAGAGATAAGTGTAAGTTAAAGATAAATAAAAATAAAAACAGTAGAAATTTAATAAGAATAACATAAGTACATCGTAAATCATTGTTTATTTTGGTTTACGGGTTGTTTGGGATAAGATACTTCTAATTGTTTAAGATGTATGAATAAATCTGTTCAGTTTTATCTAAGACTGTTGAGTAATGTTCACTAAGTAGTTTATTTGTCATTCTTGGCAATTAAAAGTTTTCAAACCCGAATAAGCCATTTGTTTTTCTTTCTTGGGTGGTTGATTGTATTGATTTTATGTAATGATTGTATGCTATGATTTCAAGTGATTGTTGTTTTATATTGATTTGTTTGTTAGTGGTTGAAACAATTTAAATATTTTGTTTCATATAATTATTAACCTCTTTGGATTATATAAGTGAAATACAGGTTTATGGAAGTAATTGCTACTATTTTGGTTTCATAAATTAAGTGTTGTTTACCCGACAAATAGGTACGTTCTAGGTTTATGGTTTTATAGCGATATTATATTGTTTTCCCGCCGGTGGGACATATTATTTTGAAAAATTACGATATATATTATTTTATTGATATTATAATTTCTCCTAAGCCTCCCCGTACAAAGGAGACTGTCGAAATTTTTCGAAAATTTTGAACTTAGAAAATTTTGTGAAATGTTTTCCAAATTTTGTTAACTTGGAAATAAAGGATTTAATTGTTATAAATTGATAGATTTTATTTAAATTATTTTATTTTGAAAATTTATTGTTTATAAACTTAATATTTTAAATAAGATATATTGATTTCTAAATTCCTTTCTTTTCCCTTCTTTTCCCTTTTTGAGAAAGAAAAGTTTTTAATGGGGGAGAGTGCAACGACCCGTAATTTTCGATAATTTAAATTAGTTAAATGTATGAGATTTTGGTGATTTAATATTGAAAGAAATAAAAATATATAATTTAATAATGAAATGAATACTGAAATGAAATGTAACAAATGATAATTAAAGCTAACTATTAATAACTTAAATGTAATTCCAATAAATGAAATAATGTAAATGTTATACTTGGTTATATATGAAATGTAAGAAAACAAATGTAAATATTTAATTAGCTAATGAAATTATAATATAGTTAATAGTAATTGAACAAAATTAGATTATATAAGAATTGTAACATTTTTTTACGAACAATGAATTCATAAGTGTAATTAAAAGGTACGGTAACGATTATTATATGTTACCTATTTATTTTATCTATTAAATTTAATTAGAAATCAATTGCAATCAATCCACTTCATTTGTGCAGTTAATGTAGGTTAAGTTGATAATGCAAATGTTGGTTAATTAATGAAATAAGGTGTAATTAATTGTGATATAAATTAGTAGTAGTTATGACAATTTATTTGTAAACAATAAACTTACATGTGCTACAATTGCTGTCATTGCCAATATATTTAATCAATTAAAATTAAATGCAAATAAATTTTACACTTATGTGATTTAATACAATAACTGAAAGTGTGGTTATGGTAAAATAAATAGAAATGGAACTGAAATAAATAATTAATTGGGACTTTAAATTTTAATTTGCGTGTAAATTTGACAAAATCCAATGAAGTGGAAATATGATTTTTAATACCAATAGAAGATGGAAATAGGGGTATATTAATGTAATGAAATATAAAACGAATGTTAACTCTGTTATAGAATAATAATTGATTTAAATAAAAAGGATTGAAATTGAATCAAATTAATTTATTGGAATTAATTATAATTAATTGAAATTTAGATTTACCATTATAATTGGTGGAATATTCAATATCAAATTGATATAGGAATTTGTTATAAAGGATTTTTAGCTACCTAGTAATCCAAACTGATAGAAATTGTAATACCTAAATATTGAATTGTAAAGTGATTTAATTTAATTAATTATTAATTTATTTAATTAATGAGAAAATAGCCATTTTGGCCACTGTCTCAGATTTCGACGAAACCAGTTTTATCGGATCCGTACGGTGAATTATTATAGGATTTCAAATTTCGTAGCGATCGGACTGGTCGTTTGATCGTACGGGCTCAAAACACCTAGAAATCAATTTAATTGAAACCAGTTTGAAATTAGTTAATTTTAGCATAACTTCTTCATACGATAGAATTAGGACTTGAAACATGTTCCATTGAGTTTAAAATATTTGAAAACATCTATTTTGATATATGGGATGACCCATTTTCGTTGAGGAGGTAGAACGGGCTTTTCGGGTTGTTTATCGTTCCAATCCAAAACGATCTAGTCCATTATTTTTATTTTCAGCGCTACCTATAAATATCCTGTTATAAACCTTAGGTTGTTTCCATTCTCATTTGTCTGTATGTACATTTCTTCTCAACTTCTCATTCCAATTGCCGACAAACAAATTCCCAAATTCTAATTTCAATTGCAATTCAAAATCAAATCAAAATTTCAAACTCATCAAACTATATCAAATTATATATCTATTCGAAGCTCTCGACGAGCGCAACTCAAATCTGTAGAGAGTTTTGCAATTTGGGTTTCTGTTCGTCCGGAATTTGATGAATTATTTTCGGTCGTCCATCGCTCGTCGATCAACTTTGATGGACCGACGAATCGATGGCATGGTAGTGTAGAGAGGAAGGAGGGGAGTTCATCTGAGTTATTGGTTGGGTGAATAGGTGGCTGGATCGTCGGCAATTAGGGAATAAGGGTTTGAATAGGCGACGACCGATGGTGATGTTTGGAGATCGGACCTCGGGCGATGAGGAGGTAGTGGTCAAGCGAGTCGGCGGTGTTGATATGGGGGCGGTCGGCGATCTCTAGCGTCGGTAGGAGGCGGTCAATGGAGCGTTGACTGGGTTCGAAGCAGTGTAGAGTGCATACAGGGATGCGTCTAGGTTTCTAAGTGGAAGAAGTAACGCGATGATGTGCTAAATCTAGATTTGTTTTGTTTATTTTATTTTTATTTTTATTTTAAATCGTGTGTTGTTCTAACGTTAATAACTTTTGCATACGAGGTCCGACTCATGCGCGGTTTATTTCTTTGAGATCGTATTGAAATTCCAAACATTTTATGCTAGTTTGAACGAATTCTGAGACTGTTTGAATTTTGGGTTTAAATTGGATTTAAATTCTTTTTAAATTCAAAGGTGAGTGTTTTGACCTACTCACAACTTTTAAAATTTCTTATGTTTGTTAAATTAAATCTATGATAAGATTAGAAATTTATTTATGATTGTTTGGTAATTTAAATTTGCTACTCCTGTTAATTTGTTATATTTTGAATTAAACTGTTATTTAATTTATTGCTGAATAAAATTTCTATTGAATACCTGTTCTTGAAACTTGTTATCGTTGAAACTAATTTATTGAATTGTAAGATTATTGTGATTGATGTTTGATGGTTGATATTGGATTATTGGATGATATGTTGATTTGTATATTGTTATAACTACAAGTTCCCTATGGGTTGAAATGATACATACCGGAATGGTCTATGGATTAGGGAAAAATCGTTATGGGTTGAATTGATAGACTCGAGCGATTTTATGGATTTTAATATTAAACTCGGGATCGCGGTTTGAAATGTTGCATAACAATAAAATTTTAAATTACGGATTGAAATGATATATATCTGTATCACTTAATCCTAGGGTAGAGAATTATATACGGACACCGGATTGGTTAAATCAAATTATTTTAAACCCTTGATTTCGAATTCAGTTAAATGTTATTCTGAAACAAAAATTGATTTATATAAATTGAATTATTATTAAAAAAATCAAGTTTTATGTTGAGAGTTTGAATATTTAACATGTGTTTATGATTTGGAATGTGAAATGGTTCAGATATGTTGAAATAATATAAATATTTAAATTTATACAAATTCCAAGATTCATCTTCAATATAAATTGTTATATATAACTTATTTTCATATTTCTAATCATTAAGAATTCAAAAATTTTAAACTATTTAACCTATATTAACTATATAAATTATTTTAACCTATTTTAAACCAATTTAGTTTATTTAAAATATTTTAATCATTTAATTTAATTGAAAACTAATTAATCTATTTTAAAGCTATTTAATCTATTTTAATTTTATTTAAACTATTTTAAATCTTATTCAACTATCTTAAATCAAGTTAAAACTATTTTAATCTGTTTTTAAATTATTTTAGAGTATTTTACCTATTTGTACTATTTATAACTATTTAAACTATCTTTAAAAATTCCAAACCAAATTGTGTTTATTTTATTTTTTAATCCTCAATTTTTAAAGTGAATATGCTTACATGATATTATAACCTAAATTGGGACTTAGTTAACATATTTATTGGATATGATGGTTTTGAAACGAGAATTTAACCTATTTTGGAAATAAAATTTTTGAAAGGAAATATGATTTGATGAGATTATGAAAGTGAAAATAATTTCGGAAGTGATATGGTTTTGAGAATATGATATTTTCATATAAATTGTGAATTGACTTTTAAAATGTACAAGAACCATCTGGTGTGAAATAAACATTTGGTTGTTAAAGAGACCGGGATCAGATATTGCCATACTCTCTGCCAATACCGAAAACCACTTTAGTAACTGTGTATGTGGTGGAGATTCCAGAAATGAAGTAGGATGGTTTGGCAAATGATTTCTGTATAGGTATGAGTTGACCCTAACTCCCGTGAGTCAGCTTAGATGTGACTAAAACAGAAGCTATACCGGGCCAAGTGAGGTCATTAATCCTATTGGACACATTTCTTCGATACTATATTTTTACTTTGTGATTGATTTGGTGGCCATCCCTCGATTTTGATTTGAGAGTGTGTTCCGAGATGGGCGATAGTAGCTGCTATGCATTACCACCAGTCCGGGAGTGCAATTGGTATATCTACACTGGCATTGCCTCGAGTGCAGTGTTCACATGCCCTAGCGCGCCTTCTACGAGTTTGTTTTATACCATTCCTATCGGGTGCCCTCTGTGTAAACCTCTTGGAGGAGCATACGGTACTGTATACACTATGGGAATATATAAAATGTGTTATGGGGGATATGGGTAACGCCTTAAAGCTATTTTAAGACTTTTGCTTTACTATAGACACTATTATAATAGCGTATTGTACTACATAGTAGATAGTTTAACGGATCCTTAAGAGATGTGAATCTCGAACATCTCATAAGTTAACGCACTCACGTTAGACACTGGATAGGAAATGTCAAACCCCGTAAACATCTCTGACGCCGTCACACGCATATTTATGTTGATTTAACTCACATAAGATCTTTTAGTTCTGACTCCAGTGTTCTGCATTTTCAATTTGCTCGGGTCGTCTGAGCATTTCAGGATTTGAAGACTGGCTTCTGAAGGACGAAGACGAAGATTGTATTATTATTTACTATATTATTCCATGGCATCATACTATTCCGCTGCTTGGTCATTTATTTATCTCTTATATGTGTGACTCTGGTTCGGTGTTGTGTAAGTATAATCAATATTTTGTAGACAGCTTCAAGAACTATTATTTTGATTGTTATATTTTTGTCATTCAGCTGCGAGATTTTTTATTTGTTTTATTTCTTTTTTTCTTATTTACCCTATAACAGTCTGCCCTTTTGAATGGTTTGAGTTTGACGTGTGTGTCTGCTTAAACGTCCAAAAAGGCAGGTCATTACAGTTGGTATCAAAGCTTTGGTTTAGTGATAACCTTAGCATTGTGGGGTCAGACTCATATTTAATAGGGTAGTAATACTCTAGAATGAGTCGCTGAGTGTATATATATTAGAGTGCATACTTGTTAGTGTTATAAAAAGGTTTTAATTTGTTTCATTTTTTAATTATAAATTATGGTCGGTACATTGGACGCTATGACATCGGTATGATTTCTAAACACTTAATAGGGCAGACCGACACAATATTTGTTTTGAAATATAGGTAAATGAAATAATTTTTCCTATTATATATTTTTGTATATAAAATAATGATTTATAAATGATATATATTTGGTTGTTATATGTTGGTTGTTAGGTGTGAAATTTATGCATAATTATTGGAAATAAGATTTGAAAATAAAATAAATGAAAACTGGAAATTTATAACTTAAGTTTTGGGGTTTTGAAAATTTCTTTCGAATGATTTTGGAAAATAATAACAATATTATTTAGAAGTATTTTTGTATATAAATATTTTAATATAATTTGAAAGAATTGTTTTAAAGAAATTTAGGAATGAAATAAGTTATGTACTCCCCTCTCCGTCGTTGGAAAATAATTTCAGTGATGAGTGCACGCATTATTGATATTCGTTTTCGAGTTTCAAAGTGGGAAGGCCACTGTAGCAGTTGTACTGCAAATTTATTTTGATAAACAAATATAAATTTCAAATATCTTTAAATATAATTGGATATATAAGTTATGAGTATATACATCCATCTATTTTTAATAAATGATTTGAAATGGAACCCGACATTTAGTTCTTAAATTTCTGTGAATTAGAGATTTTAGTTAATGAAATGGAATTTAACTAATTAATAATTGGAACCTCTAAGTGAAATAAGAAATTAAATGCTAGGTTATAAATGAAAGTACTAGAAAGTTGAAATTTGTAACCTATAAAAAAAAGGATTTGATTATTGACATTAAACTAATTAAAAGAAATGAGATAAACTTGTGTAACTTTCAGTTGCATTCTTAAAAGCATATATATATATATACATATATATATAACTTACCAAATATTAAAAGTTGTAATGTTTAATAAGAAAATGTAATAGAATATCATGTAAGCAAAACTTAAAGTAATGAATTATTCAATGAAATTCTTTTATAAACAAGAAATTGATGCTATAGTTGTTATAAACTTAAGTTATAATTGAAATGTTACTATTATAAAGTGTGATAGAAAGTAAGTATTGCAAGTAAGTGTTATAAAATTAATGAATTGATATGCCAAGTAATTGAATTGAACATGAATACTATAAATAAATGAATGTAAATAAATGAAATTAAGTAATGAATGAATGAATGTAACGCAATAATAAGAAATCGACATGATATGAATAAATGAAAATGAATTTTTGCAAGTAATAAATTAAATAAACACTGAATGAATGAATGAGAATAAAACTTTGTAAGCGATAAGTTTAAGTTAAAGATATGATCCTTGTACGAATGAAAAAGTAAAATAAAAATTGTCATTGTTGTGAAAGAAATTTAATAAGAGTAACTCAAATACACTGTAAATTACTGTTTGTTTTGGTTTATGGGTTATTTGGGATAGGATACTTCTAGTTGTTTAAGATGTATGAATAAATTTGTTGAGTTTTATCTAAGACTGTTGAGTAAATGATGCACTTAGTAGTTTATTTGTCATTCTTGGCGATTAAAAGTTTCCAAGCCCGAACAAACCATTTGTTTTGCTTGCTTGGGTAGTTGATTATATTGATTTTATGCGATGATTGTATGCTATGATTTCAAGTGATTGTTGTTTTATATTGATTTGTTTTTTAGTGGTTGAAACAACTTAAATATTTCATTTTATATAATTATTAACCTTTTTGGATTATATATGTGAAGCACATGTTTATGGAAGCAATTGCTACTGTTTTGGTTTCATAAATTAAGCATTGTTGCCCGACAAATAGGTACTTCTCGGATTACAGTTTTATAGCGATATTATATGTTTTTCCCGCTGTTGGGACATATTATTTTGTAAAATTACGATATATATTGTTTTATTGATATTATAATTTCTCCCGAGCCTCTCCATACAAAGGAGACTGCCGAAATTTTCCGAAAATTTGGACTTAGAAAATTTTGTGAAATGTTTTCCAAATTTTGTTAACTTGGAAATAAAGAATTTTAATTGTTATAAATTGATAGATTTTATTTAAATTATTTTATTTTAAAAATTTATTGTTTATAAATTTAATATTTTAAATAAGATATATTAATTTCTAAATACCTTTCTTTTCCCTTCTTTTCCCTTTTCGAGGACAAAAAGTTTTGAGTGGTGGAGAGTGTAACGACCCATAATTTTCGATAATTTAAATTAGTTGAATGTATGAGATTTTGGTGATTTAATATTGAAAGAAATAAAAATTTGTAATTTAATAATGAAACGAATACTGAAATGAAATGTAAAAAATGATAATTAAGCTAATTATTAATAACTTGAATGTAATTCCAACAAGTTTCAATATTTTAAGATTTCCGGTAGAATCAGGAAGTATTAAGTACAAGATGATACACGCGCCTTTTCTATACACAACTATATATCAGATACCTCTATTTTCTATTTGATCTAAGCTTACTGCCTTTCTATGAAAGAATCGGTAGAACCCACTGCCACTATTACTACATACATATAAACGAAATAATGTAAATGTTATACTTGGTTATATATGTAATGTAAGATAACAAATGTAAATATTTAATTAGCTAATGAAATAATAATATAGTTAACGGTAATTGAACATAATTAGATTGTATAAGAATTGTAACATTTGTTTGCGAATAATGAATTCATAAATGTAATTAAAAATTATGGTAACGATTATTATACGTTACCTATGTATTTGGTCTATTAAATTTAATTAGAAATCTATTGCAATCAATCCACTTCATTTGTGCAGTTAATGTAGGTTTAGTTGATAATGCAAATGTTGTTTAATTAATGGAATAAGGTGTAATTAATTGTGATATAAATAGTAGTAGTTATGATAATTTATTTGTAAATAGCAAACTTACATATGTTACAATTGCTGTCATTATCAATATATTTAATCAAGTGAAATTAAATGCAAATAAATGTTGCACTTATATGATTTAATATAATAACTGAAAGTGTGGTTATGGTAAAATAAATCGAAATGTAAATTTATTCATAAGGTAACAATTGAGTTAATAAAAGAATGGAACTGAAATAAATAATTAATTGGGACTTCATATTTTAATTTACGTGTAAATTCGACAAAATCCAATAAAGTGGAAATATGATTGTTAATACCAATAGAAGATAGAAATAGGGGTATATTTATGTAATGAAATGTAAAATGAATGTTAACTTTGTTATAGAATAATAATTGATTTAAATAAAAAGGATTGAAATTGAATCAAAATAACTTATTGGAATTAATTATAATTAATTGAATTTATTGAAATTGAGATTTAACATTATAATTGGTGGAATATTCAAGATCAAATTGATATAGGAAAAGGAATTTTAACTACCTAGTAATCCAAACCGATAGAAATTGTAAATAACTAAATATTGAATTGAAAATTGGTTTAATTTAATTTAATATTAATTTATTTAATTAATAAGAAAATAGCCATTTTGGCTACTGTCTCGGATTTCGACGAAACCAGTTTCATCGGATCCGTAATATTGAATTATTGTAGGATTTAAAGTTTTGTTGCGGTCGGACTTGTCGTTTGACCGTAAGGCTCGAAATGCCTAGAAATCAATTCAAAAGAAATCAATTCAATTGAAATAAGTTGATTTTAGCATAACTTCTTCATACGATGGGACTAGGACATGAAACATGTTCCATTGAGTTTAAAATATTTGAAAATGTCTATTTTGATATATGGGACGATCCACTTTCGTTCAGGAGGTAGAACGGGATTTTTGGGTTGTTTATCATTCCAATCCAAATCATTCTGGTCCATTCTTTTTATTTTCAGCCCTACCTATAAATATCCTGTTATAAACCTTAAGTTGTTTCTATTCTCATTTGTCTGTACGTACAGTTTTTCTCAACTCCTCATTCCAATGGCAGACAAACAAATTCCCAAATTCTAATTTCAATTGCAATTCAAAATCAAACCAAAATTTCAAACTCCTCAAACCATATCAAATTATATATCAATTCGAAGCTCTCGATGATCACAAGTCAATTCTATAGAGAGTTTTTCGATTTGGGTTTTTGTGCATTTGGAATTCGATGAATTAATTTTGGCCATTCATCGCCCGTCGATCAACTTCGATGGATCGACGAATCGATGGTATGGTAGCTAGAGAGAAAGGAAGTGTAACATCCCGCCTTTTCACACACTTTAAAATGACACACGTGCCAATTCAAAGCATACGCAAGGGCGGATTGTTATGGGGTAAATAAGAAAAACAGAGAAGGAATAAAACAAAATAGGATCTCACAGCGGAAGGATAAAATATAATAACAAGTATACAGTTCATAAACAGTTTACAAAAGCTTGATTTTTCTTATACAATGAATATCAGAGTTACACATACCAAATACAACAATGCAGCGGAATATAAAGAGTGTGTGGTGCAATACTATATATAAAATAATGCTGAATCTTCGTCTTCGTCCTCCAAGCTAAATCTGCTATCCTGAAACGCTCGGACTGACCCGAGCGAATTTGAAAAGACAAAAACACTCGAGTCAGACTAGAAAATCTTATGTGAGTTAAATAAACAGAAATAAATATGGGTACAGTAACTCAAGAGATGCTCGGGATTTACATCTCCTAAGGATCCGTTAAACTATTTACTATGTAGTATATTGCGCTATTATAATAGTGTCTATTTATAAAATAAACTTACTTTTTAATAGCGTTAAGGAGTTACCCATATAGCCCTTAACACGTAATAGTCCCAGTAGTCCATCCAATATCATAGTCCCTCCTGATCGGGAAGCCACTAGAGGATACCACACGGGCTACGGGAGAAAACCAAACTCGTACAAGGCGCGATAGGGTAGGTGACACGGCACAACTAGGCAATGCCAGGGTAGATATACCAATTGCTATCCAGGCTGATGGTAACGCGCAGCGCGCAGCTGCCGCCCACCTCGAACTAACTCCCCCAAAAATCAAAATATAGAAGTGGCCACTGAATCAATCCAAGTCAAAGTATAATATCGAAGAGGAGCGTCCGATCAGAGGAATGACCTCATTGGCCTGAGAATCGCTCCTGTTTTAGCCACCTTATGCCAACTCACGGGAGTTGGGTCCACGTATTTACCTTACAGGAAACGTCGCCACCACCTACTTCATTCTGGAATCTCCACCGCGTACACGGTTAGTCAAAGTGGTTTTCGGTATCGACAGAGAGTATGTCCATATCCGATCCCGGTCTCTTTGCCAACCAATCGTTATTATAACACCGCGGTTATTTAAAACAGTTTATACTTTAAACCAGAATATAATCCATTTCAAAACCATAATATTACGATATCATTTCTTCTTTAAAAACACAAACAATTTATTTCCATATTATTTTATAAAAGCCCAAATCAATGATATCGTTTCCCAAATAAAATTTTCCTTTCCAAAATTTATGTCACTTTTTTATTATTTAATATCCCATATAACCAATATTTTGTTTGTAACTTTCAACATAATTCTTCGAAAATCCATAGTATTTTAAAACCATTTTTTTTTAAAACTAAATGGTTTGGATATTCAACGGTATGCGAATTAAAAAGGTTTAACTTTACTGTTGCTTTATAAAGAAATAAACTACATGGCTTTCCAAATATTTCTTCCTTTAAAGTTAAACCAAAATCCAAAATATCACTTCAAGTCCCAAAACCATTTCAATTTTATATATATTTATATCCATTTTTGAGCATTAATATTTCAACTAAAGTTGGTTTTTTTATCCTTTCAAAATCAATATTCTATTAATTAATCTTGACCATTCACATAAAATCCATAATTAATAAAACTTCAATTTCTAGTAAAATATATATATAAATTTTCCAATTCAATTTTTACTAGAATATCCATTTCTATTTATTTTGGGAAAATCCAATTACAAATATCATATCTTAAAATTTCCAACTTTACATTTAAACATAGGATATAAATTTACCAAACTCCATTTTCTAAATTTCTTCCATTTTCAATAAAGAAATTTATTCACCTTTTAAATTCCTAAATTTTAACTTCATAGGTATATAAATATGGAATAAAATATTTATACAATATAAAATTTAAGATTTATAAACCGTATTCAATCCAAACCATAGAAATCACATTAAAATAGTTATATATAGACCGCGGTGCCTGTATATAATTTTCTATCCTATGGTCAAGTGATACGGATATTTATCATTTCAATCCGCAATTTAAAAATAAACTTTGCGGTTTTATCATTTCAAACCACAATCCCGAATGAAATGTAAAATGTATGCTAACTTGCAGTTTAATGATATCCAAATAAACGTCCATTCAACAACACATCCATAATCAAATCACAAACGTCCATCATCCAATCACAAACATCCATCAATATCAATCAATAACGATATATGTTTAGTAATATACAACAGGTAATAATTGGCAGTTTTATTTCAAATTATATTTATCAACTATTAATCTAACAGTTTATATTCCCCAATAATTTATATAACTGTTAATCTAGCAGTTCATATGCAACAATAATTTCTAACAGCCAATTTATACGCAATCAATCAATTTAATTAGCAGCTAAATTCAATAAAATGCAATTCAACAGATATGGATGAAATAACATGCCAAAAGCTCATAAATAAATTTCTATTTATTTCTAAATTTATTTAACAAACATAAAAGCTTCTAGTAATTGTGAGTGGGTTAAAACACTCACCTTTGGAATTTAAATCGAATTTAAATTCGATTTAAACCCAAAAATTCGCCCGTCTCAGAATTCGTCCAAACCAGCGTCATCGGGTCCGGAATTAAATTATGATCCTAACAAAAAAAGTTTCGTGTGAATCCGACTTCGTATGAGAAAGTTATGCCGAAAAATGATAGTTGAATTCAAATTTGAAAATAATAAAATTGGTCCATATTCACCACTTACAACATATGTGCCACGTCATCAAATGCAAATGTCTCCAGCACTCACGCACAGAGAAGATCGCACGCACGTATCGAACTAGATAGCAACCCTAGCCGCCGCCTTAACGCCCAAAACGCCACGTCTCTGACCAACTCCACCACGCTCTGGCACCACCGCCGATCCTCCCCTCTAGAGCCGAACCCCCTGAGCCTTGCGCGCAACCCAGGGACAAAAAAAATGGTACAGCAGCCGCCTACCATATCAACCCTAGGTGAATTTTTTTTGGGCCAAATCCGACCGTTGAAACGTCAAACAAATTACATAGATGCGCTCCCCATCGTCCATACTACAATACCCAGAAACAGAATCTCGATCCGACAAAGTTTTGCGCGACGATGATGAACGGTTTTGGGGCTGTTTGAATTTATTCTGGATGAACTACAGCTCCAATTGACAAACGAATTTCACCATGAGATTACGCGTATCGAATACTTCAACATATATTTTTTCTGGAATTTTCTGAAATTTTTGAGTTTTGGCTTTTAATTTTGAACTGTAGATAGATCTAGGGTTTTCAACCATTGGAGAGGAGAAAGGAATGAAGAAAATGTACGTATATTCAATTGACAGAAGAAGGAGGCTAGGGTTTATGATCGCATATATATAGGTTGGGCTGGGTTAGAATAGATAGGCTAGAGAGATGAACGTGCGTGACAAACTATGGCCCAAAAAGCCCGCTATGCCTCCGGAACCGAATTTGTTAAATCTATATATCCAAATAGGTGTTTTAAAATATTCTGAACGCGATGGAAAAGGTTTCGCGACCAAATTCGATCGTATGAAGAAGTTATGCTAAAAACAAGATTTCCAAATTGATTTTCAAATTGATTTTAATAAAATTGATTTTAAGGCGTTTATCGTCCGTACGATCAAACGACAAGTCCGATCGATACGAAATTTAAAATCCTATAATAATTCACCGATACGGATCCGATGAAACTGGTTTCGTCGAAATCCGAGTCCGTGACAAAAATGGCTATTTTTAATATTATTAAATCAATTAAATAAATCATAAAAAAATCAATTTTTATGTTTCAACTCCTATTATTGGCCAAATTTCATTACTTAGATAGTTCAATTAATCCCAATAAATTTAACAAGCTTGGATGTGAATAAAAATTTATAGGTATATAAATTTGCAATTTTAATTTCTGCACTTTCTTATTAATTGGGAATTATAAATTTATTCTCACAAATTACCTAATCTTATACTTATACACTCTCATCTTAAACCAAATTAAATAAATAACTTGATTTCCATCTCAACTTACTTTTAATTGCAGTTAACCCTTTTCACCGTAATTAAAATTCCAAATTATAAATAAATTTTTATTCCCATTCCCTTAATTTTCTTAACTATTTATTTATTCAAATTTTCAATATTCAACATAAATAGTTTGGTTAAGTTCATTTATTTACCTTCTTCCTATGATTCACAGTTATGGATGTCAATATGATGAAGTTTACATTAGTTAAGATTTCACTCAATTGTTCTCTAAGTCAAATGTTTACAGCTTTCATTTAACTTTAATAACGTACTAATTTACGTTAAATTCCATTTTTAAATGAAGTAATTACCATTCGTTGAATCAAATACTCAATTCATAAATAAAGTCTTGTTTTCAAAAAGTTATATCACAAATGGTCAACTAAAATTTGAATAAGCTTTACTAAATTCTATGGTATTAAATGTTGCAATAAATCCAAATTGCCATGTCTTAAATCCAAATTACTAATTAAGTCTTGATTCCTTTATTATTCCTTTGGTTTTCAAATAAGTTTTTATGATGAATGTGAATTCAAATGAACAATGGAAACCCATTCCCATTTGATTCACTATTCCATTAAATATCTTCATATTCCAGCTAAATCAACTAACGTACGAATTAGCTATTTCAATCTTCATTAAATTGCGGTTTTTATACAATAGAAATTAAATCCCATTAACATATAAATAAAGGTTGATATCCATCTATTTACATTATATCACACTTGTGCTTCTATTTAGCTTTGTATGAATGTATGAATGCGGAGTCTTGCCTATTAACGTATTAAATAAGCCTTAAAATCAATTAATGCCCCTCCTTAGTTTAACCTCTTTTTATCCGTATTTATTTTTAGAGTAACACTTGGATTAAATTCCCAAATCACCAATTCAATTAATTATACCTTTCAATCCAAATGTAAATCTTCCACCTTTGAATTCTTATATTAAATGAATTTTATTCTAGGCAATAATTTTTTACAAATGTTTACTGATTCCACATTTATAGGTTTCTTAAATTTTACTCCATCTAAATGTGACACATTTTTATTTCATTTCAAACCAATATATATATTCATTCCTATTCAATATATATATTCATTCCTATTCCTTTCATTTGGTTACTGCATTGAAATCTATTTATTAGCTAATACTACGTTACTATCATTAATTAAATTTTGGATTATATTCCAATTCCTATAACTAGGCCTTAAGTCACCATTTTACATAGTTTTAATTTAGCGTTTATTTAAATCTTCGTTTATCGTTTAGAATTTCTACTAAATTGAAATGCACAACTTATGAACTTTAACCAATTTAGTCCACCTAATAAATTTTTCAAATGTTTGTGTGTATGTAATCCAATTCAGTTATTGTTACATTAATACCATTAAACCAACAAATTAAGACTTATAACTACAACACAACTTTCAGTTATTTTCAAATCTATGTCATATAACCTTTTAAATCTCTACCTGTAATTACAGTTACTATCTAACTCCTACATTCATCCTTTTAAAATCCTAAGACTTTAATTTTATACTGGATTAAATTAGCAAACATATAAATTAAATTTATAAAAATATCATAATTTATCAGGTCGTTACAATCTCCCCCACTCAAAACTTTTCGTCCCCGAAAAGGAAAAAAGAAGGGAGAAGGGAGAATAAAACAGTACCTCTTATTCAGAATATTAACTTATAAACAATATTTACTGGATAAATTTCCTTTAATGAAATACACTTGTTATATAATCATTATATCCCTTAATACTTGAATTATTAAAGTTGGAAAATATTTTCACAAAATTCTAAGTCCAAAATTTACGTAAAATTTTGGCAGAGTCTCCTTTGTACGGAGGGACTCTGGAGAAAATATAATATCCAAATATACAGTTATATTGCATATATATCCAAAATAAAATATCCCGCACGGGAAAATATATGAAATAGCGCTTTAAACGTAATCCGGAAACGTACCTATTTGTCGGGCAATACGCTTTTATTATTTTGGAACCAAAAGCCGTAGCAGTTGCTTCCATTACCTGTATTCACTTATATAATCTAAAAGGTTAAATATTTATTTTACAGTGAAAGGTTTAGGTGGATTCAATCATTCATATCCAATCAAATGCAACAACCACAATTTTTTTTTCAACAGCACACACCACATTCAACAAACAATCATTTAATCAAACAACAATTAGTTGTTCGGGTTCAAATTCTGAAGTTGTACGAATGAAGAATAACTATCAAGTACATCCATTGCTCAACAGCCTTAAATGGAACAAAGATAGATTATTTTTTTCATCCAACAACTCCACCATTCCTTACCCAACAAACATACATCAACCAAACAATTCAAATCAACACCAAAATAGCTGATTATACATTAATTTCGTAATTCAGTGTTTTGATTTTCTTCCCTTTATTTATGGAGGAATTTCTTTATTTCTTACAAGTTTTATTTTCCAATTATCACCAAATTCATTATATTTGTATTTGCTTTTTATTACTTAAGTTTCATTTTATTCTTAAGTTTATAAAATAAATTCTCATTAATAACAGCAATTTATTGAATACCTTTATTGCTTCAAGCTTTACTTGCAAGATTTTCTTTTACATATTCTTACTAACATTTCAACTTTTATTTTATGGTAAGTTATATATATTTTAAGAATGTAAGTGACAATTTACATGTTTCTTCTTAATTCCTTTAATTAATATATATATATTTGTTACTTACCTTTAATCTCATTCATTTATTTAATGTGGAGGTTTCCATTATATTAGAATAGAGGAAATTAAAACATACTTAAGTTAATAATCCTACAATCAATTCTTATTTAGAATTTCATTTTATTTACTTTAAGTTCATATCACCTATTAGTAATTCTTAACTTATTTTTTTAGTAAAATTTCAATCATAACTTAAGTTTATACCATTAAATTCTTATTTATACAGTCGTTTATTGAATACTTCAATTTTTCCTAAATTCCTACTTGTAAAATATTCAATTCTAGTTTCTTATTTAACATTTCAACTTTTATATTTGGGTAAGTTATTTATGTTAAAGAAATTGCAATTGAACTTATACAAGTTAAATCTCCATTCTTTAATTCAATTCAATGTTAATCCATATTACTATTCTCTCTCCTACGTATTCACTTTCTCTTTATAACCTTGCAATAATTCTCTTAATTAAATTAGAGGTTTTAATTTATTTATTACTTAACCCCTTTTTTTCACTAACATAATTTTAAACAATTTATTAACGGAAAAATTTAGAATTAGATACTGGGTTAAAATTCAATTTATTTCAAAATAATAGATAAATAAGTTCTTACAACTCAATATCTCTAATTATAGTTAGAACAATAAAAGAAAATCTTTAGAAAATTTCAAAATAAATCTGCAGTAGAATTTACTACAGTGGCCTTTCCCCTTCGAAACTCGAAAATGAAAGTCGATGATGCGGCCATCATCACCGAATTTATTTTCCAGCGACAGAGAGGAAAGTACAGAATTTATTTCTCCAAAATCTTCTTTTAAAACAAATTTTTCCAAATTATACTATATTTATATAAGTAATTACTTATAAACCAAATCAATAAATTTCACAAATTCTTTGGAAGCAAATTTTCAAAAAACCCCGGATTTAAGTTCTAAAATCTCCAAATTTGGTTTATTATAATTTCAACTTAGCTTCAGTTATTATAAATATTTTATTTCCTAACACCCAATCTATAGCAACCAAATATATATATTTATAAAATAATTTTTATATGGAAAATATAATAGGCAAAATTATTTCATTCACCTATATTAAAACAAATATTGTGTCGGTCTGTCCTATTAAGTGTTTAGAAATCCCTATTGATGGCATAGCGTCCCATGCATCAACCAGAATTTATAAATATAAAACGGAACAGATTAACACAATATCAAAATCTTTTTATAAAACTAACAAATACGCTCTCTCATATATATACACTCAGCGACTCCCATAGGATATTTCTACCCTATTAACAAAGAGTCAAACCCCACAAAGCCAAGGTTTATCGCTAAACCAAAGCTCTGATACCAACTGTAACATCCCGCCTTTTCACACACTTTAAAACGACACACGTGCCAATTCAAAGCATACGCAAGGGCGGATTGTTATGGGGTAAATAAGAAAAACAGAGAAGGAATAAAACAAAATAGGATCTCACAGCGGAAGGATAAAATATAATAACAAGTATACAGTTCATAAACAGTTTACAAAAGCTTGATTTTTCTTATACAATGAATATCAGAGTTACACATACCAAATACAACAATGCAGCGGAATATAAAGAGTGTGTGGTGCAATACTATATATAAAATAATGCTGAATCTTCGTCTTCGTCCTCCAAGCTAAATCTGCTATCCTGAAACGCTCGGACTGACCCGAGCGAATTTGAAAAGACAAAAACACTCGAGTCAGACTAGAAAATCTTATGTGAGTTAAATAAACAGAAATAAATATGGGTACAGTAACTCAAGAGATGCTCGGGATTTACATCTCCTAAGGATCCGTTAAACTATTTACTATGTAGTATATTGCGCTATTATAATAGTGTCTATTTATAAAATAAACTTACTTTTTAATAGCGTTAAGGGGTTACCCATATAGCCCTTAACACGTAATAGTCCCAGTAGTCCATCCAATATCATAGTCCCTCCTGATCGGGAAGCCACTAGAGGATACCACACGGGCTACGGGAGAAAACCAAACTCGTACAAGGCGCGATAGGGTAGGTGACACGGCACAACTAGGCAATGCCAGGGTAGATATACCAATTGCTATCCAGGCTGATGGTAACGCGCAGCGCGCAGCTGCCGCCCACCTCGAACTAACTCCCCCAAAAATCAAAATATAGAAGTGGCCACTGAATCAATCCAAGTCAAAGTATAATATCGAAGAGGAGCGTCCGATCAGAGGAATGACCTCATTGGCCTGAGAATCGCTCCTGTTTTAGCCACCTTATGCCAACTCACGGGAGTTGGGTCCACGTATTTACCTTACAGGAAACGTCGCCACCACCTACTTCATTCTGGAATCTCCACCGCGTACACGGTTAGTCAAAGTGGTTTTCGGTATCGACAGAGAGTATGTCCATATCCGATCCCGGTCTCTTTGCCAACCAATCGTTATTATAACACCGCGGTTATTTAAAACAGTTTATACTTTAAACCAGAATATAATCCATTTCAAAACCATAATATTACGATATCATTTCTTCTTTAAAAACACAAACAATTTATTTCCATATTATTTTATAAAAGCCCAAATCAATGATATCGTTTCCCAAATAAAATTTTCCTTTCCAAAATTTATGTCACTTTTTTATTATTTAATATCCCATATAACCAATATTTTGTTTGTAACTTTCAACATAATTCTTCGAAAATCCATAGTATTTTAAAACCATTTTTTTTTAAAACTAAATGGTTTGGATATTCAACGGTATGCGAATTAAAAAGGTTTAACTTTACTGTTGCTTTATAAAGAAATAAACTACATGGCTTTCCAAATATTTCTTCCTTTAAAGTTAAACCAAAATCCAAAATATCACTTCAAGTCCCAAAACCATTTCAATTTTATATATATTTATATCCATTTTTGAGCATTAATATTTCAACTAAAGTTGGTTTTTTTATCCTTTCAAAATCAATATTCTATTAATTAATCTTGACCATTCACATAAAATCCATAATTAATAAAACTTCAATTTCTAGTAAAATATATATATAAATTTTCCAATTCAATTTTTACTAGAATATCCATTTCTATTTATTTTGGGAAAATCCAATTACAAATATCATATCTTAAAATTTCCAACTTTACATTTAAACATAGGATATAAATTTACCAAACTCCATTTTCTAAATTTCTTCCATTTTCAATAAAGAAATTTATTCACCTTTTAAATTCCTAAATTTTAACTTCATAGGTATATAAATATGGAATAAAATATTTATACAATATAAAATTTAAGATTTATAAACCGTATTCAATCCAAACCATAGAAATCACATTAAAATAGTTATATATAGACCGCGGTGCCTGTATATAATTTTCTATCCTATGGTCAAGTGATACGGATATTTATCATTTCAATCCGCAATTTAAAAATAAACTTTGCGGTTTTATCATTTCAAACCACAATCCCGAATGAAATGTAAAATGTATGCTAACTTGCAGTTTAATGATATCCAAATAAACGTCCATTCAACAACACATCCATAATCAAATCACAAACGTCCATCATCCAATCACAAACATCCATCAATATCAATCAATAACGATATATGTTTAGTAATATACAACAGGTAATAATTGGCAGTTTTATTTCAAATTATATTTATCAACTATTAATCTAACAGTTTATATTCCCCAATAATTTATATAACTGTTAATCTAGCAGTTCATATGCAACAATAATTTCTAACAGCCAATTTATACGCAATCAATCAATTTAATTAGCAGCTAAATTCAATAAAATGCAATTCAACAGATATGGATGAAATAACATGCCAAAAGCTCATAAATAAATTTCTATTTATTTCTAAATTTATTTAACAAACATAAAAGCTTCTAGTAATTGTGAGTGGGTTAAAACACTCACCTTTGGAATTTAAATCGAATTTAAATTCGATTTAAACCCAAAAATTCGCCCGTCTCAGAATTCGTCCAAACCAGCGTCATCGGGTCCGGAATTAAATTATGATCCTAACAAAAAAAGTTTCGTGTGAATCCGACTTCGTATGAGAAAGTTATGCCGAAAAATGATAGTTGAATTCAAATTTGAAAATAATAAAATTGGTCCATATTCACCACTTACAACATATGTGCCACGTCATCAAATGCAAATGTCTCCAGCACTCACGCACAGAGAAGATCGCACGCACGTATCGAACTAGATAGCAACCCTAGCCGCCGCCTTAACGCCCAAAACGCCACGTCTCTGACCAACTCCACCACGCTCTGGCACCACCGCCGATCCTCCCCTCTAGAGCCGAACCCCCTGAGCCTTGCGCGCAACCCAGGGACAAAAAAAATGGTACAGCAGCCGCCTACCATATCAACCCTAGGTGAATTTTTTTTGGGCCAAATCCGACCGTTGAAACGTCAAACAAATTACATAGATGCGCTCCCCATCGTCCATACTACAATACCCAGAAACAGAATCTCGATCCGACAAAGTTTTGCGCGACGATGATGAACGGTTTTGGGGCTGTTTGAATTTATTCTGGATGAACTACAGCTCCAATTGACAAACGAATTTCACCATGAGATTACGCGTATCGAATACTTCAACATATATTTTTTCTGGAATTTTCTGAAATTTTTGAGTTTTGGCTTTTAATTTTGAACTGTAGATAGATCTAGGGTTTTCAACCATTGGAGAGGAGAAAGGAATGAAGAAAATGTACGTATATTCAATTGACAGAAGAAGGAGGCTAGGGTTTATGATCGCATATATATAGGTTGGGCTGGGTTAGAATAGATAGGCTAGAGAGATGAACGTGCGTGACAAACTATGGCCCAAAAAGCCCGCTATGCCTCCGGAACCGAATTTGTTAAATCTATATATCCAAATAGGTGTTTTAAAATATTCTGAACGCGATGGAAAAGGTTTCGCGACCAAATTCGATCGTATGAAGAAGTTATGCTAAAAACAAGATTTCCAAATTGATTTTCAAATTGATTTTAATAAAATTGATTTTAAGGCGTTTATCGTCCGTACGATCAAACGACAAGTCCGATCGATACGAAATTTGAAATCCTATAATAATTCACCGATACGGATCCGATGAAACTGGTTTCGTCGAAATCCGAGTCCGTGACAAAAATGGCTATTTTTAATATTATTAAATCAATTAAATAAATCATAAAAAAATCAATTTTTATGTTTCAACTCCTATTATTGGCCAAATTTCATTACTTAGATAGTTCAATTAATCCCAATAAATTTAACAAGCTTGGATGTGAATAAAAATTTATAGGTATATAAATTTGCAATTTTAATTTCTGCACTTTCTTATTAATTGGGAATTATAAATTTATTCTCACAAATTACCTAATCTTATACTTATACACTCTCATCTTAAACCAAATTAAATAAATAACTTGATTTCCATCTCAACTTACTTTTAATTGCAGTTAACCCTTTTCACCGTAATTAAAATTCCAAATTATAAATAAATTTTTATTCCCATTCCCTTAATTTTCTTAACTATTTATTTATTCAAATTTTCAATATTCAACATAAATAGTTTGGTTAAGTTCATTTATTTACCTTCTTCCTATGATTCACAGTTATGGATGTCAATATGATGAAGTTTACATTAGTTAAGATTTCACTCAATTGTTCTCTAAGTCAAATGTTTACAGCTTTCATTTAACTTTAATAACGTACTAATTTACGTTAAATTCCATTTTTAAATGAAGTAATTACCATTCGTTGAATCAAATACTCAATTCATAAATAAAGTCTTGTTTTCAAAAAGTTATATCACAAATGGTCAACTAAAATTTGAATAAGCTTTACTAAATTCTATGGTATTAAATGTTGCAATAAATCCAAATTGCCATGTCTTAAATCCAAATTACTAATTAAGTCTTGATTCCTTTATTATTCCTTTGGTTTTCAAATAAGTTTTTATGATGAATGTGAATTCAAATGAACAATGGAAACCCATTCCCATTTGATTTCACTATTCCATTAAATATCTTCATATTCCAGCTAAATCAACTAACTTACGAATTAGCTATTTCAATCTTCATTAAATTGCGGTTTTTATACAATAGAAATTAAATCCCATTAACATATAAATAAAGGTTGATATCCATCTATTTACATTATATCACACTTGTGCTTCTATTTAGCTTTGTATGAATGTATGAATGCGGAGTCTTGCCTATTAACGTATTAAATAAGCCTTAAAATCAATTAATGCCCCTCCTTAGTTTAACCTCTTTTTATCCGTATTTATTTTTAGAGTAACCCTTGGATTAAATTCCCAAATCACCAATTCAATTAATTATACCTTTCAATCCAAATGTAAATCTTCCACCTTTGAATTCTTATATTAAATGAATTTTATTCTAGGCAATATTTTTTTACAAATGTTTACTGATTCCACATTTATAGGTTTCTTAAATTTTACTCCATCTAAATGTGACACATTTTTATTTCATTTCAAACCAATATATATATTCATTCCTATTCCTTTCATTTGGTTACTGCATTGAAATCTATTTATTAGCTAATACTACGTTACTATCATTAATTAAATTTTGGATTATATTCCAATTCCTATAACTAGGCCTTAAGTCACCATTTTACATAGTTTTAATTTAGCGTTTATTTAAATCTTCGTTTATCGTTTAGAATTTCTACTAAATTGAAATGCACAACTTATGAACTTTAACCAATTTAGTCCACCTAATAAATTTTTCAAATGTTTGTGTGTATGTAATCCAATTCAGTTATTGTTACATTAATACCATTAAACCAACAAATTAAGACTTATAACTACAACACAACTTTCAGTTATTTTCAAATCTATGTCATATAACCTTTTAAATCTCTACCTGTAATTACAGTTACTATCTAACTCCTACATTCATCCTTTTAAAATCCTAAGACTTTAATTTTATACTGGATTAAATTAGCAAACATATAAATTAAATTTATAAAAATATCATAATTTATCAGGTCGTTACAGGAAGGGAGTTCATCTGAGTCGTTGGTTGGGTGAATAGGTGGCTGGATCATCGGCAATTAGGGAATTAGGGTTCGAATAGCGACGGTCGATGGTGATGTTTGGCGATCGGACCTGGGGCATTGAGGAGGTCGTGGTCAGGCGAGTCGACGGTGTGGATGTAGGGGCGGTCGGCGATCTCTGGCATCGATGGGAGGCGATCAATAGTGCGTTGACTGGGTTCGAAGTAGTGTAGCATCCATACAAGGATGCGGCTAGGTTTCTGAGTGGAAGAAGTAACGTGATGATGTGGTAAATCCATATTTGTTTTGTTTTGTTTATTTTATTTTTATTTTAAATTGTGTATTGTCCTTACGTTAGTAACTTTTACAAATGAGGTCTGATTCACACGCGGTTTGTTTCGTTGGGATCGAATTAACATTTCAGACATTTTGACGATGGTTTGGATGAATTCTGAGACTGTTTGAATTTTGGATTTAAATTAGATTTAAATTCGATTTAAATTCAAAGGTGAGTGTTTAGACCTACTCACAAGTTTTAAAATTTATTATGTTTACTAAACTAAATCTACGATAGGATTAGAAATTTATTTATGGTTGTTTGGTAATTTAAATTTGCTATTTCTGTTAATTTGTTGCATTTTGAATTAAACTGTTATTTAATTTGTTACTAAATAAAATTGCTATTGAATACCTGTTATTGAAATTAGTTATTGTTGAAACTAATTTGTTGAATTGTATGATGATTGTGATTGATGTTTGATGGTTGATATTGGATGGTTGGATGATATGTTGATTTGTATATTGTTATAACTGCAAGTTCCCTATGGGTTGAAATGATATATACCCGAATGGTTTATAGATTAGGGAAAAATCGTTATGGGTTGAAATGATAGACTCGAGCAATTTTATGGATTTTAATATTAAATTCGAGATTGCGGTTTGAAATGATATATAACCGTAAAATTTTAAATTACGGATTGAAATGACAAACATCCGTATCATTTGACCCTATGGTAGAGAATTTTATACGGACACCGGATTGGTTAAATCAAATGATTTTAAACCCTTGATTTTGAATTCAGTTAAATGATATTTGGAAACAAAAATTTATTTATATATATTGAATTATTATAAAAAAATCAAGTTTTATGTTGAGAGTTTGAATGTAAAGATTTAACTTGGGTTCATGTTTTGGAAATGTGAAATGGTTTAGATATGTTGAAATAAAATAAATTGTTAAATTTATACAATTTCCAAAATTCATCTTCAATATAAATTGTTTTAAATACAAATTATTTTAAAATTTCTAATCATTAAGACTTTAACTATATAAATTATTTTAACCTATTTTATACCAATTTAGTTTATTTTAAACTAATTCAATCATTTAATTTAATTTAAATCTAATTGATCTATTTTAAAGCTATTTAATCTATTTTAATTTTATTTAAACTATTTTAAATCTATTCAACAATCTTAAATCAAGTTAAAACTATTTCAATCTATTTTTAAATTATTTTAGAGTATTTTACCTATTTATACTATTTAAAAATATTTATAACTATCTAAACTATCTTTCAAAATTCTAAACCAAATTGTGTTCTTTTTAATCCTCGATTTTTAAAGTGAATAGGTTACATGATGTTATAACCTAAGTTGGGACTTAATTGACATATTTATTGGATACGATGGTTTTGAAACGAGAATTTAACCTATTTTGGAAATAAAATTTCTGAAAGGAAATATGACTTGATGAGATTTTGAAAGTGAAAATAATTTCGAAAGTGATATGGTTTTGAGAATATGATATTTTGATATAAATTATGAATTGACTTTTGAAATGCAAAAGGACCATCCGGTGTGAAATAAGCGTTTGGTTGTTAAGAGACCGGGATCTGATATTGTCATACTCTCTACCAATACCGAAAACCACTTTAACAACTATGTACGTGGTGAAGATTCCAGAAATAAAGTAGGATTGTTTGGCGAACAATTTATGTATAGGTATTCCTTGACCCTTACTCCCGTGAGTCAGCTTAGATGTGACTATAATAGGAGTTATACCGGGCCAAGTGAGGTCATTCCTCCCATTGGACACATTTCTTCGATGCTATATTTTGACTTTGTGATTGATTTGGTGACCATCCATTGATTTTTACATAGGAGTGTGTTCCGAGGTGGGCTATAGTAGCTGCTATGCGTTACCACTAGTCCGGGAGTGCAATTGGTATATCTACCCTGACATTGCCTCGAGTGCCATGTTCACATGCCCTAGCGTGCCTTTTACGAGTTTGTTTTGTACCATACCTATGGGGTGCCCTCTGTGTAAACCTTTCGGAGGAGTGTACGGTACTGTATACACTATGTGAATATATAAAATGTGTTAAGGGGGATATGGGTAACGCCTTCACGCTATTTTAATACTTTTACTTTACTATAGGTGTTATCCCGCCTTTTGGCAAGGCCGTGACATTAAGAAGTTGACTATAAACTTAGGATTGATCGTCCTGGATATCAAGCATGCGCAGGTTCGCTAAGGGTGTCGGCGAATTTTTTCCGAGTTTGGATCGGGCTATAATTTACAAAAAAGGACAAGCTAAGCCATGGGAGCCTGCATCCCAAATTTCTAGTCAATCCGAGTTCGTACGCTCAAGTTATGATCGATGCGAATTGAAGGTGATAACCCCGTTTCGTATCCATCACCTTCGCATCCATCAGCTGCCACGAGTCGTTATTTCGTATCCATGAAGTAACTACCTCCTTTCGTCTCCATCCTCCTTTGTTCGTTCGAATCCATCACCAAGCAAGGGCTCGTATCATTAGTGAGCCCTATTTCATATCCATCCACATCACATCGATCCAGTTCGAATCCATCTACAGAGCATGCATTACGTATTGATCGGCTAAGGCCTCCTTCGCATCCATCAAGTATCTACCTGGTTCGTATCCATCGAGGAAAGACCTTTTTCATAACCATCGGCCTTCGTCACTTCGTATCCATCGATGTTGCTGCTGCTCGAATCCATCAAGTTAACACTTCTTCGTGTCCATCAACACGAGTTGGATAACGGCACTCGATACAAACAATGCGAGAACCATGGATGCGACACGGTCAAACCGGAGAGAAAGGTGGATCGGTTCGAAATATGCACGCCATATCATCTCAGAAACACGTGCAACCATCGATACGAGGGGATCGATTCTAAGCCATGGAGTCGAACCAAACAGCCATCCGAGAAATCTCAACTCATATCGATCATATCTCAAGAACCACCGATCAAAATGCTATGAAATTTTCACAGGAGATTACATATGAGCCAAGGAACGTTCACACCAAATTTCAGCTCCATCGGACATGATCTTGATCGATACGAAATGATTTCGTATCGATCATAGATTGAGTCGAAACTTTTTGGAATTGGTCGTGTGGCCCCCCTCACGTGTCAGAGCGAATCTTCCGAAGTTTGAGCAAAGTCTAAGCCTCCCACGCCTATAAATAGAGCCCCAGAGCCAACAGAAGAGGGATCTTTTGATTCTGAAGCGCCCAGACTCTGCTGGATCAAGACTTACATCATACTCTTGCTGTTGAATTCGAATTTCAAGTTGTATTTTGCTGTTGTTTGCTGTAATCACCTGTAATCGCTGAAAGAGAATCAATAAAGTTACAAAAACTTCATAGTGGACGTAGGCAACACGCCGAACCACTCTAAATCGCTTGTCTGTGCATTTACATTCCCGTTGTTTGGAGTTTTTGTTAGATAATATTCATTTTTAATTTATATGCTTTGCTGTTATCTCTTCAAAAACTTTCAAAGAGTGTTGTGCCCAATTTTGGTACAAACACTTTGGTGCTTTCACTGAGAAAACCCAGATTTTCTCCTGCTCGTTGGATCTGTCATCAATACCGGATTGTATAAATCTAAGAGAGAGGTCCAGATCACTAATTCGAGTTCCTTCCATTCTATTCAGATTTGCATAAAGTCTAAGAAAGGAATTCAACCTTCAAGATGGTTAGCATAAGGACCACCTCCAACGCTGTCAATCAAGAAGACCAGGATAGACAGAATCCTGCACCACTACCTCCCTCTAACCAAGACGCTACCGGACACTCGGAACCATCAGGTCCGGTTACCCGACAAGAGTTCCAGTTGCTGCTTTAAGAGCTGACCCAAAGTCGACAACAACTAACAGAGCAGCTACGCGCTAACGCCGAGCTGACCAGCCAGCTGAATCGCCAGAAGCGGAGGAGATCTAGGAGAGATCATGCTTCACGCTCCTTCAACGAAAGTTCTGCCTCTTCTGATTACCATCACCAATCTCCACGACCCCGACTGGATGAGAGTCACATACAAACTGCTGGATATCAACCGGCAATGACTGTTGGACAGCTGAGAGTTGGTCCATCGGCCGTTTCCAGACCAGATCTTCCTCCCGAGGGGGTTCCGTTCCTCACTACACCACAAACTACCGTGCCACGACAGTCGCGGTTGAACCAAGGGCCAATGCCAAAATCAGTCGAACCTGGACCGTCGTCATCATGGACGTACTCCTGAACCATACCCCCCGGAAGACTATGAGCCAAGAAGACGAGATGTGGACCGTCGACAGCATCCGGTCCAACCTCATAATGTGGGACCCAACCACATTTTGGCTCAACACACACAGAACATGCAAATGCCGGATCTCCCGACCATGATACGTCAGATGATCCGTGAGAGCCAGGGTCTCACGAACGATGACTGGGGAATCTCTCGGAGTCACACTCCTTTTGCAGACGATATTCTTACTGCTGAACCCCCTCGTCGATTCAGGATGTCGACTCTACCCATCTACGAGGGAAACTCCAACCCCAACCAACATGTTTTGAAATATGAATGGTCGATGAGCGCTGCTATAACTGATGATGCAGTGAAGTGTCGTAGTTTCCCTATCTCCTTGGGGGGCATCGCTACCATGTGGTTCACTCGACTGCCACCTCGATCCATCTCCTCCTTCGACCAGTTGGCCACAAAATTTGTTGAGCAATTCCGCATGCACGTGCAAGGCCAAAAGATGTCAACACCCTATCTAGCGTCACCTAAGCTCCTGGAGAGATGCTCAGACACTACTTGGAGAGATTCCATGCTGCGTGTGTGAAAATCAGCAATCCGAATGATAACTCCATTCTTATGGCATTGACTAAGGGGATTGACCCCGATTCCGAGTTTAGCAACTGGTTGGCTGGAAAACCACCTGCATCATTGGACCGTTTCTATGCCAAGGTGGCTCAATTCCTGAGAAGGGAAGATGCTAAATAGTCTAGGAAGCAGACTGATGCAGGGCCAAGCACGGAAGGGATCCAAAGCAATGTCGCGATCAAAAAGTCCGGTGAGAGTTACGAAAAAGTTCAGTCGAACGTTCAAAACAAACAAACTCAGCGGAGAGAGAACATGAATCAAAATAGAAAGCGAGATCAGAACCGTGGCCCACCACGGAAGAATCCTATGTTTGACAACTATACTCCTTTGAATACATCACTGGAGAACTTGTATTTACAAACCTGTAATACAATTCAATACAAAAAACCTGCTCCAAAACCGTCGTCAGAAAGGCAAATCTAGACGAGAAATTTTTGCAGGTTTCATGAAAGCTATGGGTACAATACGAATGAATGTCGTCATTAGCAAGATCTCGTAGAAAAATTGACTAGAGAAAGGAAGCTGGAATAGTTTGTGCGGGCGCCACAGCCTGGAGGAGCGGGCCCATTAAATCAAAATAATGAGCCCGATCGACCGAGACAAGAGGACTCTACCCGTCCTGGCTGGAGTTAGTGATAAACGCCGTCAGTGGCGGACCCACTTTGTCGGGAGCCTGGAACGACGAGGATCTTCGTCACTGTTACACATGACAGGCTTTATTTAGTCTATGAATACTTTGCACTTTTCTTTGCATTCTGAAGTTTGAATTTGTAATAAGGCACTGAACTTGCCATGTTTTTCCGTTCCAGCAATAAATTACCATCTCTTCAAGCTAGAGCTATGATTCACCGAATGCGACATTCAACAATCACGACACACGAAGAGCTAAGTTCTATCGTACGATGGAATTTATTCAAATAGTGAGTGACTGTGATACGACCAGCCACTCACTAAGTGAAACCTCAGCTCGGGGGCAAGCCGTTACATTAAAGGCTAAACTGGACCGACACACGACAGTCCTATCACTAACTCCAAATTCGCAGAGTGCGAATTGGAGATAAACATCAACTCTAGGTTCCAGAGTGCGAACCGGAGTATAAACACTAACTCCAAACTCCCAGAGTGCGAGTTGGAGTATAAACATATAAATGCGGTTCCGGAGAGGGTGGACCCGTCCGCCTAACGACTTCAGCCGTACCCTAACCAAGTTTGAGGAGGATGGATCCGTCCGTCTAACGACCTCGCTTGTTAACTAGGAGTGGATGTGATCCAACCATCCACGATCCCAATAAATCCGTCGTTCTCAGAGTGTGAACGAATTCCTAAAAAGCCTAAACAGGTGTGACTGACCATCTGTCGGCTAACTCCAAATTCCCAGAGTGCGGATTGGAGTATAAACATCAACTCTAGGTTCCCAGAGTGCGAACCGGAGTATAAACAGCAACTCCAAATTCCCAGAGCGTGAATTGGAGTATAAACATCAATCAGGTTCCCGGAGTGCGAACCGAAATATAAATACTAACTCCAAATTCTCGGATTGTGAATTGGGGTATGGATACGAAGCTAAAGTTCCCGGAGTGCGAACTGTGTTACAAACATCGATAGTTTTCGGATTCCCGGAGTGCAAACCAGATTATCGATTACAAATAACTCTAAGTCCTCGGAGTGCGGTCAGAGTATAAATACAACTGGAGTGCGAGCGGCCACTTATAAGCTAACCTAAGTCCCCAGAGTGTGGACATGCGCTTAACAACTTTGGCATGCGCAACTGATCACCTGAACACAAGTGCTAATCCCTGGAGTGTGGATGTGACTGTTCATAAATAAACAAGCGTGATTTAATCACTCGATTCTTACTTATTTTAGCATCGAGCTAACGACGCAAAGACTGAAGAGATAGAAATAATTTGCGATCGCTAACCAGTCCTTACAACTCATACCCGAAACTGGGGGCAGAACTTAAGTATTGCTAGTTAACCAAAAGCAGTGCAACGTTCAAGTCTAACTTGGTCCCTAATTATGATTTGTGATCGTGATTTTCGGACACGGCAAATGAAGCGAACTCAACTTGAAGGTAAAAACACCACAAGTACACTGGACTGAAAGTCAAACACTGCAAATACTTAAGCAGAAAAGAAATGAGAGTTGAAGCAAAGAAACTAAATGTCATTTCAACTAAACTGCATGTGAAGATTCATGTACAGGTTATTCCAAAAAATTTCAACTAGCAGAGGGACGAGCCTGCATCTATACACGGCCTATAAAAAGAAAGACAAAAGCACACTCCTAACTGCCAAAAATGCGCCAAAGGAGGGCTTATCTGCTTTTTCTTCTTCAGCCTTCTCTTTGAGGCGGAATTGCCGGAACCGCTAGCAGTTTTTCGCTTCAAACCTCTACTCTTTGGCGAATCATCCCCTGAAGAAGGCATGATATCAATGTCTTCCTTCGAACTCGAGCCTACGGGGATACTCTCTTCAGGAGGAGTCGGGGGAACTGGATCTGCAACCGGGGGCAGAGTGGACACTCTAGTATCAACCAGTGTCCCCCCGGGTGATATCATCACAAGTGGAGTCGGACACGACACCGCCACTCCATCCTCAGAATCATCGCCGCGAGCCACTGCCTCCATCTCAGAGTTAATTTCGGCCAAAATCTTTGCTTCACGAGCGGCAAGGACTTCACGATAGGCAGTGGTGGACTGTGACGAAGCAATGGAAGCTGATGGGAACACGCTAAGAACGAATGGCATGTCCGCAAAAGGATCGTTGCTTTGACCTAGGAGCTCGTTCATCATCTGCTCGTCCAAAGACAGCGAGCTCCCCTGTGTCATGGTAACAACCCGCATGTTTAACGATTATATATTTAAATGTTTTATTTAAATATAGCGTCGTTAGTCGGATTTTTGGGTCCGAAAAGCTACTTTTTGCAAACGGCCGAGTTGGAGCTCGAAACTACCTCCATTGGTTCCAAAATGGCGTTTGCAATCTTTTCGAGTATAATCTTTGATATGTTTGGAGTTTTGAAATTTTGACCCTTTTTCTATTGGGTTTTGGGTTTGGGTTCAGCCCACTAACTATCTAATTAACCCTAACTCAGCCCTCTCCTCTCATTCACTTATTCCATTTCTTAAAACTTAAGCTTAAAACTGAAAATGGTGGAAGGGAAAGAGAAATAGAAATTGCAAGCCCTAAATCCATTTGCAAACTCCAAATTCTTGCTCCAAAAATCAAAGAGAATCCATTGGTAAGTTCTTCTTCATCTTCTCCAACTCTTCTCCTCTTCAATTTCAGAAAATTTCCTAAACCTAAATTGGGAAATATGTGTTTTATTCTTAGATTGAAGCTTGTTGAGTTGAAGTAGTGTTTGGTTGGTCTTATCCTTGTTATTGAGCTCCATCTTCTTGTTTTTGGGTTAAGGTGAGTTTTGAACTCACATCTACTTCTCTTGATTTCATTGATGTTGGGTATGAATATCTAGCATTTGTTCATATGCACTTGCTTTTAGTTTGGATTGAATTGGTGAATATCCAAATTTTTAGTGTTTGGGTTCAATTCTTTGAAATCCTAACTTTGATGTTTTGATCATGTTTTTGGTGATGAATCGAAGTGCTTATAGGGCCAGGGTAGCCGCTTGGCGTAAATCCCTAGCGTCCGTGCTCGTCCTATTGAAAGTTGGGAGAGTTTGCACTTCATTGGTAATAAGTAGGAAATGCAGGAAATGAGGTTCAATCGACTGGATCCTCTGTTCAGTTGACTGAGCTGAAGCCAGAAATTTTTCTGGACAATTTTCAGTCGACTGAACAGGGATTTCAGTCGACTGACCTGCTCCTGTTTTCCTGTTTTGCCTATTTATGCTTATTTTGGTTGGTTTTCCGAATGTTATCGATTCATGTTGGTTCTTAGTGGTTGTTATTGCCTCTTTGACTTTGATAACTTATTTTTGACTTCATCCACGGGTTTTTATAAAATAATCTTTCTAATCATATCAAAAGCCCGTTTCTCCAATTTATAAATTCTATTTAAACACACGCACAATTTCGCACTTCGAGCGAAGTGGAAGGATGATTGAATGGTTGGGCAAAACACGGACCATGAATCTGTGCGTTTATCTTTCCGATTAATCCCCGACCTATTCAATTGATCGTTTTGACCTTCGGGTTTGGGTTACCGATGATATGAGGTGACTTTGTACTGCTTTGAGTGTGAAATTAACTAACGGATAGTAAACCGTTTAGTGCGAACGAGTGGTTATGGGACTCGCGTTACCACTTTTCGGATTCCTTTTTGAGAGTTATGACACATTCCGCCAGTTAGTGGTGTCCAGTGCTGGGTCTCTGACCTTCACCACTACGGTTTGTTGCCTTCGGGTATGTGCCTTCGGGTTTGTTTCCCTTTAGTATCTCTTCCGATGTTGGTCGTTATGAGCCGCATGGGTGATATTGGGTTTCCCTTTAGTATCGCTTCCGATGTTGGTCGTTATGAGCCGCATGGGTGATATTGGGTTTGGAGTCTTCGGGCTCATGGATCCTTGTTTGTACAGTACTGAGCCCGAGCAAATTTTCTGATGTTTCATTCATATGTATATTCCCTTGGTATCGCCCTTCGGTGTTGGTCTTTTTGAGCCGCATGATGCGTAGCGTTTACCTTGTGGAACTTGTATACCTTATTGGTATTTGTTATTGCCTTTTGGCTTGTTTTGGGATATTCTTATCCTTTGTTTCTATATGTTGCCGATGATATGAGGCTTGTTCTATATGACTCATCTTTCGTTAGATGATTGTGTTATCTCTTTTAGAGATATCTATTATGCTTTGTAACCTTGCAGGTTTATTTTTGTTCAGTTTATCTAACTGATTTGTTTAGCTAGACTGACCTGGGTATTTCATACTCGGGTCAGACCGAGATGTTTCAGGTTAGGTGCTTTTGGACTTAGCCTATTTTGCTTTCGCATGGACTATTCAGCTTGTTCCTTTTTGTCATAGCTTTTTGTGTAGTCCTATTTTGTTGTAACTTTGATATGTGTATTCTTTTGACTCGTCTGTATATTGTGGTTTGCTATACCACTTGACATGTATTGTTTTGTAAATTCTGTTATGTATCTGTATATGTGTATATGATGATCTACTGTTCTGTGATGTATATTACATTTGAGTTGTTGTATTCTGTTCTGATAGATCCTCCAACCACCTATGGTTTTGTTTTAAGTATTCATTGGGTATGTCGACCTGTTAGTATGATTATTGTCGATGTATTCAATAGATAGTTAGAGCAAGGCTATAGATGGTCGCTCCTAACCAGCCTTATTCTCCGTGTTAGTTGACGGCATTACCCTGTAATGTCCTTGGCTAGCGTGGGTATAGAGGTGGGGCGTGACAGTCATCTCCCTCGACGCGACCGCACTCGTGGTAATCGCCTCAGTAATATTGGCCTCCTGTATTTGATGTGATTCTTGGCTTGCATGAGGCGCTGTCAGTGTAACTTCGCTCACTGGACAAGAAAGAAAAGAAGTTGTTGGAACACACTTCAAAAGCAAGCCCTTTACTTCAAATACATATGAAATTTGTTCAGAGTACCTTCCTCAACTTGGCTTGTGGCAGGGTGAACAGCTTCGGATGAATGCTCCCTAATAGGAGATAGGCGTGGCTGCTCAGGGTCATAGGCCTGGATGGGATGGGGCTCGGTCACTGGAGTGAGCTCAGATCGAGATGAAGTTACAATCTCAGGACTTGTAGCAGAATGCTCAACTCCAGAACCTTCCCCAATCTCTAAGTGTTGGGTGCCTTATCTCTCTCTTGCATGAGAAATCATAGAGTCATGGAGAACTTTCTTTTCATCTTCGCTTAAAATACGGTTCTCCAGCTCGAATTCGTCAAGGGCACCGCCCGACAACACCGCCTTCTCTTCCTCGATCACCAAGTTCCAGGCGTTGTATAAATGTGTCGAGTAATCATCAAGCCAAGCCAGATTTCTGTGTCTCAACACATTGGCATTATAAGCGATGAGAAGTTCTTTTATCTCCGTCTCGAGCTTGATCTCTGCCTGCCGAAGTTTCTCATCAACTCCGGCCTCCACCTCGTGGACCTTTTCCATGGCCGCATCTCTTTCCCTCCGGAACTCTACCGCCTGATCGCACACTACCTGTGCGAAAACGCTAGAGACGTCCCTCTCCTTCATAATCTCCGAAACTTTGGCCTTAAGCTCATTTAGCTCCTTTAAGGCCACATCCCGCTCGGCGGTTATTGTAACGACCCGCCTTTTTGCACAGTTTAAACCGACGATCAAATACACGTGTCGATTCCAAACCATTAAAAGGGCAGATGGTTATTAGGGTAATTAAGAAAAGAAAGGGAAATAAAGGAAATGAAACAACACAGAATCTCACAGCGGAAGGCTAGAGTATAATGATAAAATAACAGTTCATGAAGCTGTTAATTAAATGAATACATTTGAAATGAATACATTTGATTATTATTATACAACGTTTATCAGAGTTATACATATACAACAGAACAATTAATAATGCAGCAGACAACATGATGCAAAGATAATAATAGTAATAGTATACCAAATCTTCGTCTTCGTCCTCCGGAATAGATCTTCAAAATCTGAAAACTCAGGTCTGACCCGAGCGTAATGAAAAGACAAAACACTCGAGTCAGGACTAAATATCCTTATAAAAGTTAAATCAATCGTAAATAAATATGAGTGTAACGGCGTCGAAGATGTTTACGGGGTTTGACATCTCCTATCCAGTGTCAACGTGCGTGCAATAACTTAAGAGATGTTACGGGATTTTCCATCTCTTAAGGATCCGTGAAACTATCTACTATGTAGTAATATACGCTAAGTAGATAATGCCTATCAGTAATATAAAGTATCAAAATAGCGTTAAGGCGTTACCATAATCCCCCTTAACACATTTTATATTCCCAAAAGCATATACAAGACCGTAGTTTCCCCAAAACCGGAAGTCACCAGAGGGCAATCCATATACTCAAGGTACAAATCAAAACGTAGTGGTCGCGAATAGGATAATCAGTATGACAAGGTACATGAGGCGATACCAACTAGGATACTAGTAGTTGCGTGATCCGGACTGATGTTGGGCATAGCCAGCAGCTACCCCAACACCGCGAAACAACACTCCGAAATCAAGGGGTGCACCCAAATCGCATCACAAATGTAATAGAAATGGTATCGAAGAAGCGTGTCCGCTAGAGGTGGCGAACCTCAATGGCCCGGCGCGGCTCCTGTTTTAGTCATGTCAGGGGTCATCCAATATCGTTCTCTTTCTTCAGTCAACGCGTTCACCAAACCATCCACTTCATTCTGGATCAACACTCCGCGTATAATAGTTATTAAAGTGGTTTTCGGTATTGACAGAGAGTATGTCCATATCCGATCCCGGTCTCTTTAATAACTACGTATTATTACACCGTTGGCTCTTTTATATTCAAATCGATACATAATTGATATCAAAATATCATATTCGCTTCAAAAATCAAATCTATTTCAAATATCATCGTATCTATTCAAATGTAAGATTTCGCTTCAAATTCATTTTCGCATCAATATCTCATTTCGATTTCAAAATCATTTCGAATTTCGATTTAGGTTGCAACTTCATTTAACTCAATTCGTATTTAAATTCAAGATTTAAATATAAACATTTCACCTTATTGACCAGCTTAGAATTTTAGAAAAATAGTTTTAAGTAGTTTAAAAGTAGTTTTAAATAATTAAAATAGTTAAAATACTTTAAAATCTTAAAATGGATTTGAAATAGATAAATTTAGTTTAAAATAATTTAAATTGGGTTAAGTAGATTTAAAATAGATTAATATAGTTTAAGTATTCAAAATGGTTTATATAGCAGAGAAATTTGGAAAACAAAATAAAACAGCTTCAAAACCAACCCATTTCAATTTATAACTTCCCAATTCAAATCAATTTCAATTTCCATTCTACCGATTCAACTTCGATTTCAATTCGAATCAATGTCAACTTTGATTCAAATTTATTCAATGTTATATTCACTTTCAATTATTTCAATTTAAATGTTTATATTCACTTCCGATTGATTCAATTTCATTTTTTTATTCACTTTCGATTAAATCAATTTCAATTTTATATTCACTTTCGATTAATTCAATTTCAATTTCATATTCGCTTTAATTAATTCAATTTTTCATTCACCTTTAATTTATTCAATTTCAATTTATATCAATTTTTAGCTTGAATTTCAAAATATCCATTTATAATACTTAACAAAATTTTCCATCAATATTCAAGTTTGAAACCCAATTACAAATATGATTCAATTTCAAGCTCAATTTCAAAATATCTTTTTATATCGCTTTTACTTAGAAATATTCAAAACTCGAATTAAGGCTAAATCTTTAAACAAATCAATTTTCGAAATTCAATCAAATCCCAATTTTTAAATTTCGAAGTCTCAACTTTTATTATTTACAATTTCCTTTTTACCAAAATTTATTTCAACATTCCAAACTCAATTTCCCGATGAATTCGATTTCTATAAATTTATTTCTATTTATAACTTTAAAATCAACCCTTAAATAAATTTCAAATCGACGATTTAAAATTTTATTAATTTAGCCAATTCGGTGTCCGTATATAATTTTCTATCCTATGGCCAAGTAGTTATTTATCTCAATTAGATGTCAGGGATGAATATACCACTTAAATTAAATCACAGTATCATATGTATGCATAACAGGATATATATAAGCAAATAAACATCCAAACATTCAAATATCAACTAATAACATCCATCAAAATACATCATCCAATAAACAATACAATTCATGGCAGTTTCATAGTTATCAATGTCAGGTAATTTAATCGCAATTCAATTTCAATTTCAATTTAACTGTCAATTTAATTTTTCAACGGTTAATTCAAATAACAAGCTATATGACAATTAAATTTATATCAAACAACGACAAATAAAATTCATATCACTTCATAATGTCAATTTAACTAGCATAAAGATATTTAGTACGTTGTGAGCGTTATAAAACACTCACCTTGATTTTCCTGTTGTTACCGAGAAGTTCCGGTTTGGAACTAAACCGGACGACTTCCAATTTTAGCCCAAATTTCAACTATCTCCAAATTCATCCAAACCAATTTCATTTCGAAGCTTTCGTCATCACGATCGCAACGCAAAAAGTCTCGTCTCAATCGGACCTCGTATGTGAGAGTTATACATTTTATAAGTTATCGACCTTTAATTTGTAAAACAATTTATTATATTCAAATGAATTCATACCCAAGCAAAAAGGAGCCCAGCCCACTAACCTCTTCTTCCCCAACGAAACCTGTACGTGAACAAAATGTACAACCCACCATTTGCCGTGCATCAATCCTAGTGATACGGAGCTATAGTTGACGAAATTCGAATCCGTCTTCACCGACGAACTCTCCTTCACGATCTCCACCTCCCCGTACCATCAACATCAGACTCGGCCACCACTCAGAAGTCGCGACCTGGAGACCCCAAGCACGAACGCGAGCAGGTCGCGCGTCCCAAACCCTAACCGCACGCCACCAAAACTTGCTCCGAGATGCTATCTTCGAAGACGAGTTCAAATCCAAGCTCCGTTTCGCGAATCGATCGCTGGATCCCTCGATTTTCCAAACCCTAGATCGCCACTATGAATGGCCTCGACCCCAAACCTTGCTGCACCCAGCAAAGAGCATATCAAATTGAAGCACTCGATGAAATAGGAATTTTAAAACTGGTTTCGTGATTTTTAGTCGAGTAGAAATAGAGTTATGATTTTTCAAAGTTTCATCATTCATTTTTTTTCCTCTTCTCTCCTTTCTGCCATTGCGTGTGGAACAAAGTAGAGGGAGATGTGAATGGAAAGCTACTGGGACAATGCAGAGTTTACAGCTGAAAAGAAGGGTTGACTAGTCAAAGTATACATTTTAAATTAAACCAATTTAAACGAATTTCTATGCGTTTTGGCTTGCCCCGGACGAACGGTAAATCCGTTTGACTTGAAATTTGAAATCTTACAATAATATCACATTACGAATCCGATGAAACTGGTTTCATCGAAATCCGAGACCGTTTGAAAAATGACTATTTTAACTCGTTAAATTAATATTAAAACAATTTCGATGCGTTTCGAGCTGCCATGGTCAAACGACAACTCCGATTGCTACGAAAATTGAAATTCGATAATAACTAACTATTTCGGATCCAATGGAACTGGTTTCGTCCAATTCTGAGACTGTTCGAAAATTGGCTATTTTCAGTCGATAACTAAATATTAAAATATTCAATTTTCACAAATAAATTTTAAATTCAGTTTTAAAAGTTCTGTAACATCACTATAACTCTAATATGGTAAAATAAAATTTTACAAATCATTTTTAATCATATTAAACCCGTTACTCAATTTATCCAATAAATTCCAATTTTAAAATCTTATTAACTCTATTAAAATCCAAATGTGACTTACATTCATTTTGGAAACCAATTTGAATCATATTAAATCAAATTTCAAATATTCACTCTATTTCATATATTAAATTTCAATATCAAATTAATCATATCAAATTCGAAATTTAATTTATTCAAACATTCGTAATATTAAATTTAACAAATTTGATTATTCTTAAACCACTATCCTTTGAAATATTCAAACGAACTAATAAAATTTAACTTTTGAAACGAGTTAAATTTATAGAACAACTATTTCCATTATACCGTTATTGAAATCCCCATTATTAAATTGTTCAATAATTTCCAAATACTTAATTTAAACAATTTCGATTATCCCATAATTCATTATCTTTTGAAATATTGAAATTGAATTTATACGAATCAACTTTTAAAACCAATTCACAATTTAGAACACTATCTTTATTTTACAGTTATTCAATCATTCAATAAGTTTTAAATATTTAATTTAAACACTTTACGTGTTCAATATTCCATATTTGATTTTCAATAGATTTTACTTATCAATCAATTACTCTATTTTACCCAATGAATTCAACATTTATTATCTTATTCAACTTTTCGTTTCAAAGGCATTCACTAAGTAGCTTTTATTTATCGTTACTTGGATAATTATTGTTGCAATTCATTCTAATTATTATTATTTCAAACGACTTACAAATTTTTTTCTAACACTAAATCACGAAAACTTATTAAATTAGCTATTTTAATTATCGAAAATTTACGGGTCGTTACATTCTCCCCCACTCAAAACTTTTCGTCCCCGAAAAGGAAAAAGAAGGGAAAAGAACTAAGTATTGAATTCACATTAGATATATTTTATTCAAAGTTATCCACTTATAAAACAATGAAATTCCATTTATAAAGTCATAACCACGCTTCCACTAAGTTACTCCAAACGGCTTCCTAACTTTAAAAGTTAGTAATCAAAACAAGTTATAAAAAATTTTAAAACTTGAAAATTTTTCTAACACCCGGATTTTCGGAAAATTTCGGCAGAGTCTCCTTTGCGCGGCTCGATCGAGAAAAAAAAAATGACAATATATATATCACAAATATACATCTCATCAAGTGATGAGGCATCCCGCAGGGAAAAAGTGTAAAAATACGATATGTAATCCGAGATATGTACCTTATATATTGTTAGCGAGCATATACGGCTAATATAGCACGAAAGCGCACTCCAAATGCGAAGCAAGCGCAATCCGCACCTACTAAACACTCAATAACTAAGTTAGAACCATGCATATAAAGATAGATCGATATACTTAGCCTACACAACATATATATAACATATTTAGCTTCAAAACTGAGATTCCAATTTTAGGACAGCAAACAAATCCAAGTTTTAGGTCACCAAACGATAAAATTCGGCAACAGAATCTAAACAAAAGTTGTTGTATTCATTTCAGGCTTTCCGGAATGTCCAAAATCATCGATTTCAGATCATTCATTCAAAAATTACGGCCGTTTTACTTAGCGGATACGCCTCAGCCTGGGCAATGAATTGCGCAGGCCAGCGACGTTCACCCACGGTTTTGACCTTCTAAACGACCTCAAAACACAAAACACTTAAAACAAAAGTTTTAGCTTAAGTTCTTAGCTTTCCAGAAAGTACAAGATCATCAAAATACGATAAACCAGTCAAAATATATGGCGAAAATACTAAGGGTGTATACTACAGATTTTTTTTTACTTATTTTACACAGGCCAGCGAGTAACATTCAAATTTTTAACCTAGTAGACGAAGTAATTTCTCAAGACACTCTAAATAAAAGTTATGCTATAGTTTCTATGCTTTTCGAAAAGTCAAAGATCGTCAAATTCCGTTCAGCCATTTAAAAGTTATGGTTGTTTTCGTTTCAGCATATATTAGACAATTTTGGATTTTTCTCAAAAATTTGCTTTTATTATTTCAAAGTACAAACCATCAAAACTTCAAATTTTCTAAATAACAATCATAAACACAAAGTCATTTATTTTCTTATTCATCCATGCAATAGGTTTACATTCAATTTGTTTCCGATTTGTTCAAGTTTGTTTCATTCTCATTTTAAATTCAAGTCAATTTGCTTCAATTTAAATTGAATTCAATTAGATTTAATTTCACTTTGCCTCAAATCTGAATTTAATTATTTTAAAATTTTATTCCGTTTATTCAATTCCATTAACACTAACGAATTCTACTTATTCAATTATCATCCATCTAACAACCAATGCATATCAAACATTAACATCCATCCAAAATCTACACTAAATCAATTATACATTTCCAAGTCAATTTTAATTTCATACACTTCCAAGTTTATTGAAATTTAGTTATATTCAAATTTTATTAGTTTTCATTTACCAATTTTATATTTCACTAATTTTAAATTTTATTCATTCACTTATATATATCATTCATTTTACAGCTTAAATTTCTTTTATATTTACAACTATCAATAGATCTTCACATTTTATTATTCACTCTCACATTGGTATATTATTTCTCTACTTATCCTTATTAGCATTTTAAACCTTTTAAGTATTTGGTAAGTTATAGTTATGCAAATAGAATGTAGTTAAACAACATACAACTTCTTTTCATTTAAAGTTGAAATTTCAATTAATTAATTCTTAAGTCATTACTTAAATTTCACTATAATTTAATTTCACATTTACATTCACATATAGTATTTCCATTTTATATTAACATAATTGTGAATCACCTTTAAATGTTAATTTAAATTCTAATTATTTACTAACAATTTTATTTATATTTGCAAACCATTAATTAAATGCATATTTTATTATTCAAACCTATACTTGTATATTATCCAATTAACAATTCATATAACATTTTTGAACTTCTTAAATATTTTGGTAAGTTATATCTATGCTATAGAATGAAATTTAATACTATGCGAGTTTTACAGTTTCAATTTTATTTTAAGTTCATAATTTCCTAATTCTAAGGATTTCTACTTCAATTGATATTTTCACTTAGCTCTTAGGTTCATTTCTCATTTCACAATTCAGAAGTTCCTTAATGATTCAAGTCTAAATTCATTTCAATCATTTAAAAGAAATCATTAATTATTAAAGGACTTAAGAATTTCAATCCCAGTTTCATTTCAAATCAAGTTTTGAAATAATATATACTTATATAATTTATATATCAAATCATACTATAGAGAATACAAAATAAAATGAAATTTGAATGAAACAAGGTTTAGACAAGCTATTAAGTGGTCTCCCCCACTCGGGCTCTCGAAAATAAACGTCGATGATGCGTGCACTCATCACCGAAATCATTTTCTATCGTCAAGAGAAGGGAATATAACACTTATCATAAAAAAAATCCTTCGAAAACAATTTCAACTCAATTATACTATCATATAATACTCGTATTATATTTTTCAAATTCTTGTAAGTCAATTTCAAACACCGGAATTTAAGTTCTCAAATCCAAGTTAAAATTCATTTATATTCATTATCAATTGTGTTTATAAGATTTCATTTTCCTAAATCCATTGTTATTTAATCAATTGTTATAAATATTGACTGATCAAATAATAACGATAATCATCCAATATTATCATCTCCTAACAATCAATTCAATCAAAATGAATAAATATTCGAATAATTCTTTTATATAAAATATATTCCAAAACAATATTGTGTTGGTTTGTCCTATTCGAGTGTTTAGAAATTCCTATCGACGCCTTGGCGTCCCAAGTATCGACCAGAATCCATAAATACTCAACGGAACAAAGTAACACAATAGAAAACCATTTTATATCAAATAACAAGTACGCTCTCTCATATACACTCAACTCATTCATATAGTTTACCTCTATTTCAATGAGTTATTCCCCACTAGAGCCAAGGTTTATCGCTAAACCAAAGCTCTAATACCAACTGTAACGACCCGCCTTTTTGGACAGTTTAAACCGACGATCAAATACACGTGTCGATTCCAAACCATTAAAAGGGCAGATGGTTATTAGGGTAATTAAGAAAAGAAAGGGAAATAAAGGAAATGAAACAACACAGAATCTCACAGCGGAAGGCTAGAGTATAATGATAAAATAACAGTTCATGAAGCTGTTAATTAAATGAATACATTTGAAATGAATACATTTGATTATTATTATACAACGTTTATCAGAGTTATACATATACAACAGAACAATTAATAATGCAGCAGACAACATGATGCAAAGATAATAATAGTAATAGTATACCAAATCTTCGTCTTCGTCCTCCGGAATAGATCTTCAAAATCTGAAAACTCAGGTCTGACCCGAGCGTAATGAAAAGACAAAACACTCGAGTCAGGACTAAATATCCTTATAAAAGTTAAATCAATCGTAAATAAATATGAGTGTAACGGCGTCGAAGATGTTTACGGGGTTTGACATCTCCTATCCAGTGTCAACGTGCGTGCAATAACTTAAGAGATGTTACGGGATTTTCCATCTCTTAAGGATCCGTGAAACTATCTACTATGTAGTAATATACGCTAAGTAGATAATGCCTATCAGTAATATAAAGTATCAAAATAGCGTTAAGGCGTTACCATAATCCCCCTTAACACATTTTATATTCCCAAAAGCATATACAAGACCGTAGTTTCCCCAAAACCGGAAGTCACCAGAGGGCAATCCATATACTCAAGGTACAAATCAAAACGTAGTGGTCGCGAATAGGATAATCAGTATGACAAGGTACATGAGGCGATACCAACTAGGATACTAGTAGTTGCGTGATCCGGACTGATGTTGGGCATAGCCAGCAGCTACCCCAACACCGCGAAACAACACTCCGAAATCAAGGGGTGCACCCAAATCGCATCACAAATGTAATAGAAATGGTATCGAAGAAGCGTGTCCGCTAGAGGTGGCGAACCTCAATGGCCCGGCGCGGCTCCTGTTTTAGTCATGTCAGGGGTCATCCAATATCGTTCTCTTTCTTCAGTCAACGCGTTCACCAAACCATCCACTTCATTCTGGATCAACACTCCGCGTATAATAGTTATTAAAGTGGTTTTCGGTATCGACAGAGAGTATGTCCATATCCGATCCCGGTCTCTTTAATAACTACGTATTATTACACCGTTGGCTCTTTTATATTCAAATCGATACATAATTGATATCAAAATATCATATTCGCTTCAAAAATCAAATCTATTTCAAATATCATCGTATCTATTCAAATGTAAGATTTCGCTTCAAATTCACTTTCGCATCAATATCTCATTTCGATTTCAAAATCATTTCGAATTTCGATTTAGGTTGCAACTTCATTTAACTCAATTCGTATTTAAATTCAAGATTTAAATATAAACATTTCACCTTATTGACCAGCTTAGAATTTTAGAAAAATAGTTTTAAGTAGTTTAAAAGTAGTTTTAAATAATTAAAATAGTTAAAATACTTTAAAATCTTAAAATGGATTTGAAATAGATAAATTTAGTTTAAAATAATTTAAATTGGGTTAAGTAGATTTAAAATAGATTAATATAGTTTAAGTATTCAAAATGGTTTATATAGCAGAGAAATTTGGAAAACAAAATAAAACAGCTTCAAAACCAACCCATTTCAATTTATAACTTCCCAATTCAAATCAATTTCAATTTCCATTCTACCGATTCAACTTCGATTTCAATTCGAATCAATGTCAACTTTGATTCAAATTTATTCAATGTTATATTCACTTTCAATTATTTCAATTTAAATGTTTATATTCACTTCCGATTGATTCAATTTCATTTTTTTATTCACTTTCGATTAAATCAATTTCAATTTTATATTCACTTTCGATTAATTCAATTTCAATTTCATATTCGCTTTAATTAATTCAATTTTTCATTCACCTTTAATTTATTCAATTTCAATTTATATCAATTTTTAGCTTGAATTTCAAAATATCCATTTATAATACTTAACAAAATTTTCCATCAATATTCAAGTTTGAAACCCAATTACAAATATGATTCAATTTCAAGCTCAATTTCAAAATATCTTTTTATATCGCTTTTACTTAGAAATATTCAAAACTCGAATTAAGGCTAAATCTTTAAACAAATCAATTTTCGAAATTCAATCAAATCCCAATTTTTAAATTTCAAAGTCTCAACTTTTATTATTTACAATTTCCTTTTTACCAAAATTTATTTCAACATTCCAAACTCAATTTCCCGATGAATTCGATTTCTATAAATTTATTTCTATTTATAACTTTAAAATCAACCCTTAAATGAATTTCAAATCGACGATTTAAAATTTTATTAATTTAGCCAATTCGGTGTCCGTATATAATTTTCTATCCTATGGCCAAGTAGTTATTTATCTCAATTAGATGTCAGGGATGAATATACCACTTAAATTAAATCACAGTATCATATGTATGCATAACAGGATATATATAAGCAAATAAACATCCAAACATTCAAATATCAACTAATAACATCCATCAAAATACATCATCCAATAAACAATACAATTCATGGCAGTTTCATAGTTATCAATGTCAGGTAATTTAATCGCAATTCAATTTCAATTTCAATTTAACTGTCAATTTAATTTTTCAACGGTTAATTCAAATAACAAGCTATATGACAATTAAATTTATATCAAACAACGACAAATAAAATTCAATCACTTCATAATGTCAATTTAACTAGCATAAAGATATTTAGTACGTTGTGAGCGTTATAAAACACTCACCTTGATTTTCCTGTTGTTACCGAGAAGTTCCGGTTTGGAACTAAACCGGACGACTTCCAATTTTAGCCCAAATTTCAACTATCTCCAAATTCATCCAAACCAATTTCATTTCGAAGCTTTCGTCATCACGATCGCAACGCAAAAAGTCTCGTCTCAATCGGACCTCGTATGTGAGAGTTATACATTTTATAAGTTATCGACCTTTAATTTGTAAAACAATTTATTATATTCAAATGAATTCATACCCAAGCAAAAAGGAGCCCAGCCCACTAACCTCTTCTTCCCCAACGAAACCTGTACGTGAACAAAATGTACAACCCACCATTTGCCGTGCATCAATCCTAGTGATACGGAGCTATAGTTGACGAAATTCGAATCCGTCTTCACCGACGAACTCTCCTTCACGATCTCCACCTCCCCGTACCATCAACATCAGACTCGGCCACCACTCAGAAGTCGCGACCTGGAGACCCCAAGCACGAACGCGAGCAGGTCGCGCGTCCCAAACCCTAACCGCACGCCACCAAAACTTGCTCCGAGATGCTATCTTCGAAGACGAGTTCAAATCCAAGCTCCGTTTCGCGAATCGATCGCTGGATCCCTCGATTTTCCAAACCCTAGATCGCCACTATGAATGGCCTCGACCCCAAACCTTGCTGCACCCAGCAAAGAGCATATCAAATTGAAGCACTCGATGAAATAGGAATTTTAAAACTGGTTTCGTGATTTTTAGTCGAGTAGAAATAGAGTTATGATTTTTCAAAGTTTCATCATTCATTTTTTTTTCCTCTTCTCTCCTTTCTGCCATTGCGTGTGGAACAAAGTAGAGGGAGATGTGAATGGAAAGCTACTGGGACAATGCAGAGTTTACAGCTGAAAAGAAGGGTTGACTAGTCAAAGTATACATTTTAAATTAAACCAATTTAAACGAATTTCTATGCGTTTTGGCTTGCCCCGGACGAACGGTAAATCCGTTTGACTTGAAATTTGAAATCTTACAATAATATCACATTACGAATCCGATGAAACTGGTTTCGTCGAAATCCGAGACCGTTTGAAAAATGACTATTTTAACTCGTTAAATTAATATTAAAACAATTTCGATGCGTTTCGAGCTGCCATGGTCAAACGACAACTCCGATTGCTACGAAAATTGAAATTCGATAATAACTAACTATTTCGGATCCAATGGAACTGGTTTCGTCCAATTCTGAGACTGTTCGAAAATTGGCTATTTTCAGTCGATAACTAAATATTAAAATATTCAATTTTCACAAATAAATTTTAAATTCAGTTTTAAAAGTTCTGTAACATCACTATAACTCTAATATGATAAAATAAAATTTTACAAATCATTTTTAATCATATTAAACCCGTTACTCAATTTATCCAATAAATTCCAATTTTAAAATCTTATTAACTCTATTAAAATCCAAATGTGACTTACATTCATTTTGGAAACCAATTTGAATCATATTAAATCAAATTTCAAATATTCACTCTATTTCATATATTAAATTTCAATATCAAATTAATCATATCAAATTCGAAATTTAATTTATTCAAACATTCGTAATATTAAATTTAACAAATTTGATTATTCTTAAACCACTATCCTTTGAAATATTCAAACGAACTAATAAAATTTAACTTTTGAAACGAGTTAAATTTATAGAACAACTATTTCCATTATACCGTTATTGAAATCCCCATTATTAAATTGTTCAATAATTTCCAAATACTTAATTTAAACAATTTCGATTATCCCATAATTCATTATCTTTTGAAATATTGAAATTGAATTTATACGAATCAACTTTTAAAACCAATTCACAATTTAGAACACTATCTTTATTTTACAGTTATTCAATCATTCAATAAGTTTTAAATATTTAATTTAAACACTTTACGTGTTCAATATTCCATATTTGATTTTCAATAGATTTTACTTATCAATCAATTACTCTATTTTACCCAATGAATTCAACATTTATTATCTTATTCAACTTTTCGTTTCAAAGGCATTCACTAAGTAGCTTTTATTTATCGTTACTTGGATAATTATTGTTGCAATTCATTCTAATTATTATTATTTCAAACGACTTACAAATTTTTTTCTAACACTAAATCACGAAAACTTATTAAATTAGCTATTTTAATTATCGAAAATTTACGGGTCGTTACAGTTATAATGGTGTTTCAGTGGCCCATGTCCTCCACCATGACGTAATGCTCACGCTTCATCCTTTCCATCGTCGCTTGGGCCTCATCGGCTTTTTTAAGGGCCTCGATCTCTGATTTGCGAGAAGACTCGGCCTCACTATTTAGCGCTTGAATAATTCGGCCTTTTTGACTAAGTTCTTTCTCCAGCTTCTCAATCGTGACCGCCCGGTCGAAGGCCAGCTTTGACGCTTTTTTCGCTGTTTTCGACCATTCCTGATACTGGAAAAATATATCAGCGATGTAATCATGCACTATGGGTTCGACCGACGCTGGTACCCTTCTTAAACGTGGAGGGAAGACGAACCCATCAAAGCAAATGTCAGGAAAATCTTTCTTCAGCTGAGCAAGCCTTGATGCTCCTTCTCCCGAAGGCTCGGTCAGTATCTGCTCTGTTGTTACGAGGGCCACAATCTTAGTCCTACGGTGAGTTTCAGACCTTGACGATTAGGAGGACGGCTTGTGTCACAGAGCCTCGGAAGGTCGCGAGGCATGGGCAGGAGGTTGTGCAGAGACTCTGGGAGGCGGCATACGAGATCGAGACTGACGTCTATACTCTTTATCTCTGTCAGAGCGTTCATGACTCGAGTACCCCTGGTCATAGTCTATGTCTCCTTCTCTTCTATATGATTCATAATATGATGAAGACTTGCGTTTGCTGCGAAGACTGCCAAGCATCGAGCTTTGACCTGACATGGTATCTACGAAGCAAAAACATAAAACGAAGTTAGTAATCTCTCACAGTGAGTGCAATACATTCAGAAATCGTGTAGTGCCGTGAAGTGTGAATGTATGTGCAACCCCCCGACCAACCGGATGTGTCAACCGCACTAGTGGGAAGAGACTCGCTTAAAACTAAAGCTTGCTGGAGCTCATCCAATCCGGCATCATGATGTAGGGACACATCATCCGGAATTGGAAGATTGGCCAGCCCTTCAAAAAGATTCTCTGTTCTTGGGGGAGACACCTCCGAAATTCTAATTCCGGAGGCGGGCCGGGATGTGACAACAGATTTCCATCTTCCCTTTTTAGATGGATTAAAAACGGCTGCCTTGCCTTTTCTCTGCTCTTCAATATCCTGGGCTACATCCGCAGGTTCGCCCAACGGTTCCTTATCGGTGTGAGTCTTCTTGGAGTCAGCCGCCTCAATTATGACAACTCTAGGCTTTCTTAGTTTAACTCTTTCTTTCGATGCAGTCCTTAAAGCACCGTCAAGCTTTATACTTTGTTTTCGCTCGATCAGCCCTAGAGTTCTGAGATTCCTATCCGTCAAGAGCAATTCGATATTCCTCTCTTCGCTTGGGACCTCTTGGAGATCCCGAGCTATATCCTTGAAATATTCACCTTCGGGTCGCTAAATTATCGTTGTAAAGAAAAAGATAATATGAGTTGGGTTTGATTTGCAACTGCCTTGCCGACTGAACGAAAAGATAGCAATACTCACGTCTAAATAGCCATCGCCTAGCAAATCCTAGGGGGCATCTAACATATAACCACTCCATCTTGAAGTAGCTCAGTCTAGTCCAAGACCCCATAATCACTTGGCAGTTTCTTACCGCTTCCAGGAGTGTGAAAGATGGACTATCAGTTCGACTCTTGAAGTTGAACAAGTATCTGATCTCAATCGGGAGTGGCGGTCGATAGAGATACTCCATAAATGCAATGAACAAGCTATTGAGCGAGGCATATCCGTTCGGGTGTAGCTGAGAGGGGGCGATCCCCAAAAATGACAATACTTCTCTTATATACTGGTTAAACGCAGGGAGTGTCCCAGCTGCGCACGCATGACGATTGAATGCGGTATATCCCTCCGGTGGATTGTGCGGTCTGTCGCTTGGTCCTGGCAATAATACGTCGTCCATCGACAGACCATGCCTTAAGCATATTCTTCCTAGCATGTCTTCCGAAATGTTGGACGGAACAGAGTCTGATGGGTTACTGATGAAGGATGCGTCAGGTAACTCGTCCGGGGCTTGACCGATAACTTCAACCTCAATCTCCGGTATTTCAAGCACGGGAGGGACTGAACTCTGAGTTTCTTGTGGCTGCGAGCTTGAAGTTTCCATAACTAGCTAACTCACGAGAAATCATCGTTAGACGCTGAAGAGCCCATGTGTTCCCCTCGTGTAGAGTGTGTGTTGTGCAGTGTAGTGCTATGCATTACTTGAAAAGATTCTGCAGAGTTAAAGAAAATATGCAAACGACAAAGCTTCGAAGTCCAGTAATAATGACCGTCATCGCTGACCGTCACAACCGTACTATTAAAATGCCAGTGATCGATTTGAGTTAAAGTTCATCATTGTGTCATTAAGTTATAGTTCCATCGACGAGCTTTGAAAGGCAGTCAAGTATGTAGTTTGACAGTCAAGTTCAGATATGCAAGAATGAAGCTCATCGGAGTCATGCTACCAAGAGTTCAAAGTTTCGTATCCATCAAAGATACACGTTCGAATCGATCGCAGGAAGCTTGTTCGAACCCATCAAAAAACACGTTCGTATCGATCCCAAGGGGCTTGTTTCAAATCGATCATCAAGGGTCGAGTTCGTATCGATCAAAAAAGGATGACTTCGATTCGATCCTTGATTGCCTGGTTCGTACTGATCAGGAAGGTCTCAGCTAAACATCGATCACGTTCGAGTTGGTACTTTTCGTATCGAACATAAAAGTAAAATTCGTATCGACCTAAAGCTGAGGACTTCGAAATGACCGATTACTTATTTTTCGTATCGATCATTTCACGTCGATACGATCCACCACCATCATAATCGGTACGAACTGCATCATCTCCATTAGAATATTCCAGGGATCGATGCGAAATCCAAGGATAAATATCATTGCCTTCATCGATTCGAACGCAAGCCCCCAGATCAACCTATTTCTTGTCTTCTCCACTCTTTCCTCTCCAATTTACAGGAGCACCGCCATGGCCATTTACGACCGAGCTTTGACACAGATCTAGTTTTACCAATTGCCAGAAAGGATAATTGATGAAGAAGGAGTGGATCTGAGATAACTTCGTCGTTTGGATTCTTGATTAATTACCTAATTTAGAATTAGAATTCGAAGATTTGAAGGACTGAATTTGATCGAGTCGAAAGCATGACACGGTTCTCTTCTCTCAGGTTTTTGGATCGATGCAAAGGTTAAAGGAAGTAGTAAAAAAAGTAAAAAGTGAAAATGGATGGATCCTAGAGAGAAACTGGGTCGATTCGCCTTCCAGTCCACGTGACTGGTTGCAACCGGTCAACCCACGGATCGAGTCGAATACCCTATTCGTATCCATCTAACCAAAAATTTCCATCGATTCGAAATGGACAATGAATCCATCGATACGAAGCACACAGCGAAGACGGCCAAAGATGATGAAGCCCATAGACTCGAAGCCCTTGTTCGCATCGACGAGTTCGTAACTCTATCCACTGCCCATCGATACGAACAACGATTTCATATCCATCATAAATTATATATTGGCATCGATACGAATTGTGAATCGCCTATCCGTGACAAACAACAGGGTTCATGGATACGAAAAGAGTGATGAATGTCCATCACTGCCAAACATATCGATGCAAGAACAATTTTTCTAACTACTATATCGATCCAGGAGAGGAACGATACGAAGGAACGCTAAAAAACGACCGTTAATTGTTGTTGCAACTCAAATTTCACATCGGTTCAGGAGAGGGTCGACACGAAATTTAATACAAGAAAACCGACAACAACTCAAATAGGGTATTCATTTAATAATGATTACGGCGACAAACAGCTAAGCACTATCATGCAGCAATCAGTTATAGCAACGCAAGGTTACAACGTTCGAGAGTGAAGACTGCAGCTTTTCAAAGCATGTCATGTTTCCACAAGACGTACTTTGGGGGGCAAATGTTATCCCGCCTTTTGGCAAGGCCGTGAAACCAAGAACTTGACTATAAACTTAGGATTGATCGTCCTGGATATCAAGCATGCGTAGGTTCGCTATGGGTGTCGGCGAATTTTGTCCGAGTTCGGATCGGGCTATAATGTACAAGAAAGGACAAGCTAAGCCATGGGAGTCCGCATCCCAAATTTCAAGTCAATCCGAGTTCGTACGCTCAAGTTATGATCGATGCGAATTGAAGGTGATAACCCCATTTTCGTATCCATCACCTTCGCATCCATCAGCTGCCACGAGTCGTTATTTCGTATCCATGAAGTAACTACCTCCTTTCGTCTCCATCCTCCTTTGTTCGTTCGAATCCATCACCAAGCAAGGGTTTGTGTCCATTAGTGAGCCCTATCTCGTATCCATCCACTTCACATTGATCCAGTTCGAATCCATCTATAGAGCATGCATTACGTATTGACCGGCTAAGGCCTCCTTCGCATCCATCAAGTATCTACCTGGTTTGTATCCATCGAGGAAAGTCCTTTTTCGTAACATCAGCCTTCATCACTTCGTATCCATCGATGTTGCTGCTGCTCGAATCCATCGAGTTAACACTGCTTCGTGTCCATCAACACGAGTTGGATAATGGCATTCGATACAAACAAGGCGAGAACCATGGATGCGACACGGTCAAACTGGAGAGAAAGGTGGATCGGTTCGAAATATGCGCGCCATATCATCTCAGAAACACGTGCAACCATCGATACGAGGGGATCGATTCAAAGCCATGGAGCCGAACCAAACAGCCATCCAAGAAATCTCAACTCGTATCGATCATATCTCAAGATCCACCGATCTAAATGCTATGAAATTTTCACAGGAGATTACATACGAGCCAAGGAAGGTTCACAGCAAATTTCAGCTCCATCGGACATGATCTTGATCGATACGAAATGATTTCGTATCGATCATAGATCAAGTCGAAACTTTTTGGAATTGGTCGTGTGGGCCCCCTCACGTGCCAGAGCGAATCTCCCAAAGTTTGAGTGAAGTCTTAGCCTCCTACGCCTATAAATAGAGCATCGGAGCCTATAGAAGAGGGATCTTTTGATTCTGAAGCGCCCAGACTCTGCCGGATCAAGACTTACATCATACTCTTGCTGTTGAATTCGAATTTTAAGTTGTATTTTGCTGTTGTTTGCTGTAATCACCTGTAATCGCTGAAAGAGAATCAATAAAGTTACAAAAACTTCATAGTGGACGTAGGCAACACGCTGAACCACTCTAAATCGCTTGTCTGTGCATTTACATTCCTGTTGTTTGGAGTTTTTGTTAGATAATCTTCATTTTTAATTTATATTCTTCACTATTATCTCTTCAAAAACTTCCGAAGAGTGTTTTTCCCAATTTTGGTACAAACAGTAGGCACTGTTATAACAGCATATTGTACTACATAGTAGATAGTTTAACAGATTCGTAGGAGATGTGAATCCCGAACATCTCTTAAGTTACTGCACTCATGTTAGACATTGGATAGGATATGTCAAACCCCGTAAACATCTCTGATGCCATCACACGCATATTTACGGTTGATTTTACTCACATAAGATCTTTTAGTTCTGACTCGTATGTTTTGTCTTTTCAATTCGCTCGGGTCGGCCTGAGCATTTCAGGATTTGAAGACTAGCTTATGGAGGACGAAGATGAAGATTGTATTATTATTTACTATATTATTCCACGACATCATACTGTTCCGCTGCTTTCTCATTTATTTATCTCTGATATGTGTAACTCTAGTTTTGTGTTGTGTAAGTATAATCAATGTTTTGTAAACAGCTTCTTGATCTGTTATTTTGATTATTATATTTTGCCATTCCACCGCAAGATTCTATATTTGTTTTATTTCTTCTCTTTTTCTTATTTACCCCATAACAATCTGCCCTTTTAAATGGTTTGAGTTTGACGTGTGTGTCTGCTTAAACGTCCAACAAGGCAGGTCGTTATAGGAAATGCGGTGACATTTTTGAAGTGAATTTGATATTTTGATATCAAATATGAGTCGGTTTTGAAATGCAAAAGAACCACCCAGTGTAAAAATGACATTTGGTTGTTAAAGCGACCAAGCCTCTTATCGGCATACTCTCTGTCGATATTGAAACCACTTTAACAACCATGTACATGGTGAATGTTATCCAGAATATAGAGGTTGAATTGAAGGTGTTTGCTAGATTTGAAGAAAGAGAACGATGATGGATGACCATGACACTTATGTCCATTAGAAATGACTAAAACATGAGCCTATGTCTGACAAATGGGTTTGCAACCTTTAGGGGCCATCACCCCTTTGTATTACTATATTAATTTTGGACTTGATCGGTGTACCTTGATTAGATTTGGGGGTGGTGGACTCGGTGGGCGGTCGTAGCTACGATGTGTTACCATCAGCCAGAAAAGGTAAACTGGTAGAATCCTACCTTAGGCATTGCCTCACGTGCCTTGTTATACTTTTTATCTTTATACTCGCCCACTACAATTTTGTTTTAGTATGGTATTTATAGGGGGCTCATTAGCTACAGACGTTACTAGTTGTGTTACAGGACCTGGATAGACTACGTGCTTAAAAATGTGATAAAAGGGGATCAATGTAAAGCCTTAACGATATTTTAATACTTTACATTGCTGATTGACACTGCATATATAGTGTATTTGACTACGTATAGAGAGTTTGACGGATCCGTAGAAGATGGAAAATTCCGTAACATATCTTAAGTTATTGCACTCACGTTGTACACTTGATAGGAGATGTAAAATCCCATAAACAACTTTGAAGCTATTACGCTCATATTTACTTGTTATTGATTTAACTGACATAAGAACCTTTAGTTTTGACTCGAGTGTTTTGTCTTTTCATTCCACTCGGGTCAACCTGAGTATTTCAGTGTTGAAGTTATTATTCGTTGAAGATGGAAATGAAGTTGCTAGATCGTATTTACTATTATTATTCCGCTGCATCATTTTGGTATGTTTGTTGTTGTACTCTGATTTTGTTGTAAAAATTTGTGTAATCAAATGTATATAGTAAAACAACTTCATGTACTTTTTATTTGATTATTATATTTTGTCATTCCGCCGTGAGGTTCTGTTTTTGTTTTCCTTCTTTTTTCTTATTTTCTTATTTACCCCATTGATAATATACCCTTTTGAATGGTTTGGGTTAGACATGTGTGATTTATTGTCGATTTAAACCATCCAAAAAGGTGAGTCGTCACATAAATTATTTTGGGTCCATACATAAGATAAAATCTTTTGAAATCACTAATTTGCACATTACTTGAATAAAGTGAAATCATTTCTTCTGTTATGAATACAGAATCGTATCCTTGCGATACAGGTCCCAAAACATGTGCAAACTTGATTGTTAAATTACTTTTGTCAAATGTTTATAAAACATGGTTAACTTTTATGAAAATTAATTAAATTTTATTAACTAGTTATTTTTTTGAACTTAATTAATTTTTATGGACTTAGGTACTTTTACAAACTTATTTAATTTTTATAAAACTTTGTTGGTTAATTTTTACAAATTTATTTAATTTTTAAAAAACTTTGTTGGTTAATTTTTATAAACTTATTTATTTTTTATCAAACTTAGTCAACACATTTAATTTTTATAAAATTAGTTAAATTTTATAAAATTTTATTAGTATTTAGAAAACTAGTTAATTTTTATAAAACTTAGTTAAATTTGTGCATAACTTGGTAAATTTTTATAAATTTATTTATGTTCTACGGAACTTAATTTAGAAAATTATTTAATTTTATAAAAATGGGTTAACTTAGTTAATTTACATAAACTTGGTTAACTTGTTCATTCTGAAAGTATACAAATTGTTTTAGCTGTTGTGTTTCTATTATAGTTTGCAATAACTTGATGCATTTTAAGTATAATTATCAAGTTCGATGATTAATCATGATAGGAATTGTATTGTATAAGATTATCGATAGTACTGTGAAAAAAATTAAATTTTTCAACAAGGTACTAACGTGAAAATGGAGGAGTGGTTTTGTAAATAGCATGATCAAATATAGTAAAAACTTTAGAACCTTAATAGATTCAAAGTCATGGGACAATAGAGATAAAATTCATATAGATTCATAGTCATAGGATGTTGATACCTGGATCTTTTTAGCTTGCGCTTGGCTGAGCATGAATATCGATTTTAGGTATGGGCCGAGCATAAGGTGAATTAGGTGGTGGAGCAATTGGCTCTTGAGAGGCAGCATTGGGGAAAATGTAGACGGCTTGGAGTTATAACAAAGTAGCTCCGGGAAAGCTTGCCGAATTGATGCCACTGCTACGGGATATGACTATGCATGTACCTCATTTATATCAGCATGTATAGGCACATGAGTATTAATCTTGTAACAAAATATAAGCGACCCTATGAAAGGATTATCAATTCTATAATAAGTTGTGACTTCGCAAAATAATTATTATAGCTCAAAAAGAAGTTTTTGGTTATAATTATTCATATACCAAACCAAACAACAGTGTTTTTAATTTGTGAAGGTGTGTATTATTGATTTATAAGCAATGCCATTGGAGTTATACTATCATCATCAACTTATGCATAAGGGTAGAACATCCCAACTAAACTCTAAAAAAAGCATTTTAATATTATCTGAAGTCAATTTCCACATGAAAACTGAAATTAGTAATGACGAATCAATAAATTATTTTTTCAATGCTATTTTTACAAATTAGTTTTATAAGGAAGCTAAAATTATAACCAAGTTTATGTGTTCTACTACAAGAAAAATAACAAGAAACCATCTCATATCCCAAACTAGATCATTTTGCTTTTGAAATATTCTAGTTATGAGAATATAAAAATGAACATCGTTAGGGTGTTCATTTATCTGAATGTTGTTTCTTTATCAACTTCACGTGTATATTTTTACATCACAACACATAGGGATGAAATGCTATTTTGATTGCTGAATATTGATAATCTCTTCTAGTGCTAGTTAATTTTTTTAATAAAACTTAGTTAGTATATGATCACTGTATAAGCATATGCCTCAACTTTATAAGAAAATGCAAGATCAGTATAATAATAAGCATATACTGCACATTGGATGTATGTTGATGTAATTAACTTCAGTATATTACATGCCAAAGTCAAGTGGCATATAGTTTTAACTAACTGATTAGCGTTGTCTAGGCTAACCTTACTTGTAAAAGGTATGGGGTAAAAATCCAAAGTTGCCTAAATATATAAGGACAAAATGTTAAGGAGGATAAAGGATAAACAAGCCTTAAAAGAAATTAGTTTCAAAACTGTTGTATAGGGAGATTATGAAGTGACAATAAATATGCATATGATGTAAAATATTGACTTCCTTACCTTGCAATTAATTTGTTGTAAATATTGATTTCCTTACCTTTCCTAAAGTGATGCAAAAGTGTAATCCCTTATGCTGGTATATATTTTGAACCAACATTGCAAAATCTTGCATTACAGCCCAAAATAATATAGCTCAATCCCTTTCACAAACAAAAGGTTTACATATAATGGATAGACCAATTGTTACAGTTTATAGGGTTAGTTAGATATTCATGCATACATGCTATTGTTCACAATCAGGTTTCCCATTTATCTCCCCTGTAAGATTGACAAGTGCCATAAGCATAGTACCATAATGATGGTATACCCACACGTAAAATCACATATATACTTTCAATCTTTGCTAGGGATGACAATGTTGTGGGTCTAGGGTCTAAACCTGGTAGACCTACCCCCCGCTTTAACCCACTAAGACCCGCCCCCTTGGGTCTTCGGGGCGGGTAGACCCATGATCCGCTCTTGGAAGCTCCGAGTCTAGGGTCGGGTTGGGGCTTGGATGACCTGCCCCAACCCGACCCGCACTACTGATATATCATAAAACCACTTTAGTACTATAATGATGATTTGTTAATCCTTTTACACATAACGAGTTATATCATGGATATTATAATGTTCATTCAGTAAGTTATGGGATTTTTATAATATTAAATTATGCCATTGATAATTATATATTAACATATGTGTACATTTTGAACTATTATTCTACACCTCATTTTATTATTTTTCATTATTATTGTAAACATATGTAATTTATATTCAATGCCATTCAGTGAAAATGTCTCTTACAAAATAAATAAATATATGTATATTAATACACAATTCTAAATGAATATATAAAGTCTTACCGGGTCTTAGGGCAGGGTGAGGCGGGTCTACCCTAACCCGAACGGGTTCTGGGTTCGGGGTAAAAATCTAGACCCGCACCGGGTCTAACGGGTGGGTCTGGGTCAGTGTTTAAAAAACCTAGGGCGGGTCTGGGGCATGAAATACCCACCCCATTGCCATCCCTACTCTTTGCTAGCAAATGATATCCTATCGAGGATAATAGGCTAATTATATTATGTTTTGCAGTAACTTACTGGATGTGATCTCAGAAACATTCCACTGCATTCTAGAGAGCTAAAAAAGCACTCACTATATTCTTGCAAACATATCCAATATTAGCTCCGTTAACATCAAATGGATATATATATATATATATTGCAGTAATAAAATTTTATACGGTTTATTGGTACATAAAATAGAACCAATTAATTGATCATGAACTTTGCAACACGAATATGAATCTACACTAGATACACATATATAGCTAATAGATTTATCATTCTATGAATTAAGGACTACAAATTTAGATAATCAAAATTTTATTGCGTATTAACAACATAAAACAAACTAATAAAATTTTAAAAACTCAATATATATGGAAATAATATATAGCGTTATACTAATTTTGGTGATAGTTTTCTACATGTAATTATAAATATAAAATAGATAGACACATATTAGGGAGAGAAGCTGGACAATGAAACTGTAAGAGTTAAATTATTACATTAGGAGATCATCATTCTTATAGAGATGATGCCCTAATATGGATTAGAACAAGCTAAGCACTATACTTGACAAACTTGAGAAACACAAGATAACTCAATTTCCTTACATTTCTTAACTGCATGTTTCTTCAGTTATCATACCTGAAAACATCATTGAATAACATCAAGAGTTTTTCCAGTGAAATTCATGAATATTTTGCGATAATTACATTTTTTTGTCACATTAAAAAAGGTGAATTTTTTTGTATACTTAAGAAAAAGATGAAATAATTAAATGTTAGTATAATGGACATACTATAGAACCTTAAATTAAAGATATAGGAGAAGCAGAATTAGAATTTTGTATAACCCAAGACCTCCAAGCACAACCCAAAGCTAGAAGCCATAACACTTGAGATACATGGTTATTAACCACTCAACTATTTCAAAACACTAAACACCATGACATGAAAAATTCAAAGCATGTGTTGGAAATTCACATCAACAATTAAATTAAAGTATATTGAAAATTAGCAAAATAAAATTAATATGGTAGAAATCCATTATATAACATAGTAAGTCTTACAAGACTACAAGCATAAAGGAACAAATTAACAACTACAAACAACTACTTGATTGTAATCCCTTTAAGAAAGATAGGTAAACACAAATTGAGAATTAAACTACACTTGATGACCATATGAATAACTAAAATAAACAACCACCATTCAAACAAAGATCATCAACTACTTTTGTACTTCTAGCATTTTCTATTATCTTCTTCTATACAAAATCATCTTCTTTTTATCAATATATGTGATACACTGATAGAAAAAAGAAATACACATTTAGAACATTAAATTTATTGAATTTGAATATAAATATAATGTTTTAATCAATCTTTTTCAAAAAAGTTGTGTATCATGAAGAAGAGAGAAAATTAAATAATCTAACTATAACTTAAAGCTAGGTATCAACTTCTAGTCCATCAAACACTTAATTCCAATTGGTATGTTGTATTATTCATCTCGTTCGTTTAGTTGTCATTTTAATGGATAATGAAAATTTTGCATATAATATTTCATATATTATGTATAAGACATATGCATTTACTTGACGTTGTGCGGTTCTATCCAAAATGAGGCGGAGTTCTAGGTAGGAAATTAGAGATTTCAGGTATGAAGACGCATCCTACTTTACATCGGTGAACATGAAATCAAACAATTGTAATCAATTAGCATGAATTCAGCCAAAAGTCCATAACAAATTCAAATTTGTAAGTAATTATAACTGGAAAATGAAAGCAGTTTAGTTTACTTGAAAACGGATAACTATCAGCCAAAGAGATCTCAAACATGATAAGGTAGAAGTCAGATTAATGCAAAAAAGGAAATTAGGGTTTTTCCTAAGAAAAGAAGAGGTCGTTGGTTTATCTAAGAAAAAATGGTGTTTAAGTGCAAAATGTTGGAGAAGTGAAAATGAGAGGAAGCGATGTTTTGCCGCCTTTACACTCTTTGTTTTTGTTATTTTCGAGAGAGATGGCGCCAAAATTAAAAAAATTGTAAATAAAAATAATAAAAGATAGTAAATTGTGTTCCATTGCTATCCCCACTTGCCATTAAATGCAAACTTTCTTATGGTGCAATCACTTTTGAATTATGTCGATCCTATCAGATAGTGAGATTCAGTTGGTTGTATATCATAACTAACATGTACTGAGATTCAGTTGGTCGTAGATCACAATTAACATGTACCGAGATTCAGTCGATCGTATATCATAACTAACATGTACTACAATGGCAGGTCACAGATATGATAGAAAATTCAAAGTTCTATTACTAAATAAAATTGTTGGCATAGCCTTATTACATATTTGGAAAAACAAATGCTAAAGCAAAATCTGAAACTAAATATTGCTGAATGAAATGGAAATAAACTAAGTGAAATAGCATCGCAAATGCTTGTTATTCAACGCCCTTGGGAGTGTGATGCCATCAAATAGTCGCTAGCTTGAAGGTTTCCTCTCTAAGCCACTGCTCGATGATATATAGTCCTTCCCAGGTCGGATTCATATCCGTCGGGCAAGGAAAACCCGTTTTAAGACGAGATCGCCAATTTCAAAGGTTCTAGGTTGGATTTTAGTGTTGTAGTATCGAGAAATTCGGTGTCGGTGTGCTGCTGCCGTCAAATCAGCTTCCTTACGTTTCTCATCTATAAAGGCTAGAGATTCCAAAAGGCGATCTTTGTTTATTCTAGGATCATAAAAAGTTATTCGATGAGAAGGAACTTCAAGCTCAATAGCAATAACAGCCTTGGAACCGTAAGCGAGGGAGAATAGAGTATGGCCAGTCGTAGACTTGTGGGTGGTCCTATAAGCCCATAACGCTATCGGGAGTTCATCAACCCACTTGCCTCTAGATTTTTCCAAATGCTTCTTCAAAATGGACTTTATGACTTTGTTCACAGCTTCAATTGATCCATTCGCTTGAGGGTGAGCAACTGCCACAAATCTCTTTTCAATACGATGCTGACATCAAAAGTCATTGAATTCGACACTATCAAATTGAGTCCCATTGTCTGTTACAATAGTTCATAGAAGACCAAAGTGATAGATGATGTTCTAGATATTGAAATTGATTAATTTCTTAGTTATGATCGTGGCTAATGGTTTCGCTTTGACATATTTAGTGAAGTAATCAACTGCGATAATAACTTGCTTTGCACCACCTTTAGTGATCGGTAAGGAACTGATAATATCTATGCCCTAGATGGAAAATGGCCATGGGCCTACCATTGTGTAATTTTGATTGGTGAAGCTCTTGGATCTTTTGCATATATCTGGCACTTATTGCATCGCCTTAAATAATAGGCATCATCTCGATTAATTGTCGGCCAATAATATCCATAACGGATTATTTTCTCTCTAGGGTTTGACCCCAATATGATTTCCATATTCCCTTTCATGAACTTCTTTTAGGACCCTTTTTATTTCATTATGAGCGATACACCCGAGAAGGGGAACGGAGAAACCTTTCCTGTACATAACTCCTTCCTGTATAATATACCATGAAGCTTTGCGAAGGATTTGTTGCTTTTCAATCCTTCGTTCGGGATGAACTCCTTGTAGCAAATAATCTTTAAACGGAGTCATCCACGATTCCTTCTTAGCCTCCGTCTTTAGTACTAGGTCAATTTCCATCAAATTTATACTCGAGGAATTTAATACCTCGACTGGAACCAGGCCCATATGTTGTGCATCATCGGTGCTAGCAAATTTTGCTAATGAATCAGCCTCTTTGTTTTGCTCTTGTAGAATAAGCGAAATGTCATAATACTCAAATTCAGTCATTAAGTCTTGGACTTGGGCTAGATATGGAGCAAGCCGTTGCCCTTTAGCTTGATAATCTCCTCTGGCCTTGTATACTACCAACTATGAATTGTAAAAGATTTCGATAGACTTTATTCTCGATTCTCTATCGAGTTTAAGTCCAGTAATCGAAGCCTCATACTCAGCTTCATTGTTTGTCACTGGAAAATCAAGCTTTAAAGCATAAAAGATTGACAAATCTTCAAGAGTTACAAAAGCAATTCTAGCTCCATAATAATGATCACTGGATGCTCCATCACTATACAATTTCCACCGTATGGTAGGGATTTCGCTGTTTTTCGAGTAATTATCTTGCCTAACGAACTCTGCTATAAAATCTACCAGTTCCTGACACTGAATAGTATTCCGTGGGAGATAAGTGATATCTAATTGACTAAGCTCGATATTCTACTTGAGTAATCTTTCAGACGTCTCATGTCGCTATAGGACCTGTCATAATAGCTGGTCAGTGTAAAAATTTATCCGGTTTGCCCGAAAGTATGGATGGAGCTTTCATGATGCGATCAGCAAGAAGTATGCTAGTTTTCCTATTTTGGATAGTTCCTTTCAGCTCCCATCAATCACTTGCCGACGTAGTAAACCAGTCTTCGAATTCGATTCACCTCACGAACTAATGTGGCAATTATAGCATGTACCGACAAGGCCAAATGGATGTATAAAAATTCATGATCCATTAGCTTTGACAAGATGGGGGTCTCTCCAAATGATCCACCAAAGCTTGAAATGCATCTTTACAATCCTGTGTCCATTCAAAGTTTCTTCTCCCTCTTCTAATCAAGTCGAAGAAAGGGATGCATTTTTCAGTAGCTCTAGAAATGAGTCGACTTAGGGCAACAACTTTCCCATTCAGAATTTGCACTTGTTTGATAGTCTTTGGGCTTGGATATCACGGATAGCCTGAATCTTCTCAGGATTAGCTTCGATTCCATGGGGGTTAACAATAAAACCCATGAACTTCCCCAATGCAACCCCAAAAGAGCACTTCAAAGGATTAGTTTTCATCTTGTAATGTCGGAGGATGCCGAACATTTCTACAAGTCTTTAATGTTGTCGCTTGATGGTTGTGACTTCACAAACATATCATCCACATATACTTCCATCATTTTTCCAATCTAATCTTTAACGTCCTGTTGACTAAGTGTTGGTAAGTCACTCCTGCATTCTTTAATCCAAATAGCATCACAACATAATCAAACATCGGTAATAAAACTAGTTTTCTCTTAATCGAGAATCTGCATCGAGATTTGGTTATATCCTGAGTACGCATCCATGAAAGATAGCAATTCATGTCCCATGGTTGAGTCCACCAGCTAATCGATCCTCGGAAGGGGAAAACTATCTTTTGGACATGCCTTTTTCAAGTTTGAATAATAAATGCATGATCTCTATTTCTCATTTTCCTTTTTCACATGTAAAGGATTAGATACCCATATAGGGTAGAGGGCATCGTGGATAAAACAAATTTTTGACTCCATCCACCTCCTCTTTGATAGCGGAAAATCTCTCCAGATCCATGCTACTAGTAGAAGAAAAAACACCACTGGAAGTAGCTATTCTCAGCGTTTCTCCCTTGAATGTGGTCGATAAAAATCTTAAGGGAAATTTTTTATATGTGAATGTTGAGAAAACGTAAAATAATATAACTTTGCTGCCTTATTTTTTTCACTTCCCCTGTTTACTCTCTTTAGCCTTTCATCTCGTTAACATGTTCACTACCTAAAATCGAATTAAATCTCTCTTCCAATCATCGAAATTCATCTTCATCACCCCTGCTCCATCGTTCAGACTTCTCCTTTCACCATTATTTCGATTTGAATCCGAATCATTGCCGCTAGATGCTCCATCTACAGGTACTTATTTTCAACTATTCATCGATTTTATTTAGGTTTAAAATGGGTTCTTCGATTAGTTTAATCACTCATCAATTTCGATTTTGTTATTTCAATATGTGTTGCTTTGATTTCCCTAAATCAAATTCGTTAGATCGGCTTTGATGGAGAACTGATATTAACGAGTTTATTAAGAATGTCGTATGTTTTGTTGTTTTCTAATTAGGGTCGGTTATCATTATTTTCTACGAGAATTAAGATACATGGGTAGTGATAAGCCTGCACTGGAGATTCCAAACCTAATAAATATATTGCTACAAACAAGCTGGAAGTTCTAAAACTTAAAATTCCTAAGGAGCTGGGACAAACTGAATATGAAATTGACTTTTTAGAAAATAAGGTGAAGTCCTTAAACAGTGAAAGAGAAAACTATATTGTTCCTTACTCATCACCAAAGATTGAGAACTTCTCTGAGCATGGTTCTGGTTAAGCCAATGTTGCAGTACCTTTGAATATGTGTAACATAAATAAACCGTCAAAGGAATCACCCAATGAAGCATTCTCTGATGAGAATAAGTGCAATGTAATACATACAAATGAGGTATCACATACGACATCCAATGTTAAAGAAGTATTAGAAATAATCGAGGAATCAATTGTTAGTGCATGTAACTTATATACAAGCCCAAATAATTTGGACGAAGTCTAAACTATGGCTTCTACCAAGGATGCTGTGAAAAATGCTATATAGAAGTTTGATAGATGTGCCAATCAAGCAACAAAAAATTGACATTTGGGGGTCTGATTTTATTTTAACGTGCATAAAAAATGACACTTATATCAAAGAGAAGCTTGCTGCATGGAAACAAGAAATTAAGATCAAGGAAAGGGTTTTTACTATGAAATTCAAGGCATTACATCAGATATGGAAAAAGGATTTACACTTGCTCTTTGTGAAAAAACAATAACCAAAGACATAGAAGTGCACTGAATTTTGTAGCAGTTCTTTGCATAACACACGAAAGCATTAAGTTTCTGTTCTTTCACAAATCACAACCCTAGGTGAGTTGTCTTTTTATCAAAATTCTACACTTATTTCTTATTTTCTACAAATATATGTAGTATGAAGAACTTTGATTTATAATAGATATTGGTTTGAGTACTTGAATGCGTTAATTACTTTTAGATTGCCTGGTCATAAAGCCTTGATTTGCACAACCCTTTATCTACACACATGCTATAAACATATTAGAGTTTTAGTTTTTCATTTATACCCATCTATATATGGAATTTCAACTGTTAAAATTAAATTTACTTGGGGAGGTTTATGTTTACTGATATTTAAGTGGGTATTTGAAACCAACTCTTGAATAATTATGTGTATGAAAATGAAATGGATTTTTCATCGATCTGATCTAACCACCATTCAAAATCAAGGTTCACTTTGGTTTTTGCATTAACTTGTTTGTGAAAATTATTAGAAGTGTTTTATGGTCAAGATTTATTGTGTAAACTTGCTACCATCACATATTTTGTTCTAAGAAACTGGATTTTGGGGATCGTGTGAATAATAGCCGAATATAGTTGATTTTTACTAGTTGCAACTCAAAAGCTTCAAAATATTTATGCATGCATGCCTATACATGTGCTCACATACACACATATGGAAATGTTCCACTACGCCCTATCCATTCCCCTATGAATTTTTTGAGCTACACAACTCTGAATCAAATAAAAGTCTATGAAGACATCTACATCATTTTTATGAAGATCTACATCATTTATGGAGTCCATTAGTTGTAGATAAGTATGCATCAAGAGAAATATTTTGCCGAGAATCATAAGATTTAGTTTTTGATCAAATACTAATATCAGTTATCCTTATTAACATGTATTCTCTGGTAGCTGGATAAGATGACAATTGTTTCTTTTCCAATGCTGTCTTGATGCTCTTGGCTGTTCACCTAAACAACTTCGCCTGCCTTTTCTATCAGTTGCACATAATGCTTTCCTTTTCTACACCATGATATATTTATCTACTCTTGAAAGTAATTGAACTATTGCTCCTTTAGGTTCTCAATTTTAGTAAAGAGGAATTGGAATCAAAAATCTCTCTTGCCATGGATGCAGTGATAAGAGTATTCAAACATGTTTCATTGAAACATATAGTATAGGACCTTCCACTCTTGCGACCATTTAATTATTGGTGCCATCGACTCATTTGATTGGAAAACAAGGAGCTTCAATTAAATCAATTCAAGAGATTTCTAGTGCCATAACAAGGATTAATACTAGAGGTACATGTAGCAATTGCTTTTTTTAACAGTGTGCGATCATATGTTTATTTACTCTGTCACATAATAGTATTTCTTTCACTGTTTACATTTGTTGAAAGCATTTTATGATCTTTTTTGTTTTAGTTCTCTTTGTATATATACCATGCTTTATTAGTATGAACATGCAAATTATTTCCATGTAAATAAGTTAAGAATGTAATACTTTCTATCATTGATAAAATTTAACAGCATGGTTTATGTCATAAATTCTCTTGTCTACCTATATTATCTTCCTCAAAATTTGAATAAGTGTTTTCTATGTTTTGAGTTCTTCAAAACCATTTGTTAATTGAAATATATATAATGAATATAGCTTGGTTTCTATGTTTTTAGCATGGTTAACAAATGAAATGACATTTGAGCTTTCTTTTGGTATGCTTTGCAACAGTTTCACCTTTCAAATTTTATGGCATATTTTAGTCAGGATTTGGTCCGATATTGTGTGAATATGTTATAGGAATACCATTGAAGTATCAATTAACCTAAGTTTCACATTGATTGCAGCTTGTATGTTATTTCATTGAAATATCTGATTGTAGATCAGAAGTTAGCCAAGAGGCACAATGTTTTTGTATTTTAACCATGTTATATGTAAGTTCTGTAAAGTGATTTTCAAATAACTAAAACTATACGTAGAGTAAAGAATTGCTTCATACATTTTCCCAAGTTGGAAAAATATATGTGATATATGCTGGACATAAATTTAATTGCTTGAGGATATAGATATGTGAGATGCGTAGTAGATAAAAAAAATCAACTAAAATATATATGGATATATCAGATAATCTATTTATCTAGCCATTATTCATTATATAAAGTAAATAATTGAAAATTTAGTGAAGTTATTTTGAATTGTATAAATTTCCCTTGGCACAAAGTTATTTTTTCTGCATTTGCATGCATTATGGATCCCACAAATTTTGGTTTCCTATATTTGAGTCTGCGTATGCAACTACAACGTTGCTAATTTTGAAGAAAAGAATTTCTTTATAGGCATTATGTAGCAATATGCAATTCATGCTTTTCATTTCTTTATCATCCCAAGTTTACACATTCTTTTTATTCTTTGGTTTTCTTGCAGTCCTTATTTCATCAACGCTTACCTGATGAGAACAGAGAAAAAGTTTATTCATGGTTAGAAATAGTATTCTTTGCTTATTAGTTAAATGCTTGTTTCTCGCAGTCCTATGTAATCCTTATTTCTTTGACTCGTAATTCTTTTTTTTCTTTTTGCTATTTGTTGTTGTAAAGGCACTTGAATCTTTCGAGGAAGTATGCGAATTTGTTCCTTCTAATCAAGGACTCCTTGACCAGGTTTAATAGCACTGCTAATGCTTGTTAGCATCATTTTCTTTTTGTGTAGGTTGCATGGCATAAGTTTTATGCTATCTAAGTTAACTATTTCATAAAAATTAAACAAATTTATAAAAATTTAATTTTATAAATTTTTAACTAAGTTAACTAAGTTTTATTATAAAACCAAGTTTCTAATATTAATTAAGTTTTATGAGGATTTGACAAACTCAACTAAGTATATAAAAATATAAATTAACTGAATCTTATATAATAATAATAAAAAAAACTAAGATTTATAATAATAATAAGTTAACTAAGATTTATAATATTAAATAAGTTAATAAAAATTAACTATGTATTATAAAAATTTGTAACATCCAGCCTTTTTGTATGCTTTAAATCGACGATAAACCACACATGTCAGACTTAAACCATATAGAATGGCGGATTGTTATGGGGTAAATAAAAAAATAGAGAAAGAAAAACAAAATAGAATCTTGCAGCGGAACAATAAAATATAATAATCAAATAAACAGTTCATGAAGCTGTTTACAAACTGTTCGATTATATTTACACAATACATATCAGAGTTACACATACCAGAGAATAATAATTAATGCAACAGAACAGTATGAATGCAGTGGAATAATATAATAAATAATAGTATATCTTCGTCTTCGTCCTTCGAAATAAAGTCTTCAAATCCTGAAATGCTCAGACTCACCCGAGTGAATAGAAAAGACAAAACACTCAAGTCAGAACTAAAAATATTATGTAAGTTAAATCAACAGAAATAAATATAAGTGTAACAGCATCAGAGATGTTTACGGGATTTGACATCTCCTGTTCAGTGTCTAATGTGAGTGCAGTAATTTAAGAGATGCTCGGGATTCACATCTCTTAAGGATCCGTTAAACTATTTACTACATAGTAATATTTCGCTATTATAATAATGTTGATAGTAAAATAAACTTACTTTTAAATAGAGTTAAGGGGTTACCCATATAGCCCTTACCACGTAATAGTCCCAGTAGTCCATCCAGTATCAGCGCATCTCCAGATCGGGAGACTTCCCTAAATACTCCATGGGCTACGGGAGAAAACCAAACTCGTACAAGGCGCGCCAGGATAGGTGACACGGCACACAAGGCAATGCCAGGGTAGATATACCAATTATGCATCCGGGCTGGTGGTAACGCGTAGCAGCTACTACCGCCCACCTCGAGCCACACCCCCAAAGTCAAAATCAAAAGTGGCCACCGAATCAAACCAAAAGTCAGAGTATAATATCGAAGGGATATGCCCGATAAGAGGGGCTTCCTGCTTGGCCCGAGAATCGCTCCTGTTTTAGCCACCTTATGCCAACTCACGGGAGTCGGGTCCACATATATACCTTAATAGAACATCGCCACCATCCTACTTCATTCTGGAATCTCCACCGCGTACACGGTTGTTAAAGTGGTTTCGGAGTTGGCAGAGCATGACAACTTTCGATCCCGGTCGCTTTAACAACCAAACGTTATTATAACACCGCGGTCATTTCAAAATAATTATATCTTTAAAACCAGAATTTAATATCCATATCAAACCCATATAAATACGATATCATTTCCGTCTAAAATCCAAATCAATATGATATCATTTTTATAAACCCAAATCAATATAGTATCATTTTTATTTCAATATATCATCCTTCCCAAAATCATATCACTTTCAACTTTATAATATTTCAAAACCAAACGCTTGAAATATAACCTTTCAAAACACAATACTTCGAATCTCATAGCTTTTAAATCATAACTTCCAAAACTTAAATGGTTTGGATATTCAAACAGTATATAAAATAAAATAGGTCGAATTTAAAATTACTTTATAAAGTAAAATAATTTCCTTGACTTCATAATTTTATTCACTTTAAATTAAATCTCAATTCATAACTTTCAACTCACTTTCAGTTTCAATAAACCATTTCAATTTCAATATATTTCAAACTTTGAGTATTAAACAATTTCAAAACTGAGATTGGTAATTACGATTCAACAATTCAATGTCCTATTATTTAGTTTTTGAAATATTTGCATAATAAATCCATTATCATTTTAATAAAACTCAAATTACAAATAACTAAATATTTCCTTCAATTTATTTATACTTGAAATATTCGTTTAATTCATCTTGAACAAAAATCCAGTTATAAAAATCATACCTTTTAAAAATTTCAAATTTAATAAATTTTACATCAACTTATTGAGTTTAATTCTTAAATAAGCTCAATTTCAAATAAATTTCCAATTTACCTTCCAACCTTAATTTATTTAAACCATTATAACCTCTATATTAAAGTATGATTTAAATACTTAATCATGATTTATTTTAATAAAATCAAACTCCATTATTAAACTTATTTTTATTAAACAAATTTATACATAGCTCAAATACAAGAATTTAACTACATATAAATAATATTTATATAATATCAAAAAAATCAATATTTATTAAACCGTATATTTCTATCCAAAACTATAGAAATCATTTTCAAAATATTTATATATATAGACCGATGGTGTCTGTATATAATTTTCTATCATATGGTCAAGTGACACAGATATTTATCATTTCAATCCGTAATTTAAAATAAAAATACGGTTATATATCATTTCAAACCGTAATCCCAAATGAAATAAAATGCATAACAACTTGCAGTTTATAACAATATAAAATACCACATCCATTTATCAAATATAATCATCAACCATTTATCACAATCATCATCCAGTTCGACCAATAACACCAATATATAACGAAAAATAAATAACAGACATTTACTGGCAGTATATATTCAATTATAAATTAAATGGCAATTTATATGCAAAAATAAATCAAATAACAATTTAATTCAATAAATTCAATTTAACTGATAAAATATGCTAAACAGATTTAAATAAATTTCTAATCAAATCAGAATTTAATTTAACACACATAAGAAATTTTAGAAGTTGTGAGTGGGTTAAAACACTCACCTTTTGAATTTAAATCCAATTTAAACCAAAAAACAGAACAGTCTCAGAATCCGCCCAAACCAACGCCAAAATGTCTGAAATTCCAATGCGAACCTACCGGAGAAAACCGCGCATGAATTGGACCTCGTATGTAAAAATTATTGCGATTGGAACGCATGAAATTGAAATTAAATAAAAGAAAACAAAACAACACAAACCACTCCTCAAGCGCCACGTCACCTTCACCTTCCTCTATCATTGCCGAAACCCTACTCCATCTCACATGGAACTCGTCGCCGCTAACAACATACACTCACATGCGTGACGCATAAAGACTGCCACCGCTACCTCCATCTGAGCGCCGCACCACGTGCTCTTCCCCCACGGCCCACGAGACCACCAAGGCCACGTGTCCTCCACGCGATAACCACCAGCAGCCGCCATTCACTCATAACCCTAATTGAATTCTAGCCGTCGATCAAGCCTTCAATTCACGAAATGAAGCATACCGATGAACTTTCCATCGTCCACTCTACAAAACCCATAAATGATTCGAAGATCGGACGATTTTGGTCACGGCGTGATGAACGACCATGGATAGATCATCGATTCGCGGCCACACCGAAACCCAGGTAAAAAAACGAATCATATATTTGACTTATGCTGGTCGAGAGCTTCAAATCCATGTATAATTCGATATAGTTTGAAGAGATTTAATTTTTGGCTTTGAATTTTATTTGAAATTGTAATTGGAATTTAGGGTTCTGTCTGCCATTGAAAGAGGAGAAACAAATAGAATTGTACGTATAGAAATGAGGAAATAAAAATAGACTAGGGTTTATAACATGATATATATAGGCAAGGCTGAAATTAAAATGGACCGGATTGATTTGGATCGAAAGTTGAAGGATAAATGGCCCGAAAAGCCCGTTTTGACTTCGGAATGAAATTGGGTCAATCCATATATCGAAACAGATGTTTTTAAATATTTTAAAATCAATGGAACATGTTTTAGGTCTAAATTCCATCATATGAAGAAGTTATGGTGGAAACAATTTATTTCAAATTGATTTCAATTTAATTGATTTCTGGGCGTTTCGAGTCCGTACGATCAAATGACAAATCCGATCATTACGAAACTTGAAACCCTACAATAATTCGTTGTTACAGATCCGAAGAAACTAGTTTCGTTGAAATTCGAGTCAGTGGCCAAAATGGCTAATTTACATTGATTAAATAAATTAATAATTAATTAATTAAATCCAATTTTCAATTTCAATTCTATAATTGACAATTTTTATCACTTTTATATTTCTTAATCATTTATACTAATTTTAAACAAATTTAGATGTCACTTAAATGTTGATTCAATCATCAATTTCAGCGTTAAATTACATTTTCGTTAAATTTAGAAATTATAAATTAATTTTTCAATATTTCCATTGTATTTAATTTTTATTTATTATTCAATTCATCATGGTCAAATGGATGAAATTGACATTGGGTCCACGATCTATTACATTATATTCTCAAATTCCATCTTGATTTCAATTAACGTAATAATTAATATTTAATTTCATTTAATTGCAATTACTCTAATTATTATAGTCCAAATCCGAATAAATTAATAAATCTTTATTCCCATTCTTATAATTCAATAAATTGTCCAATTATGAATAACATTAACATTATTTCCAAATATTACCTTAATTAACATTAACGTAGTATTACATTATAATTGTTGTAACTGATTTTCAATTTTAAATTAACAAGCTACATAAATAGGTAACATGCAATAATCGTTATCGTTAACCTTTAGTCACATTAATAAGCTTTTATTACTTATCAATCAATGTTACCATTTATTTTCATAATACTAATTTCATCTAATTTCTATTAACTATCTATCATTTCCTTGGTAAATCCAATATTTCATTTATTCGTTTATGTTCCATTCATAGTAAAGTATAACATATTTTCATTAATTGGCATTTCATTCAATCCATTAATAATTAATTTTAATTAGCATTGTTTACCTTGCATTCTCGTTACTATTTCATAAATATGATTCCCACTTTTATTTCTTTTGGTATTAATTACACAATCATATTAAATTAACAAATTCAATTTTTTTTATTTATTCTAGATTTAATTACCAAAATCTTATTAAATTAACAAATTTAATTATCTAAAATTGCGAGTCATTACAAAATTTAACTAAGTTTTATAAAAATTAACAAGTTTAGTTTATAAAAATAAACCAAGTATATATATAAAATATAACTAAATCTTCTATAATAATAATAAATTATTATTATTATTAAGTAAGGTTTATAAAATTAATACTAAGTTAACTAATATTTATAAATATTAAATAAGTTTATAAACATAAACCATGTATTATAAATGTTTAATTAAGTTAAATAAGTTTTATAAAATTAACAAGTTTAGTTTACAAAAATTAACCAAGTATAAAAAAATATAAAATATAGCTAAATCTTCAATAATAATAATGATCATAATAATAATATACTAAGATAATAATAATAAGTTAACTAAAATTTATAAATATTAAACAGGTATATAAAAATTAACTAAGTATAATAAAAAATTAACCAAGTTAACTAAGTTTTATAAAAATTAACAAGTTTAATTTATAAAAATTAACCAAGTACGTAAAAATATAAATATAGCAAAATCTTATATAATAATAATTATTATTATCATTATTATCAACTAAGATATACAATAATAATAAGTTAACTAAGATTTATAAATATTAAATAAATTTATACAAATTAACTAAGTATTATAAAAATTTAATTAAGTTAACTGAGTTTTATAAAAATTAACAAGTTTAATTTAAAAAAATATAAATATAACTTAATCTTCTATAATAATAAACAACTAAGATCTACGATAATAACAATAAACTAACTATTTTATAAATACTAAATAAGTTTATAAAAATTAACTAAGTATTATAAAATTAACTAAGTTAACTAAGTTTCATAAAAATTAACCAAGTACACAAAAATATAAAATATAACTTATTCTTCCATAATAATAATAATTAATTAAGATTTATAATAATAATAAGTTAACTAAGATTTATATAATAATAATTAATTAAGATTTATAATAATATAATAAGTTCGCTAAGATTTATAAATATGAAATAAGTTTATAAAAATTAATTAAGTATTATAAAAATTTAACTAAGCATGATTATCAAATAAGTTTATATTATTTTGTACCACCTTGATTAATTAAATATAAAGATGGAGTTCAAAATACAACATAACGAGCTCTGAATGTGGTAAATGTTATGTATTGCTTGAGCATCCGAGTCTTTAAATTTTGCATAACTTGTTAGTTGTTGTACTGTAAAAAGACATCATAAAAATATGCGGATGCGAAAAAGGGGTACTTACAGATATTAAGGGGTTTGATTATTTCGGCATAGATTCAACAAAGTGATTTTCATGTAGAATAAAATTATTGATTGATGAACTACTAATATTTGTTCTAATAAATCATTCAAAAATAGGCAGGCACTTGATTTCAAAGTGATTTGTTTAGTCCACTACTTACATGAAGCATACTGTAAAATGATTTTTATTCAAAGAAAACAAGTAAGGAATAGGTATAACGTGCCATCTTGAACTTTACCCGATCTTTTGCATGTTCGTACTTGTATATGTGTACTAATGTTATGTATTTCACGATACTTGTTATTGAGTAAGGCTATTGTATAGGAAGACGATCAATCTCTATATAATCTGCAAAAGTAATCCAGTAATTTGACCGGTAAATTGTGCTTTTTTCCTTTTTCCTTTTTTACTTTTTCGAAGCGCTGCATAGACAGGATACCCGTATAAGTATCTGTTGCATACTTCCTGAACTAAGAATGTATGATCGGTTGAAGGGTAAAAATGTGAACTAATATTTCCTGAATTTGTTCTAAATAGGGAATCAATGTGTGTATGTGTGTTTGCTTCCATATATTCCATGTCTTCTTCGAAGCATTTCAGGTTTAAGACCATCAACTTTTGATGATGTTCTTTCAAATGCATTTCAATTTGATCTGAACGTTGAAGAGTGGCTTTAGCCTCAATCATGTACCACAGAGTACATATGGTGTAATATACATGAAAGCAGATCTTTCCAATTTGAAAGAGGATCTTCAAGCTGGGAATGGCAGGGTAAGGGGGTCATTTGAATATTCATTCACATTATTTATTACACTTTTAGACACAAGTTTCATATAATGTGTATTTGGTTATTATCAATTTTCGTATGGTGATTTTGCAGTTGACGGTTAATTGCATCAAAGATCAGCCTGAAGTAGATATTGTGTCTCTGTCTAATATATGAAGTTATATTCGTTGTGCAACCTTGAGACCAGAACATACGAAAAGTGGTGCAGAAACTAGGAGGAAGTCGCGAAGTATATTAGCTGCTGTAGTTAAAGTCCAACAGAGGCATGATGATGTAAGTACGGACGATGCTGGCAAGGATGGAACTGCTGAATTTGATGACAAAATAGGGCTACTACAATGCCTTTAGGGCTGAGATACAGGCTAGCTACAACCTGAATTGGGTAGTAATGAGTTTGGGTTAAGACGTGAATCAGAAGACAAAATCCGAAAGGTGGTATCGAGCATGAGATCCACGGTTAGAAGCAAGGGACTAGTAGGATAGAGGTTGTTGCATTGCAATTAGGCTAAAATATAGGGTGAAATACATGCAAGATGCAACCACGGTTGAAGAATATTGAGTCTGAAGCTATATACGAGTAACAAGTAGAAGTAATAATGTGGAACTAAGCAATCAGAGAGCTACCAAGAATAATGCAGGTTTCTAATTAAAATCTAACTTCCATATATTTATCTTTCTGAAATAAGTAGTTATTTTATGGTTTATGATGAATATAGATTGAAAATTAGAAAATTTTATTATGTTGCTTTATGTTGAAACATGATCAGGTTTCATAGAAGCAATCAGAAGAGCTGTTGACAGAACTTAGATGCAAATGTAGAGGCAACTTTGCAAAAGTGCATAAATCCTATTTACAACTTTGTTCCAAATAAGAGGTTCAAACACTTGCAAAATATGACAGTAAGCTTTTAAGCTTTTCTGAAGTAAATTTTTGTTTTTTGAACTAATCTTGCATATCGTTTCATAATTTCTCACTAAGTAGGTAGGTGCAAGCCTGTAAATGTGCCACCTCCAAATTCCCGACTCACATGCTAGAAATTGTCCCACGTGGTCATCAAATCTACGAATGACTTTGTAAAAATCAATTAAGTTTTATATTAAGCATTTAACTCTTTTATAGATTTGCACCCTAATTATTCTTTTTACTTTGTGATATAGGTCCTAAAAATACTGCTTTGCTAGATGGAAGATTGCTAATAAAAGGTAAGTTTTTATGCATTCAAACATGTGTGAAATATGGTGTATATTTTTTCATATATGATATGAATCCAATCTTATTCTGATCATGTAAATATATATTAAATTATGGTGTGCAGAAAAGTACTAACCACAAATCTGATCTTATTTTGATAATATGAATATATATTGGATTAAGGTGTGTAAAAAAAGCACTAACCGCACAAAAAAGGTGTTAGAAGTTTATGAAATCCAATAAGTTTATAAAAATTAACTAAGTTTTATAGAAATTTAATTAAATTTATATAATAATAATAAACTAAATTTATATAATAATAATAATAATAAATTAACTAAGTTAACTATGTTTTACAAAAAATATTTTTACAACGATAATAATAATTATTGGTTTAATTTTAGAATAATAATAGTACAAATAATATAGATAATAATAAATTATAAAATATTAACCAAGTTAGCTAAGTTTTCTAAAAACTAACTAAATTTATATAATAATAATAATAATAATAATAATAATAAATTAACTAAGTTAACTATGTTTTATAAAATATTAATATTTATTTATTAAATCAACCATGTTAAATAAACTTCGTAACGATTAATGAAAATTTAAAAATAACTAAGTTTTTAAAGGTTAACTATCTTTTATAAAAAATTAAGCAAGTCGAGTAAGTTTTATAAAAAGTAATTATGTTAACAAAGTTTATATAATTTAACTAAGTTTTATAAAAATTTAAAAAAATTAACTAAATATTATAAAAATTAATGTAATTTACAAAAACTAAACATTTTTTGTAAAAATTAACTAAATCATATAAAAATTTATCTATTTATAAAAATTAACCAAGTTCACTAAATTATATAATAACTAAATAAGTTTATAAAAGTTAACTAAGTTAATTTAATTTTATAACAACTAATAATTTATAAAAGTTAACTAAGGTTATAAAATCAACTAAGTTAACTAAGTTTTATAATAATTAAATAAGTTCATAAAAATTAATTAAGTTAAACTGCATAACATGACTGTTAGATATATGAGGTCAACACATACTTATTCTAAGTTTAGTTTGAATTGTAAATCATAAGTAATATAAACAATCTTTAACTATGATAGCACTATATTTGACATAATATTATGTAGAGTCTGTATCGACATTAAGCAAGTCAATATGTTTACTATGTATGTTTTTATTTATGCTTTATCTATATATCTTTTCTTGCATGTCTTCTTACATATGCTTTAAATGCTATCTCCTTTTCTTCTATGATATTGGATGTTTGAAGATGACAAACATGGACATTCAACTGTCAAGGTATTTTGGTATTTTCTTTTGTAGAGTCCTAACAGTACTATTATCAAGTGTGTTTAAAAATATCGGTTATGAAATATTACATACAATATTGAATTTGGTGTAATTCTGATTACGTACAATATATAATATATGCTTTGATTATCAAAAGTTTCATATTATTTTTGCTTGAGTTGATTGAATTGTGCATGAATTGGGCCAAATATATCTTGCTCTTAGATGTTCTAATGTATAGAAAGGCTATTGTAAACTCGAAGCGGAATAAAGATTCTAGTTTTTCGATATGATGTAGAAAATTCACAGTTTATTAAATGCTATAAAAAGTTCTATTTTTTGACGCGTTTTTTTAATGCTATAATAGGTTATGGATCTATTGTGACATGTTACTCAACATACATGAAAATGCTGTTAGATCCTTTAACAATATTTTTCAAATTCTATTTAAAAAGGGTTGGAAAGTCTATAAAAAATATTTACAGCATTGACCAAAATGCTGTAAAAAATTACTCTTAGCATTAATAAAGCTATAATTTTTTTCACCTCGGTTTGAAAAATGCTGTAAAAAGTGTTCTATAGCATAAATTAAACGTTGTTAAGTCCTATCTTTTTATAGTGCTTCGTCTAATGCTATGGTAAGTCCCAGACTTTTGAATGGCATATCATTATACAGCGTCATGAAAAACGTTGTTAAAGCCTTTTATAGCGCTTTTTTGAACGTTGTTAAAGCCTTTTACAACGTTTTTTGAACGCAATTACAAGCCTTGAATGTTGTAGTTGCATCTTTTTTGTTTAACAGGGACATGCCTCGGGTCGATATTCAATGCATGGCCAGCATGACAGGAGAGATTCTACATATGTCAGAGTGAGTCTAAGCGAAAACGTCAAGATTCACTTGGAGAAATCGATAAGTTCTTTCAATATCGGGGGGCTGAGTTCTGATCCATTCTTTAGGACCCGTGACGGGTCATTGTGGCTGACTACGATATCAATCGTCAGCTCAGTCGATGCAGCCTTGGTCTCTCTAGGCTCTTCCTCACCATCTCTCGGATCTATATATTTATAGTACCGACTGTGGCGCTCGAGCCAAGGCTCAGGCGCTGGTTGTCAATCTTCAGTAGCTTGGATGCGAACATTCTTGTCAACACCCTTACCTTTCTCTTTGCTTTGAGTATCCATCAACTCAGCTACATAACAGGCATGTCAAGTTGCCTGATTACCATAAACAACACCAACTCCATTCTCGGTTAGGAACTTCAAATTCAAACACCATGGGGCAAGGGTTGTCCAGAATTCGGCTAGGGCCGGTTGGCCTAGAAAAATCTTGTAAGGAGAATCAACATCCAAGCAACAAACGACAAGATCTGAACTCTTCTACGATCACCATCTCCTAACTCTACAAGCAACATAAATAATGCTTTCAGTTGCTGCATCGTTAAAGCCATGAATGTGGGCTTTAGACGGTTTCAAATCATTTGCTTCCATCCTCATCTGATCATAAGCTTTCTTGAAAACTATATTTACAGAACTTCCACATTCAATCAATATCCTTTTCATAAAAGCAGGCCCGATCATGGCCGAAATGACTATTGGGTCGATCGTTGGAGCCTCCACCTTATCTGCATCTCTATTTCTAAATATGATATCATCTGTCATTGTATGTTGCTGTTTTGCTAGAGCTCCATCCTCCCTATTTGAACAACATTCAAAACCACATGCTTAATCACACTAGCATAACTCTCCATCTCATGGTAACTTTTATCAGCTTGATGTGGTCCTCCGACCATTGTATTGATCACTAATCTCCTACTCGTCCATGCAGGTTCCTCAGCCTTGTGCGGTACTTGTCCTCGGTTGAGGGTCGAATGTCAGATGCCTGCCATCCTACCGGTTTTTTATGAACTGCTGTAACTTTCTTTCTCGAATCAGCTTTACCACAATATACCGGAGGTGCCTACATTCATTGGTGTTGCGCCCATAACATTCGTGCAATTGATAATATTTCCATATTTGTTTCTACTTCTCTGTTGATTCTTTCAAAGGCGGCTTCCTGTACTGCATAGTATAGCTAGTAGACAAATAGATATTGCCCAAGGTCGTATTTTTTGGTGTGTAAGTGTTGTGCATTGGAATCTTAGGCTTTCCTCTTCCAAAATCCCTCTTCCATTCTCAGCTCCTATCTCTGCCTTTCTTTTTCCGATTCAGTTTATTTTGGACATTCGCTGAAACTTTTCCAGAGCTTTCATCAGACTTCTTTACCGCAATATTACTCTACACTCCCTATCCACTTGGGCCTACAACGTTCTTCTTCCTGGAGGATTTGGCTTCCTCCTTACTCAAATACTGAGTTGCCTTTCCATAAAAGCGTTTCAATGTTAAGGGCTGCTTGCCAGTTAACCAATTGTCTAAGTACGATTCTGGACCTGTCCCTCTCGTTTCGGCCATCAATATTGCATGGTCATTCAGATTACTGATCTCCGTAACAGATATGTGAAATCTCTCCAAATAGCCTTTCAAAGATTCTTCTAGAGCCTGGATCACGCTAGACAAGGACATTACATCCTTGGGACGAGTAGCGTGCATTTGAAACTGCTACACAAACTTTATTGCCACATCATCAAATTTAGATATTGATCCTGGAGGTAACCTTGTGAACCATATTGTCGCTATTCCAGAGAGAGTTATGGGAAATCATCTACACTTGGTTGCATCATCCGCTCGTGCAGAATCCATTAGCCATTTATATCTCATTATATGCTGCATGGGGTCGGTTTTTTCCTCATAAGCAGGCATCGATGGCTTGTGAACCTCCTTGGATATGCTATATGCAAAACATTATTAGTGAATGGGGTATGGCTTCTTGAGATTCCCTAGTCATTGTTAGTCAAGCCCTAGCTCTCTCTCACTAATTGTTGGACCATTGCTGATAAGTCCAGCATTTGGATGGTTGGTGCCAAAAGATGGTCGCGTTCCACCTCATGTGAATGGTCCGGTCGATGCTTGCCGGCCGTCTCACGCCTTCTTGGTTCACCATCTTCCCGATGTGCATCTCGTAAATTCGCTTCATCATCATTCCAGGGAAGCATTTGGTCAACATTTAACTAAACTCCATCATTCAAATAAGCCTTAGCAGCTCTAGTTTGAATCCCAACATGCACAGGCAAGTTCCCTTCTCTGGTGGAGGGATCAGCACTAATCATTCCTGGTAGACCATGACGGTCTTCCTGTTGACATCCCAAAGTTTCTGCATGATATGTCTTTTTTGCAACATCTATTCTTGTGATACCCATCCGATGAACTAGAGCTCTCCGATGCCGAGTAAGGTGTCGGGTCCCTTCTAGCTTTTCCTCGCTGTTGCTGAGTGAGTTGGTTCATCAGATTGATATTGGTATAGGTCTGTTGATTTAACTCTCAATGGCTATTCATTAGCTCTCTCATCAGATTCTGGAATTCATCTCTCGTAATAGAATCAATTGGATTATGGACTTCAACTATTTCCGCATTCACATTTGCTAGCTGACTGCAAGGACCTCCAAGTAAGATAGTAGCGTTTTCATTTGCTTCTACATTTTAAGAAGTAGATATAGTATTCCTCACCATTATTGATAGCTCCGCTTTGATTTCTGCAAATCTGAATATCATGAGAAACTTCTTGAAGATTACTGTAGATCTTTTTTGGGGGATTTATCTAATCCAGTAGCAACAAATGGATCCTAATAAGTTGAGAATCGAGATTCTTAGTGAAAGCACCAAAATGTTTGCAACTAAATTGGTCTCAAACATCTAAGAATAGTTTTTGCAGAGAAGTTAATGAAGAAAAGGAAAACTAAACTTAGTAGGTGAATTAGAAAGCAACAGAGAATAAGCTATAATCAGAGACATAGAAATATATATTGGTTCGACGTTGTCGGCCTACGTCTACTTTGAAGATTATCCTTTATCAATCACTTATAAGTCTAATTGCAGTAGTAGAAAATAGTAAGTGTTGGATTACAATAGAGTCTAGAACAACAAGGAACGTAAAAGATCTTGAAAATAAACCAAAAGGTCTGCATTTATAAAAAGAGATGATGAGATATTTTGCTAAGATTTCAGCAGAAGGCTCTCTAGGTCCATAGGGGCCTACCATAATGATCGGTGGTCCTAACTCGATATTTAAGAACAATTAGCTATAGTTATGCCCATTTTTATTTTTGGTCTCCAAATAATGTGTTATCGATTTTAGGGGGTTTCATGTGCCTCCTGAACTTGCCCCTAAAATATGAAGACATTTTGAGTTGTAGATTGTGAGATATAGACCAAACCTTGTTATATTTGAAATGTTCACTGAAATAGATCAATTGTTATAAAGGATCGGCAGAAATGGTCAACCTAAAACGATCGGCCTTCTTTGTATCTCAAGATTTTGACCTGCAATCGTTTTTTGTGCTTCACTCTTTAATATATTGGTGCTCTGAAAGTTTCAAGTAGATTGGCCATATAGAGTTTGAGATATCGATCGACCTTCATTGATTTGAGTTGTTTTATGGATCGTTTCCCTATCGATCCATATAAATCTTTACTTAGTCTGTAATTCGAGCGTACGAGCTCTAATCGTCTTAAACTATGAGATGTAACTTCATAGGGCTATGCCAGCCACTCCATAATGATTGCACCTCGATTGGGACCTGGTCTAAATTTTCTCGACCATTGTCCATAGTATTGTATATAATCGATTCTTAAGGCTAATAACCATCCGTTCCTAGCCAAGTTGATGATATCATGACCTTGCCAAAAGGTGGGATAGCAGGTATTGATTTAGGAGATACTCCCGAATATAGATTTTTGCAGATGGATGAAGATGAAATAGTCACCCACCATAAAGGAATTCTATTAAAAGGCGACCCCTTATATATGCTTGGAAGAGGCGAATATAGGTGCTCAAAAGATTGGAGGGAGACAGTTTATTGAAGTTGTGCAAATGAATGTGGCTATCAAGTAAACTAGTGAGAGAATCGGTGACATTGCGATGAATATGGGAACCAATAACATAACCAAAGAAGGAGAAATCGAAGTGTTGGAGGTAAAAGAAATGATACCAAAAAAAATTCAAGATACTTGATGTCGTGGGATTATACTCTATTGATTAATATGGTTGAAAATATATACCTTGCTACACAAGGAACAAAGAAATATAAGAAGCCATCTCGGGGGGAGGCAGCTAAGGCTGAACAATGCTTAGGGATGTATTATCATTTCCATGACAATCATGGGCATAATACCAATGAGTGTCGTAGCTTTAGGGACATGACTGAAAATTTGATACGTAAGAAGAAGTTTCAATAGTATGTGAGAGATCCGTAGGATGGAGGACAAAATGCTAAACCTTAGGCGTTGTTGCTCATAGGGACCGATCTAGACCTAGTAGTGAGGGACTTAGGTGACCGGGTGGTAGGATCATGATTAACTCAATGATTAGAGGACCTTGTCCAACAAAGAAGAGCTGGAACAAAATGAAACAATATTTTGTTAAAGCACATGTCGTTGGAAAATAGTTTTGCTATCCAAGCTGGAGCTTGGTACAATAATTGATGACGATGAGTGATGATATATTTTTTCCAGATAGGGATATAGCCAACAATCGTGCGTCGAGTTTTGGTTGAATATGAAAACTCGGTTAATATTCCATTCAAAAAGACATTTGATCAGATAAAGATAAGTTCGAAGGACATAAGGCCATGTAAATCCTATATTCAAGGATTTTCCGAAGATGAAAAAGAAAGTGATCTAGGAATGGCAACCGCAGGTGCATGTCTGGATTTTCGCCCCAGACTCGAAACCAGTATAGGTCATGGTTGACCTGCCCCACCCTAAGACTAGGTGAGTCCCTGTATATTCATTCAAAATTATGTAACAATGTACATATATTTATTTATTTTATTTGTAAAAGGGATTTTCACTAAAAGGTACATTAAATATAAATAATAATGTGTTTATAAAGATAAAGAAGATAATAGAAATGTATAATAACAGTTCAAAAAATAACATATGTTATTGTATAATTGTTAATCATGCAATTTATAGTATAAAAATTATATAACTTCTTGAATAAAAGATTATAATATCCATGTGATAATCACTTATGACTAAAAAGATTAGCAAATCATCATTGTATAACTAAAGCAATTTTAAGAGATATAAGTAGTGCGGGTCTAGTTGGGGCGGGTCAGCCGAGCCTAGACTTGACCCTAGACCCAAAGATCTCAAGAACGGATCATGGATCGACCCACCCTGATGACCTAATGGGGTGGGTCTACCAGGTTCAGACCCTAGACTCACCCATCGTAATCCCTAATCCCATCAGCTGTATAGACCTATCGTGGGAATTGGGTAAAGCAGACCGCAAGATTATACGGTTGTAGACCTTCATGATTGCAGATGAATTTTCTATATGTAAATTTTTTCTGGGCTGACTGGCCCTTGCTAGCTTAAGAGTAGCGCCGGCCTTATGGTGTATAATAATAAGTTTCCCGATGAATAATGGGGTTGGAGCTATTCAGTGCAGCCAAAGTGCAGGTCGTGAATGATATATCACTGAGCTCAAAGAGGCAAAGTGACCCGATAAAGGAAAAATGCAGAGAAATCTCACTACATAAAGACTGTGGACGTAAAGCATTTATCACCCAAGCCCTGGCTTGGGTCCCATAGTAAGTTTGCAAGCCTATAGACCCCAAAAACAGCTAGAGGATGTCCCACAATGTTGTCGTGAACTCATGTGGCATCAAAGCTAATGTAGAGCAAATTCAAGCCTTAAAAGATATCATTGCATCAAAAATAAGAAGGGAAATGCTGAGCTTGAATAGGGAAGTCGGCGTGCCTTGTCGATTTACCTCAAAAACAACAAATAAGTGTGCACCATTCTTCAATTCCTTAGGAAAAGAAAAAGAAAGTTTGTTTGGACCAAGTAAAGCTAAGAAGCTTTCTAATAATTGTTAAAGCATATGAAGGAACCACCAATCTTGTCGAAGACTTTGGAAGGAAAAGACCTGTTAAATTACCTGGCAATATCTGCTCATGCATTGAGTGCGACGTTGGTACGTGAGGAATCAGAGATCCAAAGGCCCACATATTATATCAGTAATTAGTTTACTAGAGTAGAAAATAACTACATAAGTTGGAGAAATTGGTATACTTCTTATTGATTGCTTTGAGGAAACTACGACTCTGCTTCTAGGCTTACCCGATAAAGGTTCTAATTGATCAGCCACTAAGACAAGTGTTACAATGACATGAGACTTTGAGAAGACTATTGACAAAGAACATTCAATTGAACCTATATGATATAACATACCATCCCAGAAAGGCGATATTAGGATAGGCATTAGCTGATTTCACCGTTGAGTTCATCATTTGGGATAGAGAAGAGGAAAATGACATGATCCAAGTTTCCAGTGGAAACTGTATGTGAATGGAGCTTCCAGCGAATGAAGGAGTGATTCTCGTGACCCTAGGTGGAAAAATAATATGCTACTTCTTAAAGCTAGAGTTTTCAATGATGAACAATAAATCCAAATACGAATCATTGATCGCGAGACTCATGATAGCGAAAGAACTGGGGGTCAAGACATTACATATATTCAGCGACTCTCAGTTGGTGTCTGCCAAGTCCAAAAAGAATTTCAGACTAAGCTAATGAGACTTTCTCCTGTTGAAGATGCTAGAATTATTTAATGCTATTGAACATTATGTATCATGCACATTCCTAGAGAAGCAAATATGAAAGCTGATCCACTAGCCAAACCGGCAAGTACCGGGGATGCGTAGTTTATGGGACTCGTTCCAATGTAGGTTTTATCAATTTTGAGCATTAACAAGATGGATGTGGATTGGATCTTGGAAACGGAGGAAGAAAAAGAGTCGTGGATGGCTCCAATTAAAGTTTATTTGTTGAAGGGAACACTCCCAAATGGCAAGAACGAACGATGAATGCTCCTTCATAAAGTACCATGATTTATAATACATGAAGAAGTATTGTATAAGAGAGGTTTCTCAACCCCCTACTGTAGTGTCTCACCAAGGACATAGTAAAAAATCCTTTTGGATGTACACGAAGAAAGCCATGGTGATCACACCAAGGGCAGACTTTAGCTAAGAAAATACTTTGCTATGGATACTTTTGGTTGACAATTGGCTGAGATGCAGCTGATTATACAAATGTTCTGATAGCCGCTGAAGTTGCAAAAATACCTAGAGCCCCATGTATAGAGCTTATGTAAATAGTTAGCCCATAGCTATTTGTGGTTTGAGGAATTGATATCATTGGTGTGCTACCGATGTCGAATGGCAGAGAAAAGTATGTCATTATAGCTGTGGACTACTTCACAAAGTGAGCAGAAGCAGGACCGCTAGCCATGATCACAATTAAAAAAGTGTTAAACTTTGTGGTAAAGAACATCATATGCAGATTTGGAGTTCTACAAAAAATTATTACTAATAATGGAACTCAATTTGGAATTACTGAGTTTAAAGACTTTAGTAACCGATACCAAATTACGAAGAGCTTCTTAACATAGGACACCATGGGTAAAGCGGTAAATAAGATCATCAAATCCATCCTGAAGAAATGACTAAAAAAAGCCAAAGGCAAATGGGTCGATGATTTACAACTAGCACCATGGTCTTACAAAACAACTTATAAGTCCATGACTATGAACACTCCAGTCGCTCTGGTCTACGACGTTGAGGCCATCATTCCGATAGAGTTAAAAATTCCTTCGCACTAAAGAAAACATTATGATCCTAAGATAAATAAGAAACTCTTGCTTGAGTCTTTGGACTTGGTCAATGAGAAAAAGGAAGAAGCTGAACCGAGGGTAGTTGCGCACTAGAAAATAGTGGCATGACACTTTAATACCAAGGTTAGAAATCTTACCCTTGAAATAGGCATTTTCTTTTGGAACATGTCCTCCTTGGTATGAGGGCACTTAGTTCGAATGGTAAGGTCTCTATGTGATTAAGCAGAAGCTTAGAGATGGAACTTTTAATTTAGTAACTATTGAAGGGATTCCAATTCCATGGGCATGGAATAACGAACACTTACGAGGTTATTTTACTTAGATTTATTGATTTTATTTTCTGCAAATAAGCCAGCCTAGTGAATTGGGGGCAATGTAATAAACCATGAATTGCCATTTCCTATTTTATAAATAAAGCTAGCTTTTAGAACCAACGGAATCGTGTTCTTGTAAGCTATACTTTGTGTTGCGTGATTAGCAATGCAATCAGATACCCGGAGATAGGCATTGCTTAAATACTTTGACCCATGTTTAGGTCAAGGGAGTATAATCATACAAGGATCGATCAGTTAATTCGCCCTTGTCCCTTCAATCGACTGATGATCAGCGATAGGAAAAACGATAAGGGATGCTTGGAGTTTGGCAAATGAAACACTGGTTCTCAAAGTTAGGAACTGGTATGCAAAACTTACATAACTATTTTTATGGCCCAATAAGACATGCCCAGCCAAAGATAAACGATGATTTCTTGTTATTTATTTCGGTTAATGCCCAAAGATAGGCGTGGTCGGAAGTTAATGCTCAGAGTTAAGCATTAGAAATATCGATCCCTAAAGATAGGGATCGATGAATGAATGAACTATCTATAACCATGGCTACACTTATGGCTAACCAACCATGCTCAATCGATGATAAGTGATGAAGTTCAAAGAGCGAATTCAATCAATGCACGGAGATACACAAGATTGAAGTTTGGTGTTTAGAGATAGGCACCCATAACGTTGTTTCCTAATGATAGGAAATAATGCGAAGCTTAGTGCTTTTCCAATTACAACCTTGTTTATGATCGGACAGAACACAGCCTAGAGTAAATGAGACTAGCCATAGAGTTATCCTAATGAGTGAGAAGTTTTGTTTAGCCAAGAAGGAAATTCTTTGGCAACGATAAACAAAAATGAATAATAAAATATTATAAAGCAATCATAAATTTACTTATATGTACAGAGTTACAATAAGTAATAGCATTGCACGGACACAAGCATATATAATATAAAAGCATTACAGATAATTATATTGTATATGCAAACAATGGTATATATACAAATAAAGCAAAAGTGAGGGTATGTAAGTATGACGAAGATTGTATAGAAAAACAGTCTTTCTACTTTCACTTTTTATACAAGAATTACGGGGGTCGCTCCTGCACAATGTTGGCCTATATAAAAAGAACAAAAAAATACATCAAGAAAGCAAATGAAGTTGATTTCACAAAAGCATAAGCAAAGCACCTACTTCTTCTTCCCGTGCTTGCTGCCTTGGGTGTCAAGCCTATCGCGAGGCCTCATTTAGCCCTTCCTATACTTGGACTTCTCTTTCTCTAGAGTGCTACCCTCGGAATGTGTAGTCACTTCCTTTGTGGTTACAATGATAGGTTCATCGGGCTTATCAGTAGTTGGGTCAGAGGACTTCGAAGAACGACCACTGACGCCACCTTTTGGAGGACTGATTTTCAAAGGAGAAAGCTTAGGAATAAGGCTTGCCTTATCAAAATGGGGAGTAGGATTTTAAGTTGTTGGCTCGAGCTTGATCTTGACTTTCTCATAGTCAATTTTCAACATTTCCACCATCACGATATGATCGTTAGGGTCCTCACTTATGATAGTAATTTCTTCCTCTTGGCACTAAGTGACATCCTCCAATCCTTCTGATGCCTCTGTTTTTATGAATTTGGACTAAGGCCAGAGCTGGAAGAGGATTCTAAATGATTGCCTCTGTAATGATGAAGGTTAAAGTGGTAGAGATGACATTAAGGCCCAAGCCTTGAGATGTTGGTAGTGGAATGAAGCATGGATGATCTGTAAGTTAACAGGCAACAAAGTAAATATTAGAGGCTGCTTCAAGTGAGAACCGAAGCTACTCGAACATTGGGAGACGAGATAAATAGCTTCTCCAGGTGAAGCTCCTTTGATTGGAGACTTGGCAATTTTGCCCTTCTCAATAGACGATTGAATGGGTGTGATGACCTGGAATTTTGGGTAAATATTAATGATAATCTTCTAATATAATTACTTAAATTGGCAAATTTATCTTTTTAAAACAAATAAAAATATGTTTTCTAATTATAATACATACATATATATATATATATATATTGTGAATAAGAAGCTATGATTTGAATTCAATGTAATAATTCTCAAAGGATACGTAAAGTTACATTGAATATTTTAAAAATACTAAAGATAAATATTTATTAACTAAAAGTATAATAGTTTAGGCTTAAAATGAAAATAGTAAAGGTTTAATATACTTTATTTAAGTAATACATAAGATAAATATAATTAGTAAAAGTATAAATATAAAAACATAAATAAATATAAAACTAATAGAAAATATAATATAAAAACATAGAAAAACATAAATGCATGCAATCTAACAAGTGTAAGCTAATTGCAACATGAAAAATACAAGTGTCAAATTATTAAATTTTTTCTCATTTTTAAAATATTAAATAAAAGGGTGTACAATCTTATATATATCTCTGTACTTTACTTTCTCTTTCGTTTTTCTTTCATCTTTTAAAAACTTGAGAAACATAACCAAAGAATAAAATAAAAAAAGAAACAACCTCTTGCAAATTTCACATCTGAAGCTAAGCAATTCAATATCCAATTTCAACTCGGTTTAATCAAAGTAAAGATCAAAATCAAGTTTCCAGTTTTCAAACAATTTTCAGTTTTCAAAGGAGCTTCTCTATTCAACATTTCAAGTGAGTAAACATCACTTCTAAAAGCTAAATTTGTTTGATAATCTGATGCATGTGATAAATACTTGCAGTTATGTTGTGAAATGTTTGCATATGCTTGCATGTATATAAAAATATAGTTGTTGTGTATATATTTATATGCATGTCTATGTTAGATACATATGCCTCTGTTCATGCTTTACAAACCCATAAACGAATTCAAAAATCCAAATTTCCTCATCTAATCTCTTTTAGGTTTTGATGTTTAAAATAAAAATGTTTGAATTAACTAAATTTAGTTTTTAAAAATGTCCATAGGTGTAACTAAAAAGAAGATTAACTAGAAAGGAGGGTTTATAGTAAAAATCAAATTTACTCAAAAAATTAAATGTTTAAATCTTGGTTTTGGCTCATATCATCTGATTCATATCAAAAACTATGATTTTTAAAAGTAAAATAAAGATTTTTAGATTTGAGTTTGGTTGAAATCTCGAGTTAAACAGAATCGAGAGTTTGCTCGAATTCTGGCGATCGGCGAAGAGTGGGAAGTCGTGATCAAGGCTGGAGCATGCTCGAGGCTCAAGAGTCTTGGAAAAAACAGTGACTGGGTTTATCGATCACCGTGGTGGCTTGGAGACGACGTTTTAGGGTTTAAGGCCCTGTTCGAGTCGGCGAGGTTTGCGAGGCGATTGCAACGTCGTGGGCGCATAGAGATGAACCAAAGTGAGGGGAATGGAAGCGTGGTTAAGTGGCAAAGGTCTGGACACGATGGCGAGGATTCTGGTGATCTGAGGTGGCGGGACGAAGTGGTTTTTGGGCGAACTGCTCTATTCCAATGGGGTTCATTGTAGCTCGTTTTCGATTTCGAATTTGTTTCAAAGCTCTGGTGGTCAGAATCGAGGTAGGAGACTGAAGTCGATTTGCTAGTGAGGTGATCGATGATCAGAATGTCAACGTTCGTGTGTGCACATGTATGTGTATCTGTGTGTCTGGATTGGTTGTTGTAGGATTGAGAAGAAGGTGACGAAGAGAGCTCATGTTTAGACTCGGGAAAATTTGGTTTTGGCTTGAGGAAGGTATTGGGTATTTCACCTGTGTTTTCTTCAAATTATAACAGGATTTTAAAAGTTAAAGTTAAAACAAAACAAGTTTTTTTAAAAAAAGAAAGGAAGAAGAAGAGGAGTTGGCTTGGGTTGAGTGTGGTATACACTGGGTTCGTGATGCCCTACCTCTATACTCACGCTGGCCAAGGACACTACGAAGTGATGCTGTCAACTAACACGAAGAATAAGGTTATTAAGGAGCGAACATCCGTGTAATTGCTTTAACCGAGTACCGATATGTCAGATAGTATAACATGCATTTCATTTCAAGTGGAAATCTGGCATATCAATTACAAACTCAAAGCTACTACACAGTGGCTATATGATCTTCGGAAACAAATATAGAAATAAGCATAACACAAATCAGTCACAGATATCCATATCCCAAAGGTGGAAACAGATATGAATATAACACATAAAAGTGTAAATCAAAGTAGTGGTCATACAAGACCACTGCGTCACAAAAGAATAGGTACAAGTGCTAGACAAAAGAATATGTATACATCAAGGAGTCTCTATCTCGAATGTATAAATGACAAAAACTACTAATCTAAAGTAGTTAGACAAAAGTCATATGATGGTCCCAGATAAGGAGTCAAGATGAAGCACATGTAACATCTCGGTCCGACCCGAGTATTATTTAATAAGAAAATAATAAATGGATCAGACTAGCTATAAATATCAGATAAAATGAGACATGTAAGAGATATAACAAAAATGTATGATAACACTAATGCCATACTATGAAAAGTATACATTTAATAACAACAAAAATCATACAGTATCTCAAGAATCTCAGAAATAAAAAAGAATGTCATATTCTTTATTTTATTCATCGAACCAGAAACATTGACGCATATATTAATGCCCATCGCAAAATTGGTGAAACACAAATTTCAAAAATCATCAATTTGAAATCCAGAAATCAAAAAGGGGGGACACCTATCACAAACGGGAGCATGAAAACTCACCAACACGTGCGTCACAAACGGGTTGCTAACCCATGGTCGCTAACCATAGAGCTAGTGCAACGACGTAGTACAATATCGGTATGCCCGAGGAACCTGAAACTCAAATAATTCGAAACAACGACATAGTACAATAGTACGCCCGATGAATCTGATAAGCCAGTACAACGACGTAGTACAACGGTACGTCCAATGAACCGAACTCCATAAAAGAACAATGGGTCGCTAGCCCATAAAAATGAGTCGAAACTCTAAAGAAACCATAGGTCGTTAGCCTATAAAAGAAATGAGACGAAACTTAATAAAACGAGGTATAGTCCCCCACGTGGACAAAAAAGACACAGCTTATCGCTAATCTAAATCGCAAAATGACCATCGTCGATCATCAAGAAGTGTCAATTACACTAAGCTGGTAAATAAATGAGTTCAGCTTCATGTCCCATAACCACTGGCTTAACTTAAATATTTACGAACAAATTATAGATTTTCACCCAAAAATTGTCACAAGGTTTTCAATCGAACCAGTCCAAAAATTAACCGACGAAGTAAACAAGCATTTCATACCACTTGTTTTGCTAAGTCGTTTAATTAGAATTTCTCATACGAACGAGGTAAAGGTTCATATATACTAATAGGTTGGAAAACAGTTTCAATAAACGATCTTTGTATTAAAATAGTGTTGAAATTATTTTGATGAAAGAGTTTTGATATTTACTACTAGTGTAGGAACCTTTGCTTTTTAAAGTGACAAACCATAGAAATGATTGTAGAAGCAATCAGTCACCAGAAATTCACATTCGAAGACGTGAATTAAATTCAAAGAAACCGATACAAAATCCATCAAAATCGATATTCCGAAAATCCCGAAAAAGAAGTTATCAAAGTCAATAAAGGTGATAACAACAAGTCGGATCCACTAGAATCGATTAAAAATTGAAAATCCACATAAAAAGGGAAAATTGGCTGAGACAACAGATTCAGTCGACTTGATCAGGGTGGTCAGTCGACTGACACAATTTCTGGAAACTTTCTGTTTTCAGGTTCAGTCGACTGAACCAGAGTGGTCAGTCGACTGACAAAATTTCTGGAAACTTTTTGTTTCCAGGTTCAGTCGACTAAACCACAGTGGTCAGTCGACTGAAACATGCCTGGAAACTTTCGGTTTTCAGGCTCAGTCGACTGACCCAGGGTGGTCAGTCGACTGAACTAGAATTTCCAGTATTCTCGGTGTAGCCTCAATGAAGGGCGAAAACCAAGCGGAGGCGATCGAACGAGCAACGACGACAAGGGATTTATGCCACGCGACAACCCAGCCTTATGGGCTCTTCGGCACATCCCAAAAACATGTCCAAACATCCATAGTAGGATTTTCATAAATTGGACAACAAGAATCAAAAATTGGAAAATTCACTAAATCCATTCAGATCAAAAGCAAGTGAACATGAATAGATGTTAGGAATTCATATCTAACAACAAAGAAAGTTATCGACATAGATGTGAGTTCAAAAACTCACCTTTTACTCAAAAACAAGAAGGAGAAGCTTGAAAACAAAAATGAAAGATCAACTACTCTTCAATTTCAACTCTAAAAGCTGCAATCTAAGATCATAAGCAAATATTTCCTAAGTTAGGTTATAGAAAATTTCTGAAATTGGAAAGAGATTGAGATGGAGAAGAAGAAGAGGATGCTTACCTTTGCTTCTCTTTGATTTTGGAGCTAGAACTTGAATTTGCAAAAGAATCTAGGGCTTAGGATGTTAGTTTCCAATCTCTTCCCCCATTTTTACTAAAGTTTGAAGTGTTAGGAAAATAATAGAATGAATGAAGAGGAGAGGGGGGTGGAGTTAGGATATAAGATGAGTTGGGTTAGTGGGCTGAAACCCAAAATCAAACCCAAAGTCCTAAGTGAAAATATCAAAATTCTACTCAACTCCAAATATATCAATGTTTATACTCAAAAAGGTCGCAAACGCAATTTTGAACTCAATGGAAGTGGTCCCGAGTCCCATTTAGGCTGTTTGCAAAAAGTAGCATTTCGGACTTAAATCCGACTAACGATGCTATATTTAAATTAAATATTTAAATATACAATCGTAAAATATGCGGGTTGTTACAGACTCCCCTCCTTAAATAAATTGCGTCCTCACAATACTTAAGAATAAAATAAAGAGTAACAACCATAAAAGCATATCAACACAAAAGAAAATTTGAAATAAGAAGTTCACCTCTAAGGAGCATGAGAGAATAAGTCCGGATGTGATCGCTCGATGAAATCTCGAGATTCCCAAGAGAAATCCTTAGGATTTAAGGACCATTGAACTTTCATAAGAGGGACATCTTTATTTCGAAGGCGTTTAACCTCCGTAGCAATGATACGAATATGATGTTGCTCATAAGTCAAATTAGGCGATACTTCAATTTCTTCCACAACACCGAGCTCAAGAATAGATTCAGAATCTCAAAGGCATTTCTGTAGTTGAGAGACGTGAAATATGTCATTAATAGCAGAAAACTGAGCCGGTAATAAAAGGCAATAAGCCATGGAACCAATGTGTCGAGGCGCTAACTTTCCCGATCGACTGAAACGCACAACACCCTTCATAGGTGAAACACGAATAAACACCAAATCTCCCATAGAAAATTCTAATTTCCTTCTTCGGTTATCGGCATAGGATATTTGTCTACTTTGGGCTTCTTTCATCCTATAACGAATAAGATCAATCTTTTCTGTGGAATCACGAATAAAATCTGGACCTAAAACCAGCTTCTCACCGGCCTCAAGCCAACAAGAAGGAGATCGGCATGGTCTTCCACAGAGTGCCTCGAAAGGTGTCATACCAATACTAGATTGGAAGCTATTATTATAGGAACAAGAGAAATATGATCTTTCCAGCTTCCACCAAAATCAAGAGCACATGCACGAAGGAGATCTTCAAGAGTTTGATTCACACGCTCGGTTTGTCCATCGGACCGAGGATGATAAGGGGTGCTAAAATTAAGCTTCGTTCCCAAAGCTTTTTGTAGACTCTTCCAAAATCCACTGGTAAACAATGGATCACGATTGCTAACAATAAAAGTAGGAACTCCATGCAATCTAACAATTTCTCTAACAAAGAGTTTGGCCAAAAGAGGTACTGTCCGATTAGACCGTATGGGAATAAAATGGGCGGATTTTGTAAGTCTGTCATCAGTCAACCATAAACTACCATGGCCCGAACGAGAACGGGGAAGTCCGTTAATAAAGTCCATGGAGACTTGATCCTACTTCCAAATTGGAATGTCCAAAGGTTGCAATAACCCACTGGGCCTTTGATGCTCGACCTTAACAAGTTTGCAAGTCATGCAGTGCTTAATAAAGTTAGCAATATCAGATTTCATTCCATCCCAATAATAAAGTCGCTTCATATCCACGTACATTTTACTACTACCGGGATGAATGGTAAATTTAGAACGATGAGAATCTTCTAAAATGTCTTTACGAAGATCACTAATATTTGGCATGATAAGTCTACCAAATTTTCAAATACCTCCACGAGCATCAATATCATAGTCTTTTAAACCTTCAATATCAATTTTATCCCTACAACTTTGGCTATGAAGGGCCAATTCAGGATCAAGCTTTTGAGCTTCACGAATGCGGTCTAAAAGAGAAGGATGATAAGATGCTACCGCTTATTGCTTACGACCGCTTATTGCTTACGACTAAGGGCATTGGCAACACGATTTCCCTTCCCGGGAGTATAAAGAATATTAGGATCATAAGATGCTAGGAACTCGAGCCAACGTTGTTGACGCAAGTTAAGTTCCTTTTGAGAAAATAAATACTTCAAAGATTTATGATCGGTATAGAGAATAAATTTCTCTCCCAAAAGATAATGACGCCAAATTCTAAGGGCGAAAAAATAGCCGCAAGCTCTAAATCATGAGTGGCATATCTAGTCTCTGCAGGATTTAATTGCCTAGAAGCATAAGCAATAACACGTTTTCTTTGCATGAGAACGCCCCCCAAACCAACACGACTAGCATCGGTATAAACAATAAAGTCTTGGTTTCCTTCGGGAATCACAAGAATAGGAGCATCAGAAAGGAGTTCTTTTAATCTTTGAAAAGAAGCTTCACATTTGTCTGACCAAATGTACTTAGCTCCCTTCTTTGTCAAACTAGTAAGAGGCACGGAAATTTTAGAAAAGTCTTTTATGAAACGATGGTAATAGCCCGCCAATCCAAGAAAACTATGGATTTCTGTCACACTTTCCGGTCTCTTCCAATTTTGAACGGCTTCAATCTTTGAAGGATCTACGAAAATTCTGGATTTAGAAATGATGTGTCCAAGAAATTTCACATGAGATTGCCAAAAGTGGCACTTAGGAAATTTTCTTTCAATTGATTGTTCCTAAGAGTTTCCAACACAATCCGAAGATGCTTTTCATGCTCTTCCTCACTTTGGAATAAACAAGAATATCATCTATAGAGACGAGAACAAATCGATCGAGGAAGTCTTGAAAAACTCGATTCATAAGGTCAACGAAATAAGCTGGAGCATTTGTTAAACCAAATGGAATAACAAGCCATCCATAAGATCCATAACGAGTATGGAACGATGTCAAAGGAATGCTATCCTCTGCAATACGAAGCTGATGAAAACCGGATGATAAGTCTAACTGTGAAATGACTCTAGCACCGCAAAGTTGGTCAAATAAATCATCATTCCGAGGTAAAGGATATTTATTCTTAATAGTAAGGTCATTAAGCTTGCGGTAGTCAACACAAAGCCTAAGTGTACCATCGGATTTCTTCACAAAAATAGCCGAAGCTCCCCAAGGAGAGGAACTAGAATGGATAAATTGCTTCCCTTCCAACTCAGATAATTGTTTACACATCTCCGCATTTTCTTTATTAGACATACGATCAGGAGGATGAGTTATAGGTAGAGCTCCAAGGATTAGATTTTCTGAACTCAATTGCTCGCTTGGGGGGTAATCCTAAGACGGGATCAAATGTGTCGGGAATTTCACGAACTACGTGAATGAGGGATATGACATCTTCCTCATCATCATTATCGTCATCATGAAGGTTTAGAGAATATAAGGATCGCTGCCAATTTGGAATCCAAATCTTTGAGAACAATAGAAATCTGCTTAACAGATTAAGAATGTCGAAGATGAATATTCCTCTCAGGACATTAGATGTGGGCTTCATAACGGTTAAGCCAATCCATTCCCAAAATCATTACAAAGCCTAAGTAACGCATAACATGCAAATTGGCACGGAAGGAAAAATCACATAAAATAATCTCGATATCTTTACAAAGCAAACTAAGTGTTGCGGATCCACCAACCGGATTCGCAATTCTCAAAGAAGTCATCAAAGCCATAACACTTAAAGAAAAAGTATCAACAAGTTCTTTTGATATAAAAGAATGGGATGCACCCGTATCAAAAAGAACTCGAATAGGATGATCATGAAACACGGTAATGCTATCAAGGATAGAATGAGTAATACCTTGACCACGAGAAGTGTTATTAGGAGCTCACACAACATTTAGCTTTCCCTCGTTCTTACTTTGAAGTTTGGAACATGTAGATAAAATATGACCCAAACTTTTGCAATAAGGACAAAAGAGAGGTTTCGAAATCTATTAGCAAAATTTCCTTAGAACCACAGTTGCAGCATTGCCCATGACTAGAGGTAGAAGTCCTTGCTACCGGAGTTGCTTGCTTCCCTTTCTTGTTGGGATAAGGACCTTTGAACTTAATAGGCCTCTTCTTGTTGTTGTTGGAATTCGGTTTGGCACCCACAACTTCAACATCACTTTCTTTATCGGCCTCTTCATGTCGAAGAGCGATATCAACAAGCTGATCGAAAGAAACTTCTAGTTTTAGAAGTAATAGCATTTTTTGATTCTTACTCAAGCCATAGAAAAACCTATGATTTTTATACAATGAGGTACTAATGTACTCGACCCCATATTCAGAGAGGGATTTAAAAGATGCGACGTAATCCGTCATAGAAGATTTACCTTGAACAAGGTCAATAAAGCGCCGAGCTAAAGTTACTTTTCAGCTTTCGGCACAAACTTCAATTCAAATATTTCCCGGAATTGCTCCCAAGTAAGATTCGCTTCAATAATTTCAGAAATCAAAAGCTCATACCAATCTAATGCTCTTTCTTAGAGCATACTAGAAGCCACTTGGACACGATGCAAATCAATAAAATTCATGCGAGAAAAGATGTGATATCATGTTCTAAGCCAAGCTTGGACTTCCATAATGCACTCTAAACCCTTGCACGGCTTTCCACCCAAATTGGTACAATCACCGCACAAGCGTGCAAACCCAAATTTAGGGTGAATAGGCTCTGGAATAGGTCCAACAGTTTGAGCATTCTTTACAAGATCTAGAAGCTGTTGGGCAGACACAAATACTCCATCCCAAGGGGTAGCACTAGGTTGACCGGCGCTGGGATGGCCTGGTCAAACCATTTCTCTTCTTTAAGAAAGAAAAGAAGAAGAAGAAAAAGTTATTCTTAGAATGAATGTCAAACAATCACGATTGATAAAACAAAGCATCATAAAAGAAAATAGGATAGAACGTGTCCTAAGACTCGGATAAATCCTAAAGCACGACTCCTAAGAAGGACTTAGGACAATGATCTTTGCTACATTATTCTTCATTGTTCCGAAGTTTGGCTTTGAAACCATGCTGTGACGCCTCACCTCTACACTCATGCTAGCCAAGAACACTACGAAGTAATGCTGCCAACTAGCGCGAAGAATAAGGCTGTTGAGGAGTGACCATCCATGTAATTGCTTTGCATGAGTACTGATATGTCAGATAGTATAACATGCATTTCATTCCAAGAGGAAATCCGACATATCAATTACAAACTCAAAGCTACTACACAGTGGCTATATGATCTTCGGAAACAAATATAGAAATAAGCATAACACAAATTAGTCACAGATATCCATATCACAAAGGCGGAAACAGATATGAATATAACACATAAAAGTGTACATCAAAGTAGTGGTCATACAAGAACCACTATATCAAAAAAGAATAGGTACAAGTGCTAGACAACAGAAAATGTATACATCAAGGAGTCCCTATCTCGAATGTATAAATGACAAAAATTACTAATCTAATGTAGTTAGACAAAAGTCAGATGATGGTCCCAGATAAGGAGTCAAGCAGAAGCACCTGTAACGTCTCGGTCTGACCCGAGTATTATTTAATAAGAAAATAACAAATGGACCAGTCTAGCTATAAATATCAGATAAAATGAGATAGGATAAGAGATATAACAAAAATGTATGATAACAATAAAGCCATACTATGAAAAGTATATATTTAATAACAACAAAAGTCTTACAATATCTCAAGAATCTCAAAAATAAAAAAGAATGCCATATTCTTTATTTTATTCACCGAACCAGAAACATTGACGCGTATATCAATGCCAATCGCAAAATTGGTGAAACAAAAATTCCAGAAATCACTAATTAGAAATCCAAAAATCACAAAGGGGGAGGCCTATCACAAACAGGAGCATGAAAACTCACCAACACTTGCATCACAACCGGGTCAATAACCCATGGCGCTAACCATAAAGTCGGTGCAATGACGTAGTACAATATCAGTATACCTGAGGAACTTGAAACTCAAATAATTCAGAACAATGACGTAGTACAACGGTACTCCCGATGAACCTGATAAGCCGGTACAACGATGTAGTACAACGTATGTTCGTTGAACCAAACTCTATAAAAGAACAATGAGTCGCTGGCCCACAAAAATGAGTCGAAACTCCAAAGAACCCATAGGTCGTTATCCTATAAAAGAAATGAGACGAAACTCAATAAAACGAGGTATAGTCCCCCACGTGGACAAAAAAGACATAGCATATCGCTAGTCTAAATCGCAAAATGATCATCGTCGATCATCAAGAAGTGTCAATTACACTAAGCTAGTAAATAAATGAGTTTAGCTTCATGTCCCATAACCACTGGCTTAACTTAAATATTTACGAACAAATTGTAGATTTCCACTCGAAAATTGTCACAAGATTTTCAATCGAACAAGTCCAAAAATTAACCGACGAAGTAAACAAGCATTTCATACCACTTGTTTTGCTAAGTCGTTTAATTAGATTTTCTAATATGAACGAGGTAAAAGTTTGTATATACTAATAGGTTGGAAACAGTTTTAATAAACGAGATTTGTATTAAAATAGTGTTGAAATCATTTTGATGAAAGAGTTTTGATATTTACTATTAGTATAGGAACCTTTTCTTTTTAAAGTGACAAACCATAGAAATGATTGTAGAAGTAATCAATCACCAGAAATTCACATTCGAAGACGTGAATTAAATCCAAAGAAATCGATACAAAATCCATCAAAATGGATATTCTCGAAATCCCCAAAAAGAAGTTATCAAAGTCAATAAAGGTGATAACAACAAGTCGGATCCACTAGAATCGATTAAAAATTGGAAATCCACACAAAAAGGCAAAATTGGCTGAGACAGCAGATTCAGTCGATTGGACCAGGATGGTCTGTCGACTGACACAATTCCTGGAAACTTTCTATTTCCAGGTTCAGTTGACTAAACCAGAGTGGTCAGTCGACTGATCAATTCTTGGAAACTTTCTGTTTCCAGGTTCAGTCGACTGAACCAGAGTGGTCAGTCGACTGAAACATGCCTGGAAATTTTCGGTTTCCAGGCTTAGTCGACTGACCCAGTGTGGTCAGTCGACTGAACTAGAATTTCTCGTATTCTCAGCCTAGCCCCAATGAAGGGCGAAAACCAAACGGAGGCGATCGAACGAGTAATGACGACTAGGGATTTATGCCACGCGACAACCTAGCCTTATGGGCTCTTCGACACACCCTAGAAACATGTCCAAACATCCATAGTAGGATTTTCATAAATTGGACAGCAAGAATCAAAAATTGGAAAATTCACCAAATCCATTCAAATCAAAAGCAAATGAACATGAATAGATGTTAGGAATTCATACCTAACAACAAAGAAAGTTATAGACATAGATGTGAGTTCAAAAACTCACCTTTTACTCAAAAACAATGAAGGAGAAGCTTGAAAACAAAAAGGAAAGATCAACTACTCTTCAATTTCAACTCTAAAAACTCCAATCTATGATCATAAGCAAATATTTTCTAAGTTAGGTTATAGGAAATTTCTGAAACTGGAAAGAGATTGAAGAAGAGGATGCTTACCTAACTTTCTCTTTGATTTTGGAGCTCAAACTTGAATTTGCAAAAGAATCTAGGGCTTAGGATTTTAGTTTCCAATCTCTTCCCCCATTTTTTGCTAAAGCTTAAAGTGTTAGGAAAATAATAGAATGAATGAAGAGGAGAGGGGTGGAGTTAGGATATAAGATGAGTTGGGTTAGTGGGCTGAAACCCAAACCCAAACCCAAAGCCCTAAGTGAAAACATTAAAATTCTACTCAACTCCAAACATATCAATGTTTACACTCAAAAAGGTCGCAAACGCCATTTTGAACTCAATGGAAGTAGTCCCGAGTCCCAATTCGGCTGTTTGCAAAAAGTAGCATTTCAGACTTAATTCTTAACAGTTTTTAAGAGTTAAAGTAAATCAAGTTTTATACAATTTGTTAACTAATTCTTTAAAATAATAAATATTTTATTTATGTTTTGGGGTAGTTAAAGATTATAAAATAAATTATTTTAAATTAATTTAGTCTAAGGTATTTATTATATGTCCTTTATTTTAAATTAAATCTTAATTTTATTAAAGTAAAATTTAATAGTGTAATTAAGTAGTTGATTTAAGAAGATGAAATGTTTTTAACTATTAATTAATTTAAAAATCCTGGTTATTTTATATGTTAATAATAAATTAATTCCAAAGGTTTATTAAATAAAATTAAATAATGTAATAAATAAATAATTAGGATAAATGGTTTATATTTTAATTAATTAAGGTCTTAAGTAATTATAAATGATAATTAATTAATTCCAATAATTAATTAAAATAATAATAAATGGTTTGTGATTAATTAATGATAATCAAGCAGAATTATAACTACTTAATTCATAAATAATTAATTTATTATGTGTTAATTAAATTAATTATAAATTGTGTGATTAATTAATCTTTCTCATGGATGATTAATTAGCATGCTAATCTGTAATATTCTGTGATATGAATTGCTTTTGATTGAACTGTGATATATGTGAGTTATTTATCTATGATGTATTACTGTGTGAATGTGAACTTCTGAATTGAATTAAACTATTTTACTTAAACAACTTGGCCTTAAAAGACGGCATTTAGATTTTGATGAGATCGGGATCAGATATCAATTTGTTATCCGAAATCCACATCGATCAAAATTAAACGATAGGTTGTGAAATCTCAAGTGAAGATCGAGAATGAAGATTCAGAATGCAAGGGCTATTTTTCATTAACTGTGAGGGTGAATCCAAATGAGTATAATAGATATAGTGCCTTCGGTTTCGTTCGAACCCGGAATGGACTTGTATGGATGAATGCTATCAAACCATCGTCAATGGAGGACGATGAGCATTCCAAGATATGTGTGCTATAAAGGTCATAGCCTCAAGCCTCATCAACCAGGAATGGCTAAAACAGGGGAGGTGCAGCAAGGCTAAGCAAGTAGCACCCAAGTAGTATAAGATTTTCCCTTGTCTAGAGGTCCCTTTTTTCGGCTGTGCAGGCGGTACCCCAGAAGCCCTGCCATCGGTTTTGATTGTGCCCAATTATATTGGAACGTGAGATGTAAGCATTCAAGCTATTTCCTATTTTATATTGAAAACCCTAGACCATATTATAATATAACTGAATTTCCTATCAAATGTTTTGGTTATCGTAAGGGAAAAACTTCTCCGTGTTTATTTGCGGAGAGTCTTATGAGATACCTTTTATTTCAAATGATTTTCAAGTTAAATAACTTAACCGTTTACTCATACCAGACTCATGTATGACCTGGAGTTTATTTCTGTTTTTCTTAAACTCTTGGGTACTCGAATTTTTATGAGTAGCCAAGTGATCAGGTTGGCTTAACGTATTTTGGGAAAGGCTTAGAGCAGGTGACTTGGCGTATCTATATGTATCTATTCCGCTGTATTAGTATCATCCGCTTTTTGCATTTTTGAGATGTAATGAATAGACAAGTCTTCACGACTGTCTAATGTGAAGTTGTGTAACTATATGACTTTGATGTATGATGAATACTATGTAATATCTATGTGAAGTAATATATTTTTTCCTTTCGCTATGAAATTCTGATATTGTTTAGTTCTTTCTTTCTATCTATTTCTGTTCTGCCTATTTTTTCTAATTTATGATACGTCTTTCTATGGAATGAAAGGCGGGTTGTCACGGTTGGTATCAGATCGCTAGGTTGAGATAATACCTAGGCTTTTGGGTTAATACCTGTCATGAGGGAGCATGTTTGTAATTTTTATATATCTATATACCTATATGATTATTGGGTTACCTGTCCTGGTTGCCAACATGAGTTCGAGAGGAAGAAGAGGCAGAGGTGTGAGCAACACGACGATGACGAATGGAAGTGGTCCGAGTGCTGAAGGAGGAAGGGTAACTAGTGAGGCTGTAAACCCAATACCACATCGAGTGAGCTTTGCAGCATTATGCAAGGACTTTACCAATCTTGGAGGAAAGTCTTTTAAGGGAACGGAGTCCATCATTGAAGTTCAAGCTTAGTTGCGCTCGTGTGAGTGGATTTTTAAGAGTTTGGATTTGTCAGATGAATAGAAGCATGTAATGGCATCATGGAAACTTTAGGAAGCAATAGCTGCATGGTGGGACGCAATCACCATGAATATTTCCGAGGCTGATGTCTCTTGGATCAAGTTTAAGGAAGTGTTTGAGGAATAATTTATGCCTACAGTAGGAAAGACTCGTATGTATAGGAATTTTCTGGATCTTAAGCAAGGGAGTTTGTCGGTTTCAGAGTATGAAACCAAATTCAACGAATTGTCCCACTATGGACCTGGTCTTATTGATACACCCCTCAAGAAGAACGAGATATTTGTGCTTGGAATGAGGTTTGAGTTTCATGAGAAGATGACTGCTCATCTCAAAGGATCATTCATGGAATTGATAGATATGGCATTGAGATATGAAGAGCTTATGGAAAAGAAACCTTGGCAACTATGGCAGCACCGAGTGGAAATTCTACTAGCCCGAACAAAAGGTAATTCAACCCGAACTGGAAGAGGCAAGGTAAAGGGAAACCAGGAGGCAACAACGCAGCTCCAAAGTGCTATGTGTGCTAGCAGGAAGGTCATTTGGCTAAGCAGTGTCTTAGAGGTGGAGCTCAGAAGCAGCATCGGAGTGGACCCTTTTCCACGATGGTTCAAATGTCTTTGTGTTTCAACTGTCAACAGCCAGGGCATATGGTGAAAGATTGCCCACTTCTCCAGAAAGCTCAACCGACCAAAGTGTTTGATATTCAAGGTGGACTGTCAACTTCTTCTGATGGGAAAGGCAAAGGCGTTCTCGAAGGTACTTTGCTTTTAGATGGCATTTATGTTAGAGTTTTGTTTGATTCTGGTGCTTGCCTTAGTTTTATTTTTTTGGAAATGGTAGAGAAATTTCATCTTACCCTTAGTATTGTGGACCGTGCTATTTTTGTATCTAATCCCATAGGGGGAGTGACTATGTTAGATATGATCTGTAAAGGTCTAAGAATTTCTTATCTGTCCCATAGTTTCTCCTACGACCCATTTGCATTGGATTTTAAAGGATTTGACCTTATTTTGGGAATGGATTTGTTAGACAAGCATAAGGCTGTTCTGATTTGTGAAGAGAGAACTGTGTCATTGGAAACTGAGCTGGGAAGGATTGCAAAAGTGACTTGCGATAGTTCAGGAGTTCACCTGAGTAGTCTTTTGCATGGACTCGAGGCGTCTCGAGAAGAAATAGGATCCATCAAAGTTGTCAAAGATTTTCTGGACGTCTTTGAAGAAGTCAAAGGTTTGCCCCTGCATCGGGAGATTGAGTTTCTATCGACTTAGGTCCAGAGGCGATACCGATGGTTCAACCAAGTTGAAGGATGGCGCCTAAGGAGAGAGAAGAGTTGGTGAAGCAGACTCAGGATTTCTTAGAGAGAGGATTGATCAGGCCTAATTGTTCTAGCTGGGGTTCTGCTGTAGTATTTGTAACCAGATCAGATGGGTCTTTAAAATTTTGTGTAGATTATCAGGAATTGAATAAGGTGACTATTAGTAATAAGTACCCCTTGCCTCGTATAGACGATCTTTTTGTTGAACTTCATGGAGCTTCTGTTTTCTTCCAATTGGATCTAGCTTTGGGTTTTCACCAGCTAAGGGTAGCTGAAGATAGTATACCCTTGACTGCGTTCAGAGGACCCTACTATTTTTATGAGTGGCTGGTTATGCCTTTTGGGCTAACCAACGCTCCAGCTTATTTTGTGGATCTGATGAATCGTGTTTTCCTGAATGTGCTGAACAAGTTTGTGCTCGTGTTCATCGATGACATTCTCATCTATTCCTAATCTGAGGAGGAGCATAGGTATCACTTGGAAATAGTATTGGAAACATTGAGGAGGCATGTCCTAAAAACTATGTTTTCAAGTGCCATTTTTGAAAGTCGAAAGTAAGATTTTTGGGGCACATCGTATCTGGATAAGGTATTTCTATGGATTTGGCCAAGGTAGCAGCTGTTCAAGAGTGGAAGCAACAGCAGACTCCTAAAGAAGTTCATAGTTTTCTTGGTTTGGCTGGTTACTACAAGAAATTCATCCAGGATTACTCTCAGATTTCTTTTCACTTGACCAAACTGACTAGGAAGGGAGCAAAGTTTAAATGGACTCCTAAGTGTGAAGAAGCATTTCTGGATCTGAAGGCAAGGTTGACCAGCGCACCTGTTCTGGCTATTTCATATGGAAGGAGTAAGTTCGAAGTCTACTGTTCGAATCTCTATTTTGATTATGACAAGCTATATAAAATATTCCTTGTATACTAATCATTTTTGCAGGAGATTTGTTGTAGATTCTTCAGATGTTTAAAGCTGAGTATGGTGTGTTTAGAGTTTGTATTTTACTTATAATTTTGTTAAAATCTTTCCCGAATCGACATATATATATAAATATATGCACACACATGCACAAATGTCTAAATTCAGACGTCTGAATACATTCATTCAAATGTCTGAATGCTGAAACTAGAATATTGTTTCACAATATTCAAACGTCTGAATGAAATATTCAGACGTCTAAAAAAGGTCAAAATTTGTCTAAAAGCTTACTGTTTGCGTTTTAATCTAATTCAAAAGTCTGAATTATTTTGATTCAAACGTTTGAATATCTCTAACTGCTATTTTCTTGAATAGTCGCTTCTCTTCATCGAAGAGAAACGTTCTCAAATTCAATGGTTGCACCTGTTATTTTCAATATAACTTTTCATATATAGTTGGAACTCTTTATACACTATAAATAGATTATAGAATTCAACAAACAATTCACTGAATTTACTTTTAATATTCTTGAATTCTCATCTATTCTTCAGTTTTCAAATTGCACTCAAATTGCTTATGTACTTTGATCATTGATCACTTTATCTTCCACAATTCTCAAAGCACATCAGACTATATATCATAAAGGAGAAGATTATAGGAAGATTGTACTTAATTGACTTATTAGTGTTATTTAAAAACACACTACAGTCAGATACATTTGTTATTTGTAAAGAAGTCCTATTCGGTTGCTTAGGCGGTAGAAGTCCTATTCGGTTGCTTGGGTGGTTGAAGTCCTGTTTGATTGCTCAGGTGGTGTAAAACTATTCCTCCGGGTTAAGTGAGGATTGCTAAGTTAAATCCAAAAGAAGTCTGGGACTGGACGTAGAATGGGAGTTCGAACAAGTATAAAAATCTCTGGTGTCATTTACTTTACTGCTTTTGCTATTCACTCACTTATTCCGCACAAGTAGTTTATCCATATTACTCGATCCAATAGCATAGTGACTTTCAATTGGTATCAGATCATAGTTATCTGATTTTTTTCATAATATGGAAAATAACACCAACACTGTTGTTAATACTACCTTCTTAGAAGGACAATCTACTACACGGCCACCACTATTTAACGGAATTAACTATCACTATTGGGCCACTAGAATGAGAATCTATATACAAGAAAGTTGTTATGAAACTTAGATCATTATGCAGTCTGAATATATTATTCATACTACTGAATATTCAGCATGGTGTAACACACAAAAACTAGATGCCACTGCAAATGCTAAAGCTATGAATATGTTGTACTGTGCATTATACAAAAATGAGTTTAATATAATAAGCATGTATAAAACTGCTCATGAAATTTTGTGTACTCTTAAAGTTACACATGAAGGTGCTAACAAAGTCAAACAAAGTAAAATTTCTATGCTAAAAAATCAGTTCTAGAATTTTAAGATGAGACTGTAAATGAAATGTACTCTAGATTTCAAGACATATATCATTCATTATTAGCTCTAGGAGAAACTTACACAGATTTTGATATGGTTTCAAATATCCTCAACTCACTAACGGATGAATGGGAAAGAAAAGTCTTAGCAATCGAAAAATCTAATGACATTTCAACCATAAAACCAGAAGAGTTGATTGGAAATCTAATGTCTTATGAAGTTAATCTCCAGGAAAAACGAGTACATGCTCAAGATAAGAAAAATATAGCATTCCGGGCAGAAAAAGATGAAAAAGAGTCAGATGAAGAAGATATGGCGTTCATTGCAAAAAATTTCAAAAAGATTTTGAAATTAAGAAAGGGAAACAATTTAGATTTAATAAGAACAACTCCAGCAATAATAGAACATCAACTAACAATCTTCATCTACTCTAAAATGCTATGAATGTCACAAAAAGGGTCACATCAAGAAAGACTATCCTGAGAAAAGGAAAGACAAATATAAGTACAAGAAAGACAAATTCAAGAAGAAAGCTTTTTCAGTCACATGGGATGACTCAGATTCTTCATCTTTTGAAAGCGAAAGCGACAGTGATTATGAACAAGCAAATGTATGCTTCATGGCAAAAGACAATGAGGTTAGTGATCTAACTTTTGATGATATGATAGAAATAAACTCAAAACTTTTAGATACATTAAAAAGTCTTAAATGAAAATATAAAGAAGCTTTGGAAAATCAGAAAAGAGCAGAATTCGAAAGAGATATGCTTAAAGACGAGAAGAAAATATTAGAAGAACTTGAGAAAATTCAAGATTCACTCTTTAATAATTCTCAACTCACTCTTTTAAGTCAAGAAATAGAAGCTCAAAAAGAAAAGAACGATATTCTAGCTTCTGAGAATCATGAGCTAAAAACAAAAATCAAAATTGTTGAGTTAGATAACACTAGTCTCAAAACAAAGCTAGATGACATTACTAAATATATTTCCAATTTTAATAAAAGAAGAGAATTTTTTTCCAAAATTATTGAAAATTCTCAATCTGCTTCAAACAAAAAGGGATTGGGTTATGTTAAGAAATCAAAAGCTCCACCTAAATGAAAACAAAAGGAGAAATGGTTATAAACTTCGGACTACAAAAGAAAGTTTAAAAGGAAAATCTAATCTGAAAACCATAAAAATATGGGTTCCTAAAACAAACAATAGTTTGATTAGGAAGAAATATATAAATTCATTTTTTGAATCTGTGCAAAAAAATAAGAATTATATTTTCAATGGGGACGTTGAACCCTCTTGGGTTTGATTTCCTAAGACCTAACTCTTAGAACCCTATTAAAATGTGGGTACCAATGTTATTCTTTATTTTCTTATAGCTCCCACTTAAAAAGAGAGGAAAATGGATTCTCGACGGCAGTTGCTCAAAATATATGACGGGTAACAAAGATATGCTATCAAACATTACTTACTTAGATGGAGGCTCTGTCACTTTTGGTGACAATTATAAAGGATATATAGTCGGAAAAGGCAATGTCTGCAATGTCGGTACATCTAATTTACCTCTTATTTCCAATGTTTTGTTAGTTAAAAATTTAAAACACAATTTACTTAGTATCAGCCACTTGTGTGGTAAAGGATTCAAAATCACTTTTTCTGAAAATAAGTGTAGCATTTTTTATCAGTATAATAATATGACTTTTGAAGGTTTTAGAGATAAAAATATTTATGTTTTAAATATGAATATAAGTTATAATTCATGTATGTGTTTAATAGCCAAAGAAAATGATACATGGTTATGGCACAAAAGACTTTGTCATATTAATTTAAAAACTCTAAATAAACTATTTAAAAATAATTTGGTAAAAGGTTTACCAAAAATAAACTTTAAAGTAACCAATATTTTTGATGCTTGCCAATTAGGAAAACTATCAAAATCATCTTTTAAATCAAAGAAAAATATTTCTATTATACAACCATTAGAACTATTACATTTAGATCTTTTCGGTCCAACTCAAATTCAATTTATAAATTGTGATAACCCGTCTTCCACTAACTAGAAAGACGTATCATGAATTAAGAAAGAAGGAGATAGAAAGAGAAAGAAAGAGAAGAAAGAAGAAACAACAACAGAATCTCAACAGCAGAACGAATAAATTATATTAATAACAAAGGTATTACATAGATATACAACAACTATCAGAGTTACACAGATTATACAACACATACTAGACAGTTATAAACACCTGTCTAGTTATTACAACACAGTACAAAACAACTCAAACAAACGACTCAGAGATACCAACACAGCGGATTACTAGATAACTATAACGCAAAAGCCTCTGCTCCATTGCTCCTCTGCAATTCGTCAAAGCTAACATGAATCCCTTAGCTACTCGTAAAAATTTGAGTACCCAAGAGTTTAAGAAAAACAGAAATAAACTCCAGGTCAGACATGGGTCTGGTGTGTGTAACAGGTTAAAGTTGCTTAACTTTTGAAAAAAAACTTTAAAAAGAAAGGTATCACGTAAGACTTCCCACACATAAACATGGAAAAGTTTTTACCTTATGCTAACCAAAACATTTGATAGAAAATCCGGTGATATTATAATAGTGCCTAGGGTTTTCAAGTAAAATACAGAAATATCTGGTATGCTTACATCTCACATTCCAACGTAGTTGGGCACAACTAATACGTACGACACTTATTGGATTTTGGATTCCATACAATGGCAAGGCTACTGGGGTACCGCCCGTCACAGTACGCGGCCTAGATCACCGTACCGAGGAGTACGCCCGCTCCCCTGCAACACAAGGCCGGAACCATCCCTTATTGGACAGTCCCGAACAAGACAACCCCGACAGTTGTCGCGAATCAACCGCCCCACACAGCCGAATAAAAGGGACTTCTAGACAGGGGAAAATCTCGTCCGACTTGGGCATGACCTACTTAGCCTTGCTGCACCTCCCTTGTTTTAGCCATTCCCGGTTGATGAGGCTTGAGGGTACGATTACCTTTAGAGAACACATCTCTTAGAATGTTCATCGTCCACCTGACGATGTTCTGAAAGCATTCAATCCATACAAGTTCGTTCCGGGTTCGAACGAAACCGAATGCATTATCTCGTTACACTCATTTTGGAATCACCCTCAAAGTTAATGACGATAACCCTTGCACTCTGAATCTTCATCTTCACTTGAGATTGACGACCTATCGTTAATTTGGATCGATGTGGTTTTCGGATATCCAAATCTGGAAACCCGATCCCGGTCTCATTAAATCCAAAACGCCATCTTTTAGGTCCAAGTTGTTTTAAGTTTTGAAACAATTCAATTTAATTATCTATATACACATAGATTGATAATTCACATCATCACAATAGATAATCATCACCACAGATAATCCATATTATCATTATCAGAAGATAATCCAAATCATCATCACAATGCAACCAATGCATCCATATCACACATCATTACTAATCTCATATCTGAGATTCAAACCATTCAAGGAAATCTATACCATCCATATATAAACAAGGATTTAATAATCACATCATATTTAATTAATTTAAAATGAATTAAATTAATTACATCATCTCTAATTAATTTAAAGTAAATTAAATTAATTACCTCAATCTATAAATCTTGCTTATATAACCATTGATTACAAACCAATCACTAATTAATTAACCATTAATTAATTTCCTTGATAAATCATTCTTTAATTACATTCAAGTAATTAATTTCACAAATTAATTATTCCTAATCAAATACAGTAATTAACCTCTAATTACTTCATTAATTAATTAATTATAATTAATCACATTAATCCTTAATTAATTACATTAATTAATTACTTTAATTACTTATCATTAATTAATTAATTAATCTCAATGATTTAATCATTAATTATATCATTAATTATATTAATTAATGATTCCTAAACGGTCTTTCTTTATCCATGGGCGATGAGTTTTGATGTATTGGGTGTATCCGTATTTATAGTTGCTTTCGTTTCCAATACTTAAGTACAAGACAAGTAAATGCCCTTAGATCTATTTCTGTTTATACTGGCGACAAGCTCAATTATTCTCTCCCGGTCACTCCTATAGTCAATTTAATGTATTAGTTATTAAATACATGTGCATCTGTAATATTATCGAATCCTTTCATTCGTGAGGAGCTGGGTGAGAAGAAACTCTCATGTCCGGTTCTGTAGTAGAGGTGGGAAAAAACCATCAACTATAACCCCAAAAGAACCAGATTTCGTAAGCAACATAGAGGAAGAATGATAGGCTGCTAACATAACATAAGGTATTTCTTTGGGGCAGGAGTTCGGGGAATCATAGTATATATATCTAGCATGAAGTGGCAGGTAATTCTAGAAGGCCCCAGTGAAGGAATTAATATACTGGTCGCTCACGCTCACCTTCGTTCGTACGTCTACTCATTGGTGCCAAGCATGGGGGAATGCTAGACGTTTGGTAATTTCTTCCCATCGGAGTTATTTCACAAAGACTTGCCATGGTAAGGGAGAAGGGGGAACAAGCACACTTGAAGAGCGCAGTACAGTATTATTTTATTTCTTTTCCATTAGGAAAAGAAATAAAATGTAATTATAATGAATATTAAAACTGTTTTATTATATGTCTATCTCAAGATCAAATGAAATTTGTTTTGTTTATGTTTACTAAGTATTATTCTATATTTAAATTATGTACATAACAAACAACCAACTCCTATAAAATAAACTTGGATGTTTTTTAGACAACTTATTTTTTTTACCATCTCCAAACATAGATAGATCTATACATCTATATAAAAAATATGTATTGCGCTCTAGATTATTATTGACTCCGTACCACCGATTCGGTTGTACGACTTCCGTGAAAAGAAAGTGCTTTCCTGAACCTGCACTGATTAAGCAGAATAAAGACACCATTCACCTATGTTATATGCGATGCGCCAGTATCTTAGTTGGGAGGAAGTGTACTTAACGAGGGGCTGTCTTTCATTCCAAGCATAACTTGGATCCGTGCGCTTCATATTAGCCTGGAGTTCGCTCCCAGCAATATAGCCATCCCTACCCTATCAGGTCAATCGAGAAAAAATGCTACTCAATCAAAGGTCCAACTGATCACCGCGTCTGTATTGTAAATACGCGGTTACAAATAATCCTAGAATCCCGTCTGTTTTCTGGATTTGGAGAAGTGCCGATTTTCAAGAACGGAAATAGCGATTCTTGGTATTACCCATCCACCAGGGGAATTTATAAACAAATAAAGATCCTTAGTATCATCTTCTATACTGAGATATACCATGAGACCAACAAGTTGATTTGAGATCTCGCTATCAACTTCGAATGGAATTGGGATATAGATGGAATATAATGAAATAGAGCCACTTTGAGGTTCCCTATGAAATGAAATTGGAAAGAAAAAGAAATTGTTTGTGCCCTTCTTTTCTTCTTTCCATTTTCTGCTTGCCCAGTATATTAATTCGGGCGTAATGCTGTTCCCAGTAAAATATTGTGCCATTTCATTTTCATTTCGTATAGCATTTTCAAACCTATCATTTTTTAAATATCTCAATGGGCGGTTCCATCGTTTATAATCGAAAAGAAAAGTAAGGTGAAGCAGGGTCAGGAACAACGAATCTCTTTATGATAAACATATCCATTTTGCAAGTTCGTTATTACGGGTAGTTCCTACAAAGGATCAGACTAATGACGTATACAATACTTGAGAAATTTCTTTATCTGTCCAATTTCTAACGAATCAAGATATCCATTTGCTCCAATATAAATTGAAGCTATCCGCTCTTCCACAGTAAGAGGGTCTGATTGGGATTGTTTAAGCAACTCGCGTAATTGTTGACCTCTTGCCAATTGATTCTGAGTAGCTTTATCGAGATCAGAAGCGAATTGTGCATGCTTTTCTTTTTATTGAACTAAAGTAAAAAAAAACTCCCTTCTTTATTTGGTATAACTACTTGAGCCGGATGAGAGGAAACCTACTATTTACCTACTTGCTTCGCCCAGTATATTAATTAGTTCAGTATCATAGTATTTCATTGCTACAAATATGTATTATTGATAAAATAAGACATGTTTTTTGATACTTCTCTTCAACTCCGAAGTAGTTTAGTTCTGATTTGATAAGAATAGTTGAAGTGGATTCTCCGAAGAGAGGATGGATGGATTATGGGAGTGTGTGACTTGAACTATTGATTGGGCCATGCCGATATATGCGGGAAGGCTAGCTAGAGATTTCTTGTAAAAATACCAGCTCCTGTCAGTTCATAATGAGAATAGTGAAATTTAGATTCCATGACTTATTCCCCTTACTATTATGCATAGAAGGGAGAGTTAAGTAGGTTATTCATCATCACAAAGGACCCATCGCCTCGGGGATTATAGGTGGAATATTTTGTCTACGCAATACCAATCCATTAACAGTAAACGGATTAAAGAACTCTCATGTGGGATCCGATCTTGACAAGAAATTCGTTTTATAAACTTCCTGCAAAGAATAGCATTGGCTGGCTAAACCGTGAAAACTGTCGGTTCTTCGGCTGCCACTGCGCGCACTTTCGCTTCATCCATCTTCAGCCTCGAATGGCACTTTTGTGTAACATGCTATGGTCTCAACGCCCTTACGAGGTAGTGATGAGTTTCACGCGCTCTAAGCCCGACCCGCGCGCAGTTAGGAGGATCTCATTGATAAGTGCTACAAGATCTCGTGCATTAGAACCCATGGTTATGGACCCGAATCCGTTAGTATGGAACATTTCTTTTCCAAGTGAAATCCCCACCCGGCCAATTCTGTTCCACTTAATCCCCTTTTCATGGCCACATATCTTTACGGCTAAGGAATGGGAAATCTTTCCCCTGTTACATGAATTGTTTTGGGGTTTACATATACACATATATGTTGTTATAATTAAAATAGAAAAGTATTTTTTATTGAAAAAAAAATGAGATTAGTTATAAATCGTTCATAAATCAATTTTCTTTTTCCATTCAAGGAAATAAAATTTTATCTCCGATGGGCGTAAAGCGTCTGTAGGTGGCTTTTCAAGTCCGCCGTCAAATCCCAGGGCTCAACCCTGGACAGGCGGTGGAAACTACCAAGCTAGAGTACGGTAGGGGCAGAGGGAATTTCCGGTGGAGCAGTGGCAGAGCTTTTGGTTTTTTCATGTTGTCAAACAGTTGAACAATGAAAATAGATGGCGAGTGCCTGATTGAATTGATCAGGTCGTGTCAAATATGCTATTGAGGGGAAAAGGATTAAACTCTTTTTAGGAAATAAAGTTTTTTTTTTTTGATCGAAATATGAAAAACCCAATTAGATCCGCTCTTCATAGACAAACTTGGGATTTGCGATCCCAGGTAAGATCGGTTCAGGATCATGGGGTCTTTTTCTATCAGATGGGAAGGGCTGTTGCACAAAATGTAATTTTCTGTATGGGTTGCCCGGGACTCGAACCTGGAACTATTCGGATGAAGTAGATTTTTTTTTCTTGTTGCAATAGAGGAAAAAGACCCCTCCCCAAATCGTGCTTGCAGGACCTCACCGTTTACGAAGTAACCATAGAAACGATGGAACTCACTATTTTTTTTCGCTAGAATTTATTCTTTCCGGGTAAAATACCCGGAAAGAATAAAAAATCGTGGTTGTCGGGAGAGTATAATCCACGCATCCATCCAATGAACATTTCCGGGTCACCTTTGACATTCCATATATTACTATAATTCCCCCGGCGAGGTGAATTCCGGCGGAATCGCCTCTCATCATATTGCAGCAGGTACACTGGGCATATTGGCAGGCCTATTCCATCTTAGTGTCCGTCCGCCTCAACGTCTCTACAAAGGATTACGTATGGGCAATATTGAAACCCCTAACCAAAAAAGTGTTATCAAAGATCAAACTCCAAATATTCCTTATATCAATATCATTGAAACTATACCTATTACTATCACTCCACCTAGAAATGTTTTTTTCGGTATCATTCGGTCTGAATGCTACATGAAGAACATAAGCCAGATGATGGAACGGGGAGACCTAGGATGTAGAAGATCATACATGAGTGATTCGGCAGATTTGGATTCCTATATATCCACTCATGTGGTACTTCATCATACGATTCAAAATTAACATTTAGACAGATAACAGGTCTCAGATGTGAAATTCAAAAAATCGGCGCAGGGAATTGAGGCCAAGCGGTTTGAACACCGATTCTAGCTATATTTTTATGTACAAGTATTAGGGAAAGGCCAGAGTATATTAATTGGCTAATTCCTGGAAATAGTAAGCGTTGAGGACAAAGAAATCGTTGGAGTTACCATTTCTATCTAGTACTTTTATGATAGATCTTAAAAAAACCTCTTGCGGGAAGGCTAGCCAAGTGTTGTGTCCCACCTTGCGAAAGGCCAGAGGTTCTAAATAAGATTCCAGGAATCCAAATAATATTCATTGAGTTTTAGAGACCTAATGAGTGAATTTCTAGATCTAGAAATTCCTTACCATCAAGTTGATAAAAAGCGCCGAATTCTTGTTGATCAAAAAAATGAAATATGTATTTCTGTAAACTTCCTTAAACCTACTTTGCTTTGTTTTTTGTTTCTAGTATTTTTGCGAGATCTATGGAATTCATTACTTGTATTCCATTTTTAGTATTAGGAACTAGCCAGTAGGTATACAAAAACAAAGGAAGAAGATACAAGACAAAGAATGCGATTGCATTATATGGTCGCAGTTGAACAGATCGAGCAAGTTCAAATTGGCGTAACATAAAACCTATTAGTCCGAAAGCACCATGGAGGGCAACAAAAGTCCTTCCTGGTTCGTAGACAAAGCTGATTCGGAATTTCTTTCATTCCAAGCATAACTTGGATCGTGCGCTTCATATTAGCCTGGAGTTCGCTCCCAGTAATATAGCGGTTAATATTAATCTCGTACTATTTTCTGATATATTTGATAGTCGCTAATTAAAAGGCGAGATTTTCTCAATCTTTATTATAGCGATTGCAGTGGCGGAATTGTCAATATAATCTAATGGTATGGCTAGATTCGAACGGTCTTTTTATATGCTGATTCCATAGGATTTGAATTTGAATTGAACGTTTTTTTTCTTCAATTTTAACTCATTGCTTCGATCAACCAACATTTATTGAATTTGAAAGAGACTCAGAAGAAATGGTTTGATCCTCTTATTTCTCGAACCGAGAGACAAGTAACTCCCTAGATTCTCTAGCATTCTCTGTTCTATCTGTTTTGTTTACTAAGAGCACATAGTTTGCGCAAGCCGAGCAACCAAAAAGATATTTGATCTCCGCTTCTCAAATGAAAGACCTGGCCCATATGCGGAGTCAACTCCCTAACTTCCCGGTTGCTGGGTTCTCTCCCTAGTTGATTGGGGTAGTTTTAAGGTATATTTCAAATTATTCTGTTCTGTTTCTTTATATTAAGTTACACAATTCAAGCGTATTCTATAAATTTCCCTCCCTACCAAAAAAAATCCGCCAATTCTTTTTGGAACATGAAATTCTATTTTTTGTGTTAAAAAAGGGAAAACTCTATACTACTTCTGACTATTCTGTCTTTATTTCATTTATATAGTAATAAAATAAAAGAGCAACTGCCCGCCTATCCGCTAATCATGCCGGGACTCGGAAACCGGAAAACTGGGAAAAAGAAATGAATGACTGTATTTACCTTATCAATTAGCAAATCAATGGCGGGTTCTATTTCATTTGGCACCTAAATTCGCACTCGAATCGGACTCATACAATAACTGTCCTAGTTCTACCGTATCTTTTGTTTCATTTCTTCTGGAACAATCACAAAAACTTACATTTAAATTAATTAACTTCATTAAATAATTAACCCTAAATTATTAATTACCTTTGATTAATTAACTTCAGTAATTAATTATTCTTAATTACTTCATTGAGTAAATTGATTACTCCTAAATTAATTATATTTAATAATTAATTAACTATTAATCATCCTTGGTAAATTTTATTACAAATTAATTACCCTTAATTAATTACTTAATTATTTTCCCAAATGACTTAATCAATAATTGCTTAAATTAATTACACCAAGTAATTAATTATTAATTACTTTCACAAAGTAATTATCCTCCATAATAATTACACAAGTAATTAACCCCAAACTCTTCCATACTTCGATAATTTACATCTAGTAATTACTCATCTTAATTACTTCTTTAAGTAATTATTAATCTCTTATCAACCCATCAAATGATTATTCTAAATTAATTAAACTTAATTAATTAATTTAAACTAATCAAATTAATTAATTAATTACAATGAGTAATTAATAACTTTAATTACTTTCATAAAGTAATCATATTTAACCAAATTCCATAATGATTATCTAATTTAATTAATCTAATTAATTATCAAAATTAATCACTTTAATTAATTAATAAATAATCCTAAGTTAATAACCTTCATTAACTTATCAAAAATTTCCTTAATTACCTTACTTAAGTAATTAATTTAAATTAATCATTATTAATCACAAATTAATTAATGCAGAGCTGAACTGGAAACTAAAACTCATCTGTTTTTTGAATGTACATATGTATATCAAATTTGGTTTAAGCTTTTGTCCAATGGTGGATACTACAAACCATCAACTGTTAGTGCTATTGAGTGGTTTAATGTGTTTAAAGCTACTAGATGGAAAACTAGAAGGACTTTTATGCTCCTAAAGTTGCTCAAGAAGTTGATACATGCAGTTTGGACTGAAAGAAACAATAGAGTTTTTGGCTTTGATGTTAAGAATGCTTCTCAACTCTATAACATGATACATCGCAGTATTCTTTCTGATATGAAATCAGGTTGTATTTGATGATTTGCTCTTTGTTTCCTCCCTGAATCCCAAATTAAAGTGCTCTGTTTGATTTTGAAGTTTGATGGATTGCTCTTTTCCTAGCATGTGATAATATTGAAGTCTGTCTTCACTCAGAGGTTGTAATTAATTGTTGGTTCAGATGTAGTTGTTACTGTAAACTTTAAGTATCATGCTGATTGAGTATATGTGGTTGTGATATAGGTAGTCAGTTGTAAAGTGACTAGTAGTAATTGAGTGTTGTAATGTGTGTGTTTTTCTTTTTGTTTAAGGTGGCTGCAGGTTGTGTTGTATTGGTGTTATTGTACCTTGGGTTTTGTCAGTGTGTGTAACGACCCAGGATTTTTATAAATTAAAATTTGAATATTTAATTAATTTTAGATATTAATAAGTGAAATTTATAAGTCGAATAAATTTTATTTTGATTTTTGGATTTAATTGGATTATTAAATCGATAATTTAATATGTTAAATTATGGAAATAATTAAAAATATAGTTAAATATGATTGAAAATGATTTGTAAAATTTTATTTTATCATATGGGAGTTAGGAAGATATTTTAGAACTTTTAAAATCGAATTAAGAGTTAATTTGTGAAAATTGAATATTTTAATATTTAATAATCGACTGTAAAATAGTCAATTTTTGAACAGTCTCAGAATTGAACGAAACCAGTTCCATTGGATCCGTAATAGTTAGTTATTACCGGATTTCAATTTCGTGTCAATCGGAGTTATCGTTTGATCGTGGCAGCTCGAAACGCATCGATTTATTTTTAATTTAAATTTGGCGAGTTAAAATAGCCATTTTTCAAAAAGTCTCGGATTTCGACGAAACCAGTTTCATCGGAACCGTAATGTGATATTATTGTAAGGTTTCAAATTTCAAGTCAATTGGATTTACCGTTTGTCCGGTACAAATTAAAACGCCTAGAAATCGATTTAAATCGGTTTAATTTAAATTGAGCGTTTACAGCCATAACTCGCACATACTTCCGAATTAGCTTCCGAAACCTGTTCCATTGTGTCCGGAACGCGGGGTAAACCTTAGAAACGCTGGTTACGGCGCCTAAATCGGAGTTCGAAATTTCCGAAATGAATAGTGTTTACGCTTGATTTTCTATAAAAGGAGACCCTACCCCTTCATAAATAAAAAAAAAAAAAATTAATTAGGTCATGAAACCCTAGCCGCCTCTTTCAAACCAATGGCCAGAAATGTTCCAACTTCTTCCCTCTAGATCTTCCAATCCGTCAACAATTAGAGGAAGTTGTCAACATGAAGGTTGGAGAGGGGAGTGAGAGCTACGATCTGAATGGTGGTGATGTAAAATGGAGCACCAGAGGAGGAGCTACAAAGGTGCGTTCGGCCATGCTTGTGCACGAAATTCGAGAAGCAATGGGGGGCCGAGCTCCAAGTGCTTGAGGCCGTGGGTAGCTTGCGTCGAGAGCTTCGAGATGGTGGTTGTATGATGAAGTATTGTCGAGTATTGGTGGAGTATTATTAAACCCTAGTTGTTGTTGTATGGGTTTGTGGTGACGGCCTTTACCTGTAGAATGCACGCATGAAGAAGAAAGAAGGGGACGGTGGAGATGAGGGGAAGCAAGATCATGTGGCCCAGATTGAATAGGTTGAAACTATATGGTTATGTTGTAATTATAGTTTAAAAATTGTGTACAATCTTATAAAAATCATAACTCTTTCGTACGAGGTCCGTTTCGGACGAGATTTTTTGCGTTGGAATCGTATCGACGAGCACTACGCGATGGAGTTGGTTTGGAGTCGTTTGGAGTTAGTGAGAATTTTGGGTAAAATTAAACGTGCGTTTAATTTTATTCGAAATAAATCGCTAAAACGGAAAATAAAATCAAGGTGAGAATTTCTCACTCAATCGAATCAGTTTCGATTTTATTTTAAATAGTTAGATTTAAAATATTTGAATGCATGTTTGAATGTTGATTGATATCTATTGATTGTTAAAATAGACATTATACGCCGTTAGTAAGCGGATGTTATTTATTAAAAACATATACCGCGAATATTTCATAAACAGTGAAATTGGTATTATATATAATAGCAATATATATATATTGGCATATGTGTATATTGGAGTTATTGATTTCCCGCATTTATTTTTTAGCGGATGAGACCCTATTACGCCGTTATTAAGTGGATAATATTTATTAAAAACATATACCGCGATAATTTCGTACTGGAGCGAAATTGGTATTGTGCTAATGTTTGTGGATGCAGGAAAACAGGTTGGAGGGATCCAACTGGATTCCTCAACAGTTTTTATTTGATTTCAGATATTTTGATATTTGATGGATTATCATATCGATATATGATATCGTTGTAGTCGTGATTGACTATTTGGTGTGTAGCATCATTGGACCCAGATTTTGGGATTTTAAAATGATTTTTTAAGTGATTTTTGAGAATATACTATATTTTGGAATTGATCCATTTTATATAAATAAACGTTATAATTTTTAAAGTTATAAAAATTATGATTTTTAAGAAATATAGTTAAAAGCTGATTTTTGAAAATAAGGAATTAATGACTTTATAAAATAGTTAAATTGGGATTTCTGAAATAATTGTGAGAAGTTTAAACATAGGATTTATCAAATTTGATTATTTTATAAATCAAAATGATGAAATTATAAAGGAGTTTAAAGACGTTTTTAAAATATTAATATAAATTGATTTATATAAGAGATTTATAAATGGATATTTATAAATTGAAATATGGACATTATAAAACGAGTTTTTATAAGTGTTTGAATGAAGTGAAAATGAATTTCATAATTGAATGGAATTTATAGAATTTTATACGGTGAAGTTATAAATGGAATTTTATAAGCAGTAGGTTTATAAAATTTATTAAGTTATTAAAATAATGATTTTGGATAAATGAATGAATCTTATAAGTTATAAGATTTATAATTTGGGAAGTTAAAAAGGAACGATTTTGTAAGATAATCGTTTTATAAGTATTTAACTTATAATATGAACTTTTAGTTTATAATTAAGTTATAAACTGGAATAGGTTAATAAAGGAATTTATAAAAAGGAAGTTTTATAAATAAATAGAAATGGAATTTATAAACGTTGTTCATAAATTCGCAAACAACTTATTTTGATAAGTTAATTGTTGAAACCTATAAATGGAGTTATATTCACATTTTTGAATAGTGAATAATCCTTTGAATTAAAATGAATAAAAGGATGAAATTGTTAATGAAGTATATTCACGTTTTTGAATAGTGAATAATTCTTTTAAATAAAATGTATAAAAGGACGAAATGTGTTAAAGTAGTATATTCACGTTTTTGAATAGTGAATAAGATGTTAAAGAAATTGTTTTGAATGTGATATTTGAAATAGAATTAAAACGATCTAACGAAGTTTTAAAATGTGTTGAGATTCGAAACCATAGATTTCAACATTAATTGTTGAAATAGACGTTTTCGAGAAATAGAAGGAGATGATGGACTATAACACTGTTATTATAGTAAATGATTTCCGAAAGGAAATGTTTTGTATAGTATTGGGATTTATATATCTATTTTAATTTCGAATCCATATACTAGTGATTTTGGGACGTCGTAACGATGTTTTACGCAACATTCGTTTTGGGCCCAAATAAATATGTTAAGAGAATGATTTCCTTAAAGAATGAAATATATACTTAATTTCGATTTAAGTATATTGAATATTTTCCAAGTGTTGAAAATAAATAAAATTTGTGGATTACTTATGAATAAATAAGTATGGAAATGTTTTCCAATATAAAGTGAATATTTTGAGAATTTATCTTTTTGAAGATAAATTGAAAATGGATAATTGAAAACGTATATCAATAGATATTGTGAAATGTAAATTCACTAAGGAATTTATAAAAGAAAGTGAAATTAGTTTAAAAATAAATATTGATTTATTTTTGAAGTATTGAAATTATATATCTTGTAAAGATATTGTGGAAAATAAATAATTTGGAAAATTATTTGGAAACTGGTGATGTGTGCATATCCAGTGATAGTTCAATAAACGACTATCAATATTTCCCTTTGAATGGGTAATTGATGTGATTTGTTTGAATGTGAATGCTACACTTATTTTTGAATAAGCGCTCACTATTCGGGTTAACCGGGAAAGGACCATGGGGTCGTATAACCCATTCCAAATATGTGATACGTCGTTATAATTGCATTGAAGATCGGTGTTGAAGACCCGGTATTTGCGAGACCGATAGGATGACCTGTCGATTTACTCTGCACCGAGTTGCTCCGGTATAGAGTTCTCCATATGTGATGGTGAATCCGATCAGGATTGTGAATATCCGGATTGCAAGGACTTCTTTGTAAGTGCCTTCGGTTTTGTTCGATCCCGGAACAAACTTGTATGGATTGTGTGTCTGACATTACAAGTTGAGATATAAAGCCGATTTCATTCAAATATATTTCTGTTGGTGGCGGAGAATTCATTCTTTTATCTTAACACCCTTCTCTGAGACGTACGAGCTCAGAGGTTATTTAGTTGAAGTTATCAGCGATATATTCCCAATTTGGTAATGTGATATGCTGAGTGATGCTGAAATGATCATTGTGTTGATTATTGTGATAGGATCGTTTATTTGATCGTCTATCTTGGTGATCATTGTGTTGATCATTTGTTGACCCAAAGCATGGCTTTTGTATAAAGTATGTTTTTGTGGACGTGACTTCGTCGAACCTCACACCCCGTGAATGGTCAAAACAGGAAAGATGCGGCAAGGTTATGAGGGGTAGCACCCTTTAGGGTATGTACATTTCCTTCTGGATAGAGGTGGTATCATGGTATGGAGCCCAGATATTTAACCTATGTGGTTACTACGAATTTATTACTTTGTGGTTGTTGGTTTTCGGGATCCCGTGAGAAAGGTCGTTTACGATCGGGGAATGGCGTGCTCGTGTCAGTAGTTACCCAGTTAGGGGTAACCCGGCCTTGTGTTGGCAGAGTTCCGGTTTGGTTCTCGGGGATGTCTTTCCAGAGGCATTCTCATGTGGCAATGGGAAGTTCCTTGGCCTGACCATTTGTTGGAAATCCAATTCCCAATACGAAACTTGTACGGTATTAGTTGTAGAACCTATCATTCACTTATGGTGTCGCAACACTGTTTGGATGGTAGCTATAGTAGGCATACGATAATGGTCGTATGTTGGCTAAGATTTATATTCTACTTTCGAAATGAATTTTTCCTACACTATGCACTAATAATAATATCAAATGTTATTTTAAATGTGTATCAAGCATCTTTGACTATCATAAGGAGAAATCTCCTCCGATTCTGCGTTTGCATGTGTGTGTGTGCGGGAGGCCTTATGGTAGTCTCATTTTTAAAAGCATTGCGAATTGAATTTAAAAATATTCCTCTATTTTGATTTCAAAGATAAATAAACTGTTTTGAGTTCTCACACCAGTCTTGTTAAGCTTTGGGCTATGTGATGAGGGGTTCTCGCTTCGCGGTTAGGTGGCGAACGGGAGACTCTTACTCCCACACATCCTCTTTTAGGGGGTTGGTTAGGTGTAACCTGAGACAGTCGAGAGGCTGGCCGTAAAAGCAAGGTCTAGGATACCAGTGTAAGCCACGGTGGGGCTGGGATGGTTGAAAAGCCTATCGGTTGTGACTGCTGTCGACGGTTGAAAAGCCTAGATCTTTACATCTGGTATCAGAGCTTATGGTTAAGCGACAACCATGGTTCTGTTGGGTATTACTCATTAGAGATAGAGTCAGCAGTACTCTAGAATGAGTTTGAGTGTAATAATAGCTATGAGAGCGTATTTGATAGTGAAAATATAAAATTGTTTTATATTGTGATGATTGGTTTGTTGAGTGGTGTATAGATTCTGGTTAATACGAGTAATTAACGTTGTTGATAGGGATCTCTAAACACTTGAATAGAACAATTCGACACAGTATTGTTTTAAAGCTGGGTAAATGAAATAATTTTGCCTTGAGTATATTTTATATATAAATGAATAATTTTTCAGAATTATTAAAGTGTATATAAGTTGATTGTTAGGTTGTTTGAATAATCTAAATAAAAGAAAAATTGATAAGAAATAATGAATATAAGTGTTAATTCATTAAAATCTAATGTTATTAGAAAGTTGAATAATTGAATGAAAATCAATTTAATTTAAACCAATTGAAAGCAAAGTAATTTGGTTGTAATTAATATACATTGATTGTTATGTGGTTGTTAGTTAGTTGATTGTATATAATTCATTAAGTGTTAATGAAATTGAATTAATGAAATTGAAAGCTAAAGTAATTGAAATTCAATTGGAAGTTAAATGAATCTTAAATGGAATTGAATTTGTTTGGAAGTGAACCAGCTTGAATATGAATTAGTGAATATAAACTAATTGAAAATGAATGTTAGTAAAAACATCCAATGTTAATAAATCAAATGTGATTAAATTGAAAACCCAATTCATTTAATATTAATGAGAATATAAATGAATATCTATTGGTTATGGATGTTAGTTGAATGATAGTGGGTTGATGTTTGTATTTGTTGCTTTTGTTTCAGTTACTATATGTTGTATATTGATACTATTGTCATATATACATGATTCTCATGTTGTTTGTTGAGTGATTAGTAGGTGCGGATCGCGTTTGCTTCGCATTTGGAGCTCGCTTTTGCGCTATATTAGCCGTATATGCTCGCTAATAAAATATAAGGTACATATCTCGGATTACATACCGTACTTTTACACTTTTTTCCCTTCGGGATGCCTCATTACTTGATGAGATGTATATTTGTGATATATATACTGTCATTTTTTTTCGGATCGAGCCGCGCAAAGGAGACTATGGCGAATTTTTTCGAAAATTTAAGGCGTTAGAAAAATTTTGGGAAAATTGGGAAATTTTTGAAAACTTTAACTTTGATTTTGGAATTGAAAGTTAAACAATAGTAGTTATTTTTGAAAAGATAACTAAGTATGATTTCAAAACTTAGTAAAGTATTGTAAGAAGTTTAACTATGAATTTTGGGAAAGTTAATAAATTCTATAACTTTTCTTACTTGATAATTTCGAGGACGAAATTCTTTTAAGGGGGGAAGATTGTAACGACCCAGGATTTTTATAAATTAAAATTTGAATATTTAATTAATTTTAGATATTAATAAGTGAAATTTATAAGTCGAATAAATTTTATTTTGATTTTTGGATTTAATTGGATTATTAAATCGATAATTTAATATGTTAAATTATGGAAATAATTTAAAATATAGTTAAATATGATTGAAAATGATTTGTAAAATTTTATTTTATCATATGGGAGTTAGGAAGATATTTTAGAACTTTTAAAATCGAATTAAGAGTTAATTTGTGAAAATTGAATATTTTAATATTTAATAATCGACTGTAAAATAGTCAATTTTTGAACAGTCTCAGAATTGAACGAAACCAGTTCCATTGGATCCGTAATAGTTAGTTATTACCGGATATCAATTTTCGTGTCAATCGGAGTTATCGTTTGATCGTGGCAGCTCGAAACGCATCGATTTATTTTTAATTTAAATTTGGCGAGTTAAAATAGCCATTTTTCAAAAAGTCTCGGATTTCGACGAAACTAGTTTCATCGGAACCGTAATGTGATATTATTGTAAGGTGTCAAATTTCAAGTCAATTGGATTTACCGTTTGTCCGGTACAAATTAAAACGCTTAGAAATCGATTTAAATCGGTTTAATTTAAATTGAGCGTTTACAGCCATAACTCGCACATACTTCCGAATTAGCTTCCGAAACCTATTCCATTGTGTCCGAAACGCGGGGTAAATCTTAGAAACGCTGGTTACGGCGCCTAAATCGGAGTTCGAAATTTCCGAAATGAATAGTGTTTACGCTTGATTTTCTATAAAAGGAGACCCTACCCCTTCATAAATAAAAAAAAAAAAATTAATTAGGTCATGAAACCCTAGCCGCCTCTTTCAAACCAATGGCCAGAAATGTTCCAACTTCTTCCCTCTAGATCTTCCAATCCGTCAACAATTAGAGGAAGTTGTCAACATGAAGGTTGGAGAGGGGAGTGAGAGCTACGATCTGAACGGTGGTGATGTAAAATGGAGCACCAGAGGAGGAGCTACAGAGGTGCGTTCGGCCATGCTTGCGCACGAAATTCGAGAAGCAATGGGGGGCCGAGCTCCAAGTGCTTGAGGCCGTGGGTAGCTTGCGTCGAGAGCTTCGAGATGGTGGTTGTATGATGAAGTATTGTCGAGTATTGGTGGAGTATTATTAAACCCTAGTTGTTGTTGTATGGGTTTGTGGTGACGGCCTTTACCTGTAGAATGCACGCATGAAGAAGAAAGTAGGGGACAGTGGAGATGAGGGGAAGCAAGATCCTGTGGCCCAGATTGAATAGGTTGAAACTATATGGTTATGTTGTAATTATAGTTTAAAAATTGTGTACAATCTTATAAAAATCATAACTCTTTCGTACGAGGTCCTTTCGGACGAGATTTTTTGCGTTGGAATCGTATCGACGAGCACTACGCGATGGAGTTGGTTTGGAGTCGTTTGGAGTTAGTGAGAATTTTGGGTAAAATTAAACGTGCGTTTAATTTTATTCGAAATAAATCGCTAAAACGGAAAATAAAATCAAGGTGAGAATTTCTCACTCAATCGAATCAGTTTCGATTTTATTTTAAATAGTTAGATTTAAAATATTTGAATGCATGTTTGAATGTTGATTGATATCTATTGATTGTTAAAATAGACATTATACGCCGTTAGTAAGCGGATGTTATTTATTAAAAACATATACCGCGAATATTTCATAAACAGTGAAATTGGTATTATATATAATAGCAATATATATATATTGGCATATGTGTATATTGGAGTTATTGATTTCCCGCATTTATTTTTTAGCGGATGAGACCCTATTACGCCGTTATTAAGTGGATAATATTTATTAAAAACATATACCGCGATAATTTCGTACTGGAGCGAAATTGGTATTGTGCTAATGTTTGTGGATGCAGGAAAACAGGTTGGAGGGATCCAACTGGATTCCTCAACAGTTTTTATTTGATTTCAGATATTTTGATATTTGATGGATTATCATATCGATATATGATATCGTTGTAGTCGTGATTGACTATTTGGTGTGTAGCATCATTGGACCCAGATTTTGGGATTTTAAAATGATTTTTTAAGTGATTTTTGAGAATATACTATATTTTGGAATTGATCCATTTTATATAAATAAACGTTATAATTTTTAAAGTTATAAAAATTATGATTTTTAAGAAATATAGTTAAAAGCTGATTTTTGAAAATAAGGAATTAATGACTTTATAAAATAGTTAAATTGGGATTTCTGAAATAATTGTGAGAAGTTTAAACATAGGATTTATCAAATTTGATTATTTTATAAATCAAAATGATGAAATTATAAAGGAGTTTAAAGACGTTTTTAAAATATTAATATAAATTGATTTATATAAGAGATTTATAAATGGATATTTATAAATTGAAATATGGACATTATAAAACGAGTTTTTATAAGTGTTTGAATGAAGTGAAAATGAATTTCATAATTGAATGGAATTTATAGAATTTTATACGGTGAAGTTATAAATGGAATTTTATAAGCAGTAGGTTTATAAAATTTATTAAGTTATTAAAATAATGATTTTGGATAAATGAATGAATCTTATAAGTTATAAGATTTATAATTTGGGAAGTTAAAAAGGAACGATTTTGTAAGATAATCGTTTTATAAGTATTTAACTTATAATATGAACTTTTAGTTTATAATTAAGTTATAAACTGGAATAGGTTAATAAAGGAATTTATAAAAAGGAAGTTTTATAAATAAATAGAAATGGAATTTATAAACGTTGTTCATAAATTCGCAAACAACTTATTTTGATAAGTTAATTGTTGAAACCTATAAATGGAGTTATATTCACATTTTTGAATAGTGAATAATCCTTTGAATTAAAATGAATAAAAGGATGAAATTGTTAATGAAGTATATTCACGTTTTTGAATAGTGAATAATTCTTTTAAATAAAATGTATAAAAGGACGAAATGTGTTAAAGTAGTATATTCACGTTTTTGAATAGTGAATAAGATGTTAAAGAAATTGTTTTGAATGTGATATTTGAAATAGAATTAAAACGATCTAACGAAGTTTTAAAATGTGTTGAGATTCGAAACCATAGATTTCAACATTAATTGTTGAAATAGACGTTTTCGAGAAATAGAAGGAGATGATGGACTATAACACTGTTGTTATAGTAAATGATTTCCGAAAGGAAATGTTTTGTATAGTATTGGGATTTATATATCTATTTTAATTTCGAATCCATATACTAGTGATTTTGGGACGTCGTAACGATGTTTTACGCAACATTCGTTTTGGGCCCAAATAAATATGTTAAGAGAATGATTTCCTTAAAGAATGAAATATATACTTAATTTCGATTTAAGTATATTGAATATTTTCCAAGTGTTGAAAATAAATAAAATTTGTGGATTACTTATGAATAAATAAGTATGGAAATGTTTTCCAATATAAAGTGAATATTTTGAGAATTTATCTTTTTGAAGATAAATTGAAAATGGATAATTGAAAACGTATATCAATAGATATTGTGAAATGTAAATTCACTAAGGAATTTATAAAAGAAAGTGAAATTAGTTTAAAAATAAATATTGATTTATTTTTGAAGTATTGAAATTATATATCTTGTAAAGATATTGTGGAAAATAAATAATTTGGAAAATTATTTGGAAACTGGTGATGTGTGCATATCCAGTGATAGTTCAATAACCGACTATCAATATTTCCCTTTGAATGGGTAATTGATGTGATTTGTTTGAATGTGAATGCTACACTTATTTTTGAATAAGCGCTCACTATTCGGGTTAACCGGGAAAGGACCATGGGGTCGTATAACCCATTCCGAATATGTGATACGTCGTTATAATTGCATTGAAGATCGGTGTTGAAGACCCGGTATTTGCGAGAGCGATAGGATGACCTGTCGATTTACTCTGCACCGAGTTGCTCCGGTATAGAGTTCTCCATATGTGATGGTGAATCCGATCAGGATTGTGAATATCCGGATTGCAAGGACTTCTTTGTAAGTGCCTTCGGTTTTGTTCGATCCCGGAACAAACTTGTATGGATTGTGTGTCTGACATTACAAGTTGAGATATAAAGCCGATTTCATTCAAATATATTTCTGTTGGTGGCGGAGAATTCATTCTTTTAGCTTAACACCCTTCTCTGAGACGTACGAGCTCAGAGGTTATATAGTTGAAGTTATCAGCGATATATTCCCAATTTGGTAATGTGATATGCTGAGTGATGCTGAAATGATCATTGTGTTGATTATTGTGATAGGATCGTTTATTTGATCGTCTATCTTGGTGATCATTGTGTTGATCATTTGTTGACCCAAAGCATGGCTTTTGTATAAAGTATGTTTTTGTGGACGTGACTTCGTCGAACCTCACACCTCGTGAATGGTCAAAACAGGAAAGATGCGGCAAGGTTATGAGGGGTAGCACCCTTTAGGGTATGTACATTTCCTTCTGGATAGAGGTGGTATCATGGTATGGAGCCCAGATATTTAACCTATTTGGTTACTACGAATTTATTACTTTGTGGTTGTTGGTTTTCGGGATCCCGTGAGAAAGGTCATTTACGATCGGGGAATGGCGTGCTCGTGTCAGTAGTTACCCAGTTAGGGGTAACCCGGCCTTGTGTTGGCAGAGTTCCGGTTTGGTTCTCGGGGATGTCTTTCCAGAGGCATTCTCATGTGGCAATGGGAAGTTCCTTGGCCTGACCATTTGTTGGAAATCCAATTCCCAATACGAAACTTGTACGGTATTAGGTGTAGAACCTATCATTCACTTATGGTGTCGCAACACTGTTTGGATGGTAGCTATAGTAGGCATACGATAATGGTCGTATGTTGGCTAAGATTTATATTCTACTTTCGAAATGAATTTTTCCTACACTATGCACTAATAATAATATCAAATGTTATTTTAAATGCGTATCAAGCATCTTTGACTATCATAAGGAGAAATCTCCTCCGATTCTGCGTTTGCATGTGTGTGTGTGCGGGAGGCCTTATGGTAGTCTCATTTTTAAAAGCATTGCGAATTGAATTTAAAAATATTCCTCTATTTTGATTTCAAAGATAAATAAACTGTTTTGAGTTCTCACACCAGTCACATGACTGACTTGGAGTTTATTGTTTTCCTTCCTAAACTCTGGGTGCCCACCAATTTCCACACGGGCAGTTAAGAGTTAAGGTTTATCAGGATATTCTGGATATTCTGGAGTTGCTGGAGGCAAGCTGGATGGCATGGCATATTACTTATATAGTATTTCTTTTTCCGCTGTTTGATGTTGTATGTTGTTGTACACTCTGATGATATGATGTAATGAAATGTAATGTATAAAATGTAATAATTGATAGTTCTTTGTTTAAAGATTATTCATTTATTATTATATGTTGTTCCGCTGCGAATTGTGAGATTCTGAAGTTGTTCTGCTGTTTTCTTTCTGTTCCGTTCTATGTTTTCAAAATGTTCTCTATTCTATATTCTTCTTCTTCTATTTAAAAAAAAAAATTCTATTTTCTTTCCCCTCCATTTTCTATTCTCTATTTTCTATTTTCTCTCCTCCCTAATTTCTATTTCCTTTTCCCTCTATCTTCTATCTTTTTCTTTTTCTTTTCTTAAATATTTCTTAAAACCCCTAAGGGTTCGTATTTTCGTTCATCTTGAATTAATCAATGGAGATTAGTGTCTATTTAAGGAGTACGGATTTACGGGTCTTTACAGTGTGAGTTGTAATTTGGTTTAAGTCAATAAAATGAGCTTATAGCTCTTTGCTTTTCAAAAAAAAAAAAAAACAAATTAATTAATCTTTAATAACCATTTAATTAATCACTAATTATTCAATAATTAAGTTTTAACTTAATTAATCTTAACCTCTTGATAAATTAAGTTCTAATCATTAATTAAAATCATAACTTATTTAATTAATGATCTTATTTCCAAATTAATTAATCCTAATTAATTAACTTCAACCTTAATTAATAAATTTCAAAATCCTTACTTAATTAATTAACCATCTAATTACCTTACTAATTTAAATAATCAAAATCATTAAACCTTTGATTTATTTTAAAATATAAACATTTCTTATTAATGATTACATTTTCATTAACAAAGATATTTAAATCAACTTACTTTAAAATTTGTATCAAATTACATTTTAAAGTTTAAATCTAAAATGAAATCAAACATAACCTTATCAAAGTTATAAAACAATATTTTAAAACCCTTTTCAAAACTTATACTAAATAATTTCTTATTTTATAAAGAAGTTTTAAAGGAAATTTAAACTCACATTCATTTAAAATACAAATCCTATTTAAATATGTTTCAGCATCCAAAGATGTTTAAATATTTAAAATTTTTAGAACTTTTTTTATTTTCAAAACATGGATTCAAATTGGATTTTATTTCCAGATTTAAACTTATGTTTAAATCTTCTACCTTAATTTTAAAACTTTATCTTTAAATTCAATTATTCAAACTCTTTTAAAATTGTTCAAACATTTTAATTTATAAAATTTAAATTAGATTTTAAAACATGGATTCAACCTCAGTTTGAAATCCATACTTTAAATTTAGTTTTAAATTCTTGTTTAAAACCTGCATTCAGATTTTAAAACAAATTTTGAATTGGAAAAAATATACAGGTTTCTCTGAAACCTGTAACTTCAAAAATACCCGAGTCCTCTGTTTTATTACTTCGAGTAGAACCATGATCATCTTCGAGTAGAAACTCGAATTACTCGAGTATGCCTCGAGTACAAAAATTACTGCAAAACACAAACCTTCACTTGACACCGTTCTTCACCGTCCATATGCACGGTGTTCTGGCCACCTCCGGCCACCACCAAGGCATCGAGCAAGTCGACGCTTGCCCACAGATTCATCCACGATCATCAAAAACCCAACTTCTACTCGAAATCGAATTCGAGTTCCCCAATTCAAACCTAAAACATACTCGAACCAGTTCACCATAAAACCCCATACCTGAAAAATCTTCATTTCCCCTCCTCCGACCATCGGAGGCTTTGCAGCGCCGACCAACGCTTCTTCAACACCCTAGCAACCATCTCCCCTAAAATTGTTGCACTCGATACCCTGTAGCCTTCGTGCCGATCAAAACATTTCACTGCCCAGAAACTAGGTTAAGGAGACTAATCTAACAGTCTCCATCACCACGGTGAACTTCCGCCACCACCACCATTCATCCCCAAATCACTGACCACCTCCCTACTTCCAGAAAGATTTACGACCCTCCAGAACCCCGAGATCATCAGAATTCCATAAAAAACCCAAAAATAGTGCAACCCCGACATGCACTTCAATTCAATTTTAAAAATTAAGATTTAGATCTAAAAAATCCTATTTTTGAATCAGTATTTGATTTATAATCTTACGTAAATGAATTACAGTACTTGAATTTTTACTAAAAACTTAAACTTCTCTGTTGTTTTTGTTTCCAGAACGAAATACAATTTATTTTAACTTAAATAAAATTTTAAAGCTTCTTTAAGATCAAACGAACAAGTAATATTTGGATCCTAAATTCTAACATAAACTTGTTTTAAGAGAAAATGGATTTTTATTAAAATCTTTACTTCTGAAACTAGATACAGGAAGGAGCAGATACATAACACATAATATCTTTTCACATTCAATCAGCAATGCATCTAAAAAAATTCACACAAGCATACTAATAAACATGCAATCAGACAAACATACACAAGGCATACTTATATCAGCTATCCATCAAACAACAGATCATACTTAAGTTTTATTTAAAAAAAAGAAGTTACTCACTTGATATTTTTGAAATACGGAGCACTAAATTTGGAAAGCTTTTACTTATGATTATAACTGAGTTGCAGAATGTTTTAAAGTTGAGTTGCAGGCTTTAACAAATCCATATTGCAGAAGACAAACCCAGATTCCTTTTTGCTTTTGAATTTAAAACTTGAATTGCAGATTCTCTTTAAATACCCAAGTTGAAAGATGCATGCAGAGTTTACTTGCTTTGATTTTGCATTTGAAAATAATTTTACAGAGGACTTGCTTGGATTACAGATTTCAGGTTTGCAGGCGTATGCTTTTGCATTAGAAAATATTTTTACAGAGGATTGCAGGGTAATAGAACAGATTGAAGAAAAAGATTTTTGCAGATGGGAAAACTTTCAGATTTGAACAAGATTTTATTTTTGGTTTTGGAGAGTTTGGAATACAAATTTGTTTCAACTGAAATTTTTTCTTAACTTTGAAAAAAAAATGAAGATTAGAAAAGAAAGAGCTTGAAGAAAACATGCTTTTATAAGTGAAATTGATTTATTTAAAAATTAAAGAAAAATATAAAATAAAAGGACACTTGTAAAAAAAATTAACATTTGTTACATTAGTTTCTTAACTTAAGTACACTTGTCATTATACCACTTCTTATAATCACATGTGTCTTATTAGTAATTTTATTTATTTTTATTTAATTTCAAAAGTAAATGAAACCCTCTTTTCTTTCTTTATATATAAAATATCTTCATAAATAAATGTATATGCATTCCTTTTAAAGAAAATGAAATAAAACAATTTATAGAAAAGAAATGAAAGCTTACTTATATAATTTAGATACGTTTATTCTTTTGAATTTCAAAATTAAATTCAAATTCAAATTCTATTCATATATTTAAAAAATCCAATTTAAAACTAATTTATATTAACATACTTAATTTAACAATAATAATATTGTCTTTTAAAATATATCTATATTTATACGTTATTTACTATTATTTGAAAATAACTCATTTACCAATTTTAAATCATTTATAAAAGAAATTATAAATTACTTATATTATTTATCTTAATTAAATGCATTAATGTTTAATATATAAATGGTATTTTAAATTTTTATATAAAATTTCAAATTATATTTATTAAGGTATATTCAAAAAGAAAAGAAAATAAACTTTTGTTTATCTTATTTAAAATTTAAACTTTGCTTTAAAATATATTTAAACAATTTAAAACATTTTCTTTAAGTATCTTAATACCAAATAGTTATTTTATTAAATAGTTTTGAATGGTTATTTATTAAATAAAATAATAATTTCCAAATTATCAAAATGAATATTAGAATTTAAAAACAAGATTTTATTTGTTTATTTAACTTCAAATCAAAACTTATCTATCTACAATATATACATATTATATATACATTATATATAGAAAGCAATTTATTAGCTTTTAAAAGATAAAATTCACCAATTAAACATTTATTTAATTGGATTATTAAATCAAGTTAATTTTTATTAACATAATTTATCAAATCAATTTAATTTTAAATACAGATTATTAAATTGATATTGCCAAAATTTTCGGGATATCACATTCCTCCCCCCTTAAAAGAATTTCGTCCCCGAAATTTAAAAGCAATGGTAATTTAATAATCTCATTAAAGATTTTAAATTTAAACACAAGCATATATCAATCATATGCTAACAACCATAGCAACCAATTTATCTAATCAAACAAATTTAATTATCCAGACAAAATTCTGGATAAAATTTCCTCGAGTTCTCCCAAGTACACACACTCACACACACACACACATGGGATACTCGCTCTATAAAATCCAAACAATCTAAACTACAAAGCTATAGAGCTCCTTCTCATCTAGATCTACAGAACTAGAAAAGATATCAGACTACAGACGAGTCTGACTCAACAACTAAACCTTCCTAAACAGCTGGTTCCACAACCAGAAATAACTCATACGCGTACTCCCTCTGAGATACGTGAACCTCATTGAATCCAATTATCCAACTGGCAATTCAACTCTACTCTTCAAACATCAGAAGAACAAACTCACTTCTTCTAGGAAAAGACAAAACAGAAACACTCCCAAACTGCTTCCGATGCACAACTCTGATCTGGAAAAGAAGAAAAATGCTGATGAAGAACACGAGCACGAACTGGACTACATATCCCAGAATATGGTTCAACAGATCCATAAAGAAAACTCAGAAATTCTACAAATCCTGAGCTGCTTCACCAAATCCTATCTCAAGGAACCATCCTCCTACTAGCTGAACCACGGACATCACTCCTGGAATTCGATCGATAAGAAAACTCAATCTCCCGATACAGACAAACCTCTGTCTTCCCAGAAGACATCCATAAAAATCTCTTATAACACAAGAGAACACTCAAACAATCCCAAGTCACTTTTGCGATCAATCCCGACCAATTCCCAAAGAAAACCGTTCTCTCTTTACCAAACAGAACAGCTTACACTTAACTAGCCAATCCACCGAAGAAATGGATCTACTCTGCTGCTTCTGAACTCCTCCTTCAGAAAAACTGCTAACCCGAAGACCTTCTTGCTGGCACAGAACACTCCAAGCTGAACTGCTGACACCGATGCCAAAGACTTACTAACCCAAAGCCCTTCGAGAAACTCGGACCTCAAAGCCAAACACAAACTACCATCTGGACTCTGCCACATCAACGAAGCAGACACACTTCCTAACTTGTCCCAAAGAAAACATCTTCGGAGACCTTCTTATTCACTGCATCTCATCACGCAGCTACTATTTCCTGAGGTATCAATATCATCACACACCTCCGCCAAACCGACAGGTCCAAACTCAACTCATCCAACTTCAAAGATAGACTCCGAATCTTAACAGGTTATCTTCAGAGATCGATGAAATCCTTTTACCAAGCTACAAAACTCACTCGAGACGGTATTAGGTCTACAGTCTCGACAGATACACTTCCAACCTCAAACATTCAAACTCCAACCAATAGTAGTAGTCGTGTTACACACCACTACCTTATCTACCTTTATAACATATATTGGGAAAACCCAAACAGGTAACCCAACAGATAGGTAGAAATAGCTAAATATATATATATAAATTATAAATACGCTCTCTCAAGATAGACACCACTCCAGAGCCTAGGTATTCACTCAACCTAACTCTCTGATGCCAACTGTCACGACCCATCTTCCACTAACCAGAAAGACGTATCATGAATTAAGAAAGAAAGAGATAGAAAGATAAAGAAAGAGAAGAAAGAAGAAACAACAACAGAATCTCAACAGCGGAACGAATAAATTATATTAATAACAAAGGTATTACATAGATATACAACAACTATCAGAGTTACACAGATTATACAACACATACTAGACAGTTATAGACACCTGTCTAGTTATTACAACACAATACAAAACAACTCAAACAAACGACTCAGAGATACCAACACAGCGGATTACTAGATAACTATAACGCAGAAGCCACCTGCTCCATTGCTCCTCCACAATTCGTCAAAGCTAACCTGAATCCCTTGGCTACTCGTAAAAATTTGAGTACCCAAGAGTTTAAGAAAAACAGAAATAAACTCCAGGTCAGACATGGGTCTGGTGTGAGTAACAGGTCAAAGTTGCTTAACTTTTGGAAAAAACTTTAAAAAGAAAGGTATCACGTAAGACTTCCCACACATAAACATGGAAAAGTTTTTACCTTACGCTAACCAAAACATTTGATAGGAAATCCGGTGATATTGTAATAGTGTCTATGGTTTTCAAGTAAAATACAGAAATAGATGGAATGCTTATATCTCACGTTCCAACATAGTTGGGCACAACTAATACGTACGACACTTATTGGATTTTGGATTCCATACAATGGCAGGGCTACTGGGGTACCGCCCGTCACAGTACGTGGCCTAGATCACCATACCGATGAGTACGCCCGCTCCCCTTCAACACAAGGCCGGAACCATCCCTTACTGGATAGTCCGGAACAAGACAACCCCGGCAGTTGTCGCGAATCAACCGCCCCACACAGCCGAATAAAAGGGACTTCTAGACAGGGGAAAATCTCGTCCTACTTGGGCATGACCCACTTAGCCTTGCTGCACCTCCCCTGTTTTAGCCATTCCCGGTTGATGAGGCTTGAGGCTACGATTACCTTTAGAGAACACATCTCTTAGAATGCTCATCGTCCACCTGATGATGTTCTGAAAGCATTCAATCCATACAAGTTCGTTCCGGGTTCGAACGAAACCGAAGGCATTATCTCGTTACACTCATTTTAGAATCACCCTCAGAGTTAATGACGATAACCCTCGCACTCTGAATCTTCATCTTCACTTGAAATTCACGACCTATCGTTAATTTGGATCGATGTGGTTTTCGGATATCCAAATCTGGAAACCCGATCTCGGTCTCATCAAATCCAAAATGCCATCTTTTAGGTCCAAGTTGTTTTAAGTCTTAAAATAATTCAATTTAATTATCTATATACACACAGATAGATAATTCACATCATCACAATAGATAATCATCACCACAGATAACCTATATTATCATTATCAGAAGATAATCCAAATCATCATCACAATGCAACCAATGCATCCATATCACACATCATTACTAATCTCATATCTGAGATTCAAACCATTCAAGGAAATCTATAGCATCCATATATAAACAAGGATTTAATAATCACATCATATATAATTAATTTAAAATGAAATTAATTACATCATCTCTAATTAATTTAAAGTAAATTAAATTACTTACCTCAATCTATAAATCCTGCGTATATAACCATTGATTACAAACCAATCACTAATTAATTAACCACTAATTAATTTCCTTGGTAAATCATTCTTTAATTACATTCAAGTAATTAATTTAACAAATTAATTATTCTTAATCAAATACAGTAATTAACCTCTAATTACTTCATTAATTAATTAATTATAATTAATCACATTAATCCTTAATTAATTACATTAATTAATTACTTTAATCACTTATCATTAATTAATTAATCTCAATGATTTAATCCTTAATTATATTAATTAATGATTCCTAATTACATTTAAATTAATTAACTTCATTAAATAATTAACCCTAAATTATTAATTACCTCTGATTAATTAACTTCAGTAATTAATTATTCTTAATTACTTCATTGAGTAAATTGATTACTTCTAAATTAATTATATTTAATAATTAATTAACTATTAATCATCCTTGATAAATTTTATTAGAAATTAATTACCCTTAATTAATTACTTAATTATTTTCCCAAACGACTTAATCAATAATTGCTTAAATTAATTACACCAAGTAATTAATTATTAATTACTTTCATAAAGTAATTATCCTGCATAATTATTACGCAAGTAATTAACCCCAAACTCTTCCATACTTCAATAATTCACATCCAGTAATTACTCATCTTAATTACTTCTCTAAGTAATTATTAATCTCTTATCAACCCATCAAATGATTATTCTAAATTAATTTAAACTAATCAAATTAATTAATTAATTACAATGAGTAATTAATAACTTTAATTACTTTCATAAAGTAATCATACTTAACCAAATTCCATAATGATTATCTAATTTAGTTAATCTAATTAATTATCAAAATTAATCACTTAAATTAATTAATAAATAATCCCAAGTTAATGACCTTCATTAACTTATCAAAAATTTCCTTAATTACCTTGCTTAAGTAATTAATTTAAATTAATCATTATTAATCACAAATTAGTTAATCTTTAGTAACCATTTAATTAATCACTAATTATTCAATAATTAAGTTTTAACTTAATTAATCTTAACCTCTTGATAAATTAAGTTCTAATCATTAATTAAATTCATAACTTATTTAATTGATGATCTTATTTCCAAATTAATTAATCCGAATTAATTAACTTCAACCTTAATTAATAAATTTCAAAATCCTTACTTAATTAATTAAATAAATAAATTAATTAACCATCTAATTACCTTACTAATTTAAATGATCAAAATCATTAAATCTTTGATTTATTTTAAAATATAAACATTTCTTATTAATGATTACATTATCATTAACAAAGAAATTTAAAACAAATTACTTTAAAATTTGTTTCAAATTACATTTTAAATTTTAAATCTAAAATGAAATCAAACTTAACCTTATCAAAGTTATAAAACAATATTTTAATAACCTTTTCAAAACTTATACTAAATAATTTCTTATTTTATAAAGAAGTTTTAAAGGAAATTTAAACGCACATTCATTAAAAATACAAATCCTATTTAAATATGTTTCAACATCCAAAGTTGTTTAAATATTTAAATTTTTTAAAACTTTCTTTATTTTCAAAACATGGATTCAAATAGGATTTTATTTCCAGATTTAAACTTATGTTTAAATCTTCTACCTTAATTTTAAAACTTTGTCTTTAAATTCAATTATTCAAACTCTTTTAAAATTGTTTAAACATTTTAATTTATAAAATTTAAATTATATTTTAAAACTTGGATTCAACCTCAGTTTGAAATCCATACTTTAAATTTAGTTTTAAATTCTTGTTTAAAACCTGCATTCAGATTTTAAAACAAATTTTGAATTGGAAAAAATATACAGGTTTCTCTAAAACTTGTAACATCAAAAATACCCGAGTCCCTTGTTTTATTACTTCGAGCAAAACCATGATCATCTTCGAGCAGAAACTCAAATTACTCGAGTATGACTCGAGTACAAAAATTAGTGCAAAACACAAACCTTCGCCTGACATCGTTCTTCACCGTGCATATGCACGGTGGTTCTGGCCACCGCCGGCCACCACCAAGGCATCGAGCAAGTCAACGCTTGCCTACAAATTCATCCACGACCATCAAAAACCCAACTTCTACTCGAAATCAAATTCATGTTCCCCAATTCAAACCTGAAACATACTGGAACCAGTTCACCGTAAAACCCCAAACCTGGAAAACCTTCATTTTCCTTCCTCCGACCATCGGAGGCTTTGCAACACCGACCAACGCTTCTTCAACACCCTAGCAACCATCTCCCCTAAAATTGTTGCACTCGATACCCTGTAGCCTTCATGACGATCAAAACATTTCACTGCCTAGAAACTAGATTGAGGAAACTAATCTAACAATCTCCATCACCACGGTGAACTTCCGCCACCACCACCATTTTCCCCAAATCACTGACTACCTCCCTACTTCCAGAAAGAGTTACGACCCTCCAAAACCCCGAGATCATCAGAATTCCACAAAAACCCCAAAAACAGTACAACCCCGACATGCACTTCAATTCAATTTTAAAAATTAAGATTTAGATCTTAAAAATCCTATTTTTGAATCAGTATTTGATTTATAATCCTACATAAATGAATTACAGTATTTGAATTTTTACTAAAAACTTAAACTTCTTTGTTGTTTTTGTTTCTAGAGCAAAATACAATTTATTTTAACTTAAATAAAATTTTAAAGCTTCTTTAAGATCAAACAAACAGGTATTATTTGGATCCTAAATTCTAACATAAACTTGTTTTAAGAGAAAATGGATTTTTATTATAATCTTTACTTCTGAAACTAGATACAGGAAAGAGCAGATACACAGCACATAATATATATTCACATTCAATCAGCAATGCATCTAAAACAATTCACACAAGCATACTAATAAACATGTAATCAGACAAACATACACAAGGCATACTTATATCAATCATCCATCAAACAACAGACCATATTTAAGTTTTATTTAAAAAAAAGAAGTTACTCACTTGATATTTTTGAAAGACAAAGCACTAAATTTGGAAAGCTTTTACTTCTGATTATAACTGAGTTGCAGACTGTTTTAAACTTGAGTTACAGGCTTTAACAAATCCATATTGCAGAAGACAAACCCAAATTCCTTTTTGCTTTTGAATTTAAAACTTGAATTGCAGATTCTCTTTAAATACCCAGGTTGAAAGACGCATGCAGAGTTTACTTGCTTTGATTTTGCATTTGAAAATAATTTTACAGAGGACTTGCTTGCATTACAGATTTCAGGTTTGCAGGCATATGCTTTTGCATTAGAAAATATTTTTACAGAGGATTGCAGGGTTATATAACATATTGAAGAAAAAGATTTTTGCAAAGGGGAAAACTTTCAGATTTGAACAAGATTTTATTTTTGGTTTTGGAGAGTTTGGAATACAAATTTGTTTCAGCTGAAATTTTTTCTTAACTTTGAAAAAAATTGAAGATTAGAAAAGAAAGAGCTTGAAGAAAACATGCTTTTATAAGTGAAATTGGTTTATTTAAAAATTAAAGAAAAATATAAAATAAAAGGACACTTGTTAAAAAATTAACATTTGTTACATTAGTTTCTTAACTTAAGTACACTTGTCATTATACCACTTCTTATAATCACATGTGTCTTGTTAGTAATTTTATTTATTTTTATTTAATTTCAAAAGTAAATGAAACCCTCTTTTCTTTATTTATATATAAAATATCTTCATAAATAAATGTATATACATTCCTTTTTAAAGAAAATGAAATAAAACAATTTATAGAAAAGAAATGAAAGCTTACTTATATAATTTAGATATGTTTATTCTTTTGAATTTCAAAATTAAATTCAAATTCAAATTCTATTTATATATTTAAAAAATCCAATTTTAAACTAATTTATATTAACATACTTAATTTAACAATAATAATATTGCCTTTTAAAATCTATCTATATTTATACATTTATTACTATTATTTGAAAATAACTCATTTATCAATTTTAAATCATTTATAAAAGAAATTATAAATTACTTATCTTATTTATCTTAATTAAATGCATTAATGTTTAATATATAAATGGTATTTTAATTTTTTATATAAAATTTCAAATTATATTTATTAAGCTATATTCAAAAATAAAAGAAAATAAACTTTTGTTTATCTTATTTAAAATTTAAACTTTGCTTCATAATATATTTAAACAATTTAAAACATTTTCTTTAGGTATCTTAAAACCAAATAGTTATTTTATTAAATAGTTTTGAATGGTTATTTATTAAATAAAATAATAATTTCCAAATTATCAAAATGAATATTAGAATTTGATTTTATTTGTTTATTTAACTTCAAATCAAAACTTATCTATCTACAATATATATGCATTATATATACATTATAAATAGAAAGCAATTTATTAGCTTTTAAAAGATAAAATTCACCAACTAAACATTTATTTAATTGGATTATTAAATCAAGTTAATTTTTATTAACATAATTTATCAAATCAATTTAATTTTAAATACAGATTATTAAATTGATATTGCCAAAATTTCTGGGATATCACATAAGTCATAATAGATAGGTATTTGTTATAGTAGATGATTTTCCTAAATTCACTTGGACTATTTTCTTAAAAAATAAAAGCGATACTTTTGATAATTTCAAAATTTTTGTAAAAAGAATTCAAAATATCAAAAATGTAAAAATTAAAAATATTAGAGGTGATCATGGAGGAGAATTGAAAATGAAGCATTTGAACATTTTTGTAATAAAAAGGGAATTTACCATAATTTTCCTTTTCGTAGAACACCACAACAAAATGGTGTTGTAGAAAGGAAAAATAGCACATTACAAGAATGTGCAAGAACTTTGTTAAATGGAAACACATTACCAAGACATTTCTGGCAGAACCTGTAGTAACTGCTTGTTATGTTCTAAATCGTGTCTCCATTCGACCTTTAACAAAACATACTCCATATGAACTGTTTTATCATAAAAAACCAAACATTTCTTATTTCAAAACTTTTGATTCAAAATGTTTTATTTTAAATACAAAAGATTATCGTGGAAAATTTTGATCCAAAATCCGATGAAGGAATCTTCATTGGATACTCAGATCGAAGCTAAGCTTATCGAATTTTCAATAAAAGAACTAAAACAATCGAAGAAACACTTCATGTTTCATTCGATGAAAATTTCAAATTTATTAAAAAAATTAATAATATTCCTAAGACAATCACGAGTACTGTTACACAAAATAAACTTGAAGAAGATGAAGACTTTTCTAATAATATTGAACAATATGAAAACATTGATCATGATGAAAATGAATTAAGATCTCCTCAAAGGATTCCACGTGACCACCCAGTAGAAAATGTCATTGGAGAAATTGATTCACATGTTAGAACTAGAAATCAACTTAATCAAATGGGCCATGTAGCTTTTCCTTCCAAAATCGAACCCAAAAATGCAAAAGAAGCATCTACTGATGACTATTGGATTATAGCTATGCAAGAAGAGCTAAATCAATTTGAATGAAATGAAGTTTGGGAATTAGTTCCTAGACTATGTGATCAAATAGTCATTGGTACTAAATGGGTATTTAAAAATAAAGCAGACGAGCAAGGAAATATAACTAGGAATAAAGCTAGATTAGTCACACAAGGATATAATCAAGAAGAAGGAATTGATTATGAAGAAACATTTTCTCCAGTTGCACGACTTGAAGCAATGTGTATCTTACCGGCCTTTGCATGTTTTCATAATTTCAAACTTTTTCAATTGGATGTTTAAAGTGCTTTCTTAAATGGTTATATAAAAGAAAATGTTTTTGTTGAACAACCTCCTCTATTCACTCATGAAAAATTTCCAGACCATGTCTATAAACTTAAAAAGGCCTTATACGGACTAAAACAAGCACCTCGTGCTTGGTATGATTGTCTTAAAATCTATCTAATAGATTCTGGTTTTGAAATTGGAAAGGTTAATCAAACTCTTTTTATTAAAAGAACTAACAAGGATATTTTAATTATTCAAATCTATGTTGATGATATTATTTTTGGTTCTACAAATGAAAAGTTATGTCACGAATTTTCGAAGATAATGACTAAAGAATTTGAAATGTCACACATGGAAGAATTATCTTATTTTCTTGGATTACAGATTAAACAAATAGAAAATGGAATTTTTGTTAATCAAGAGAAATATTTTAATAATCTAATTAAATGATTTAATACGGAAAATACGTCTGCTAAACCAACTCCAATGAGCACAACAGTTCATCTCGATAGAGATGACTATGGCAAAAGTGTTGACCAAAAATTATATCATAGTATAATTTGGATCATTACTTTATCTAACAGCTAGTAGGCCTGATATAATGATGAGTGTTTTCTTGTGTGCTCGATTTCAAGCAAATCCTAAAGAATCACATATGCGAGCAGTGAAACTCATATTGCGTTATCTAAGAAAAACCAAAGATTTTGGACTTTTCTATCTGAAAGATCGTCCTTTCGAATTAGTTTCATATAGTGATGCTGATTTTGGAGGATATCGGACGGAACGAAAAAGTACAAGTGGGACTTGTCATTTCATTGGACAATCTTTAGTCTCTTGGTTTAGCAAGAAACAAAATTGTGTTTCACTTTCAACTTGTGAAGCAGAATACATCTCTCCTGCTTTAGCTTGTGCTCAAGTCATTTATATGCAACAAACACTTTAAGATTTTGGCGTACACTTATCTAAATCAACAATTTTCTGTGATAATACTAGTGCTATAAACTTATCCAAAAATCCTGTAAATCACTCACGAACTATACACATTGACATTCGTCGTCATTTTCTTCATGATAATATTGAAAAGGATTTAGTTAAACTTGAATCTGTATCCTCTGAAAATCAATTGGCTGATATATTCACTAAACCTTTAAATGAAAATATTTTTATAAAAGTAAGAAGAGAACTAGGAATCATATCAATAAAAGATTTATAAGTTAAAAAAAAGAGGAGAGTCTTCCAGCACTCGAACTAGGAATCTCATACTCGGTAGTCTACTGTTCTACCACTAAACTACTTTACCTTTTTGTGAAACCTTAGTTTGTTTGTATATTTCTATTTGCCTTTCATTCATCCACTTTTTTCTATGGTTATTATAATCCTAACCATAAAACTCTTTCTATTTTTATCTGACTCTAACTATATATTTCTCTGCCATCCTTTCTTCTTTTTGCACCAGAATTCAAATAAAAATTTAAGCTTCAAATATTCTTTTTTCAAAATGTCATCTCAATACAATTCAGAATCATCTGATCTCTCTTATACTTCTCCTTCCTCGGGATCAGTAAATATACAAACTCCAACACCAATTTACAAACCAGTTTCGATTGTTTCACCTTCAACTCATACTGGATATACTCTACCTACTAAAAGAACAAAACGGTCTCTCTTTTTTGGTTCACCATCTGCAAAAGAGAAAATAGATGATATTCATTACTATCAGAGGGAAACATTAGATTTACAACGTGAGTTATACTATGAATTTTTTTTAATGCCAAGCGATTGAGCTTTTTGGAACAAGTCGCATTAAAATTCTATGGTTCTTCCTTCAAAGTCACAGTTCATCAATTGTCTCCTGTTCGCTCTCCAAATCGTCACAATCCTTGGGAACCATAGCCATAATGTCCACCGACATCACCAAATTCTTGGTAATGTGGCAATAGATGGTCTCCACTTCGACCATTTGTGGAGAACACTAAAATTAAAGAAGATGCATATCATACTCCAAGCTCTTCTTCCAAATCTCTTTAATTTTTTTTATATACCATTGTTCATTTTTTATTTTTTCTGATTATTCTAAACTTGTATTATTCAAAATATTTAATCATATATATTGTTTACTATAATCAATAAAGCTGAAACGAGCTTCTATGCAAATTCAGACGACTGTTTTATTTAAAACAGACATCTGAATATTAAAGGTAGAAATTTTTTACCCCAGATTCAAACGTCTGAATCTATCAAAACAGACGTCTGAATTAGGTCAAAATTAAACTATTTCTTTATGGGTTGCAACTCAGAGCAATTCAGACATCTGAACAAAAAATTTCAGATGGCTGAATTTACTCTGAGTCATTTTTTCTCCCTGCCTCTTTTATTTTCTTTCCACTAATACCCTTGCTTTTTAACCCGCTATATATATATATATATTACCTTTAACTTCATTCCCAATTATTTCAGAACCCTAGCCCCCATATTCAAGTATTTCAAATTTTTTATCTTTCCTCTAACTCTCTAATGGCACCAAGATTAAAACGTACTAGAGAATCAACCTCAGGGCCATCTGAAGCTCAGATTCGGCAATGACTATGGAACAATGTTGCAGTTTCCTGTTATAATTCTATGAAGAATTCTAACATCTTCGAAGGAGCATTCATGAAATTCTTGGATTTTGCAGCTTACCGTATTAGAGAGTTAGCGGAGCAATTCCACTTTGATAGCTTAATTGGGTATACTCTTAACAATGTCAAGATTAATCATCTTATGATCAAACTTTTTCTTGCAAATTTAAATTTGGATCATCATAATCCCCAAAATCGATAAGATTCTGTTTGGTCAATAGTTTATGGCGTAAAAATCTTCTTACCTTTACAATGACTTGGTAATATTCTAAATTTTCCCTATCAAGGAATTGATATTAATGATATTGAAGTTGATATGGATCATCGAGACGAAGTTTCACATCGTTTATTGTCCGATCAACTTACAAATTTGGGTAATTTAAAATCTACCTTCTTAAGGCCACAAGCTCAACTCATTCATCGTTCATTTATTTGTTCTTTACAACCAAGGATGGTGAGTTATGAAAAAGTTTATAAAGAAAATTTTCAAGCTCTTTATTCAATCTACTCCAACTAACAAGTGAATTGGGGCAAAATTATTTTGGATGAATTTCAAGAAATCACAGTCCGGAGAAAAGATAAAACCATTCATTGCGGTGCTTATATTATGCGCATCCTTCTTAATGTTGGTGTACCAATGCTCGACTCCATGGGTATCCCACCATAGCCTCCTCCTTAGCAAATCATCTCCTTCCATCAATGGTCTTAAAATATTCAACAAGGTGTTCCTCAAACTCGAGACACTAGTATTGCTTCTTCTTCTCATACTCAACATGAAGAAGAAGAGGACGATGATACCACTCATCATATTGGCCTGGACACTTCTTTAAAACAATCCATTATCACTCTCTCCCGAAATCGATCAAAAATTCATCGGGACATTAAGTCACTTGAGAAGAAGACAGAGAGAAAATTCAACTCGATCAAAGGCTTTCTCAATAAAATATAGGATCGAATTTCTTGCTCCCATTCTTCATCCACTCAAGCTCACGACCCATCCCCATTTCAATAGTCTTCTTCAAGTTCAAGTTCCGATATGATGATCCGTCTATTTCTAGCCAGTTTTAATTATCTATGTCTGTTTTAAATTATGTTTGATTTGATTATGCTTTAACTTTGTTTGTCGAGTTGTATGAAATATTTTTTAACTGTTATCCATATTGTTCCTTCATGTATTAAATATTCTACTTGCTTGCATGAGATGATCTGTCTATTATTATCTATGTTATTTCTTTTTGTCGATGACAAAGGAGGAGAAGTCTAAAAATTATGCATATTGGCAAGGGGAGTAACAATATTATGAATATTTATATTATTGACTATATAGTTGTCATCATCAAAAAGGGGAAGAATGTTGGAATCTCGATTTTGATTATGACAAGCTATATAAAATATTATGTATATACTAATCATTTTTGTAGAAGATTTTTTGCAGATTCATTTTCAGATGTTTAAAGCTGAGTATGCTGTGTCTAGAGTTTGTATTTTACTTATAATTTTGTTAAAATCTCTCCTGAATCGATATATATATATATATATATATATATATATACATATGCACACACATGCACATCTAAATTCAGACATTTAAATACATTCATTCAGACGTCTGAATGCTGAAACTTGAATATTGTTTCATAATATTCAAACGTCTGAATGAAAATATTCAGACGTCTAAAAAAGGTCAAAATTTGCCTAAAAGCTTGCTGTTTGCGTTTTAATCTAATTCAGAAGTCTGAATTATTTTTATTCAGACGTTTGAACATCTCTAACTATTATTTTCTTGAATAGCCGCTTCTCTTCACCGAAGAGAAACGTTTTCAAAATCAATGGTTGCACCTGTTCTTTTCAATAACTTTTCATATATAGTTGCAACTCTTTATATGCTATAAATAGATTATAGAATTCAACAAACAATTCACTGAATTTAATTTGAATATTCTTGAATTCTCATCTATTCTCCAGTTTTCAAATTTCACTCAAATTGCTTATATAATTTGATCATTGATCACTTTATCTTCCACAATTCTCAAAGCACATCACACTATATATCATAAAGGAGAAGATTATAGGAAGATTGTACTTAAATGACTTATTAGTGTTATTTAGGAACACACTATAGTCAAATACATTTGTTATTTGTAAAGAAGTCCTGTTCGGTTGCTCGAGCAGTAAAAGTCCTATTCGGTTGCTTAGGCATTTGAAGTCCTGTTCGGTTGCTTAGGCGGTGTAAGCCTATTCCTCCGGTTTAAGTTAGGGTTACTAAGTTAAATCCAGAAGGAGTCTGGGATTGGACGTAGAATGGGAGTTCAAACCAGTATAAAAATCTCCGGTGTCATTTACTTCACAGCTTTTACTATTCACTTACCTATTCCGCACAAGTAGTTTACCCATATTACTCGATCCTATAGCATAGTGACTTTCATCTACACCGATGCTTCTAGAGTAGGGCTTGGTGCTATGCTGATCTAGAATGGAAGAGTGATTGCATATGCAAGTAGGAAGTTGAAGCCACATGAGAAGAACTATGCTACACATGATTTGGAATTGCTGGCTATCGTCTTTGCTATGAAGATATAGAGGCATTATATGTTAGGTGAGAAGTTTGATCTTTTCACCGATCTTAAGCCTATAAAGTATCTTTTCTTCCAAAAAGATCTGAACTTGAGGCAACAGAGATGGGTGGAATTTTTGGCATCATATGATCTGGACATTCTCTATACTCAGGGAAAGCAAACGTAGTGGCTGATGCTCCGAGTAGAAATGCGATTTTGGCTATTTTAGGAGTTATCCCATCTCTATAGCAAAGGATCGTATGCAATCAAATGAAGGATAGAACTTTTGAGGAATTAATTCTTAGAGCTAAGGAAGGTCGATAAACGGATTCAAGATAGACGGTCAAGGAGCTTTGAGAATCAATGGACGTTTGTGTGTTCTGGATGCGGACAAGAGACGAAGGCAATTGGAAATTGAAGTCGAAGATTTGTTTTTTGTCAAGGTTTCCCCGATAAAAGGAGTGACCAGATTTGGTATGTCGAGGAAGCTTTCCCCGAGATATATTGGACCTTTCTGTATTCTTGAGAGAATTGGTGCTTTGGCCTACAGGATTGAATTAACAGATCGGGTGACTGGGATTTACAATGTATTTCACGTATCTCATCTGAGGAAGTACGTGTACAACCCATCACTGGTTGTAGAACCGGCAGTGCAGGAAGATTTAGAGGTCGAAGAGGACTTTACTAGTTGTCAGGCATCCAGTCTAGATAGTTGATCGAGATGAGAAGAAGCTCAGGAACAAAGTGGTGAAGTTGGTCAAGGTTCAGTGGAGCAAGGATCCCAGAGATTGTACCTAGAAAACTCTAGATAGTTTTAGGAATGCCTATCCACATTTGTGTCAGGATAATTAGGATTGTTTGTTTAAATGAATTGTTTGCTTTGGTTATTAGTAGATGGCTGATATATATGCTTTGATTGTTTGAAATAAGTGCTTTTGATTTTCTTTTACTTTAAATTTCGGGGACGAAATTCTTTTAAGGGAGGTGCTATGTGATGACCCGGAATTTCGGGCAAATATTAATGTGATAATCTTCTAATATAATTATTTAAATTGGCAAATTTATCTTTTGAAAACAAATAAAAATATGTTTTATAATTATAATATATATATTGTGAATAGGAAGCTATGGTTTGAATTCAATGCAATAATTCTCAAAGGATATTTAAAGTTAAATTGAATATTTTAAAAATACAAAGATAAATATTCATTAATTAAAAGTATAATAGTTTAAGCTTAAAATAAGATTTAATAAAGGTTTAATATACTTTCTTTAAGTAATACATAAGATAAATATAATTAGTAAAAGTATAAATATAAAAATGTAAAACATAAATAAATATAAAACTAATAGAAAATATAATATAAAAACATAAATGCATGCCATTTAACAAATGTAAGCTAATTTCAACTTGCAAAATACAATGTCAAATTATTAATATTCTTTTCATTTTTAAAATATGAAATAAAAGGGTGTACAACCTTATGTATATATCTCTCTACTTCTCTTTCTCTTTCATTTTTCTTTCATCTTTTGAAAACCTGAGAAACATAACCAGAGAATAAAAAAAAACAACCTCTTGCAAATTTGAAATTTGAAGCTAAGCAATTCAAGATCCAAGTTCTACTCAGTTTAATCAAAGTAAAGATCAAAATCAAGAATCAAGTTTTCAGTTTTTAAACAATTTCCAGTTTTCAAAGGAGCTTCTCTGTTCAACATTTCAAGTGAGTAAACATCACTTTTAAAAGCTAAATTTGTTTGATAACCTGATGCATGTGATAAATCCTTATAGTTATGTTGTGAAATGTTTGCATACGCTTGCATGTATACCAGAATATAGCTGCTGTGTATATATTTATATGCATGTCTGTGTTAGATACATATGCCTCTGTTCATGCTTTACAAACCCAAAAACCAATTCAAAAATCCAAATCTCCTCATCTAATCTCTTTTAGGTTTTTATGTTTAAAAGAAAAATGTTTGAATTAACTAAATTTAGTTTTAAAAATGTTCATAGGTGTAATTAAAAAGTAGATTAACTCGAAAGGAGAGTTTATAGTAAAAATCAAATTTAGTCTGAAAATTAAATGTTTAAATCTTGGTTTTGGCTCATATCATCAGATTCGTAAACTATGATTTTTAAAAGTAAAATCAAGATTTTTAGATTTGTATTTGGGTTGAAATCTCGGGTTGAACAGAATCGAGAGTATGCTCGAATTCTGGCGATCGGCAAAGAGTGGGAAGTCATGATCATGGGTGGAGCATACTCAAGGATCTGGGGTCTTGGCAAAAATGGTGATTGAGTTTATCGATCACCGTGGTGGCTTGGCGTGGCGTTTTAGGGTTTAAGGCCCTGTTCGAGTCGGCGAGGTTTGCGAGGCGATTGCGACATCGTGGGCGCATCGGGATGGAATGGAGAGGGGGAATGGAAGCATGGTTGAGTGGCGAGGATCTGGACGCAGTGACGAGGGTTCTGGTGATCTAAAGTGGCAGGACGAGGTGGTTTTTGGGTGATCTGTTCTATTCCAGTGGGGTTCATTGTAGCTCGTTTTCGATCTCGAATTCGTTTCGAAGCTCTAGTGGTCGGAATTGAGGGAGGAGGTCGAAGTCGATTTGCTGGCGAGGTCATCGATGATCAGAACGTCGACGTTCATGTGTGCACGTGTAGGTGTATGTGTGTGTTTGGGTTGGTTGCTGTAGGATTGAGAAGAAGGAGAAGAAGAGAACTCGAGTTTGGACTCGGGAAGATTTGGTTTTGGCTCGAGGAAGGTATCGGGTAGTTCGCGTGTGTTTTTTTCATGTTATAAGAGGATTTTAAAAGTTGAAGTAAAAAACAAGTTTTTTTTAAAAAAAGAAAGGAAGAAGAAGAGGAGGAGTTGGCTCGGGTTTGAATGTGGGTATACACCGGGTTAGTCTCGAGTCAGTACTATAGAATATTTATAGTTTTTAAAAGTTAAAGTAAATCAAGTTTTAAACAATTTCTTAACTTATTCTTTAAAATAATAAATGTTTTATTTAAGATTTGGGTTAGTTAAAGGTTATAAAATAAATTATTTTCAATTAATTAAGTTTAAGGTATTTATTATATGTCCTTTATTTTAAATTAAATCTTAAGTTTATTAAAGTAAAATTTAATAGTGTAATTAAGTAGTTGATTTAGCAAGATGAAATGTTTTAACTATTAATTAATTTAAAGATCCTAGTTACTTTATATGTTAATAATAAATTAATTCCAAAGGTTTATTAAATAAAACTAAATATCGTAATTAATTAAATAATTAAGATAAATGGTTTATATTTTAATTAATTAAGGTCTTAAGTCATTATAAATGGTAATTAATTAATTCCAATAATTAATTAAAATAATACTAAATGGTTTGTGATTAATTAATGATAAAGAAGCAGGATTATAAGTAATTAATTCATAAATAATTAATTTATTATGTGTTAATTAAATTAATTGTAAATTGTGTGATTAATTAATCTTACTTATGGATGATTAGTTGTATTGAATGCTTGGATTGATTAATATCTCTAGTATGTTAATCTATAATACTCTGTGATATGAATTGCTTTGGATTGAGCTATGAAAAATGTGAGTTATTTATCTGTGATGAATTACTGTGTGAATGTGAACTTATGAATTGAATTAAATTGTTTTACTTAAACAACTTGCCTTAAAAGATGGTATTTGGATTTTGATGAGACTGGGATCGGATATCAATTTGTTATCCGAAAACCACAGCAATTTAAATTAAACGATAGGTCGTGAAATCTCAAGTGAAGATCGAGAATGAAGATTCAGAACGCAAAGGCTATTTGTCGTTAACTCTGACGGTGATTCCAAAATGAGTGTAATGGAGATAGTGCCATCGGTTTCGTTCGAACCCGAAACGGACGTGTATGGATGAATGCTATCAGACCATCGTCAATGGAGGACGATAAGCATTCCAAGATATGTGTGCTATAAAGGTAATCGTAGCCTCAAGCCTCATCAATGGGGAATGGCTAAAACAGGGGAGGTGCAGCAAGGCTAAGTGGGTAGCACCCAAGTAGGATAAGGTTTTCCCCTGTCTAAAGGTCCCTTTTTTCGGCTGTGTGGGCGGCTGTTGATCACAACCGCTGGGTTGTATTTTTCGGACTATCCAGTAAGGGGTAGCTCCATTATTGTGTTGCAAAGGATCAGGGTGGATCCTCAGTACTCTGATCTAGACCAGGTACTGTGACGGGCGGTACCCCAGTAGCCCTGCCATTGTATGAAATCCAATCTCCAAAAAGCGCCTGTACGGTTTTGATTGTGCCTACTATGTTGGAACGTGAGATGTAAGCATTCCAGCTATTTTCTATTTTATATTGAAAACCCTAGACACTATTATAATATAACTGGATTTCCTATCAAATGTTTTGGTTATCGTAAGGGAAAAACTTGTCCGTGTTTATTTGTGGAGAGTCTTACGAGATACCTTTTATTTCAAATGATTTTCAAGTTAAACAACTTAGCCGTTTACTCACACCAGACCCATATCTGACCCGGAGTTTATTTCTGTTTTTCTTAAACTCTTGGGTACTCAAATTTTTATGAGTAGCCAAGTGGTCAGGTTGGCTTGACTTATTTTAGGAAAGGCTTAGAGCAGTAGACTGGACCTATCTATATATATCTATTCCGCTATGTTAGTATCATCTTTTTTTTGTATTTTTGAGATGTAATGAATTGACAGGTCATCACGACTGTCTAATGTGATGTTGTGTAACTATATGACTCTGATGTATGATGAATGCTATGTAATATCTATGTGAAGTAATATATTTTTTCCGTTCCACTGTGAGATTCTGATATTGTTTAGTTCTTTCTTTCTATCTATTTCTTTTCTACCTATTTCTTTCTAATTTACGATACGTCTTTCTATGGAATGAAAGGCGGGTCGTCACAATGGGCTGAGCAATAAGATGAAGGATGTAAGGCTCAACAATAGACAATATAGTGGATATAGGAATTTGATGTGGGTGGCCTTAGAGTTAGCCACTTTAGCGGGTTGTTGGTTCCATTGTAGGCTCCTTAGATTTTAAAGTCAATGATTCTGCTCGATCCAATGTGTTGGAATCAGCAAGAGCCTAAGTGGTTTTCTTTCTTGTAGTCGCGTTCTCTCCAACTATGATAGATTTTCCTTTTTCTAGAGGCATGATGTCTTCCTCATCCAAGAATTTTGCTTTTAGCTCATCTTCAGTCAGGCCTTCACTGGCCTCAATTGATCGATGGAGAATCTCATTCTAAGCATTGAGAATTATAATGGAATAGCTGCCCCCCTAACCATTTTAAATTCTTATCCTCACTAAGATTTGCAATGAATTATTGGAGGTTGGCATTCATTTCTTCATTACTCTTCCTGGTATGTTCTCTGAGCTCTTTGATTTCGAATTCGGCCATATTAAGGTCGACTTTAGCCTAGGCTTTAGAGTCTGTTTTAACTTTTAAATCGGCCTTGAGTTTGTCCATTTCGGATTGAAGTTTTTTGAATTCTGCATCCTTAGCCTAAAGTGCCTCCTCCTTAGCCTTACTTGCATAATAACCACGTCGCTACCTTGATAGGCTTTCTTGAGCTGGTCATTTACGACATTAAGGGCTTGAATGTGTGTCGTTGGCAACTCTGCATTTAAATCTTTGTGTGCTTGGCTGATTTGAGAGAGCCGTCTCTTTGCCTTGTGACTTCCTCCAGCTCAGATTTGTAACCTACCACATAGTTGTCATGACTTCTCCTCTCTAACTTGAATGAATGAATAGTTACCAGATTGATTTGGTTAAGGTCCGAAGGGTTTTGGTGGCTTTTTCCCTTTGAAGTATTAGTTGACTATTTTGTTAACTCCTTCAACCCTGCGGTTGGTGTTTTAGTGAGAGACATCTTTGTTATGATCAAACGTCACCATTGTTAAGGAAAAGTCGGGTAAAGCAGCTGTAATGGCCCATTTTTCCATACCCTTTGAATCGACAATAAACCACACATGTCCAACTCAAATTGCACAAAAAGATGGAATACGAAGGGTAATAAAGAAAATAAGACAGAATAGAATCTCACACGAATGGAATAACATATAATATTGAACAATATCTTTAGAGCGAAAAACTTTTAAATACATATATCATAGTCTTACCTAAATTCAGCTTGGACAGTTATAAACATTTGTCCTTACAATTGCTGACATACATCAAACAAAAAGTTAACAAAGCACAACGGATAATAGAATATGTCATACATAGATGAATATCTCCAGCTTTCCTTTGAAAACCCCAACTTTCCTCGAATAAACCTGAAACTACTCGAATCTAACCCGAGTATTTTCAATACCCGGATCTGGCTTGATAAACCAGCGTGAAAAACTTAAATATAAATGACAATGTCATATATCAGCCTTTGGATAAAATCCTTTGAAAATAAAGAGTATCTCATAAGACCACGTCCACACATAAATACAGATGGATTTTTACCTTATAATAACTAAAACATTTTTATATCAAAACCTTTGATACTATTTCTAATGACATCTCTTTGAAAACATTGCAAATAAACTTATTAATCTTATTCGAAACGGCTACCCATATAGCATTTCGAGGCTATTCATTATGCCACTACAAAAAAAACAGAAAGTTCTTATTGGAGAAAGAATTTCCATACAAAGAAACAGGTGAAGGATCTACCTTCTGAAATGGTTACACCTCTAGTTGGATGCCCCGAGGAATAGCATAAAGGAACCTCTACCAACACAAGACCGGCCTACCTCTGTAACTAGATAGTATCGAATATCTCGATCGTTACCGACCTTTATCTGAGGGCCCTCATAGCATACAAACCACATTAATTTACATCCTGAACATCATAGCGGAAAGAAATATATCTAGAAGGGGATGACCATACCCAACTTGGGAATGACCCACATAGCCTTGCTGCATCTAATCCTGTTTCGATCATTTCCGGTATGATGAGGCTTGAGGTAACGATTACCTTTTCACATAATACATATCATATCTTTGAATGTCACATTGTCATTTCCGTTAACTACTAATTGCCTTCTACAAAAATACAACCCTTGAGCTCGTACGTCTTAAGGAGGGTGTTAAGCTAAGAGAAGTTCCCTTCTCTACCAACACTGATGTACGTTTGTATAAACCAATGTATGTAATCATTAGAAATGCAATGTCAAACAAACATCCTTACAAGTTGTCCGGGTAAAGGACAAACCGAAGGCACTCTCCTCCTACCTAGCGAGTAGTCCTTGCAATCCGAAAAATCTCTGTCACGAGGAGACCACTACTATTAACAACTCTATAATAGGAACTACCCAAAGTATATTCAACAAGTAGTCTTCAAGCTATGAAGATACACGGTCTTCAATAATCATTATCTTCAACATGTCTTCACATTCGAACGTATTCATTGGTTCGAAGTGGTTTTCGGATAGTAATTACCCAAATCCGATCTCGGTTCCTTCGAAGCCAATTATCGATTTAAAAGATGTTAGGTTAATATGTGGATATCAATCATCAATCAATTACATCATCTTTTATAAGATATCTTTCTTAGATATATTCTTTTCAATTTATTCCATTTTCTTTTCAAGAGTATAAGGAATCATTAAGCCTCATTTATCAAATCATTTGGTTTATTTAAACATTTCTTAAATCTTGGAATAATTCCAAATCATTTTCTCTTTTACTTAGAAAATCTTTCCAAATCATTCACTAAATCTTAATCAAAAAATTCTTATTTTCAAGCTATAACTTTGAACTTAGGAAAAATATTCCCAAATCATTTATTAAATCTGAATAAAAGATTTGTTTCTTAACTTTTAACTTATGGAAAATATTCCTTTTTTATAATATCACTTTCCAAAACATCCATTTAGTTTAAAGGATTATTCACTGTCCAAAATTGCGAATATAATTCCTTTAATAAAACTTTCACATTTAACTTATCAATTTAAATTGATTTCAGATTTATAAAACGCTGTTTATAAATTCCATTTATATTTTATAAACTTCCATATACAATATTTATTTACTAACTAATTCCATTTATATCTCACTTATAAGTCAAAATCCAATTATAATTTAATTACTTATAAAACTCTTATTTACAAATTCAATCCTTTGAAATCCTATTATTTATAAAATCCATTATAAATTCTTTTCTAAATTTCAGTTGCAAACCCATGTATTGATTTGATTACAATCCCATTTAATATTTATAAAACACTTTTATAATTCCATTACTTTTATTTATAAAATATAAAATTTTATAAGTCTAATATATAGACCGTTTATAATAAGTTCAAAGAATTTATTTCTTTTATTTTATCTTAGAAAAAACTTAATTATGATCTTTTAGAGCATTCGGGCTTTCGTTTCGATATGTTCCACCTCTCGCCTAAGAAAAGAAAACATAGGCCAGGTAAGTTCAGGGCACTGATTGCTCCATCTCTAACTTTAGTTAAACATCTTGTTTTATCTTACTAGATCTCACAAGTAGGACAAATGTACTAGTCGTTTTCGCATACTCAGTTTGTTATTATATTCAATCTTCTTCACTTATTGTTTAAGTGGTATAAACAATTCCTCTTACCCATTTATTCGAACTCTCATTAAAACTTCCAAATCATCTTTAAATGACTTAGTTATTCTCCTAAAATTATTCACAAAATATGTAGGAAAGAATTGTTAAGTTTAAAACTGCATTTCAAAAAGTTATTTCAAACTGTTGCGAAAAGCATGGCGAAAAGTGTTGCAAATAGCGTTTTAAAAGCTATATTCTTCAAAACGACTTTTATATCATTTATAAATCCTTATTTTCAACTTAAATATCCTTTAAACCATTTTAATAGATTTATAAATTTTATTTCATATTTTTAAAACATTTAAAGTATCAATTTTAAATTTTGATCACTTTACTGCAAAAAACGCGATTTTTCTGGAAAATTGTTTTGGACATATTTAAAATGTACAAGATGAAACCTTGGTTTTCTTTCTTTATTTCTTTAAAAATATTTAAATGTTTATAAACCATTTCTAACTCAATTTAAAACTATTTCCTAAAGGTTTAAGCATTTCATATGCACCATTGCATTTTCAAAAGGAAAGCGATTTCCTTTGTGCTTATCGACGTGTATCAACGTGACTTGATAAAACAATTTAACAATCATATCAAACAATCAATACTTTACGATCAAAGCATATATACAAGCATTCATTGCAACCATAACACAACATAAAACATATATATATAAATAGAGATGCTAAATAGAATTTCTCACCATAAACCATAGCGATTAACTTCCTACCAACATTCAAATCAACTAACACTTCACTAATTAATTCCTAATCCAATAAATACTAGCAAAAAACACCCTCTTCATTCCAACAGCTTGGCTGAGGCTTGAGATGGAGGTTGGCCAAAAATATAGAGAAGAAGCGGTAGAGCTTTGAACAAGAATTCTTAAAATTAGACCCAAAAAATAGGTCATCTTCTCTCTTGATTTTCACTCTCTTACTCTTAAAATTTAAAAAACTTGTTAACTGAAAAGTTGTTGCAAATTCATTTCTCTTAAATTTGATAAAAAGAATCACTTGATTTTGATTAGTTTTGTGGAAGTTACGATAGAATAAAGAAGAGGTATTGTCGTATTGACAAAAATGAAGCCCGAAAATGCACTTTAAAGAATTGAGTTTCAGGTATAGCTAACCTCAAAACTAAAACAAGTGATCAATATAGAATTTTTAGCCACTGCAATTTCATATGGTTAAAAAAAATTCTTAATTTTGTTCTGTTGTGATCAAGTTGTGATCAAAATAAAGTGGCATATTCTCTTGCTTAAAAACCGGGCCAGAAAATACACTGGAAAGAAATGAATTTTTAACATGGTTACTTTTAGAATGAGACAAAATGGTCAACATGAAAGTTGTAGCCACTGGAAAAATACATGATTTAAGAAAAGGATTTTGTATTTTGGTTCTATTTGGAGAAGTTATGTTTGAGAGAAGAAGAGGTAAAATGTGGAGAAAAAATGAGTTTGATTTGAAGAGGATGAACATTGATTTCTTTTGAATATTTTGTAAATATTTTAACAGTATCTCTTTCTAATTTTTTCCTATGGCTTGGAAGCCATTAAAGAGAAGATGAAAAAGATGAAGAAGCTTGAGAAAATATTAAGAAGAAATGTGAATGAAAGTGAAGAAGGAGGTGGGTATTTATAGAAAATGAAATAAGTGGTAATTTACTAAAATAACCTCTTACCAAATTACCAAACTGACCTTATGTCAACCTATAGCAAACTCCAGTTTTTCAAACTCAACAACATCCTTTCACTTCTTACTTTATGTCTTAATCCCTTAAGAACTAAGCTAAGTAAAACGATAATTATGTTGGTTTTGATGTAATTTTGATTTGATGTTTACTTTTTCTTACTTTTGTTAATTCTTACTCACTTTTACTAATGGCTTCTATAAGTTTTCTAATCTTATTTAGTACAAGTAAACATGGTTATTTATTAAAATGTGCAATGTATATGTTAAAACATGTTAACAAAGGTGCGACAACGTTACGATAACTTTTAATCTATAAAACGTTGATTTTCGACAATACATTTTACTGTCACATTTTGACGTTTTAGTTAAACTATTTATTTTTGTAAACCAAATTTAAAAATAAATTTGTATAATGATATTTAAAATATAAAAACTAATAAATAAATTAAAATAATTTATTTAACCGTTGAAAATTAGTTTTCTAAAATCAGCATTTTGTCAGTTTTGTCGATATAGGCAAATGTTACTATTTTTGTGTATACTTCTCTTTCCAAATCCTATCTAATTTGTTTTGAATCATATAACCTTACCTATTTTACATTTAAAATCAATTTAAATATTAATTTTAAAGTTGTCAAATTCTGGATCTTTATATTCTCCCCTACTTAAAAGAATTTCCTCCACAAAATTACCCTAAACCCAAACCCATATTTTTTTTACCTAAATCATTATTTCACAAACTTAAACCCATAAGATGTACCCAATCATCTGTATAGAATATCTAATTTGATATTCTATTCGAATCAACAACTTTATTTTCAAACTAGTATCAATCTCCCGATCCTCTAATGCGGACTTTGATCAAGCTTTTAGATTAAATACACTTGTTTTCTTTGCATAGCTCTCAACTATGATAGAAAACTCGAGTAACCAACCACAAAACATCATCAATGCTCGCCATCAAGAAATCGAGTGATAAATTCTTTTCCAGATCAGTATAAACATTTCAAAGTTCCATACTCGGATATTAGATCAAAATTTGTGTGATGAAATGATTTACATACAAATTACGTATTTATTCCTATTGGTTTTTTCTCGGTTATACCAAATTCTCTTTAGTCACATCCTTTATTTTTTTTGTTCTTTTCACATTCTTTTATTTTTAGCATTTTTTATTTAATACTAATATTGTTTATGAATCATTTCGTAAAACTATTACTTAAGTTTATTATATTTTATGAACACAACTATGTAAATCCATCACTTTCATAAACTTAAGCCAAAATCCTTAATTAATGGTAGAATTCATTAATAAAACTTTTTCCAGGTTATAATTACATTTCAAAGAGTCATGATTTTACTTAAGTGTATATATAGTTCATAACTTAAATCTAGGTTTGTATAATACCTTCGTACAACCTAACAGTATATATATACACACATCCCAAATTCTCGATCGGTTTTATATCCGGGTGAATTACAATTTGTGGTAGGTTGCTATCATTTCAAATTCATAGTTAAAAAATTTGTTTCTGATTTAATGCTATTATAAATTTCTCCACTTTTAAATCCTTTTTATTTATAATCACATTTATAAATTGTACTTATCCAATTACATTCACTTAAAACATTTTGCAATGGTTTATCTTTCACCAGAATATTCCATAAATTCCTTAGCTATGAGTTTGGTGTGATTCAAAAAAATTTGACTGTCAAAATTCGTCAAGAATCCCACTTTATCTTATCAATTAGTGATTCCAAATTTATCTTTGGATTAAACACTTTTATGAATATTACTAATTAATTTTTCCATTAATGATTCACATTATCTCTTTAACTTAAGAAAATTATATAGATCGAGTAACTCCTAAATAATACCCTTTTCAAAATCTTTTAAGGATTATGTTTGTTTATAAAACCTATTTTGTAAATTCTTTTTAAAATTCATCTTATATTAATTAACTTCATTTAAATTACCATAATTCTTTTAAATTACTCGAATTTTAAACCTTCATTCCTTTTATATTTTCCTTTTACATAATCATTTTTATCTTATATGTCCATTCCTTAAACCAATCTTATTATCAAACACCTTATAGTCAAATCGTGAAACTTAATGCACAAGATATTTGTACTTTACCTTTTAAATTAAACAATAGATCAATTTATGATAGTGACTTAACATTATCATTTCTTAATTTATTATTTTGGAATAAGTATTAAAGATCTTAATTACCTTATCAGATTTCTTACTTATTGATTATCATTATGAAACATCTTATAGTCAAATCGCGAAAATTATATCATAAGATATTCATATTTAAATTTCACTAATCTTGATTTCTAACTATACAACTTTTCAAAATATATACCTTGTAATCAAAATATAACCCGAAGTAAAATTATTTCATTTACCAATTTTTCAAAACAAAACGTTTTTTATAAAATTAACAAACATGCGCTCGTATATATAACACTCTCATAACTCATTCTAGCGTGTTATTAACTCCATCTCTAATAAGTTACTCATCCTAGGATATTACTAATCCTATCTATGATGAGACTTACCCCTATCAGGCTTCGGTGTTCACTTAACCAAAAGCTTTGATACCAAATGTAATGGCCCATTTTTCCATACCCTTTGAATCGACAATAAACCACACATGTCCAACTCAAATTGCACGAAAATATGGAACATGAAGGGTAATAAAGAAAATAAGACAGAACATAATCTCACACGAATGGAACAACATATAATATTGAAAAAAATCTTTACATCGAAAAACTTTTAAATATATATATCAGAGTCTAACCTAAATTCAGCTTGCGTAGTTATAAACATATGTCCTTACAATTGCTGACAAACATCAAACAAAAACTTAACAAAGCACAGCGGATAATAGAATATGTCATACATAGATGAATATCTCAAGCTCTCCTCTGGAAACTTCAACCGTCTTCGACTAAACCTGAAACTACTCGGATTTGACCCGAGTATTGAAAATACCCGGATCAGGCTTGATAAACCAGCGTAAGAAACTAAAATATAAATGACAGTGGCATATATCAGCCTTTGAATAAAATCCTTTGAAAATAAAGATTATATCATAAGACCACGCCCACACATAAACGCAGACGGATTTTTACCTTATGATAACTAAAACACTTTTATATCAAAACCTTTGATATTATTTATAGTGACATCTCTTTGAAAACATTTGAAAATAAACTTATAATCTTATTCGAAATGGTTACCCATATAGAATTTCGAGGCTATTCATTACGCCAATACAAGCAAAACCGTAGGTGCTTATTGGAGAATGGATTTCCATTCAAATGACCAGGTGAAAGATCTAACTTCTGAAATGGATACAACTCTAGATGGATGCCCGGAGGAACAGCATAATGGAACCTCTAACAACACAAGATCGGCCTACCTTTGTAACTAGATAGTACCGAATATGTCATCCCTCAGTCATTATCGACCTTTATCCGAGGGCCCTCATAGTATATAAACCACATTAATTTACATCCAGAACGCCATAGCGGGAAGAAATATATTTAGAAGGGGATGACCATACCCTACTTGGGAATGACCCACTTAGCCTTGCTGCATCTAATCTTGTTTCGGTCATTTTTCAGTTTGATGAGGCTTGAGGTAACAATTACCTTTTCACATAGCATATATCATATCTTTGAATGCCACATTGTCATTTCCGTTAACTACTAATTGTCTTCCACAAAAATACAACCCTTGAGCCCGTACGTCTCAAGGAGAGTATTAAGCTAAGAGAAGTTTCCCTCTTTGCCACCACTGATGTACGTTTGTAAAAACCAATGTACATAATCATTAGAAATGCAATGTCAGACAAATGTCCATACAAGTTGTCCAGGAACAAGACAAACCGAAGGCACTCTCCTGCTACGACTAGTAGCGAGTAGTCCTTGCAATCCAAAAAATCTTCATCACGAGGAGACCATTACTATTAATAACTCTATAATGGGAGCTACCCAGAGCATGTTCAACATGCAGTCTTCACACTATGAAGATCCACTATCTTCAATAATCATCACCTTCAACATGTGTTCACATTCGAAAGTATTCATTGGTTCGAAGTGGTTTTCGGATAGTAATTACCCAAATTCGACCCTGGTTCCTTCGAAGCCAATTGTCGATTTAAAAGATATTAAGTTCATATGTGGATATCAATCATCAATCAATTACTTCATCTTTTATAAAATATCTTTCTTAAATATTTTCTTTTCAATTTATTCCATTTTATTTTCAAGAGCATGAGGAATCATTAAGCCTCACTTATCAAATCATTTGGTTTATTTAAACCTTTCTTAAATCCTTAAATAATTCCAAATCATTTTCTCTTTTACTTAGGAAAAACTTTCCAAATCATTCATTAAATCTTAATCAAAGATTTCTTATATTCAAGCTATAACTTTGAACTTAGGGAAAATATTCCCAAATCATTTATTAAATCTTAATAAAAGATTTCTTTCTTAACTTTTAGCTTGGGGAAAATATTCCCTTTTTATAATATCACTTTCCAAAACATCCATTTAATTTAAAGGATTATTCACTGTCCAAAATTGCAAATATAATTACTTTAATAAAACTTTCACATTTAACTTATCAATTTAAATTGATTTCAGATTTACAAAACGGTGTTTATAAATTCCATTTATATTTTATAAACTTCCATATATAATATTTTCTTACTAACAAATTCCATTTATATCTCACTTATAAGTCAAAATCCAATTATAATTTAATTACTTATAAAACTCTTATTTACAAATTAAAACTCTTATTTACAAATTCATCCCTTTCAAATCTTATTATTTATAAAATCCATTATAAATTCTTTTCTAAATTTCAATTGCAAATCCATATATTGATTTGATTACAATCCCATTAAATATTTATAAAACACTATTATAATTCCATTATTTTTATTTATAAAATATCAATTTTATAAATCTTATATATAGACCATTTATAATAAATTCGAAGAATTTATTTCTTTTCTTTTATCTTAGAAAAAACTTAATTATGATCTTTTAGAGCATCCGGGCATTCCTTTCGACACGTTCCACCCCTTGCCTAAGAAAAGAAAACATAGGCCATGTAAGTTCGGATCACTGGTTGCTCCATCCCAAACCTTAGTTAAACACCTTGTTTATCTTCTCAGATCTCACAAATGGGACAAATGTACTAGTAGTTCCCGCATATTCAGTTTGTTATTATATTCAATCTTCTTCATTTATTGTTTAAATGGCATAAACAATTCCTCTTACCCATTTATTCAAACTCTCATTAAAACTTCCAAATCATCTTTAAATGCGTTAATTATTCTTTTAAAATCATTCACAAATATATATGAAAGAATTGTAAAGTTTAAAACTGCATTTCAAAAGTTATTTCAAACTATTGCGAAAAGCGTTGCGAAAAGTGTTGCAAATAGCATTTTAAAAGCTACTTCAAAATGACTTTTATATCATTTAGAAATTCTTCTTTTCAACTTAAATATCTTTCTAGCCATTTAAATAGATTTATCAAATTTATTTCATATTTTTAAAATGTTTAAAATATCAATTTTAAATTTTGGTCACTTTAATGCGAAAAAGTGATTTTTTTGGAAAATTGTTTTGGACATATTTAAAATGTACAAGATGAAACCTTGATTTTCTTTCTTTATTTCTTTAAACATATTTAAATGCTTATAAAACATTTTTAACTCATTTTAAAAATATTTCCAAAAGGTTTAAGTATTTCATATACACCATTTAATTTTCAAAAGGGAAGCGATTTCCTTTGTGCTTATCGACATGTATCAACGTTACTTGGTAAAAAAAAATTAAAAATAATATTATAAAATCAATACTTTATGATCAAAGCATATATAAGAATTCATAGCAATCCCAACACAACATCAAATATGTGTGTGTGTGTGTGTGTGTGTGTGTATATATATATATATATATATATAAATAGAGATGCTAAGTAGAGTTTCTCACCATAAACCAAAGTGATTAACTTCCTACCAACATTCTAATCAACCAACACTTCATAATTAATTTCTAATCCATTAAATACTAGAAAACAACACCCTCTTCATTCTAATAGCTTGGCCGAGGCTTGAGATGGAGGTTGGTCGAAAATATAGAAAAGGAGCGGTAGAGCTTTGAACTTGAATTCGTAAAATTAGATACGAAAAATAGGTCATCTTCTCTCTTGTTTTTGACTCTTGCTCTTAAAATTTCAAAAACCTGTTAACTGAAAAGTTGTTTAAAATTATTTTCCCTTAAATTTGGAAAAAATAGTCACTTGATTTTGATTATTTTTATGGAAGATATGATAGAACGAAGAAGAGGTACTGTCGGATTGACAAAAATGAAGCCCAAAAATGCAGTTTGAAGAATTGAGTTTCAGGTATAGCAAACCTCAAAACTGAAAAAAGTGGTCAATATAGAAGTTGTAGCCACTATAATTTTATATGGTTTAAAAAAATAATTTATTAATTTGGTTCGGTTATGATCATGTTATTATCAAAATAAAATGGCTTATTCTTTGACTTAAAAACTGGACCAGAAAATACACTAGAAAGAAGTGGATTTTTAACACTGTTACTTTTAGAATGAGACAAAATCATCAACATGAAAGTTGTAGCCATTGAAAAAATAAATGATTTGAGAAAAAGAGTTTTGTACTTTGATTCTTTTCTTAAGAATGTATGGCTGAGAGAAGAAGAGGTTAAATGTGGAGAAAAAATGAGTTTGATTTGAAGAGGATGAACATTGATTTCTTTTGAATATTTTATAAATATTTTGACATTATCTCTTTAAATTTTTTCCTATGGCTTGGAAGACATCAAAGAGAAGAGAAAGAAGATGAAGAAGCTTGAGAAAATAAGAAGAAGAAATGTGAATCAAAGTGAAGAAGGAGGTGGGTATTTAAAGAAAAAGAAAGAAGTCGTAATTTACTAAAATAATCTCTTACCAAATTACCAAACTAACCTTACTTCAACATAAAGCTGTAACGACCCTGATTTTGCGATCCTGAAAATTCCAAATAGTTAGGAAAGAAGAAAAGAGATAGAAGAAGAAACAGAAATAAGACACAGAATCTCACATTCGCAGCAGATAAAATATAATATTAAATAATATTCTTTACACAAAGAAAGCTGTATCAATAAATTTACATTTTTAATACATCAGAGTTACAACATTTCACAATCACTGGACAATTAAAATAACTTGTCCCTGATAAATAACAATATATCACAGCGGAATACACTCCATACGTTTCTGCCATCCAGCTCGCCTCCTAAGCTCCAGAACGTCCTTACCTGAAAATCTGTAAAACTCGGTCTGACTCATGCATTACATCAAAGTAACACCCGGGTCAGTCTGGAAACCAGCGTGAGTAAACCCATCTGACATGAAATATTAAAGCATAAAACTTATTTAAAACCTGGGGTAACTCGTACTTCACTACAAGTTTTAACTAGCCATAGTCAAAAACACATCCTACAATCATCTAAGTATCATTACTAAGATTAATGACCAAGTTTACATGTTTTTATTCCATTCCAGCCTATTTATTCAAAGTCAAACCCATAAAGAATTATTGAAGATTCCAAATCGAAGTGATTTTGGATATTTACTAATATCCGACCCCGGTCTCTTCGAATCAATGGTCATCTTATTCCAAGTTATTCAGGTGCATGCAATTCAATTCTTAATACAGGGTGTAAACTTTATACAGCAATTCATCATAGATAACCATATTATCTCTGTTCAACCCAAACATATCATATTACAAAACATTTCATATCATAGAACATCACAATCACATACCAGGGGTAACAAATAATCAAAGGCATTCAATATCATTCAATCATCCATAAGCAAGGTTAATTAGTCATACTATTTCTAATTAATCAAAATAGATTAAATTAATTACTTCAATCATCTTTAAATCCTGCTTGTAGGATCGATTTCCCCCTAGAGGGGGGGTGAATAGGGTGATGGTATTAATTATAAAAATTAATTACGGAAGCTTATAAAATTATTTCAATACAGATCACAGATTAATAGCAGCACAGAAAAATAGCAGAATAATAAAATGCAGAGATAGAACGACACAGAATTTACCCAGCTTCGGCAAAACCCTGCCTACGTGCTGCCCCCAAGGTTTCTACTAGAAATTAGATAGTCACACGCTTACACACGTAAACTCGCGACACCTGCTACTGACTAACCTAACTCTACGCTCAAAACCCTACCACAACTCAGCCACTGAATTGCGAATTCTCAAGCTACGCCACGTAGCTTGTCCCCTAGTCACACGACTAGCACATACAACGGTTTGAAAAGAGTTTCAAAATTAAAAACAAATCTAAAACAAAAATAAGATAAAGCCCTTATTTTTTAAAACAATAACCCTAATTCTTAAAGGTCGACCCCTTTTATTATTTAGACCCGATCCTTTTTTATTCGTTCCTTTGGGAAAATGGCGGTCGTTGCTTTCTTTATTCGATCTGAATTAGGGTTTCGTTCCCTTGTGGAAATTAGGACTCTTCAATTGAAACCGCCGCTTTTGATTGCTGGTAGTTTGCCTTGTCGATCACTTATTTCTCTGATTAGCTCACGGCACTTCAATTGAATCGAGTTCGTATACGATTTCGGTATGTACTTTTCTCCTTTTGTTTTCTGGTTTGATGCTTGTTTGAACCCTGATGCTTTTAAATTGCCGATGATGCCGATTGGGGTTTTAATGCTTGAAGTCGATCGATTTGATTTCTCCATACCCTGATGATGATTTGCGGTTTGGTATTTATATAAATTCCGAGACCTTAGTCACTTTGATACTTTCCTAAATTACGCTTTCCTGATATTGTTACAACTTGATACACACGGTTTTTATTTTCAAACGTTCGATTTTCCTTAATTAATACGGCAGAGACTTTCCTCTTTTGATTTTTGACTTTTTCAAAGATACGTTCACGAATTTCCTTGTTCACTTCTGTAAGCTTCCATGATTTCGACTTGGACTTGTTTATTGCATGCGACTTCGAGTTGCTTATCATCTGCATCGAATTCGAACTTGATTTACTGCAGGATTTGACTTGTACATTCGAATTTCTTTGACTTTGTTAATGTGATGTTGTTTAAGATCCTTCTGTTCATCCCTGTAGCAGCTTTGTGCATTTCTCTGGCCATTCATGTTTCAGTGCTTCTCGGTATTGAATTTGTGATATTTGACTACCACTGGCTTTGACTTGGTTATACTGTTATGTACTTGTCATCTCTTCACTGTTGATTAGTTGGTCTGATTCATCATGCATTGTTTAACTTATTGTTGTTGCCAGTTTGCCTTGTATCACATTGTGCATGCATGTTTTCCTTTTCCTGCTCACTGAAGTCAATGCTTGAATTATTGTAGCCGAGTTGTTGAGTTCCTGTAGTTTGCTGTACATGTGAACTTGCATTGTTGATGCTCTTTGAGTTGTAGTGTTTCACCATACTTTAGTTTGAGCTTGTTGTTCTGTGTTTGGTCACTGACTTGTGTTCATTGCATTGAGTATAGAATTTTCATTCACTTGAGCATATTGAAGTTGCTGTCTACATGTTGCACTGATTTTCATTGTTGCTGTTATCTTGTACAACTTGTATCACTGTAGTCTTGACTTTGGTTTTGCTTCATGGTCTTGGCTCGACATTTAAATTTGATTCACTGTTGATTTTGATATGCACTATAACCTGTTGTAATGTGTACTTGGTCGAGTTCATTTGCATTGTTGTACTGAGTCTTGACAGCATTTGCTTCTACACGCTTGTAGTTGTGTAGTTGCATTGCATCACTGTTGTCTCATTTACTTGTGGTCTTCATTCTGGTTGGCACATGCATGCATTGCTGGTTTCTTTGGGATTGAACTTGAGCTTTGTACATCCACTTCAATGCTGAGTTATTTGACTTCTGTTTCTCACCATGTTCAAGTGTGTCTCGTCATGTGTTCATTCCTGAGTACTTTTCGACCTGCTGTTTGATATTGTACTTGTGTACTCCATATATACACTTGTAGCTGGACTATGTCTCCATGTATTTCATGTTGATTTTTGAAATTTCACTTGAGTTGAATCCAGTTTCAAAACTCGGGTTTGACCTTGTGCTCGTGTCGTGATTTTAAATATATTGCACGTGAGTTGAACCCGGCTTTTCATTTGGGTTTGACCTGTGCTCACCTGTCCCTGTAGCATTATCAAGTGTATATCGATGTGCATGGCCTTATGGCATGTACAGTGATACACTGTGCATATCACATTGTTCGTAGATGATGAATTCAAATGTGAATGATGACGAACAACCCAAATAACTGAGGCAAATATTATTTTCAAAAATTCATATTTTATTTTATATTGCAAAAATATTTCTTTTTCAATTTTACTGCGTTAGTGAATATTTTTGCAGATTGCTCAGATGCTGGATTCTAACTGGAGTGAAGTTGAAGATAAATACGAGTGTGAGTGATATGTAGTGAGGTCAACTGTAAATGTAAAATAGTGATGTAATTGAATGTGTATCAAAGTTGTATAGTGAATAGCAAGAGCTCGAATTTGTACTATTCAAAAATGTAATAAATATTTGTTTGAATAAAATTTCTGTTTGAATTCAAATTCTGTGTTACTTAATTTTATTCAGCAAATATTTATTTAATCTATGAAAAAATAAAATAGTACATTAACAAATACATTTAAATGAATATATATATATATATGTTTATTATCATCAAACAAAAATCATATAAGCGCATATTCAACAATCTCCCCCTTTTGATGATAACAAACATATATTTAAGATTTTGAATATGTTAAATGTATTTGATCATTGATATATCCTAATTGCTCCCCCTATTTAAATGCTTCCTCTCTGCACAAAGCTCCCCCTACATATATGCATACAAATAAATATATGAAAATGAGCTTAGATGCAAATAGAAAATTATTTGACCTTTGCTTGATTATATTTGACAAAATCTTAACTTTTCTCTCCCCCTTTTGTTATAAGCAAAAGAATAATAGTGTTAGAGAAAATAGAGATAAAGTGATCAATATTAATTCAACATTAAAACTCAATTGAATATAAATATTAAATTTCAATAAAAAATCAAACAAAAATCATAAATATTTTATTAGGCGCATATTCCACTTTTAGAATGATGGGAATGTTGTCATCATATAAAACCATACAGTTGTGTCTATTTGTGGTATATTTATATCAGGAATTTGAATATCTACCAACCATGCACAACCGTTAGGACTTTTAAATGAGATTAGTAGTATTCCAATTTTTTTTTTAAAAAAATGAATTCAAGTATCTTCTAACCACGCATAACCGTGAGGACTTTAAAATGGGATTAGAATCAACTTTTTTATTTTAAAAATCAACTTTTGATATGCGTTCCATACATGCATAACCGTGAGGACTTTTAAATGAGCATGGAAGCACATAACAAATTCCAAGTAATTCACCCATGCATAACCGTGAGGACTTTTAAATGAGAGTGAATATTTGGTATTTTTTTTTTACTATATAAATTTTTTCTATTATTTTAAAAAAAATGTAAAAATGAAAAACGAATGATTCCTGTTTAAAGTACCACATATCAACAAACTATATAGAATTTTGATGAGTGATGGTTGTTAGAAATATGATAGAGATAGAGACGGTCATGAAATTTTCACCAACAAAAAGTTTTATAACTCTTGTTTAAATTTCTAAAGAAATTTACTAATTATACCGTCTCGAGTCATAATATATGATCAATATTAACACTCATCACTTTTTCAATCACTATTTTTCTTTTCGATAATCATTAGGGAGTCGGATTAGTCAAAATAGTCATTTAAAATCAAATTAAAAAATAATTATGAAATTAATTTTTCCAAATGACTAATCTGAAAATATGGTCAAAAATGATTTTCTCGAGGGGGTTTTATAAGAAATTTTTCTGCTATTTGAAAATTATTTGAAATGAAAAATATGCAGATATTTTTTTTGAAAAATGATGCAGTTACTCAATGTCTCAAAAATCACGTCCAACTAGTAATTTTTCTATCAACTAGATTACCAGTGTAATCTGCATCTGAATTTCTTTTTCACTCAAAATCATCATTAATTGAATTTGATTGACCAAACCATGAGGTGTGCACCAAAAATTTCAAACTCAATTTTAACAGCAATTTAAATGACATTCTCTTGAATTTGAAATGAAGCCGTGTAAATAATCAAAAAACCATGAATATAGAGTTAGCCAAATTATAACCAAATGTATTAATATCCAACAAAACATTTTGATCCAACCTAATATAATCAAAAAATTTAGAGAATTTTATAGTGTTTTTGGCATAAATATAATCGGCCAACTATGTTGAACAAGTCAGAATCAAAATCATCATTTTTTCATCATCTCAATATTGGCTGATTTTAATTCAGAATATGGTGCAGATTATCACATTTAATATATCGTTCAAATAAATATACCTTTACCTGTTTTACCTTTACGATATTTTTCGTCGTTGTCCATTGTGATTCTGTCACATTTTTACTAGGCTAAGGAACTTTGCTTTGTCGCCCATTGTGTTTCTGGAACAGCCAAAATCCAGAGAACACTATTGTTGTTCCTTAGCCTGCCACCACACCTACACGGAAAAAGATTTATGTGACCTATTTGTTTTTATACGTCCATGGTTGTTAGTGGCAGAAGATTTAGAAAAATAATTTTGTGGAGACCCAAAACTTTTTATATATGTTCTTTTTGGCACCCAAATTTGTTTAACTTTGAGAGATTTTATAATTGTGCCTTTTGGAACCCAAATTGGTATGGTTTTCACATGTTTGGGTCAATAATTATTATGATCGTGTCCATATTTTTTACAAATTGTGCACACGGAATTTTTTGATTAATATCGCTTTCAACATTTTCAGATTGGCTATATCCAAGTCCTTGTCTAATCGTATTACCAGTTTGCTTTCCTAATAGCATATTCAATGATTTTTCACCTTTTGAAAATTTATCTAAGGTCGTCGACAATTGTTGGACTTGTGTTTTGAGAGATTAATTTTCGTTTAACAATTGTGTGCACTTTTTAATAGAGTTCTCTCTCCTCGTTTTTTCACTTTCTTTCAAAATCAGAATTTCGTTTTCAAGTGATTTTATATTAGTTTCTGATTTTTTGATTTCTTCTTCGAATGTTGGACACTTATCACACTTAGGGATCCTACTTTGATAGGTTTTAACTAATTGGTCAAGTTGTTTATTTAAATCTATCAAAGTATCTTTTTGTGATTCAAGTTTGGCATACTTCTCCCTAAGTCGTTCAAAACAACCATTCACTTCGTGGAAATATATAAGTAATTTCGAATGAGAAAGTTTTGATACCTCACTTGGCTCGTCATCATCACTGTCAGTTATTTCACCATGAAGACACAAGTCTGCTTTTTCATTCTCACTGTTAGCACTTTGATTATCTTCATCACTTGCATTCCACGTGGCAGCAAAACTTCTCCTTTTTGATTTCTTTTCAAAGTCGCGTCGATTTTGAGGACAATTGGGCTTGATGTGTCCGGGTTGGTTGCACTTATGATAGATGATCTTTTGTTCTTCTGGATTGTCCAATATTTTATTTATTCTGCTTTTCAATTTTCGATTTAGAGCTGAATTTCCGTATTTGTAATTCCACCTTTTGACTTTCTTTATTATCAGCTCCAATTCTGTTGCTCCATCATCATTATCATCACTATCACTTTCTGTTGTTCCTTTAAGAGATATTGATTTCTTTCGAGTATCACCTCCTTCATATTCTTCCTTGAATTTCATTTCTAGCTCATAAGCGGTGAGATTTCGATGAGTTCTTCGACTTTCATTTGTTTCAAATCTTTTGATTCTTGAATGGCACTCACTTTGGCTTCAAAACTTCATGGAAGGACTCTGAGGATTTTTCGGACTATCTCCAGCTCTGTATATGGTTTTCCAAGAGCTTTTGATTTGTATACGATATTGGAAAGTCGTCCATGCATCTCTTTGACATTTTCTTCTTTTGCCATTGTGAAATTCTCGTATTCGCTGCTTAGCATGGCAAGGTGAGATTCTTTGACTTGAGATGTTCCTTCATGAGTCACTTCTAGTGTGTGTCATATTTCCTGTGCAGTTAGACAATGTGAGACACGATTAAATTCAAATTGATCCAATGAATAGATAATAGAATTCATAGCTCTAGCATTAGCATTTTGTAATTTATTTTCTAGTTCTGTCCATAGATCCATCGGTTTGTCTATTTCCTGATTATCTACAATTATAGTTGGTGCTCTATAACCTTTCTCAACAATGTTCCAAGCGTCAATGGTTTTCAGAAAAAATTTCATTCTATTTTTCCATGAAGCATATTCACCATTGAACATTGGTGGTCTAACTATGGACTGACCCTCAGCAAAAGCATTATTAAAAGAAGCCATTTTAAAAATTCAATCTTTTAAACAAAAACTAATTTTTGAAAAATGAATTTTTAAAACAAAAAAAAATTGACTTCTATTCCTAGCTCTGATACCACTTCTAGGATCGATTTCACCCTAGAGGGGGGTGAATAGGGTGATGGTATTAATTATAAAAATTAATTGCGGAAGCTTATAAAATTATTTCAATACAGATCACAGATTAATAGCAGCACAGAAAAATGGCAGAATAATAAAATGCAGAGATAGAACGACACAGAATTTACCCAGCTTCGGCAAAACCCTGCCTACGTGCTGCTCCCAAGGTTTCTACTAGAAATTAGATAGTCACACGCTTACACACGTAAACTCGCGACACCCGCTACTGACTAACCTAACTCTACTCTCAAAACCCTGCCACAACTCAGCCACTGAGTTGCGAATTCTCAAGCTACGCCACATAGCTTGTCCCCTAGTCACACGACTAGCAAATACAACGGTTTGAAAAGATTTTCAAAATTTAAAACAAATTTAAAACAAAAATAAGATAAAGCCCTTATTTTTTAAAACAGTAACCCTAATTCTTAAAGGCCGACTCCTTTTATTATTTAGACCCGATCCTTTTTTATTCGTTCCTTTGGGAAAATGGCGGCCGTTGCTTTCTTTGTTCGATCTGAATTAGGGTTTCGTTCCCTTGTGGAAATTAGGACTCTTCAATTGAAACTGCCGCTTTTGATTGCTGGTAGTTTGCCTTATCGATCACTTATTTCTCTGATCAGCTCACGACACTTCAATTGAATCGAGTTCGTATACGATTTCGGTATGTACTTTTCTCCTTTTGTTTTCTGGTTTGATGCTTGTTTGAACTCTGATGCTTTTAAATTGCCAATGACGACGATTGGGGTTTTAATGCTTGAACTCGATCGATTTGATTTCTCCACACCCTGATGATGATTTGCGGTTTGGTATTTATATGAATTCCGAGACCTTAATCACTTCGATACTTTCCTAAATTGTGCTTTCCCGATATTGTTACAACTTGATACACACGGTTTTTATTTTCAAACGTTCGATTTTTCTTAATTAATACGGCAGAGACTTTCCTCTTTTGATTTTTGACTTTTTCAAAGATACGTTCACGAATTTCCTTGTTCACTTCTATATGCTTCCATGATTTCGACTTGGACTTGTTTATTGCTTGCGACTTCGAGTTGCTTATCATCTGCATCGAATTCGAACTTGATTTACTGCAGGCTTTGACTTGTACATTCGAATTTCTTTGACTTTCTTAATGTGATGTTGTTTAAGATCCTTCTGTTCATCCCTGTAGCAGCTTTGTGCATTTCTCTGGCCATTTATGTTTCAGTGCTTCTCGGTATTGAATTTGTGATATTTGACTACCACTGGCTTTGACTTGGTTATACTGCTATGTACTTGTCATCTCTTCACTGTTGATTAGTTGGTCTGATTCATCATGCATTGTTTAACTTGTTGTTGTTGCCAGTTTGCCTTGTATCACATTGTGCATGCATGTTTTCCTTTGCCTGCTCACTGAAGTCAGTGCTTGAATTATTGTAGTCGAGTTGTTGAGTTCCTATAGTTTGCTGTACATGTGAACTTGCATTGTTGATGCTCTTTGAGTTGCAGTGTTTCACCATACTTTAGTTTGAGCTTGTTGTTCTGTGTTTGGTCACTGACTTGTGTTCATTGCATTGAGTATAGAATTTTCATTCAGTTGAGCATATTGAAGTTGCTGTCTACATGTTGCACTGATTTTCATTGTTGCTGTTATCTTGTACAACTTGTATCACTGTAGTCTTGACTTTGGTTTTGCTTCATGGTCTTGGCTCGACATTTAAATTTGATTCACTGTTGAGTTTGATATGCACTATAACCTGTTGTAATGTGTACTTGGTCGAGTTCATTTGCATTGTTGTACTGAGTCTTGACAGCATTTGCTTCTACGCGCTTGTAGTTGTGTAGTTGCACTACATCACTGCTGTCTCATTTACTTGTGGTCTTCATTCTGGTTGGCACTTGCATGCATTGCTGGTTGCTTTGGGATTGAACTTGAGCTTTGTACATCCACTTCAATGCTGAGTTATTTGACTTGTATTTCTCACCATGTTCAAGTGTGTCTGGTCATGTGTTCATTCCTGAGTACTTTTCGACCTGCTGTTTGATATTGTACTTGTGTACTCCATATATACACTTGTAGCTGGACTATGTCTCCATGTATTTCATGTTGATTTTTGAAATTTCACTTGAGTTGAATCCAGTTTCAAAACTCGAGTTTGACCTTGTGCTCGTGTCGTGATTTTAAATATATTGCACGTGAGTTGAACCCGGCTTTTCATTTGGGTTTGACCTGTGCTCACCTGTCCCTGTAGCATTATCAAGCGTATATCGATCTGCACGGCCTTGTGGCATGTACAGTGATACACTGTGCATGTCACATTGTTCGTGTATGATGAATTCAAATGTGAATGATGACGAACAACCCAAATAACTGAGGCAAATATTATTTTCAAAAATTCATATTTTATTTTATATTGCAAAAATATTTCTTTTTCAATTTTACTGCGTTAGTGAATATTTTTGCAGATTGCTCAGATGCTGGATTCTAACTGGAATGAAGTTGAAGATAAATACGAGTGTGAGTGATATGTAGTGAGGTCAACTGTAAATGTAAAATAGTCATGTAATTGAATTTGTATCAAAGTTGTATAGTGAATAGCGAGAGCTTGAATTTGTACTATTCCAAAATGTAATAAATATTGTTTGAATAAAATTCCTGTTTGAATTCAAATTCTGTGTTATTTAATTTTATTCAGCAAATATTTATTTAATCTATGAAAAAATAAAATAGTACATTAACAAATACATTTAAATGAATATATATATGTTTATTATCATCAAACAAAAATCATATAAGCGCATATTTAACACTGCTAACTCAATTAATTATTACAATCTAATTAATTAATCATCCTCTAATTATCATCTTTAATTACATTAAGTAATGAGCTTTTAATTAATTACACAAATTAATTAACCTTTAATTACTCTTATAAATTAATTAACAATAATTTATCACATTGATTCTTAATTAATTACTCTAATTAATTATTCTATAATCACCACATTGATTAATTATCCTTTAATTAATCATATTTATTAATTAACTAATGTTTAATTAATCTCCTTAATTTATCTTTTAATTAATAGCACCAAGTAATTAATCCTCGATTACTTCCATTAAGTAATTATCAACTAAGTAATTATCAACTAAGTAATTAATCCCTAGCTACCCCTTTAATTAATCCCCCATTAATTAATTAAATAATTTATTTATAGCCCTCAAATATTAATTAATTAATCCTTTGATTTAATTATACTAATTAATTTCTCTATAATTAATTAATTAATTAATTCCTCTTTTATTTACTTAACTTAATTTAATTAATCTAAATTCTTCCAAGATCTTAATTAAATTTAAGATATACATTAGACCTATACTTAATATTCGAAACTTGCTTTAGAAAATTTGATAAATTATTTACTTTGAATACTTGTTAATATCGGCTTTGAAACTTGCTTTGAAACTTAACCAAGTTTAACTTTTACTTGAAAAAATTAATTAATCACTATGCTAAAAGCTTCAGGTTCAGACCCGATCCTAAACTTCAAAATCTCGAGACAATCCCTGATCCTCTCTTACAATCTTCTTTTATTCGTCCTCTTTCCCTACACTACATCAGTTCTACAGCAACATTAAAACCAAAATCCCTGACATGCTGGTGCAATGTGCACGTGCACATGGCGGCAAAACAATGCTGACCAGCTTCATCGACCTCCCTAAGTCTCCGTTGATCTCTCCGCCTCACCTAGCTCCCCATAAAACCAACCGAACGCCAATGTCGAAATTGAGATCTCCAAGTACCACCTGGGACAAAGCCCAGTCACCAAAACACTTGCAACGCCTAGCTCTGGTCATCGGAGACCACGAGCTCGCACCGATAGCCGCGCCAAACCTTCCTCTTCATTTTCCATCACCTCCGAGCCCACTCGAACTCATCGCGGCGTCACACGACTCTCCAAATCAACGACAATTAGAACCATACCTAAACCCTAAATCGATCACGATCGAACTATCCACCTGATAGAAAAATCAACTGCCATTTTCTCGAGTGTGCTAGACCTCCATCTACCTCTAGTGACGAGCACGACCCACCACTTCCAACCGATCGTCAGAAAACATCAGAAACCCCAATATCGATCAACACGTAAAATATTAACACACCCAAACTTAAAAATCAAGAAATTGTTACTAAAATTCAATATTTGCAAGTTTGAATCCAGTTACAAAATCAGAACTTGAAATCTACTTACTTGATTTCTGACTAGAAGGGTTTTCCACTCTGATATCTTAATTTTCTGTCTTCTTTAATAGTAAATTACACTTAAAAAATATTTCCTAACTAGAATCATGTTAATCCAACATATTTTGTTTAATAATTTAAGCTTATAAGAGAATAGGTAAAGGATTTTGGGATTTGCATTTGTTTCAACCTTTGTAAACCTGGAACGGAACAATTTTTTTTCTTGTTTCCAGACATGCAAACCACATTTTCATATATTCATATGCATGAAATCAAATTTTTATATCCAAACTTCAATGTTCATCTTACACATATCAAAATACAGATGGCTTTTGAAATGTTTTAAGAGAAGTTTACTCACTTGTTGAAGAAGAACATAGCCTTATTTGGAAATCTGGAATTTGATTTTTTTCTGAATTTGAAAATTTGAAAACTAGAAATTGAATCAAATTTACTTGGTCTTTGATCTAAAACTACTGCTTGATTGTTGAGATGATTCTTAAGTTATTAAAAACTGATTTTGTTTTCAGGCAGATGTTTGAATCTGTTGTGTTACATTTTTTCTTCTTTTGATTTCCAGGTTTTTTTTGAAACTGGCAAGAAGATGAAAACCTGGTTTGATTCCTTTGATTTTTATTGTCATTACAAATTTGAAAAGAAAACATATTGGCCACTTGTAAATTGCATGGCATATTAGTTACAATTGTCAAACAATGAATTTATTGATTACAAATGTTAATTCTATGCATTTTAAAACTTACAAATATATAAAGCCTTATTTATAAATTTCTTATATTTATAAATTTTGGGTTTTGTGTATTTAAATTATATATAAACTATACTTAGCACATGTGTAATTAAGGAAGAAGAATATTAACTCTTTGATTAATTCTTGTTTAAATTTTATATTTCAATTGTTACACTTGTATATTTTTATGTTAAATGATTTTCATTTGTTAATTTGGGTGTTAACATCTTAACACTTGTCTTTATTTTATTTGAGATGTTTTTATAAAGCTTTAGTATTTATTTTACTAATTAATAAATATATATTTTTTAGTTTACAAAATAAAATTCTTTAAAGAAAATAATATAAAACAAATCTTATTCTAATAAAAATCTTTATTCATATATTTTATATCCAGAGTATTTTAAAATATCTATCTTTTGAAATTCAAATTCAATTTAAAATCCACTCAAATATAAAAAACACAAAATTCAATTTGTAAAAGAATAATTCTATTTAAAAATCTATTTATATCAATATATATAAACAACATATTATTATCATTGTTTGAAAATATAAATTTTTCCAATTTAAATAATTATACTAGGAGGATTATCAAACCAATACTTATTCAGATATATATTTCCATTACCAGAAATTTTTATTTAACTTATAAATCAGTATTTTAACTAATTAAATCCAATTAATTTATCAATTATAGATATTCCAAAACCCGGGTTATCACAAAAGCAAACTCCACTTTTTCAAAAGTTAACATCATTCTTTCACTTCTTACTTTATGTCTTAATTCCTTAAGAACTAAGCTAAGTAAAATAATAAATATATTGGTTTTGATGTGATATTGAATTGATGTTTACCTTTTCTTACTTTTGTTAATTCTTACTTACTTTACTAATGACTTCTAGAATTTTTGTAATCCAATTTAGTAAAAGTAAACATGCTTAGTTATTAAAATGTGTAATGTATATGTTAAAATATGTTAACAAATGTGCGACAACGTTGCGACAACTTTTAATCGACAAAATGTTGATTTTCGACTAAATGTTTTACGGTCACATTTTGACGTTTTAGTTAAACTATTTATTTATGTAAACCAAATTTAAAAATAAATTTATATAATGCCATTTAAAATATAAACACTCATAAATATAATTAAGTTAACCATTGAAACTTATTTTTCTAAAATCAGCATTTTATCACTTTTGTCGATATAGGCAAACGTTACTATTTTTATGTATACTTCTCTTTCCGAATCCTATCTAATTTTGTTTGAATCAAATAACCTTACCTATTTTGCATTTAAAATCACTTTAAATTTTATATTTTAAAGTGGTCAAATTCTGGGTCGTTACATTTGCCTGCATCCTAGTGTTGATAGTAGTGAATGAACCAAAAATGGGTGGTGGTAGACCGGCAGGGGTTAAAACCTCTTGGGATTTATGAGAAATTGATACAGTAGTGACCAGAGGCTGAGTCATCAGGAGTTATTTTGGAATATTTTGGGCTTAAGTATAAACCTGAGAAAAGCTAGAGACAAGCCCCGGACAATTATGTGAATCACGTGGCCTCTTCCCAAATTATGGTGTTCTTTCTCCTCTACCTGGCTTCTCCTTTTATCTTCCTCCTGATGCTATCTATCCTTTCTTCTTCTTCTTTCTTCCTCTACTTCTTGGTATGTACTTAGACATTATGATGATAAATTAGTATTAACATGCTAAACTAAGGATGAATGTGGAATGTCGGTATACGTGATCCTAAAACTGCGTGAAACTGATATTTCTTGTAAAGATGGTGTTTCATCTCCGTCGGCTAAGTATCCCCATATGGAAAGTTGAACTCTCTGGGACTACCGTTGAAAACATCCTCGACTGAGATGTCCAAATCACCCAACGAGCTAAATATGTTCTCCAAAGAGCAAACAGAAGGTGTCACCTCTCCGATCAGCTCTAAGCTTGGACCAAGCACTTGCTGCAAAGAACTTAATGACCAACCATGTCAGATAATGCGGTAGAAGGGTAGTATCGCTTTCGAGGGATGATTCACTATATGATTCATTATCACCCAATCTGTAGTATTCATCATCTCGTCGCTCTCTTATGTGTCCACTTTCGTTTCTCCTCCTCCTCTCTCTTCCACTTCCTTCTCTTCTTTTCTTCCTTCTTCTCCTTTCATTTCCACATTCACCTCCACCATCCTCTCCTCTCCTTTATCTATATTCATCTTACCAACCTCGCCTTCGTCATCCTCCTGATTATCGACGTTGGAGTCACGTATAGGGGCAGAGGACGCGGTAAATGATCGATACATCTTGGAAGGAAGTAGAAGGGGAATGACATATCCATTAGGATGAAGAAGGCCACACTGACAAAGCCTCTCATTGTAAGAATGAAGGCGGGGGTGTAGAATTCATAGTCGATAATCTTTAATGTCTCTGAAGCGTTAGCATACGCGTCGTTGGAATCTCGGTCAGGAAGATATGTGAAGAGAATGAGAAAGAAGTTAGGCACGTAGATGAAGAAAATCCAAGTATAGGAAGGATATTAGAGAAGGAGACACTACATCCAAACAATTAGAGATGGTTGAGACCAAACGAACAGTGGATAAAGAAGTTTCTCTTTTGAAATTGTTCCACTATTAGGAAGCGCTTATTACCTTGCAATGATCGTAAGCCTTAATAATCGGTAGGGAAAGTGAGTTAGCCCTCTTCTTAAAGCTTAAGAGGTAAGTTACCTCGTCGAACCATGGAGGAAGATTCAACTGCGTTATGAACCAGATGTACATGCAATTAAGTAGAGCATATCAATTGGGGTGCGCCTGTGTTGGAGCCAACTCAATTTCTTGTAGAAAGAGTTTAATGAATTCATTGAAGGGTGGGAAAGCTCTACGTAAACACATATACTTGTTGTATGCGGTGTACCCCTGGGGCCAACTATGAACACGTTGATCAAATCTCAGCAATAAACATCACTTTCCAAGATTCCACGATGGAGGCAAACAGCTTGAAGTGATTTTACTGCCAACAACGATGGTGATTGATCAAGAAAATTATCTAAGACCATTGGGGAAAGTTGCTTGTTCAACGGATGAGGTTGATTTCGAATAGTGGTCACCGGAACGATTCGTCTTTGAAATTCAATTGTTATTGAACGTCTTTCCTTAAATGGAGTAAACATAGAGGCCTAAGCAATAGAAGAGCCAGCTTCGAAAGGCGTTGAAGGATCAGAACCAAATTTGAGATAAGGAGACTGGCGAGTCATTCTAGAATGGAAAGCTTGACGATGAACATGATCATGTATGTTTTACTTTGAAATTTTACTATAATTAAAGCACGGGTGGCTGATGTGCAGGATTAAATGAATGTCGGCATGTGTCGACCAATCAGGTTTTGTATATTAGCCAGGGCATTTTAAAATGTTAATCTATGTAGTATGTGTCCTGTGTTAAGAGTGTGATTTACGAAATACTCTATGTAGATAGCCCGTATGTGCTAGCAAATAAGCTCTGTCACATGATGGAATTATGTGTCGAATCATACCAATTATCATTTGTTCAGAGCAACACAGAGCCTTCTTTGAAGAAACATAAGACTATAGCGTAACATGAAATAATAACTTAAATGATCTACTCGGAGGTTGGAGCATGTTTTATGTGATCATTCTTCATAATCATCTCATCGAAACTTATTCTTTGATCTGCACATGACCAAAGCTTGAAGAAACCAATCAAGACCCGAAGTATAAACTGATGCCATTCGAAGTTAATGCCAAATACTGAGAAAACCAAGGAAAACCCTAGGTCCTTGGTGTTAACTTTAAACTCTACTTGGGTTTCTCCTCAAAAACACTTTGGCCTTGAATTGGTCATAGAAGATGAATTGTAGAAGAATGGTCGGGCATGGATGGAGATCACGACCGCTTTCTTGCCATAGTTAGCGCTAGCAACATAAACAAATGCTGGCAATGTTTCGTCATGGTGGCTATGATGATGGAACAAGTCTAGGAAAAACTCACCTTGCTCCAATTGGAATATCGAAGTGGAAAATTTCTCATGGTGATGGAGATCGCCTAAAGTGGTGATGGTAACGGTTGTCAAGGTGAAAGAAATGGGGACGGCGGCTTGGTGTTGAAATTGAGATGAACAATGGATGTTAAGAGTTTTAGAACGTAAGAGAAAATAGGTTGAGGCTGGGCAAGATGAAAGTGAGAATAAAAAATTCCAAGTCCCGAGGTTATATAAAAGTGAATAGGCACTCAAAAGTTATATCGGTACCGATCACAAAAGTGATTGGTACTAAAATCATTTACTTGTAAAAAAAAGATACAGAGAGAAACTTACTTAGCCAAGGCATGGAGATCTTGATCTTTGTGTAGAAAATGGTATGTCAACTATTTAAAGTAGTGGAACGAATGCTCTTGGAATAGAAATAAGGCTTTAAAGTGATGGTTAGTTAACCAGTAAAGTCAATGCAGACGACTCCATGCTGCTTGTCTTGATCCAAAGCATGCTTTGTTTTCAATAAAAGAATATTGTACGGAGCAAGTGCTATCCATTATTTAAACTTGGCAGTTTTCAGGTGAATCTGGATGTCGAGATAAAGAAGGGATGGTTCAAGAACTTAGGAGCAAGATTATTGTTGTAGCAAGAAACGACTCAAGAAAATTGAAGCTAAAACGAGCAAGGTAAAATTGATCGGTCTCGACATGATTGCCTTATGGTATTTCATTATTTTCTTTGATATCCAGTCACCTGATCAAAGAAAGGAATAACATATCAATTATATTGATACTGAGATGATTGCACTCGAGGGGCCCACTCTTGGAGGATCTAAAGTTATGTAGAAAAAGACAGGTTCCATAAAAGGCAACATATATCAAAACCGACATGATTTGATGGGATATTCTTAAATGAGCCTTAAAAACTAGGAAATATGAGCTAATGTTAAAGAAGGATCTAAAGTTGCATGAGGAAAATTGCTTTGGTACGAATCTAAATTGTGATCAGTATCGATCTGATTTTTATTATGGAATGACTCATTGTTCCCTCTTACTTTCTCGAATCTAGAATTTTACTTGGTCTTCCATGGTTTGACGACTTTGATGGACAATTTTGCTATAAATAGAAGCATTATGGCCATTGAAAAAGGACTTTTAGATTCTCTTTGGCCTCCACCTTCTATATCTTCTATTCTCTACATAACCCTAATCACTTTGGGCCTGCCTTTTGTTATTTCAGATCTAAAAACGATTGCAAAGCTCTTGCACTTGTGATAAATCAAACTCCAATAAGATTAAAGTGGATTATGCCATAGAATTTGCCGACCACTATAAAATTATTTTTGTTCTCACTGTATTTATCTTGATTTATTTAGATCTACTGCATTTCTAGTCAATTAGGGTTGTTGTGCCAATTTATAGTTCAACACCTCCGAGCCATTTCGTTGAATTTTCTGAACCTATTATAGTTCTTTGCAACAAATACCATATCATCTTCACATAGTTATGAGAAATACGATGTTTTTCTTCGGCTAGTTCTTTTTAGCTTGCATGTTTGTAACCCCCCATAGAATATATGGTGGTTAATGAATAATTATTAAGCTCAAAAATTTAATTTGAGAAAATGTCAGAATTTGACCATAAAGCTTGCGCTATTGTGTTCATTGCGATTTTCTAAGCAACTTTTATACATGAAGTTTTGCGATCGGAGTTCATTGAAAGATTTATTAGCGTTTGATGTTTTTTGAATCGAAAATAATTAAAAAGGATTTTGAAAGGAAATAGATAATAAGAACCACATGGACCCTACCTCTCAATCCCCTCTTTGGGTCGGTCGGTCGACCGCTAGCGGTCGACTCCCTAGGATAGAGCAGTTGATCGGTTGGACTAGTGCCGGCTAGGGTTGAACCTCGGCCTAGATTCAATTAATTTAAATCTAACGGATAGAATTTATTCGAGCACCTGTAAATATAGGCTAGCCTCTTACTCTTCTTCTTATATTTTCTAATCAAAGCAACAAATCTCAACTATTTTCTCTTCTCTACAATTTATAGAAACTATAAAATTACTATATATATATATATATTGGAGAAGGGTGGAAAATAAAAGAGAAGAAGAGAAGTAGTGAATCAATTCTGCAAAAATGGAAAATCTTATAATTATAACTCTAAATTTCCAATTAAGTCAATTCTCCTCTTAGATCGGTAATTCTAGTGGTTGAGTATATCTTATTATACATATTTTTAGGATTAAAGTAATGGATTCAGATTTCGGAGATTTATAAAGCTAGGAAGGTGAGTGGAAAATTATATGATTTATACATAACATTGAAATTTATATTATTGAATCTTATTTAATTATTATGCCTATGTAAGATCTATTAAGTTGTAGGCTTAAAATGAGGGTATTTAATTAAGATCTTGTCTACATATTATGTAAGTTAGGTAATTGGAATGGAATGGTATATATATATATCCTAATTTGAAAATTTGAAAATCAGTCCCTAAATTTGTTAAAGTATAATGTTGATAAGATTGTAAAATTTATTCCAGATTTATGATAATTGGATTGTAAATTGTTAATATTAAATTTGACTGTCCTAATTTGACTTCGAATGTAAATTTCTATATTTTAATTTATTAGAAGCATTGTAGATACAATTTAGTTGTATCTATTTTCGTGTAAATTTCCACAAAAAATTAAAAAAAAATTCATAACTATGTATAAAAAGCACGACATATGAAACAATAAGAATGTACCAAAATGAAAACGATGTGTAAAGTATAGAAGTTCTTCTCTGTAGTTGCACTATATATTTCAATAAAATAAAAAGATATTCCTTGTAATTTCGAATGGAGCAAAAGTCTCATTTTTAGGTAATTTATAGAAAGTTATAATGATAATCCTTTTTGGAAAGGATAGCCCTATTATATGAAAATGTGGAAATGAATATTCTTTATAGAATGTACATATAAGTGTATATTCTGAAATTCCTAAGCATAGGAATTAATGAGTTAGAAATAGGAATATATATATATATATATATATATATATATATATATATATATATATATATATATATATATATATATATATATAACGGTGCCTATCATTAGAAATACAAATATACATAGGGTAACAAATAAAGTATAATAAATAAATATGCAACAGTACTCATATTAGTCATAATTAGGACGGCTAGAAATTAATAGAGTAATAAACCATAGAATTAGGAGGTTGTGAAGGAATAGGGTAGTAACTCAAAAAATTATATATAAGGATTGCAAACTTAGAAGGGCAAAGTTAACAGGCAGTTATAGAAATTAATTGGGGACATAAATGCATTGAATGAGATTGACTGTAGGACTTAATATGACATTTATGGGAAAATGCTATAGACACAATAAGTTGAATTTGATATAATAATGATTGTCCAATTTTAAAATTAATGACCATTTATTACGGACAATTGACATTTATGGGACGTAAGAGGGAAATAAAGAATATACATAATAAGCGTATAAGATTGAAATAGTTTCGCGGTGAATAATTATGGGGATACTAGTAAATAACTGAGGAGACAGTGAACTTTCATGGTAGGAAATTATATAATCTCGGTAATACCTTCAGGACGAGCATAAATTAGTGTTCCTAGCCCAATATTTAGGTTTAGGATATGTGGTTTGGTTTAGTATAGGTTGGCATGCAAGGCAATAGAGTTACAGAATGGAAGTCTGCCCTTCACCTAGATGTTACCAGTAGTTGTGTTTACGTACTACTGATGTGGGACCTCTCTAACTATAGGACCCATGGGAAAGGTATGTACATTCGCGTATAGGTGTAGGAAAATAAACCAATGGTTTGCTTTAGATTTGAAGCATTAAATGGCTCGGTACCTTTAGAGATGTCAAGGGGTTTGCTTCAGGGAGGAAGGTATTAAATGGTCGCTGGGTCTAACTTCTCCCTATATAAGAAGTCTTAGATAACCTATGACGGTACATAATAAAGAAACAGTGTCTGCTTTATTTTTAACAAGAGGTGTTAAGTAACTAAGATGGGTATTTTCCTTGACTTACATTAGGTAAGTCTAAACGGTATTTCGACTGTGGGATGTCGATAGGCTATGTCAGTATTGTTGGTAAACCGATATTTAATGGTAAGGCTGGCATATAGGCTTTGATTCTAATGGTCCCAAGTGGTTATTAGCGAAGACTTATGTTATGCCTTGACTGATTTCGCTTTCTACTAGTATAGATGTTGTATAGGATACATAAAGCCTCAAAGTTTAATTGGATATTTGTTTGCCAAAGGTAGGCTAGTTAAACATTAGATATGTCTTCGAGATGCATTACAAATACGACAAATTATATTATAGAGCTATATCTAGGGGTCGTCGCTCTTTGTAGCTAACGGTCGTTTGACTAGCGATTAATTTATGGAGGGCCTGCATTGGGGTTGAGGTATTAAATGCATGTTATGGTCTGCCTCCTACTTATTTAAGAAGTATTAAATGGCTAGGGTTTTCTTTTGGGTAATACAACATGTGTATACACATACGCACATATGTATGTGTATGTACATGTGTATATATAGTTATGCCTCAGAGAAGGTTGGACATATCGTACGCATAGATGGAATTAAATGGTTAAGCCATGAATAATAGACATAACACTTAGATAGAAATTAGTCGGCATAAATTGGTGTTATGGATAAAGAATATAAGTTGCAATTACCAAAACGTTGTTTGATCCCCTCCTCATTATAACCTATATGATAGATTTAGTAGGCCAACCTACTGGTGCAATACAGGAACAGTAGATGGAGAAGTCTTCTCATTCATGCTAAGCACTAACAAGGCAACTAGATATCCAAGGAATGATATTGAGTCCAAGGTAGTAGCCTTTGTCGGTATATATGTTCTATTATATTTTTCTATTATGCTGTGAGTTTTGTAGATAGCTCTTTGATATACTTATCTTTATTTCAAGTTAACAACACCAACGATCTAAACTCTATTGGACTTGGGTTTCAATTTATTCAAAATTTGGACCTATTAAGGTGCGGGTTGTTACATTTGGTATCATAGGTAAGGTTAGTCGATCATAGAATTAGGATACATGTAACGACCCCACTTCCTACTCCCAGGAAGAAGCATCGTTAATAAGAAAGAAAGAGGTGAGAAAATAGAAAAGATAGAGAAGAAAGAACAACAACATCAGAATCTCACAGCGGAACGAATGAAATATAATAATCACATAAGTATTTACATAATATATACATAAATCAGAGCTATACAGATAATACATCACATACTAGACAGTTATAACACCCGTCTAGTTAATACAACTCAATACACAATACATCACAGAGATACCACACAGCGGAACTATATATATATCTAAACGTTGAAGCCTCCTGCTCCATTGCTCCTCCAAAATTCGTCAAAGCTAAACCTGAATCCCTTGGCTACCCGTAAAAATTTGGGTACCCGAGAGTTTATGAAAAACAAAAATAAACTTCGGGTCAGACATGGGTCTGGTAAGAGTAACAGGTTAAAGTTGCTTAATTTTGAAAAATCCTTTGAAAACAAAAGGTATCACGTAAGACTTTCCACACATAAACATGGAAAAGTTTTTACCTTACGCTAACCAAAACATTTGATAGGAAATCCAGTGATATTATAATAGGTCTAGGGTTTTCAAGTAAATAGAAAATAGCCGAAATTGTTACATGATTAAATTCCAGCTGCTAGCCACAAAAGTGGGTAATACAATCAAAACCGTGGGCACTTATTGGATTGTGGATTCCATACAATGGCAGGGCTACTGGGGTACCGCCCGTCACAGTACGGGGCCTAGATCACCGTACCGAGGATTACTCCCTTCATCCCCTGCAACACAAGGCCGGAACCATTCCTTACTGAACAGTCTCGAACAAGATACACCCCGCAGTTGTTTGCAACCAACTGCCCACAAAGCCGAATAAAAAGGGACATCTAGACAGGGTAATATCCTTGTCCTGCTTGGGTATGACCCACCTAGCCTTGCTGCACCTCCCCTGTTTTAGCCATTCCCGGTTGATGAGGCTTGAGGCTACGATTACCTTTAGAGAACATAATTCTTAGAATGCTCATCGCCCGCCTGACGATGTGTTGAAAGCATTCAATCCATACAAGTTCGTTCCGGGTTCGAACGAAACCGAAGGCATTATCTCGTTACACTCATTTTGGAATCACCCTCAGAGTTAACAACGATAACCCTTGCATTCTGAATCTTCATCTTCACTTCAGATTCACGACCTATCGTTAATTTGGAATCGATGTGGTTTTCGGATGTTCCTAATGCGGAAACCCGATCCCGGTCTCATCGAAATCCAAAACGTGTCTTTTAAGGCCAAGTTGTCTATTTAATCTTAACAGTTTAATTCAATATAATTCAATATACACACAGATGGATAATTCATAATATCACAATAGATAATCACAGATAATCTCATAAACAGATAATCAATATTATCATCTAAACAGATAACCAAATATTGTCATATTTAAATCAAGCATCCATGACACGTATATATAATTCATGCCAGATCACAATCATCAAATGAAATATCAATATCATTCATCGATAAGCAATGATTTATAATCATACAATTCGTAATTAATTTAAAATGAATTAAATTAACTACTTCAATCTCTAATTAATTTAAAATAAATTAAATTAATTACTTCATCTATAAATCCTGCTTATACACCCATTAATTAATTATGAATCAAATTAATTAATCATCCTCTAAATATCCATCTTGATTAAACACCTTTGCTTAATCATTTTCTAATTACATTAAGTAATTAGTCTTAATTAGTTTTACAAATTAATTATCCTAAATTATTTATAGTAAATAACATTTTCTTTCCTTATTTATAAATTTAATTAATTACATTTATTATTGATTAATTACATAAATTAATCACCACATTATTAAACTTCTTAATCAATTCTTAATTTCATCATTAATTAAATTAATTAATGACCTTTAATTTAGATTTAAATTTATTTGCTTTGAGTAAATTAATTACATTAAGTAATCGATTTTAATTAAACATAATTATTAATCACCCTTGATTAATATCATTCCAGTAATTACTATCCTTAATTACTCAAATAATTATATTAATTATCCCATACTTAATTATCTCCACTAATTAATCCCAAGATTAATTATAAACATAATTATCCAAATTACTTTATTAACACATTATTTTCATTAATTACATTCAGTAATTAACGTTCATTACTTCTTAAGTACATTCTGCTCCATTGAATACACTAAGTAATTACACTTATCAACTTATCAAATGATTTCCTTAAATTAATTAACTAAATTAATTAACTCAAAATTTATCACTTATCTCAATTAATTTCAATAAGTAATTAGTCCCTTAATTACTGTCACCAAGTAATGTCGTTTAACAAATTACAATAGATTATCTAAATTAATTAATCTAATTAATTATCAAAATTTTATCGCATTAATTAATTATGTAATAATCATTAGTTAATTGTCTCAATTAACTAATCACATTTCTTTAATTACTTTCTTAATTAATTTCTAATTCTAATTCATTAATTTCAAATTAGATAAATAAGTCATTCTTTAATTAACTTACTAATCAATTCACTTTAATATCTTAATTGTCTATAAGATAATCCATTTCTTTATAAATGATTTCATTATCATTAAAATATAAAACATTTCGCATTTGAATCTAAATTTTAAATTACATTTTGAATTTAAGATTCAAAATGGTTATTCTTTTAAACATTTATCCAATTTAAAGTTCAATTATTTATTTGAAACCAAATCCCGTTAACAACTATTTGATTTATACTTGTTTTTTTTATAATATTCAGATTTAAAACTGATTTAGTTTTCAGATTTGAATACAAGAAGATTCTTGAATCCAATAATTTAACTTTGATTTAAACTTGCTGTTAAAAACTTGAATTAAAACTAAATTTTCAAATCCAAATTTATTTTAAAACCTAAAGATTCAAATGTTCATCTGAATTCATACTTTATTTTTTTGAATTTAAATCATAGTTTAAATTCTGTTTTCCAAACCTTAAATTAATTAAAATTTTGAAAACCTGTCAGGTTTTTAAACCTGAAAACCCATCTTTAAACATTTAAACTTTTATTTCATTTCAAATTTGAATTTAAAAATAAACTTAAATTTAAATTGCAAACTGAATTTAAACTTGTATTTATACTTGACTTTTATTTAGATTTCAACAGGTTTCAATTGAATTTGCAGTGAACAAATGCTGCTGCCAGGTTTACAAAAAAACTGGAAACAACACTGACTCGAGAGAAATCAGATTTGCTTCGAGTTTCTCCCTCCTCTGCTCCGAGTCAACACTCGAATAAACTCGAGTCTCCCCTCACCAAAAACCTGCACACAGAAAAACAGCAACCCCAACTTCATTGGCACGGTGCACGTGCACCGTGGCCCAACCAACGCCGACCATCCACTCAGGCACCCAACACATCGCCGACTACCTCCAGAAAGCGGCACGACCACCCAAAATTCATCAACACGTCTAAATCAAAATGGAGTAATACAAGCAAAAACCTGGGAATACCCTTTCACTCCCCTACCCAAACCTGTCACCCGCTTCGCCCCTCCTCCTCCGACCTCCAGAGAACCACCACCTCCGGCATCGGCTTCATGAGTGCTTCGACAACCACTTCCCAAATCCCTATGACACTCGATCATCTATAGAAGGAGAAATGATCGAATTTTCCCAGCCTGAGAAAACTAGGGTTCAAAACCAAGAATCCACCACCGCACTCTCCACCAGCCACTGATCAACCACCACGCAATTTTGTCAAACACTCCAGTCACTCCTTCACCTTCATGAAAGATCACGGCCACTCTAATCAAGTACACAGGCCGAGACACCCCAAACTTCCCAAAAAGAACAACCCAGAAATGCCAATTCAATACTTAACTATAAAATGTGAATTTACTTTTAAAAATCCTAACTTTAGATTAGTATTCAAGTTTTAACCCTGAATTAATAATTTATGATGTTTGAAATTTTACTAATATCAACATTTGCCAGTTTCTTTAGTTTTTTTTTCTTTTTACAGAGCCTCTCCAACTAGCAACCAAAAATACAAATTTTAAAATTTGCTTTATGATCCAACAAACCAAACTTGTTTAGATACTAGGTCCAAACAATCACTAGATCAAGCAGAGTTAAATCTTTAAGAAAGGTATGAACTAGATAGTCATAAACAGGATGTCTACAAGGTGTACAATATACAGATACTTCATTTCACCAATGCACAGAGAAATATAAATAAGCATACAAATATTTAAGCATTCAAATACCAACTTATAACAAGTTTAAACTTAAGTTATTTTAAGAAAAATGTTACTCACCTGATAGATGATGAACAGAGCTTTTGAAAACTTGAAAACAGATTTGAACTTGAAATCTGTAAACTGAAATCCTTTGCTTTAGAACTGAGATGCTGAATTGTTTGGAAATGATTACAGGTTTGGCTTGAAGATGTTAAACTGGAATGCAACTTTGATTTGAAAACCTTAAACTTGAATTGCTGTAGCTTAAAAACTGATTTTTAAAAAGAACTTCATGTATGCTGGCTTTGATCATCCTACTAATCTTCTAGCTTTTGCTGTTGTATGTTGTTTATTTGAATGATGTTTGAGTTTCTTTTTAAAAAAAATGAGAAAGCTAACTATCATCTTCTGGTTTGTAATCAACGAACTAAAAAAAGTATGCATATATAAAGAAGTTTTACAGGGGTAGGTACTAACTGGGTTAAACATATGCTGGAACAATGATATTTTTTTGTTTGTATCAGGCAATTGCTTTATTTCTGGAGGCTGAAAGATTTTTTTATACAAATTTCGAAATGACATGTTTGTATGCTAGAGATGAAAGCTTTAAATGTTAATGTACTTTTATGTTTACAGCAACCTTGTTTTTATGCTTAGATATTTTTGTTTATACTTTGCTTTGCATTAGCTTGTTCCACAATCTACTTTATATATTAATTTTGTTTACTCTTTAGCTTACATATATATTTTACAGTCATCATTACTTGCCTGCATATCTATATATATATATATATTTATTTTTATTCTTGATGTTTATATTTGTTTGAATCTTAATCTATAAGCTACTGCATTTTGTTTATATCACCTTACTTTATTTTTCAGATTCAAAGATATTTTACCTCTACTTTATTTCTTAGCTTTGTATTCTACTCTATAGGCTATATTTATTCTTTAACTTTCCTGGCAACAAACATATTTATTTTGCTTTGCTTGTCCTTCCTTAGATACATAGACATTTATCTTACTTTGCATTTGTTTTAGACTTACCTTAGCATTCTTACTAGCCTGCACATTTTACTTTGCAGGTTACAAATTTGCATTGCCTTGATTCTTTGTTCTAAGCTATTGCATCTTTGTGTTTAGATATTTTGTTTATTTTGTTTCTCTTTTATTTTAACATAACTATAAAATACTAATTTTAATTATTATTTATTATTATACTTATGCTAAATATTTATAAGGTTTATTTTAAGTTAAAACATTTAAAAGATTCTATTTTAAACTTTAAACCAAAGTTCTTCCAATTATACACTCACATATATATATAACAATTTCTATTTATTTTAAATCTACTTTTAAAGATATTATATTATAAATAAATCTCATTATCAAAATAATTTATAAAAGAAATTATCGCCATATAAATAAATTACTAATTTTATCAACTATATTTAAAACAAGAACAAAATAACCTTTGTTAAATTTAAATTTAAGTTAAAATCATTTAATCAAATTTTAACTTTATCTTTAGTATTTTTTAAAGCCAAATTATTATTTACTTATTAGCTATATTTTTGAATCAAATTTCAAATTACCAATACATTAGAATTTGAAAACAAATCCTTATTTATTTAATTTTAAAAACAGATCTTTAGATTATATACAAATATATATTTATTATTAGAAAACAACTTACTAGCTTTTAAAAAAATGAATTATCAGTTAAATGTTTATTTTAAAGAAGATTATCTAATCAATTCAAATATTATTAACAAATATTATCAAATCAATTTAATTTTTAATGCAGATTATTAAATTGATATTGCCCAAAATTTCCGGGATATCACAATACACTAAGTAAATGTATTTGTATTTTTACCTATAAATATATGTGTGTGTGTGTTATATGCCAAACTTTATGTATTCTGACTATAGAAGTAGTTGCGATCATATTCTAAAAAGATGGATGAGGCAACTATGAGTTGGAATAATAAATAAAGTTATATTTATATGCCTGCCCCGATTACCTCACGGGATGAAGGCTATACTGCAAGGAGTGGATCGAGAAGAGCATAAGCATGATGTATTGAAGAACTACATAAGTTGGATGGTACTTGACTCCTTTGTTGGGCCTAGACTGCCCTATAATTATGGATTTTGCTAGATTGCCCATTGAAGATGTATATTTTATCGAGACAGATGGGAAGTAAGAACCTAGATGTTGTAAGCATCCATAAGTAAAATGTTAAAAGGATTGAGCAAGTACCTGCAAGGAGATGTGCGTTAACCACCACAAGGTGATAATTGTATTTTTATACATATTCTTAACAAGAAGAGGTTAAGAATAAAGGGAAAAGAAGGGAAGTGCAAAAGAAAAGACAATTAGAGTCATATTTCTGATTTCGACTCCATGTGAAAGAGTTTAATAAAAAGATTGTGCAAATTTCTTGAAAGGTTTTAAATGGTTTTTCAAAGTTTTGTTTTAATAAAAGGAATATGTCATTCAAAATTTGTTCGAAAAAGAAAGAAAGTTTGGAAATTTTAAATTAAAGAGCTATATAGAGATTCCTAGTGAAGTTTAAAATTGGTTGGGTCAAAAAAATTCGATTCAAAGGTTTTTTGTAAAGGGGTTTTTCGTTTTTGAAATGAATGGAAAAGAGGGCATATATTTGACTTGATGATTTTTCTTATTTTTGTAAATTTAAAAGTTTATTGTTAAAATTCTTTCTATGCATGGATAAATGGAAATGGTACTTGATTAAAATGTGATAAAGAGAATAGAAGAGTGAGAATGCCCAATAAAATAGATAGAAAGAACATTGCCGCATAAGGAAAATACAGAACAAAACCAGCTGAAATAGATTTATACATATCTCTTTTTATCTTAATAAAGAAAAGCTCAATGACTAGAGCAGTAGGCGAACATGCTACAATGAGGAAAACAATAAAAGAGAAAAGAGTTATGTAAGGAGAAGCCACTCGATGGCAATTTATGTAGCAAAAAATTTAACAGTTGCAATATTAGGAAATTTAAATAGGAATGATGTTAGGAATTTATATTAAAATAATGTTAGTAATCTAGTTAAGAATAATGAAGGAAATTAGAGGCAAAGCATTGGAAAAGTGGATAATTTCCACAGATATGTGCAATAACTGCGTATATCTTTAAGAAGTCCCTTTCATAGGCTATTAGAATCACCCCTAAGGTTGAAATCAGAAATAGCATAAGTAGTAGGAAATAATAGAATGGAAGTTATCCTTGTATACTCTAGTTTTCATCGTTTAAATTTATAAAAGTCTTTTGGAAAAATGGTTTGGTACAATGATTCAATCTTTGAACGCAAATAAATATTTTGACTAAAAAATCGTACTTTTAAAGAAGTAAATCTCTATTGTAGAAGAGGGAATAAAATTTTCATGGCTCCTTGTGGAAACCAAGAAATTTTTGAATTTAATAAAACGCCTTTTAAGTTTATATTCTTAAAGATAAAAGTTTTGGATTAAGAACTTCATGACTGTGAAGTTTTAGTTTATAACGGGTGGTAAAAATCAAACCAACTTTTTGATTATAAGGTGTGGACAGGGATAGAGTTACACAACCAAAGTCTATCCTTTACCTAGAGGCCACCAACAGTTGTGTATATGTACTACTCCTATAGAATGTCTCCAACTATAGGACCCATGGAAAAGGGATATACGTTTGTGTATAGGTGTGGGAAGATATATCAAAGGTTCGCCTCAGATTTGGAGTATTAAATGGCTTAGTATTTTTAGGGATGTCAATGGGTTTACTTTGGGATATAAAGTATAAAATGGAATTTGGATCAACCTCTTCCTTATATATGAAGTCTTAAATAATCCATGATGGTACTAAAAAGGAAACGGGGTCTGCTTCATTTCTAACAAAAAGCATTAAGTAACTGGGATGGATATTTTCCTTGACTTGCATTAGATAAGTCTAAACAGGATTTCAATTATGGGATGTCAGCGGGCCACGTAAGTTTTGTTGGTAAATCGGTATTTAGTAGTACGCTAGTGTAGAGGCTTTGAATCCAGCGGTCCCGAGTGGTCGTTAGCAAAAACTTAAGTTATGCGCGGATGGATTTTGCTTCCTACTGGTGTAGAATCTGTATGATATACACAAAGACCTCAAAGTTTAGTTAGTTGTTTATTTATCAGAGGCACGCTAGTTAACCCTAAGATAAGTCTTTAAGATGAGTTAGTAATACGCCAAATTAAATTATAAAGCCATATCTAGGGGTCATCGGTCTTTGTAGCTAAGGGTCGTTGACTTGTGATTATGTTACAGAGGGCCAACTTTAGGGTTGGGGTATTAAATGTCGTTAGGTCCGCCTCCTCCCTATTTAAGAAGTGTTGGATAGTCGGGTTTTCTTTCGTGTAGTACAACATTTACATAGACCTGTGCAGTTAATTCCCAGCTATTACCCAACTATAACCCTGCTATATCTCATAGCGGATTTTGACCGCTATGATTTTTCCATATAGCTTCAAATATAGCCTTTCCGCTTTAAGCCCTGCTACTTCTGTTATATCCCATTATTCCCACTATATTCCGCTATTTTCGCTATATCTACTTTAAAAGAAATGAATTGAAAAATGAGATTTATACATTATAAAAATTATGAAATTAACTTATTTAATATAATTTTTAATACATTTTCACAAATGAAAATACTCCAATATTCTACTAATTTCAATTATGTTATTTAATAGTTTTACATTTATTTACAGTATGTTCGCACATGTTTTTTTAATTATTTATGTATTAATTATAATTCAGTTGAACGTTAATTTTTCATTTAATTACCAGTTATATATTTGTGAAAACTTCAAGTACAAGTTTTATATGCTATTTTAGAGCCATTTGTTATATCCCGCTATATCCTCGTTGTATCCCCGCTATGACTTTTTGCATCTCCGTCGCATTGAATCTGCCGAGCGCATTAACTACATAGATATAGACACAAACACATGTGTGTGTAGTTATACCTTAGAGAAGTTTAGATATATCTTACGCGTAGATGGAATTAAATCGATTAGCCGTGAATAATAGACATAACATTTAAATAAAAATCAATCGGAATAAATTAGTATTATGGATAAAGCTTATAATTTACCAATTACTAGAATATTGTTCTGACTTCATCCTCATTACAACACATATGATAGATTTAGAGGGACAAGCTACTAGTGCAAAATGGAAATGGTAGATGGAGAAGTCTTTTCATTCATGCTCGGCACTGATAAAACAACTAGATATCCAAGAAATGATATTGGTTCCAAGGTAGTACCCTTAGTTGGTATATATGTTCTATTATATTTTCCTATTTCGTTATGATTTTATGTAGATAGCTCTCTGATATACTTGTCTTATTTAGGTTATTAACACCAACGATCCTTACCCTAGTAGACTTGGGTTTCAATTTAGTCGAAATACAGGCCCATTAGGGTATGGGTTGTTACAATGTTAGCTTCATCTGACATTAAATTTCCAATTTGTTATTTGACTTTTAGTATGCAAAGATCGTCGTCTTCTTCTATAGCAAGTACCTTTCTTTTCCACTCATCAGTAAAGAGCTTAAAATTCATGATACTAAGTCAAATTAGTAAAAGTAGCTCCTAGTGCCATAAGATCATGTCGTATGGTTTGAAACGTAGAATACATGTCTACAGTGCTCTTATTAGGTTTCATCTTGAAAGATTGGAAACCATTTTTTGATAAGTTGATTTTGGTCCATTTAACCTTATTTGTACCTACATGTACAATTTGTAACATGTGCTAAATATCGTATGCAGTTTTACACATCATGACTCTAGAAAACTCATTTTTGTCTAATGAACAGAATAATACATTCATAGCTTTGGCATTACTAGAGGCCATGGTCCTTTGAACTTTTATCTAGGTACTCACATCAGTGGTAAGTCGTATATACATTCATGTTTCTGTTTTTAAAATTAAAAAATAAAAAAAAAAGAAGAAAGAAAGAAACCTGACAGTTTCTTTTCTGAAAATAGAATTTTCATTTGAACCTGAAACAAAAATTTAAATAGCAAATTTGAATTTGAATTTAAGTCTTGTTCTTAAGGGTTTTGAATCTTCAGTTTCTTTTTAAAATGAAATTTGAATCTTGAATAAAGCAGTTTTAAATGAAGGTTTAAATCAACAGTTTGATGTAGGTTTAAATTCAAAAAAATTAAATAAGCAATGGTTCCAAGATTTTGAATTTAAAAATCTGGATATTTAAATAAATTTAAAATTTGAATGTTTTTCAAACAAGTTTAAATTTAAATTGTTTATTAGAAGTAAATATGTTTTCAAACATTTAATTTGATTTTCTTTTTAAATGAAATCATTATAAATGATTTATAAAGGAAGTTAAATGATTGTTAACTTGAATTTGAAATTTAAATAATAATGTATTCTAAACTTAATTTTTAATTAAAATAAGTATATTAAGATTTATCTTCTATAAGTTTAATTTTAAGTAATAAATGTTATTTACATTTATTTTAAAGAATAATAAATGAAATTTAAATTGGTTAATTCTTAATATCATTTTGAATTTTAGATTCAAAAAGAAATTTGAATTTAAATTTTTAAAATGTTCTAAGTACATTTTAATATTAATACAATTATTAATAAGGAATGGGTTATCTTAGGAATTATTAAGATAAATATATAATTAAATAAATTGGAAAATTAAGGAATAACTTATTTATTTAATTTATTTAATTAATAATTTGGATTAATTTAAATTAGAGTTAATTAAGAATTAATCAAAGAATAAATAATAGTTAATGATGGTCATTAACTAAAGTTTATTTAGTAATTAATTAATATGATTAATTTTTCAATAATTAATTAAATTAATTAAGTAATGTTAATAAATTATGAAATTTATTTAAGTTAATTACTTAAATAAAAGTAATTAAGACATTAATTACTTAATGTAATTAATGAGTTTATTAAGGTTGGTTTAAATTAATTAATTAAGTTTAATTAATTTTAAACATTTGATTTGATAATAATTACTTTATGTAATTAATAGGGTTACTCAGTAAAGTAATTAGAGATAATTACTGTATGTAATTAGTGAGTAATGATGGAATTGTGAAAATAATTTAGATTAAATTATTCTGTATAGTTAATCAACTGATTAATTAAAGAAATTAATTAAGGAATAATTAATTTGATAAGTAATTAAGGGTAGTTAATTACAGATTGAGATTAATCAAAGGTGATTAATAATTATGGTTTAAGTGAGATTAATTACTGAAAGTAATTAATTTAATTGAGTAATTAATTAAATATAATTAAGAGTCATTAATTAATATAATTAATGATGTAATTAAGATTGATTAATTAATATTAATTAATCAATAATAAGTGATTAAGTGTAATTAATTAATTGTAATTAATTAAGGTTAAATGTAATTAATTATAGTCAACTAATTAATGAAGTAATTATAAGTTAATTACTATAATTGGTTTAGAGTAATTAATTTTGTGAAATTAATTAAAGTATAATTAATCAGGATTGATTAATTAAGATGATAAAATTAGAGGTTAATTAATTAGTTAATTTGTAATTAATTAATGATGATATAAGCAAGATTTATATTGTGTGAAAAATTAATTTAATTCATTTTAAATTAATTAAAGATGATGTAATTAATTTAATTCATTTTAAGTTAATTATAAATAGTATGTTTATAGATCATTGCTTATGAATGGATGTTATAGGTTGTCTTGAATGGTTTGAATCTCAGAGATGAGATTAATAATGTTGAGTGATATGGGTGCATTGGTTGCATTATGTTATTGATATGGATTATCTTTTAATAGTGATAATGTGGATTATCTGTGGTTTGATAATGATAATTATCTGTTGTGAATCTATGAATTATCTATCTTGTGTATATAGATAATATAATTGAACTGTTTTAAACTCTAAAACAACTTGGACCTAAAAGACACGCTTTGGATTTCGATGAGACCGGGATCGAGTTTCCATATTTGGAATCCGAAAACCACATCGATTCCAAGTAAACGTTAGGTCATTAATCCAAGTGGAGCGAGTGAAGACTCGAGGTGTAAGGGCTATACGTCAGTATAACTCTGTGGGTGATTCCGTAATGAGTTTGACGGAATAGTACTTATAGATTCGAGATGGAGATTCAGAGTGCAAGGGTTATCGTCGTTAACTCTGAGGATGATTCCAAAACGCGTGTAACGACATAATGCCTTCGGTTTCGTTCGAACCCGGAACGAACTTGTATGGATTGAATGCTTTTAGAACATCGTCAGGTGGACGATGAGCATTCTAAGATAATGTGTCCTCTAAAGGTAATCGTAGCCTCAAGCCTCATCAACCGGGAATGGCTAAAACAGGGGAGGTGCAGCAAGGCTTCGTGGGTAGCTCCCACTGGAGAGCAAGATTAATCCCTGTCTAGAGGTCCCTTTTTATTCGGCTTAGTGGGCAGTTGGAATTGCGCACCAACTGCGGGGTTGTCTTGTTCGGAACTATTCAGTAAGGAATGGGTCCGGCCTTGTGTTGCAGGGGAGTTAGGGTGGCTCCTCAGTACGTTGATCTAGGCCACGTACTGTGACGGGCGGTACCCCAGTAGCCCTGCCATTGTATGGAATCCAAAATCTAATAAGTGCCAACGATTTTGATTGTATTACCCACTTTTGTGGCTAGTAGCTGGAATTTAATCATGTAACAATTTCGGCTATTTCATATTTACTTGAAAATCCTAGACCTATTATAATATCACTGGATTTCCTATCAAATGTTTTGGTTAGCGTAAGGTAAAAACTTTTCCATGTTTATGTGTGGGAAGTCTTACGTGATACCTTTCTTTTCAAAAGGTTTTTGAAAGTTAAGCAACTTTAACCTGTTACTCACACCAGACCCATGTCTGACCTAGAGTTTATTCTTTGTTTTCATAAACTCTTGGGTGCTCAAATTTTTACGAGTAGCCAAGGGATTCAGGTTAGCTTTGACGAATATTGGAGGAGCAAATGGAGCAGGAGGCTTCTGCGTTAGGTATAGTATTCCGTTGTGTGTTCTGTGTTGTCGCTGGATTGTATTATGTTTGTAAATACTAGACAGGTGTTTATAACTGTCTAGTATATGTTGTATATCTGTGTACTCTGATAGTGGTTGTAAACTATGTAATATTTTATGTTATTAATACAATTTATTCGTTCCGCTGTTTAGATTCTGATGTCTTGTTTCTTCATCTTCTTCTCTTTCTTTCTCTTTCCTATCCTCTTCTTCCTTATTAGCGATGCGACTTCCGGGATTGTGGAAGTTGGGTCGCTACAGGTGGTATCAGAGCGTTAGGTTAAGTGAATACCTAGGCTCTGGAGTGGTGTCTATCTTGAGAGAGCGTATTTGTAATTTTAAATATATTTATATATATTTATGTTTTCTACCTATCTATTGGGTTACCTGTTCAGGTTTTCCAATATAGGTTATAAAGGTAGATAAGGTAGTAGTGTTTGTGACATGATTACTACCATTGATTGGAGTCTGATGTTGAGATTGGAAGTTTATCTGTCGAGACTGTAGACCTAATACCGTCTCGAGTAAGTTTGTTGTGTTGAAGTATTTCATCGATCTCTGAAGGAAACCTGTTAAGGTTCGGAGTCATCTTTGAAGTGCAGAGTTTGGTGAGTAGAGTTTGGATCTGTCGATTGGGCAGAAGCAAGTGATGGTATTTTGATACCTCAGGAAGTTGTAACTGCGTGATGAGATGCAGTGACTATGGATTGTTTCCGAAGATGTTTTCTTTGGAACAAGTTTTAGGAGGTGTGTCTGCTTCGATGTTGTGGCTGAAGTCTGCAGGATGTTGTGGTTAGCTTTGAAGTCCAAGTTTCTCGAAGAGTTTGGATTAAGAAGTTTGGCGTTGGCAACAACAGTGCAGCTCGGAGTGTTCTGTGAGCCGACAGAGAGGTCTTAGCTGGGTAGTTTTTCTGAAGATGGAGTTCAGAAGCTGTAGAGTGAATCCGTTTCTTCAATGAATCGACTAGACCAGTGTAAGCTGTTCTATTTGGTAAAGGGAGAACAGTTTTATTTGGAAATTTATCTGGGTTGATCGCAAAAGTGACTTGCGATTGTTTGAATGTTCTCTTGGATTGTTGAAGATTTTCTGGATGTCTTCTGGGAAGACAGAGGTTTGTTCGCATCTGGAGATTGAGTTTTCTTATCGACTAGGATTCCAGGAGTGGAACCGGTGGTTCTGTTTAGTTGGAGAATGATTCCTAGAGATGGAGTTTGATGAAGTAACTCAGATTTCAGGGAAATTTCTGAGTTTCCTTTATGGATCTGTAGAACCATATTTCTGGAAATAATGTCCAGTTGGTGCTTGTGATTCTTCGTCAGCATTTTATTATCTACTTCGGATCAGAGTTGTGCAGCGGAAGCAGTTTGGATATGTTCCTGATTGTCTTTTCCAGATCAGGAGAAGTTTGTGGTTTTCTGATGTTTATGGAGTAGAATTGTGTTTTGGTTTTGGATTGATCTGGAGGTGATCATTGTGTTGGGTTGTTTTTAGTTCTGATTGTTTCTAGAGGAATCAGCAAGGGTTAAGCTGATCGGTTTGGATGTTGGCAGCCTAGGATTTGTCTGAAGGCTTTTGTAGATAAGGGAAGGAGGAATTTGGAATTCGAAGTTGGAGACTTCGTTGTTGTTAGAGTTTTCTCTGATTCAAGAGCTATAAGTTTTGGTAAGATTAGAAAAGCTAGCTCAGTGATGTTTGGATCTCTTTTCTGTGTTTTGGTGGATCAGTGTTAGGTTTTTCAGGATCAAATTGTCAGTTAGGATAACTGGAATTCGATGAGTTTCACGTATCTCTGAGGGAGTACGTGTATGGTCTATCTCTGGTTTTAGAACCAGCAGTTATGGAGTTTGGTTGTTGAGTCAGACTCGTCTGTAGTCTGATATGCTGTCTAGTTCTGTAGATATAGATGAATAGGAGCTCTGTAGTTTAATAGTATTGATTGTTTGGAATATATAGAGAGAGTATCCCGACATTTTTATACCGGGGAAACTCGTGAAAGTTCAATCCAGAATTTTTCTGGATAATTAGATTTGTTTGATTGGTTGAATCGATTACTATGGTTGTTAGCATATCATTGGTATATGCTTGTGTTTTAAAATTTAATCTATAAATAGATTATTAAATTACCTTTGCTTTAAATTTCGGGGACGAAATTCTTTTAAGGGGAGAGGAATGTGATGACCCGGAATTTCTGGCAATATCAATTTAATAATCTGAATTAAAAATTAAATTGATTTAATAATCTTTGTAATAAGATTTGAATTAATTTAATAATTCAATAAAATAAATAGTTAATTGATAGATTTTATCTTTTAAAATCTAATATTTGTTTTATATTTATAATATATATAGAATATTGTATATATTGTAAATAAGTGTTGTTTTAAATGAATCCTGTTTTATATAAAATATGTATTTTTGGTAAATTGGAAATTTTGATTTTATTTAAAAGTTAAACTTTAAAAAGGTTATTTAATAAATAAATAATGGTTTTAAATATATAAGATAAATATTGAAATGATTTAAAATATTTTAACTCAAGTTTAAAATTTAAATAAATAACAATGAGATTATTTTGAGTTTCTTTAAAATATAATGTGATAAAATAAATAATTATTAATAAGAAGATAATTTATTTAATAGTTATTTATGGTTATTAAATATTGTTATTTCTAAAAATATAATAATGCATTGTTTTAATAAATAAATTTTTCATAAAATAATTGTTCTTCAAAAAAATTTAAATTGTATAGTTATGTTTGTAAATAAACTAGATTTCAAAATTTATTTTGAAACATGAATTCAAAGTTTAAAATCTAAAGTATAATTGTTTTTAATTTATCTTGATTTTGAAATATTTGTATGAGTTTAATTTTATAAATATAGTTTGATTAATTCATTTTAAAATCTATATACATGTGAATAAATTTATTTAGACATAGGCTTACATTTATCTTATACTAACATCTAAATAAATTACTAATTAACATTTAATTAACATTTGTGACAAGTGTAAACATCTTACAAATTAAATAAGCATGTGTTAACTAATTAACATCTTTACTTGACAAATGTTAGAATGTAAGACATGTGTCATTTAAATTTGGCTTTTCTTTTATTTGTTCAATAAAATTTAATTTCAGTTTTACATATAAAACAAATTCTTTTTCCATTTTTTTTATTTCTTTTCTAGAGCTAAATAAAAAGGAATCACATTCTCTAAAACTTAAATCTTAGACAAAACTTCTCATTTATCAAATCTAAAACAGCAACTTACACATCTTCAAAAGAATCAAGCCTGTAAATCATCTCCCTGTTAATCAAAACCTTATTCACTCTCAAGCAAACCTGTAACTACTTCAAAGCATGCAAAATCTGTAGCCTGCATGCAAATCTTTTTACAAACCAAATCAAAGCATGCTTGCATTTTCTAAATCTGGAAGTAAAACCTATTGAAACCTGCATCAAAGAAAATCCTGTCACCCTGTTTAGAATCTGGAAGCAGGCAAAACAAAGGGGCAATGTAATTTTATGAATCCAGGAGCAAGAGCATTTTTTTAAAGCAAGATGAAAAACATTAGTAACTCAAGTTTCATAGATGAAGCATGCATGTAAGGTTTATAAAACAACAACAAAAGTACAAGTTTTCTAAATGCTTTGCTCTGCACATCAAAATTGAGGTGAGTAACATTCTGTTTTTAAAGTTTAAATTTTTAAATAAGTTGCATGATTAAATCCTTGTGATAAAATGTGTTGAATGTGTACTTGAATACATTATGCTGTGACTATGTATGTTTGTGATTCCTAAAGGATACTCTCTGATTTTATATAGATCATGTGTTCAGGTTCTTGTTTTATAATCCAAACATATAGATTTACACCTCTGATTCAATTTAGATATAATCAAACTTATTTGTTTAAGATAAGTTTTGGTTTAAATTTTTTAGTTAAATTAAAATAACCTGTAGACATCTCTGTAAACCAGAGTTTGGTTAATCAAGTTTAAGAATGTGGAAATTTATATTGAACAAATTATGAATTCAGTATTAGGAATTAAATGGCTAGATCAAAACTTGATTTTTGGAACAAAAATTAGGATTTTTAGTGGAGGGGTTGTGGTGCTATCCTGTGTTGAACTGTATAGGGGGAATTTGGGTTTTTGTGTAATCTAGGAAATTTGAGGTGTCGGGATTCATCTGGGAGATAGAGGAGTTGTCGTTGATGTCAGGAAAAATATTTTAGGGTGTTGCAATTCAACGTGGTGGTTACGGTGATGTAAATTCAGGAAGAACCCTAGTTTTGTTTGAGCATTTTGTTGTGGTCAATACTTCCTTCAGAGGAGACCGAGTGTAATGGGATTTTGGGAGGAGATTGCTGAGGTATAGGAGAAACTGTTTACGGAGATGGAAGGCCTTCGATGGTCGGAGCACCGTGGGAAGAGGATTGACAGGTTTTTGGGGGGGGGGGGGGTTTGAATATCTAGTTCCAGGTTCTGCAATTTAACTCGAATCTGATTTTGGTTGTGGGGTGAAGAACAGATGGTGGTGGTTGATTATAGGTTTGGTCGTCGTTGTGGTGAGACCACCAGAGGTGGCAGATGATGATCGTAGGCACGGTGCATGTGCACCGTGCAAATTTTAATTCCTGATGGTGTACTGGGTAGGAGCAGAGGAGAGGTCTCGAGATTAACTCGAGTAAATCTGAATATGACTCCAAGCATTGGGCTTGTTGACTCGAAGTGAAGTGGAGTGAGCCCGGGAATATGTTATATTACAGTTTCCTGTAGAAACTGTCTGCAGTTTTAAATTTTAAATCAAAATTTAATTGAATAAGTTATTATGATAAGATTTAAACAAAGTTTAAATCTGCAGTTAGAATTATAGCTTTAAAAGATTTTGAAAATCTTATAAGTTTTCAAATTTGAAGATGTTTCGGTTTTTAAAATAAAAAAAATAAAAAAAAAGAAGAAAGAAAGAAACCTGACAGTTTCTTTTCTGAAAATAGAATTTTCATTTGAACCTGAAACAAAAATTTAAATAGCAAATTTGAATTTAAGTCTTGTTCTTAAGGGTTTTAAATCTTCAGTTTCTTTTTAAAATGAAATTTGAATCTTGAATAAAGCAGTTTTAAATGAAGGTTTAAATTCAAAAAATTTAAATAAGCAATGGTTCCAAGATTTTGAATTTAAAAATCTGGATATTTAAATAAGTTTACAATTTGAATGTTTTTCAAACAAGTTTAAATTTAAATTGTTTATTAGATGTAAATATGTTTTTAAACATTTAATTTGATTTTCTTTTTAAATGAAATCATTATAAATGATTTATAAAGGAAGTTAAATGCTTTGTTAACTTGAATTTGAAATTTAAATAATAATGTATTCTAAACTTAATTTTTAATTAAAATAAGTATATTAAGATTTATCTTCTATAAGTTTAATTTTAAGTAATAAATGTTATTTACATTTATTTTAAAGAATAATAAATGAAATTTAAATTGGTTAATTCTTAATATCATTTTGAATTTTAGATTCAAAATGAAATTTGAATTTAAATTTTTAAAATGTTCTAAGTACATTTTAATATTAATACAATTATTAATAAGGAATGGGTTATCTTTGGAATTATTAAGATAAATATATAATTAAATAAATTGGATAATTAAGGAATAACTTATTTATTTAATTTATTTAATTAATAATTTGGATTAATTTAAATTAGAGTTAATTAAGAATTAATCAAAGAATAAATAATAGTTAATGATGGTCATTAACTAAAGTTTATTTAGTAATTAATTAATATGATTAATTTTTCAATAATTAATTAAATTAATTAAGTAATGTTAATAAATTATGAAAATTATTTAAGTTAATTACTTAAATAAAAGTAATTAAGACATTAATTACTTAATTTAATTAATGAGTTTATTAAGGTTGGTTTAAATTAATTAATTAAGTTTAATTAATTTTAAACATTTGATTTGATAATAATTACTTTATGTAATTAATAGGGTTACTCAGTAAAGTAATTAGAGATAATTACTGTATGTAATTAGTGAATAATGATGCAATTGTGAAAATAATTTAGATTAAATTATTCTGTATAGTTAATTAAGTGATTAATTAAAGAAATTAATTAAGGAATAATTAATTTGATAAGTAATTAAGGGTAGTTAATTACAGATTGAGATTAATCAAAGGTGATTAATAATTATGGTTTAAGTGAGATTAATTACTGAAAGTAATTAATTTAATTGAGTAATTAATTAAATATAATTAAGAGTCATTAATTAATATAATTAATGATGTAATTAAGATTGATTAATTAATATTAATTAATCAATAATAAGTGATTAAGTGTAATTAATTAATTGTAATTAATTAAGGTTAAATGTAACTAATTATAGTTAATTAATTAATGAAGTAATTAAAAGTTAATTACTGTAATTGGTTTAGAGTAATTAATTTTGTGAAATTAATTAAAGTATAATTAATCAGGATTGATTAATTAAGATGATAAAATTAGAGGTTAATTAATTAATTTGTAATTAATTAATGATGATATAAGCAAGATTTATATTGTGTGAAAAATTAATTTAATTCATTTTAAATTAATTAAAGATGATGTAATTAATTTAATTCATTTTAAGTTAATTATAAATAGTATGTTTATAGATCATTGCTTATGAATGGATGTTATTGGTTGTCTTGAATGGTTTGAATCTCAGAGATGAGATTAATAATGTTGAGTGATATGGGTGCATTGGTTGCATTATGTTATTGATATGGATTATCTTTTAATAGTGATAATGTGGATTATCTGTGGTTTGATAATGATAATTATCTGTTGTGAATCTATGAATTATCTATCTTGTGTATATAGATAATATAATTGAACTGTTTTAAACTCTAAAACAACTTGGACCTAAAAGACACGCTTTGGATTTCGATGAGACCGGGATCGGATTTCCATATTTGGAATCCGAAAACCACATCGATTCCAATTAAACGTTAGGTTGTTAATCCAAGTGGAGCGAGTGAAGACTCGAGGTGTAAGGGCTATACGTCAGTATAACTCTGTGGGTGATTCCGTAATGAGTTTGACGGAATAGTACTTATAGATTCGAGATGGAGATTCAGAGTGCAAGGGTTATCGTCGTTAACTATGAGGGTGATTCCAAAACGAGTGTAACGAGATAATGCCTTCGGTTTCGTTCGAACCCGGAACGAACTTGTATGGATTGAATGCTTTCAGAACATCGTCAGGTGGACGATGAGCATTCTAAGATAATGTGTCCTCTAAAGGTAATCGTAGCCTCAAGCCTCATCAACCGGGAATGGCTAAAACAGGGGAGGTGTAGCAAGGCTTCATGGGTATCTCCCACTGGAGAGTAAGATTGATCCCTGTCTAGAGGTCCCTTTTTATTCGGCTTAGTGGGCAGTTGGAATTGCGCACCAACTGCAGGGTTGTCTTGTTCGGAACTATTCAGTAAGGAATGGGTCCGGCCTTGTGTTGCAGGGGAGTTAGGGTGGCTCCTCGATACGTTGATCTAGGCCACGTACTGTGACGGGCGGTATCCCAGTAGCCCTGCCATTGTATGGAATCCAAAATCCAATAAGTGCCAACGGTTTTGATTGTATTACCCACTTTTGTGGCTAGTAGCTGGAATTTAATCATGTAACAATTTCGGCTATTTCATATTTACTTGAAAATCCTAGACCTATTATAATATCACTGGATTTCCTATCAAATGTTTTGGTTAGCGTAAGGTAAAAACTTTTCCATGTTTATGTGTGGGAAGTCTTACGTGATACCTTTCTTTTCAAAAGGTTTTTGAAAGTTAAGCAACTTTAACCTGTTAGTCACACCAGACCTATGTCTGACCCAGAGTTTGTTCTTTGTTTTCATAAACTCTTGGGTACTCAATTTTTTACGAGTAGCCAAGGGATTCAGGTTAGCTTTGACGAATATTGGAGGAGCAAATGGAGCAGGAGGCTTCTGCGTTAGATATAGTATTCCGCTGTGTGTTCTGTGTTGTCTCTGGATTGTATAATGTTTGTAAATACTAGACATGTGTTTATAACTGTCTAGTATATGTTGTATATCTGTGTACTCTGATAGTGGTTGTAAACTATGTAATATTTTATGTTATTAATACAATTTATTCGTTCCGCTGTTTAGATTCTGATGTGTTGTTTCTTCATCTTCTTCTCTTTCCTATCCTCTTCTTTCTTATTAGCGATGCGACTTCCTGGAGTGTGGAAGTTGGGTCGCTACATCCACTCCTACATAGGTCGCAGTCTACCGATATAAAATCAAACGCAGACTGTAGGCTCTCAGCGACACACACGACTTTCGCTATGTTATACCATAGGTCGCAGTCTATCGATATAAAATCAAACGCAGACTATTGGCTCTCGGCGGCACACACGACTTCCGCTATGGTATACTCTACTCTTAATCCCCAGAAACTAGTTTTGTCCGGACTCCTCACAGCATCAACTTTAGAACCCCCCTTGGGGCTCAAGGCAGCACCACCCGGTGGTACTCCTGAGAAGTTCATTTCAAGGGAGCGCCTTTTTCCCCAGAGCCATCATCAAAACATTTTATACTGTACACATATAGTATCTTCAAATCATACACCTAGTATGATCTCATACAAAGCTCCTTTACACAAAATCGATTATTCCAAAATCGATAATTCTCTAACTAGGCTTTCCAAATTCTCATATTGATTTTACCCAAAAATCAAAAGCATTTCCAAATCCAAAGGTTTCCAAAATCCTCATATGATCCTTTATATATATACATTCAGATATATAAAAAATTTAAAACTTAGGATCATTCAAACTTTTATAAAATCCCTTTTTATACTTCAAACATTTCCAAAAATCCTTTTCTTCCGGGAATAGATTCAACAAGGGGAGACTTATCTTATATAACAAAGATATACAACTTTGTTTATTCAAAACCAAATATCCCAATTTGATTACTCTTTTCAATATCAAATTCATTCAAATCCATACGAGGTACATCTATCATCCGTACGCTATACCAATCTGATCACTCACTCGACCACACAATTTCATTTCCAAACAAATATCGTCCACCCGACTTCCTAGTGCGGACACAGATCTGGTTTCTTAATCAGAAACCGTCATTCTCTTTGCATAGTCATAACTATGATAGAGAATATCCAGAACCAATCAACAATCCATATCCAAGTTCGCCGTCGAAAATCGAGTGAAAAATCCCACTCGGATCGATATAACTATCTCGAAATTTTGTGCTCGAATCTGGATCAAATCACTATGCGAACAGAATAATATACGTACATCCTACGTATTTATCTTTATTGGTTATTATCCAAATCAACTCCATTTCTATTCACATTCACTTTGATTTTCATTCACTTATTCACAATTGCTTCAATCCATTTGGATTATCACCTCTATTCTTATCTCGATTGGGTATTTAACCAATAACAGTTTGAACTCCGATCAATTTATATTTAGAAAATATCTTGAAAATTTTAAAAATAGATAAGTAGTTGAAAAATAATTAATATTTTGCAAAATAACTGTAAAATAGTTGACTAATTGTAAAATAGTTGGAAAAATGGCCAAATATTTTCAGTCTATTTAGATAATTACAAAATAGTTGTAAAATAGTAATTAATTTGTGAAATAGTCGAAAAATAGCGAGTAGTTTATAAAGCAGTTGAAAAACGGTTAATAGTTCCAAAAATAATTGTAAAACAAATATAGGATAATTTGGCTTTAAAAAGAAAGGTTGTATATATTAAATAGCTTGGAAGAATAAGTTTATATTAAAACAATTTATATTGAAAGTAGTCCAGAGTCAAAACAGTTCACTTCCTAATCTCCATTCTCATCAATTCAATTTAAATTTCCACTTCCATTTAAATTGACTCAATTCCAATTTAAATAACTTCAATTTCCATTGAAATTGATTTAACCCAATTCAAGTTGAATTAACCTCAATTTCCTTCCAAATTCAATTCAAATTCCATTTGAATTTAAAACTATTCAACTTTTAATCACAATTTTTAAATATTCAAATCAAATTTCAATTTGAACCAACTTCAAATTCCAGTTTACTATGAACCATCTCGAATTACATAAACTCGAGTTAATACTTCAAATGTTGATTTAATTCCTTTAAATCAATTTACCTTTAAAGTTTTAAACAATTCAATTCATAGATCAGACCTAACATTTAGACCACAAATCAAATTAACCTTTATTTTATTTTTCATCAATAACCCAAACCTTTAAAAAAATTAATTTTGAGTCAACTTCTCAAAATTCCATTTTAAATTACCTTTACTTAACTCATTACAAGGTTCAAGTAAGAGTTTCAAACAATTTTAATTTACAAATTCAATTTCAGCTTAAAGATTATTAATAACAAAGGATGGTATCATTCAAATTATTTTAAAATATCCATCCATTTCCAATTTCCATATCTCAAACCCATTTTGAGGTCACACAAACTTCCCATTAAAATCTACCATTTAACTTTCCAAGTTAAATCCCAATTTCATTTTGAAATTTCCAAATCAGGCTGTTCATTCAAACTTATTTAACTTCCTCGGAGTTAAATTCAATCAATCTCGTTAACCTTACTCAAATTTGAATTCTCCATTTCAAATTTTCAAAATTCTTTCCCACTTATAAGTTCAAAAACTTATCACTTTTGGGTATCACATCTCATTCCAAATTTTAAAACTCAACATTTAGAGTTTTATTTCAAACCAACTTTGATATTATGCATATTCATACATATACATATTTATTTCTTAACCAACCAGGCTATACTTTAAAAGTTAAACCACCTTTGGTTTTAAATCCAAATCAAATTCCTTTAAATCTTCAAACAACTCTTGTTTGAAATAGGACCCTTTCATTCGAATATATTAAATATCATCTCTTATTTTAAAATAAGATCATATTCAAAATAGTTTGAATAATATTATTTCCTTTAATATTTTGAAAACAATTTCAAATGTTTAAATTTAAAATTCAGAACTTCACAGTTGGAAACCCATTTTAATTTACATCCTTTCAAATTTACAAGTTATTCTCTTTAAATGGTTACTTCCTTAAAACATTTTATTATTTATTGGAAACAATCATCCCATTATTAAACACAATAACCATTCTATTTCTCCGGTTTGTAACCATTCTAATTCATCTTATTTAGAAATTCTTCCCCAACTTCAAGATTAAATTTCAGTTTGAATCCATTTCAAGCTTATCATTATTTAATTTCAATTTGGTTGTATTTCTCTTACTTCTTAATTTAATTCAATAATTTAACAACCAATTCCCTTTATATTTATTAGAAAGAAATATTGCTTTATATATCAAAATATATTTTTATATAAAATCATTTAAAATCTTTATATAAGAAAATAACAAGTACGCCCTCACACACACACACACACACACACACACTCAACTCATCCTACGGTACCACTTACCCTATCCTTAATGAGTAATCCCACCAGAGCCAAGGTTCTTGCTTAACCTTCTGCTCTGATACCAAATGTAACGACCCGGAAATTTCGATCCCGAAAATTCCAGATAGTTATGAAAAAGAAGAAAGAGATAGAACAAGAAGAACAGAAACACCAAACAGCTCACATTCACAGCGAATAAAATATAATAAATAATAACATTTTACAAAAGAATACTATATCTGTTGATTACATTTAATATACATCAGAGTTTCATATATATATATATACAGTCATTGAATATATACAATTTTCATATCTCAGATTAATAATAATATAAATACAGCGGAAGTACTCTATACGCTCTTGCCATCCAGCTCGCCTCCTGAGCTCCAAAACGTCCTTGTTTGAAAATCTGTAATACTCGGTCTGACCCGAGCATTACACCAAAGTAACACCCGGGTCAGGCTGGAAACCAGAGTGAGTAAACCCAACTAACATGGAATACCAAAGAAAACAACTTATATAAACCCGGGGTAACATAGATCAATTTAACAAATTCATAATTTGCTATAGACAATCACCTATTTCACATATCAATTTCTAAGTACCAAACTTAGATAAAATAATCCAATTCACTTAAATCATTTCATTCCAGCCTATTGAATTCACAAATCAATTTATAAAAATTAGAAGTGGTTTCGGGGATTCCAGCCTATTGAATTCACAAATCAATTTATAAAAATTAGTTGTGGTTTCGGGTATTTCCTAATACCCGACCCCGGTCTCTTCGAGTCTCATGCTATCCTATCCCAAGTTATCTAAATGAAAACACAACATTTCATGTCAGAGATATCAACTCATTCAAAGCATTCAATCATCCATAAGCAAAACTTAATCACTTCCAAATTAATTAAATTAATCCTGATTGAATTACTAACCTCATCCACTTAGATTCCTTCATTCAATATTAATTAATTTCAAATCAATTAATTAATCAACCCTTCATTATTCATCTTAATTAATAACACTGGTTTAATTATCTTTCGATTGCATTCAAATAATTATCTTTAATTAATTATCATGATATTAATTATTCTTAACCAAAATCAATAAGTAATCTTAATTACTTCATGAATTAATTAACTATTTTAATTACATTAATCCTTAGTTACTTAACTTCGTAAGTCACTTATTATGGATTAATCAATCTTAATTAATAAATCTTGGATTACATCATTAATTATATAAATTAAGGATTTTCAATTATATTTTAATTTATCCTAATCAAATTTAATTGCATTAATTAAACCACTTTATTAATCATTTTCGATTAATCTCAACCTGTGTTTAACTATCTCTTTTTATTTACTTCATTAAATAAATCAATTACTCCTTAATAAATCATCTTAATTAATCTCTTGATTAGTTTCACAAAGTAATTATATTTTAATAGTTTCATTAAGTAATTATTTATTAAACCATCAAATGATTATTCTGAATTACTTACACTTAATTAATTAACTTAAAACCTAACTTATTAATTAATTCAAACCCTTAATCACTAAATTAATTAACCCAAATCATTAATTAATTAATTATTCATTTTATTTACCCTTCTAATCTGATGAACCTGAATTCATTAAGGCCTTAACAACATTAGAATGAAACATTTCCTTATTTATAACTTTAAATCTAAAACAATTTAAAAACCCGAATACTTCGAGTCAACCAAAAGTAACTCGAGATCCAACCATAACAAAGTCACATCATCATCAGTAGCACATCCAATCAATTTATTCATCCAACCAATTATTTAAATTCAACCATTTAAATTTAAATAGAAATCCACAGAATGAGATTTACTCACCTTTGCTGTTAATTGCAATCCCCTTCAATCTTGACTTTGGTTTCATCAAAATTTTGACCTTGTAAAAACATTTTCAGTTTATTATCATTTGTACAAATCAATTACCACTTAATAAATTCAAATTAACCAATAATGAAATTTAAACTATTTCCTAGTTAAATAAATTATTATATATTTTATTTTATTTTCTTCTAGTTAAATTTTACTTTCATAACTAAAAAGAAAAGAAAAAACAGTTTAAATAAACAACAGAAATTATACCTCCTACGCTCGCGTTCGCTACTGGCCAACAATCCCAAATCTTCAGTATAATGTACAACACCAGCATCGGCATCAACGTTAACCACCTCCTCATCCACGCCTTAATTGTCCTTTGGCTCTCTGCAGCAGATTGAGGTATCGAAGATGACAAGGATGACGTCTTTAACTTGCTGACAACCCTCCTCTCTCCTTGTGCGTGCGAGCGCGAAGCTTCACTTGTCGTGAGAACCCCGTTGATAAGCGACTCCAACTTCCTGAACTCAACGACATGCCGACGACTCTGTCTCCCAACGACCCTCACGAGCACACGACGACTCAGATTCGCCACCACTACAACGAAGCCCTTATCTCGACGCTCGGACAAGTATTCATCATTGAAGGAGAGATCGATTTACTACGAAGCTGGGAACTTCGATTTTTTGATTTGGGGAAAACCCTATTTTCTCAATCGGCTCTAATTTGAGGAGGACGAAGATGAAGAGGGGTTTGGCCCTTACTCGTTTTCTTTTATCATACGTGAAGATGAAGAGGGGTTTGGCCCTTACTCGTTTTCTTTTATCATACGTGAAGATGAAAATTCAACCGAGGTATCGGCCATTTTTTCAAAGCAGTGTCTTCCTTCTATTTCTTTCCTGACTCTCGATTTTTTTTCTTTTTTAGTTCGATCCTGCTTGAAGATGAGGGAGGGGACAAAGATAATTTATCGATTAGGGATGACTTCCTACGTATGCTTGTTAAAAATATCTCGTGTTGTTAAAAAATATCTTGACTTGTTGACTTTAAATTATATTATATTATGAAACCTTCAAAACGTCTCGTTAATCGCCACTTAAAACTTTAAACTTCTCTTAAGGAATGCCGCTAGGCGATTATAAGGTTTTACGCGTATTCCGAACACAATGGAACGTGTTTCGCAAGCTAATTCGATCGTATGCGCGGGTTACATAAGAAAACGATCAAATTTAAATTAAATCTACTAGAATAGTTTCTAAGCGTTTTGAACTGTCAGTGTCAAATGACAACTCCGATTGCTACGAAGATTGAAACCCGATAATAACCAACTATTATGGATCCAATGGAACTTGTTTCGTCGAATTCTGAAACTGTGCCTCGGAAGGCTATTTTGAAATTCAATTTGAACGATATGATTTCTAAACTAAACAAATCATCTTTAAATAAAATTTCAACCATTCTATTATCTTCAGTATCATCATTATAAATTTTATAAGCCTTCAAATTATTTTAAACAGGCTTAGAAATTCAGATTCAACAATTTACTCAATTTCAATTATTAAATTCAATATTTAAACTATATAATTCAATGATTTAATTATCATGTAAATGTTGATATCTTGAATTCAAGTTAAAATTAACTTTTAAATATTTTAACATCAATTACCTATTCAAATTTAAATGGTTAGAAATTCCGGGTCGTCACAAACAAACAAATATTAACTTAGGTTCAAAACTTTCTTGATTAACTAAGAATATAAATTCTTTTCTAAATGTAGCATTTTGCTCGTCATCCTTTGGTTATTGCTTAGAGGATTATCTATGCTCCTTTAGAGAAAATTGAAAATTATATTCCATAATTATTGGTTTTTTAACTATGCCAATATTTCTAAATACCTTAAATTTGCACTTAGTATTTTATTCAATATCAAAATTGTTTATGAATTATTTCATAAATTTTTTCATATGTATAAAAATATTTTATAAAGTCTTTTCTTTATAAAACATCAAATAATAACTTATTCCACTTTATTTACTTGTATGATACTCTTTTATATCCTAAGAGTGCATACAAATACAGATTTTATTTTACTTTTCACAATTCAGGTGTAGATCTAACCAAAATTTGGGTCTTTTCAAACTGAGTCAACCTTTCAACCTCTTTAACTTAGAGTGTTAAAATGGACGATGCTTATAGGTTGATCCAAAACAACAAATAGTTTACACCACTTACATGTTTTAAACAAAAGCTATGGTTTAATAAAATAATATCTATTAAAACCTTCTTATCCTATCTAACCCATTTAAATCAGTGTTAAATTATCCCTGATCTTATCTAAGAGTAAAAATTCATTTATCGGCACAATATCTATCAAAATTACTTTTAATTTTGAAATGAATTCCCTACTAAGGGAATTTAAAAATTAAATACCCTTTTATAAATTTCAAAACCCATCTTTAAAAGCATACTTCATATATTACTTTTATGAAATAACTTCAAATAATATTTATTATCTCAAAGGATAATAAAAAAAATACCTTTATAAATTTTAAAACAATGTTAAGCATCCTAGGGGATGATTTATAATATTCTTTTTGAAACCTTAAAACCATATAAATTTTCCAAAGAAAATAAATCAAATTTAAATTTTTTTATTAAGTTTAAAATAATGTTATTTATACTAAAAGATAATAAATCACATTTGTAAACTCTTTTATAAATCTAAAACAATATTAACTCTCCTAGAAGATAGTTAATCAAATTTACAATTTCCTTTAATGAACAAATCACTCAACAAATAGGTAATTACTTCCAAAACACTTCCATCAACCAATTAATTTAATTTAAACACATTTATTAAATCAATTAACTAACTTACAATATCATTTATCAAACGATTTATTAAATCCAAATAATCATTAATTACAATAAATAATTAATCTCAGCTATCATTAACTAAAATGATTTATGAACTTTACATAATATTAATCAAAAAAATTAATCAGATTCAAAATGACCATTAGTTAAAATGATTAATTACGTTTCAAATATCATTGATTAAAATGATTTAGTTAAATTCAAACATCATTAATTAAGATGATTAACTAAATTTCAAAACACTATTACTTAAAAAATTAATTAAATTTAACAAGTCATTAGATAAAATTATTAATTAAAGTTCAATATAAATAATTAAATTGATCTAATTTAGGCCAAATCTTATTAATCAAACATTTTAAACATCATTAGTTAAAATGATTAATTAATTTAAAATATCATTAGTCAAAATGATTGATGGATTTTTAACATCTGCTTTTGTGAAAACAGAAGCTCAAGCTTAGACACGCACAAGGGTTTAGGGGATGATATTTAATAAATGATGGTAGTGGAAATTGCTATAACGACACTTAAACAGTTTAAATGGAATATCCAGATTTATTTCAATTAAACAATCAATCAAACAAATCTAACTATCATCCAAGAAATCAACAATAGTTTATAGCATCACATATATGATATAGTAAATTTTAATGTGAGTCAAACTCATATTTAAATATTATCCTTTATTATGTCTAAATTTTCTCTTATATTTATCCTCTAAATGTATTGTCCTACCATTAAGATTATATTAAACAACTTCTTTATTAAAATTTTACTTTTAGCTTAACACTGTTAAAAGATAACTTTTAACTTAACCCTTCCACCAAAAACCTTATTATCAAACTATCGTTCTCAAGGTTCCATGATTCCTATTTCCCTAACCTATACCTTACTAAGTAAAATCTCTTACGAACTATTCAAAAATAGTTAATGCTCAAGCAGGACGAGTATAACTAAACAAATCCTAAATGATAATAATAAAATATTATAATCTCCTAATAATCAACTCATCAATACAACCATATTAATTTTGAAAATCATTCTTGTATATATAAGATATATTCCTAGGTAAAATTATTTCATTTACCATTTTAGATCAATATTGTATCGGTAGGTCTGTTCAAGTGTTTAGGAATTCCTACGGTAACACTGATCAGACGCATCGACCAAAACTCATTTACCACTCAACTAATCAAACAACACAATATAAAACAATTTATAACACTAACAAATATTCACTAAATATATATTTATACTCTCAAACTTATCCTAGGATATTACTAATCCTATCCCTAGAGAGTTTACCCCACCAGGGTTTGGGAGTTCGCTAAACCTAAGCTCTGATACCATCTGTGCCTAAGTAGATGAGACGTGAAAATACCCCTTTGATGGAAGAAACCCCACATAGCTTGGCTTCCTCTCACGGTTTGGGTTTATTCATTTCCATTAAAGGATAACAAAGCTAAACAAAGCCACATGTCATCTTAAAATGACGATAATAAACAAGATGAAGTAACCCATAGCTGAGAAACCAACTATCGAGGATATAAAACGATTATATATGGAAATTAAGTCTGGTATACTTACCACCACTCATCGAATTCCAACTTATACTATTTCTTGGTTATACCTCAAAGTCATATTTCACGATTATTCTTAACTTTTGAAATAGCGACAAGTCCACTTCTTTGATGTTTAGTGCTAATTATACAAATAAATCGTTTCCATAAAGTGAATCGCTTTATGAAAATTAATTCATTTCCATAAACGAATCAAAAAATTTCCTTTAAAAACCGAATTCATGCTTGGCTTTACATTTTAAGTATTAGCTTTAAAAAACTTTGTTAAAAGAGTTTACTAACTTTGAAACATCATTATAAAAAGGATTTAATAACCTACACACATTCTTATGATATTGATTAATTAACTTTAGAAGTTCATTAATTCAGTTGATGAATTTACTTCAGTAGCCTTTAATCCAAAACAACTTAATCACTTTTACACACCATTAATTTAAATTAAAAATTAGTTATAACTAATTTAATTAAATAAATAAATAATTTATTATCATTAATTAAAAGGAATAACAAAGTCAAAACATCCTTGTTACTTTGATTAATTCACTTTGAAACTTCATTAATTAAGTTGATAAATTAACTTCAAACGCCTTTAATTGACAAGGGTAAATCACTTTTAAAACAACATTAATTCAATTAATTAGTAATATTTAAATATAATTAATTAAGTCAATTAATAAATAATTAAATATCATTATTTAAAATGATTAATAACTTTAAAACATCGTTAAAGGAAAGATTACTTAAAGTTAAAACAAATAGATTCACTTTAAAAATCATTAATTAAAAAGATTAATTAATTAAAAAAACATCATTAGATAATTGATTAATTGACTTTAATCCATCATTATTGAATGATTAACTATCCTTAAACATCGTTATAAAATGATTAGTTAATTTAAACCACCATTAACCAAGTAATTAGTTAAATTTAAAACACGTCGTTATAACTTTAATCCTTATTTATTAAACAATTAATTAAATTAAATAATCTTTATTAAAATAATTAATTAAATTTAAAATAATTATTATTTCACAAACTTACTTAACTTGTAAAATCAAACCCAAAGCGATATGAAACCAAACGGTTTTGATAAAAGGAGATTTTACCGAAAGTGCTGATATAGTGACTATCATTATACGAGTAATTCGGTAAACAAATTCATGTCATTATCAATACAACTAAACATAATATAGCAAACATATGAGCATTTATACATGATACTCTATTACAAAATATGTAGAGAGCATAAATTAGCATATGTAACTTTCGCTTACTAACTCGAAGGTTACTAACTAACTATCCAAATTTGTCAACTTTTTGAATCACAAACCAAGTCAATATCCAATATTATTCAATTATACATCCAACATGCAATTTATACCAACAATATGGAATATGAATTTTTTTTAAAAGATTGGTTTTAAAGGTGAGATTTTTACTCACCAAACTCGACTAAACTTAAGCAAAACCCTCTCCAAACCCTAGCACTAGCTCCTAATTCGAACGAGTTGAAGTCTTTAAGCCTTGGAAGGATAGATGGGCTCGGCCCAAGGAGGAAACGGGCACGACCGAGAATGTTTGAGGGGGTGGAGGTGCTTGTCTATGGAGGAGTTGATGTAGAAGTGGTTTTCGAGTGATGCTAGGTAGTTTAAAGGTGGAAGACACTAACTTTCTGTGATTTAGTGATGAAAGTGGAAACCATGAAAACGCATGAACATGAAAATTTGTAAATGAACTTTGGAAACGAATATGTAAAATGAAGAAGGAGTATGTATGGTGGCATTTATAGAAAATGAAAGGGGCAAAGTTGTAAAATGGCTTAAGGAATATAATATGCTAAACCTCCTTATGGATTCGGTTGAAGAAAGATTAATGAAAAAGGAAGAAAATTTCTTTCTGAAGCTGTATCCGTGGAAGAAATAAAGGAAACAGTTTTCTCTACATCAGACAATAAGAGCCTGGGTCCTGATGGATATATTGCCAAATTTTCTAATGATTCATTAGAAAATAATCAAAGATATTCTGCATAAGGATACCAAAATAGTTTTCAGACATGCAAATTGTCTAAGGGAGTCGATCATACTTTCAGAACCCTTGTCCCAAAAAAAGATAAGTCTATTTCTATTTTTGGTTATCGTCCGATAGCTTGTTATAATATGTATTAAAAAATTATTTCCCAAAAAGTCAATAATAGAATTAAATGTCCGCTTTCTTTTTTAATTTCAGAAAATCAATCAGCATTCATTCAGGGAAGATAGGTTGCTAAAAATATTTTGTTAGTGCATGACCTTCTTAGGAGCCTTAAAGGAAAGATTCAAGTAAGCATTGCATGAAAATTGAAAAGCTTATGACTGGATTAATATATTATTTATATGTCATATGCTTAATATGATGGATTTCCCATTAAAAATGATTAATCTTATCAAAGAATGTATTATTATCCATCCTTTTTTATTCTAATTCAAGGGATAACTAAAGGTTTCCTCACTAGCAATTGTAGAATTATACAAGGGAATCTCCGTCCCTAATCTTTCTTACATAACCATGGAATACTTTTCTATTCTCATGAAAAAGTATGTTGATGAAGAAAAATTAGTCTCGATAAATAAAATCTCCCCTACAATTTCTCATTTACTTTATGTAGATGATTTGATGATTTTTAGTAAAGCAGATAGGAAATATGCAAACAATTTACTAGATATTTTGAGTCACCTTGAATCTAAAGTAGGGTTGATGTTAATCAGAATAAGTCCAAAATTTATTTCAGTAATAGTTGTAGAAATAGAATTCCGATTAAAAGCATTTTGAGAGCAGAAGAAGATTCTTTACCTGTGATCTATAAACCTAAGAAAGAGTGCTGCACGAGTCTGAAAAATCTTACCGAGCTTAGAAAAACTATAGGTATGAAACTTCTATGGCATTTCTTGGCTAAAAATAATATATGGTCTAAATCACTTCATAACAAATACTACTTGAATAAAAAAATTAGTCTATCAATATTGACAATAATAGCTCTTCCACTTGAAAAAGTATTCTCAAAGTTAGAAAGGTATGCTTTACATTAGGCGAACTATTCCAAATGGAGAAACTACCCTATTATGGTTTGACCCTTAGATTAAAACTGATGGTAGAATAGCTAGGGTGGAATAAGGTTGAAACTTATGGGATAATACAAAATAAATTAAGCAACATTATAACAAATGATTAACTAGACCCATCAATTTATTACAAAACAAAGGAACTTGAAGATTTGATTAAATATGTCGCTATATGTAAGAATAGTGGAAGGGGATAAGGAAAAATTCTCATTTAAAGATTCTTGTTAAAAAATAAGAACCTATTATGATACTCAATCTTGGGAAAATGTTGTGTGACATAATATTATTAGTCGTAAGATGACATTTTGCGCTTACTAGGCTTTTATGGACAGACTCGACTCTAAAGACAAATTATTTCTAAGGGATAATTCTATTGACCCTAAATGTGTTATTTGTGATACAAAGAATGAAAGCATAGACCATTTCATTTTTAAATGCAATTTTAATGCTTTCATTTGGGTCTCAATCCGTCTTAAACTCAAACTTCTTCCACCTAGCTCTCTAAACATGTTGGATGAACTGAACGAAATAAGTAATCATTTTAAATAAAAAGATCAGATCCAAGATTTTGGTAGATGCAGTTTTGTTGCTTCTATTTTTTATATCTGTAAGAAAGGAATTCTCGTATCTTCCACAACGTTAATCATGATAAATTGGAGCTTACTAGAATAAATGCTGTTGACGTTAATTATCAAGTAGTGGCTTCAACTAGAAAAACATAAATAAATGCTTTCAATCATGAGACATTAAACATGTAGGGTATTGAATTGAAAGATGAAGGATGAATGTCTTTCACATGCTAAACTTTGATCCATCTGAGATTGACACGAATTTTATATTTCAAAAATACTATTAATCGATGCGTCAATCTTGCATTTACTAACTATGGAGGAGATGAATTTTTGATTTATAGTTGGTAAATGAACATGATTGGAGATATTGACTACAGATTTACATGAAGCAAGTTATGGAAGAGAGGAAGATATGATATGTAATAACTCTATTTTGTAGCCATAATATTAGACTAATTTAATTAAAATAAAATTATTCGAATTTGATTTTAATTAATATTGTTATTTTGGAAATAAATTTTATATTTAATTGAATTCTATTTAGTAAAGAAATTTGTTAATAGATTGAGTTAATTAATAAATTCTTTTTAGTAGATATATTAAAAGTTAATAAATGTTTTAATAAATATTATTAAAGTATGGATAATTTCTATATGATTGAAATAGTCGAAAATTTATTTATTTTACATTAATACGATAAAAAATTAAACAAAGATGGGTAAGTATCGAATTAAAAGAAATTGAGCACTTATCGAAGTATATTGTGTGAAATAAAGTGTAAAACGGTTTCAATTATATTGAAATATAGTTTTAAGTAAATTCTAAGGGTTTTAAAATAAAAATGAAAAGGAAAAAAAATGAACATAGAGAATAAAATAGAAAATTACATTATTAGAGCCCAATGCCCATTCAACTCAAACCTGTTCTGATCCCCCAAACCCATTATCTTACCTTTAATTATTTCCAAAATCCTCAAATTGAAATAAATTCGAACGGAATAGAAAAAGAAAAAGAAAAAGAAAAGAAAGCCTGGAGGGGATTGTGTCGATGGCAATAGAGGACCGGTTAGTGCGATCGCACGAGGTCTAGTAGCGACCGGCGAGGGCGACTTCGTGGTTGAGGGATATGACATGTGGGGGCTGTGACGATCCACCTTTTCGACCTTTGAATTTTGAGACTAATACATCCATGTTATTCACCTGTTGAGCACCCAAGTGTCAGAAAGATGAAATGTTAGGGTAAAATAAAAAGAAAAGGAAATAAAATAAGAAAGAAGAGAACACAATATCAGAATCTCACATATGGAACGATGATATATAATATCTCAAGAGGTCTTCACCAAAAAGAAATTTATGATATATATATATACACACATCAATTTAAGTAAACTAAGCTATTGCCAGCCTGGATAGTTATAGTTTTCTGTCCTCACAGATGCTGATAAATGCAATCAAGTAATGCAGCGGAAATAAAGTACGGTAGAAATCATCCAGCTCCTCTCTAAGAGCTCTAATGAACCACAACTAAATTTAAAAACATACTCGAGTTGACCTAAGCATTAAGAAAATAACACCAAATTAGTCCGTTAAACCAGCGTGAGAAACTAAAATCGTATAAGTTTATAATATCCTAAAACCCTTCAAATAATGGTATCTCGTAAGACCATGTCGTTAATAAATACGAATAAGTTTTTCCCTTACGATAACCTAACTATTACATTTTAAAATCCAGTGATAATATAATAATGTCGAAGGTGTGAAATATAAATAATCACATAGTTGCGATGCAAATGAGTGTACATCACAAAAATAATAGGTATACAATCATAACCGCTAAGGCATGTTTGCTAATTGTGTAGGATTTCCATGTAGAACTCTTAGGGAAGACAAACCTGAACTACTGCACAAGGATCATATATATCCTTCCAAAGCATCGTACATCTCTAATGAATGTACCATAGGACAACCATAGCTAGTCTTGCTAAGACCCGATGCATCGCTCCAGCATGCATATCCCAATAAGTATCTCTAGAAATGGAGACGCATGACCTTATGGGTTTGCTAACCCTTCTGGCTATGTTACCTACCTCTGGTTTTAATCATACCCGCTGATGAGGCTACGTTCGACATTCCAATCCATGAGTCACCACTCGAACAGATCTTCCACACGAGCTCCAGCTCGAACAGATCACGGAACCACATATGGATTCTCATATCTCAACAGATCTTGGAATAGAAATGGATTCCTCAATAGATCTCGGAATCACACATGAATTGCTCAACAGATCTCGGAATCACACATAGATTCCCATACTTCAACAGGTCTCAGAATCACACATGGATCCCCACATCTTGAATAGATCACGAACAACTACATGTGTTTGAGCATCTCAAATAGATCTCGAATCTCCACATAGATTTCGGCATCATGAAGCAATCATGAACTAATCATAAAGCCATCACGAACCAATCATAGAGCAATCACAAACCTCTTCCAAAGCATAGAACTCATATATGGTTTTGGAGTTGTTACGGTTTCAAGTCATCGCATATAAGTACACTCCCCTGCTTACTGGGTGCTCCAAAACCAATCGATCGATTTCCCGAGATTCTCAACTCCGATTCTGTTGGAAATAAACAGACATACAAAAGCGCAGAGATCACCTCCTAACCATGTAGACGGACGGATTTCCTTATCATTTGTCCCAGAAGAACAAAATGAGTCTATGCATATAATGTAGCATCAACTCAGATAACTATACCATATAATTCTCATGTTTATTCTAGATATTTCCAGAGTTTATTTTGGTCAAGATTTGATAGTCGGTTATTAAACTATCAAATAAACAAACAATCCAATAAAATGAGAATAATCGCATACAGGAAAGCAAGTTCCCGTATACTGTCCATAAGAAAGTAACACACAGAGCACGATCGAAACACAAGCACGATTAAGTCATATAAATGACTTCTAATCCCTTTTTTCATTAATCTTCATTTATTAATTAAAAACCTCTTTTATTAGTAAAACTCATTTTTATTCAATAAACTCCTTTATAAATAAAACTACATTTACTAATTAAACTTCATTATTTAATTAAAACATCATTATTCATTTTCAACACATTTCAACAATTCCCAAAAGTATTCATATACTTATCCCAATCGCATAAGTATATTCACAAATCAATTTCAAAGGGCTTAAGACAAATGTTACTCAAACACTGTCACTACAAACCCAAAACCATTTTACGTATGATTATCTTTAAAACATTCTTTTCAAAAGTTTATTTACGTTTACAAGTATAACCAAAACGGGTCAAAGGCGAATGTTACTAATATAGATGTTACTAAAACATTGCTTAGACAAACTCCAAAACACTTTACTATTCCGATGTTTAAAAGTCCATTTTAAAGATCAATCACTTTTCAAAAGTATAGTTAAATGGTTAAAATAGATGTTGCACAAACATCGATACTATAAACCCAAAATCACTTTTTATACATGCCATTTACTTTAAAATATCCATTAAAGTTTTAAGTATAGCTTTACTTATTAAACAAGATAATATACCTTTTTATTCAATTTATAAAACAATCCATTATAACATAAGTGTTATAATCCAGAACTCCTTTTAAATTTCTTTACAAATATAAAACTTCTTTTACATTCTTTTACAAATACCAAACTTCTTTTGTAAAACATCTAAATATAGTAAAATACCTTTAAAAGATATATAATTTCATATACTAATTTATTTATAAAACTAAGATATTTAAATAAATATTATAAATCATAAGTAAAATATTATAATACAAATTATTTTAAAAATCTTAAAATAATATATATACTAAAAATATAATTTTAAAATACATATACTATATTTCAAAACCTTTGTTTAAACAAAACCAGTTTTATAATTTAAAACCATATTTTATAAATCCATAAATGATTTTCAATAATATATTTAAACCTTGTTATTTTCTCGATAATAAGTACGCTAATAGTGCTTCTTAATAATACAAAGAAGCCCTAAGATGTCTTCCAAAGTTAACTTTAAAATCGCATATCATAGCGATTTCAAAGTGCATCCATTGCGACATTTTTTCTTCTAACTTTTATAATTTCCATTTCTAAATTCCACAAATGTCAAAAACAATTATATCAAACACACTCAAATGTGTATAGAACAACCTAATATATATGTACATATATATTACCATAATTACCCACAATTTATCCAATTTAACATATGTCAGTTATCGGGGATTTCAAAGCACGTTTATAATGACTAAATTGTTTCTAAGGTACATAACATATCATCACTTTTCGCAAAGCAATATCAAACGTGTAATCAAGTACTTTAGGCCACAATACATGTTATAGACGATTACAAAAGAGATTATTATACTCAATAATAATGTTCTCACTTTTTTTACAAAACAAGGCAAGATCCAAAAGTGATAACTTGCATTGTTTGTTATACAGTTTATATTTTCAATACAATAACAATTATATACACAACAATATATAATTAAATGGTGAATAAAACTCATCCAAGCTACTGTTAATGCTTTCGTGTTACCGAATGGTCTAAAATCAAACGTCGTTCCATACTGACTAAAATTCCCACAAGCTCCAAGCTCGATGAATCCAACTCCACTGTGTAGATATCATTGATGAGTGCAGTGGCAAAAACGACGCCTCGATTGGACCTCGTATCAATAAGATGCCAATTTTATAATTCATCGGATTAAAAAACATTAATTAATTAATTAATTATCAACTAATTAATCACTTACCAAACTAATCCCTCTCCTAATCACCTTCTCTCCCAAGCATGCATATCATGTACATGCACACCTATGGCTGCGTGCACGTAATCCCCCATATCTCACTCAAACCACAACAAATCGATGCATTGATTTTTCCAACATGCGTTTCTTTGAATGCTCTTAGCCATGGACCGCCTGAAGTCGAGCTTGGCTCCACCATGTGGATTGCGATATTTAGCCTCCAAATCGACATGCAAAGGTCGCATTTCGAATACCATCACCAAAGCATCTCTAACCAATTCCAAATAACTCCCCTTCGTGCCACAATTCCATTGATGTGCATGTAAATGTGCATATATTTACTTCAATATTCAATCGAATTTAATTTGATAAATGAGCATGTAGGGTTATTTTAGCAAGGTTAAACCAAAATTCAAATTATTTTCAAATTATCATTTATTCATCTTCATATAGAGGCAAAATGGACATTTTTGTGCATATATTAATTTGAGAACTTTTACTTAGATATTTTTATGTTATTTTATAGGAATTTGGATTCAAATGAAAGAAATTTTTATGGAAAATATGCATGCACAAGAGAATACAAGCAAATAAAGATGGAAATAATTAATTTCATGAATCATGGAGGACCCCATCTACCCACTTACCATGATCACCTACTTAGGAGCTAATGTACATGCTAATGAAGCTTAAAGTTTCATGCATGTTTATATGGAGGATTATCTCTTGCTAATGATAACTTGGTGGCCACACTTACCAGAGGGGTAGTTTAGGTAATTTCCAAGAATATGGATTAGGATTTCAGACTTATATAAATACCCCTTATGTTTCATGTAATGATCTCGTAGCCTCATTTGAGCCTCCATTTTGTTAGTTTTAGACTCAAAATTAAAATATAAGCTCTCTTTCTATTTCACGGCTACTTAGCCATTTTCTTCTTAACGTATTGTTAACTCATGCTTTTTTCTATTTACATGCTCTTTTTCTTTTTATGTTAGTAGTGTAGATAGTTTTATTTATGCAAGTAGATTAGTATTTATTTTATTTTAATTAGCTCTCTTACTACTCTGCTCTCATTTTCTTCTTGTTTTTATTTCATGTTGAATGCAATATTTTTTGAAATAATAAAAAATATGAGAGGTTAAACCCCTTCAATTTAGGGGTAATGAAGCTCTCTTAATCATGTATATTCAACATTTTGATAATTTTTTATCTCTTTTTGTGCTCAATGGAAGTGTTTGAATGGGTTACTTTATTGTTTTAGCTTTGAATTTGATAGCCTATGTTGTTGACACCAAATAGACTATGCTTAAACAAACAAAAACACAAATTACCTCTTCAATTACATATGATTATGGTAATAAAGTGAATTTTAAAATCAAAATTTGATGGTCTATATTTCTAATCAATAGTTAATAGATTATGCTTAGAATAGATTTTATTTTCAAGTTCATTGTTATTTTCATGAGAGTTAAGAAGTGGTTTAAAGGGTATGTTATAGTTAGAGGGTTTATACTGGGCTAATTAATAACATAAATATTTCATACTTATGATAAACACATCAATTAAATTCACTAATGACCAAAAGAGAGATCATAATTTCATATTGTGTTGATTTATGTGATCAAGAAGGGATTTGCCTCTAAATTGCCTTCGAACCCTTATATTTTTATTCATTTTCTTTTGCTAGTTTATTTATATTTTTTAGCTTAAAATCATCTCAAAATCTTGGTTTAATTTGATTGAATAGAATTTAAAATCTAAACAATTTCATGCGGATCGATCCGTACTCGCCACGTGCTAACATTGTACGCAGTGCGCTTGCGGTTAAATTTAATTTATCGGTGATTTTCTAACCCATAGAAAAACCATCGTCGAACAAGTTTTTGGTGTCATTGCTGGGGAATTGCTTTGATTTTAATTTTTTACTCTTTGAATTATTTTTGTTTGGTTTTATTGTGTGTTTGTCACGACCCGATTTCCACTCCCGGAAAATCGCATCATGAATAAAGAAAGAAAGGGATAGAAGAAGAAAAGAAAGAAGAGAAGAAGAAACAACACAAGAATCTCAACAGCGGAAACGAATAAATTATATTAATAACAAAGTATTATATAGTATACATCAAATATCAGAGTTACACAGACATATACAACACATACTAGACAGTTATAAATACCTGTCTAGTTATTACAACTCAATACAAACACAACACTCAGAGATACCAAACACAGCGGAATTAAATAACTATACGCAGAAGCCTCCTGCTCCATATGCTCCTCCACAAATCGTCAAAGCCAATCCTGAATCCTAACCTGAATTCCCTTGGCTACTCGTAAAAATTTGAGTACCCAAGAGTTAAAGAAAAACAGAAATAACTCCGGGTCAGACATGGGTCTGGTGTGAGTAACAGGTTAAAGTTGCTTAACTTTAAAAAACCTTTGAAAAGAAAAGGTATCACGTAAGACTTCCCACACATAAACATGGAAAAGTTTTTACCTTACGCTAACCAAAACATTTGATAGGAAATCTGATGATATTATAATAGTGTCTAGGGTTTTCAAGTAAATAAGAAATAGCCGAAATTGTTACATCTATTAAATTCCAGCTACTAGCCACAAAAGTGGGTAATACAATCAAAACCGTTGGCACTTATTGGGTTTTGGATTCCATACAATGGCAGGGCTACTGGGGTACCGCCCGTCACAGTACGTGGCCTAGATCACTGTACCGAGGAGCCACCCTAACTCCCCTGCAATACAAAGCCGGACCCGTTCCTTACTGAACAGTTCCAAATAAGACAACCCCGACGGTTGTCATGATCAACCGTCCCACACAGCCGAAATATAAAGGGACCTCTAGACAGGGGTAAATCTTACTCTCAAGTGGGGGCTACCCACGAAGCTTTGCTGCACCTCCCCTGTTTTAGCCATTCCCGGTTGATGAGGCTTGAGGTTACGATTACCTTTATAGGACACATTTATCTTAGAATGCTCATCGTCCACCTGACGATGTTCTGAAAGCATTCAATCCATACAAGTTCGTTCCGGGTTCGAACGAAACCGAAGGCATTATCTCGTTACACTCGTATTGGAATCACCCTCAGAGTTAACGACAATAACCCTTGCACTCTGATTCACCATCTCGAATCTATAAGATCTATTCCGTCAAACTCATTACGGAATCACCCACAGAGTTATACTGACGTATAGCCCTTACACCTCGAGTCTTCACTCGCTCCACTTGGATAAACGACCTAACGTTATTTGGAATCGATGTGGTTTTCGGATATCCAAATATGGAAACCCGATCCCGGTCTCATCGAAAACCAAAGCGTGTCTTATTAAGGCCAAGTTGTTTTAAGTTTAAAACAATTCAATTCATTATCTAAATATACACAGATAGATAATTCACAATACAATAGATAATCAACCTTATCATTATCAACAGATAATTCATATCATAATCAGATAATCCATATTATCATCCAAAAGCAACCAATGCATCCATATCGCATACACAACTCATCTCATAACTGAGATTACAAACCATACCAGGCAACCAATACCATTCAACTAACATAAGCAATGATCTAATGATCACACAATTTATAATTAATTTAGAATGAATTAAATTAATTACTCAATCTCTAATTAATTTAAAATGAATTAAATCAATTACTTCATCATTAAAATTCTGCTTAACTTAATCATCTATTGATTTCAAATCAATTTATAAATAATCATCTCATTATTCTTTTCAGTTAATCATTACTGATTAACTATCTCTAATTACAATAAGTAATTAGCATTTAATATTAATCACACAAGTTAATCATATTAAACCCTACATATATATTAATCACCCTTGATTAATAACCCTTCAGTAATTAACTACATTAATTACTCAACCCAATAATTAATTATTTTTAATTAATTATCTAAATTAATCCCCTTGATTAATTTCAAAGTAATTTAAATCCAAATTACTTCTATATCAAATATCTTTAATTACATCCTGTAATTATTAATTTATTACTTCCTTAAGTAATTACAAATTCTTAAATTACATAAGTAATTATTCATCAATTCAACAAATGTTTAAATCAATTAAACTTAATTAATTAATCTAAACAAATCACATTAACCTTAATTAATTACATTAAGTAATTAATTCACTAATTACTTTCATTAAGTAATTAAAACTTAAACAATTGATTATTAATTAATTAATCTAATTAATTATCAAAAATTAATCACATTAATTAAATGTTAAATAAATCTTAAGTTAATGACTTCATTAACATTTCATAATTACTTAATTAAGAAATTAACTTAAATTAATCATCATTAGTTATTAAGTAATTAATATTTAATTACTATTTAATTTATCTCCAATTATTAATTAACTAAGTGTTAATTAAAATCTTTATTATCATTAATCACTTGATTAAATAAATCTTAATCATAAATTAAAATTTAGTTAACCATCCTTAATTATAGATTAATTAAACTAAATTAATTAATCTCAAATCAAATTAAAAATCATTAATTATTTAATTAAACTTCCACATTATTAATTAATTAAATAATTAATATTCAACTTAATTACCTTAATAATTAATGAATCCAATCATTAATCTTTTATTTATCTTAAGATAAAACATTTCTTGTTTAAATCATGCATTTAAAAATCAAAATGTTTTTAAATTTACATTAAATTCCATTTAACATTTCTTTTAAACTTTAAAACTCAAACTTATTTAAAAATAAGATTTTCAAAACAATACAACTAAATCTTATATGTTTACAAGAAACATATACTTTGTTAATAAGTTTAAAAAGAATTTAAATTTCAATTCAAATTAAATTCCAATCAATTTAAAAATTACTTTAACATTTGAAATTCAACTTTCAAACTTATTTTAGCTTTAAACTCTTTCTATAATTTATACCTTTAATTCAAATGCAAATCATTTGAAAACAATTTAAATTTAAATCTTTATTTAAAACTGAAATTTAAATTTGAATCCAGATTTTAAAAACTCAGTTTGAATTCATTTGAATTTCCTAATTTAGATACTTAACCTTTCAATTCAATATGCAAAACAACAATGCATTTATACTTGAGATTTCCAAATCAAATTTAAATTTTAAAAGCTTAAATGATTTCAAATTCCAGACAAATCAAATTTGAATTCATATTCAAATTTCAAACTAAAACTTCATTTCAATCTCCTCTTGAAATTAAAATTTTTACCTTTACATTTAAAACAGAAACAGTTTTCTGTTTATTTTAAAACCAAACTTGGTATTTACTGGATTTAAATTATTTCAAAAGAAAACAGAATTCAAAATATTTGAATTCATCTTTAAATTCTGGTCTTAACTCAGTTCAAACTTTAGCTTACCTTAAGAACTTTATTACTACTTTTAAATTTAAACCTGTAACAGGTTTCCTGTTCTTCTTCTTTTATATTTTTTTAAACCAAATTTGAATTCTGCATTTACATTATTTCAAAATAAGAATTCAAACTATTTGAATCCCTCTACAGATTCAAGTTTAATACTAAGTTAAATTTCAGATTTTAAATTTAAACCTTACTCTTTAAATTCTAAAAACAGAACAGTTCTTTTATGTTAAACCTGAAACAAAAGTTCTCGAGCAAGCTAAAATTTACTTCGGGTCAAACAAAAATGCTTTGGGTTATTTCCCACTTTTCCCCGAGACCAACCCGAGTCAAACATCTCTGCAACCCAAACATCAACCCCCTGCACAACAGACCAAACCTGAAACAAACAAACCCAATACCCCTAAATCCTGTCAACACCATTATCCACCATCTCCGACCACCATCATCGACCAAACTCCGGTGATAGCTTCATCACTACACCATCCACCATCACCCACAATAGCTTTGAACTCGAATCACTGAGGAGTTCAAAATCAACCCAAAACTGTAACCTAATATAAACTAGGGTTCATCACAGAAATGCCACATTTCAGCCTCAGATTTGAATTGTAAATCAATTCAATGATTTTCCTGTGATCAATGATATATAAACTACTTCCAGAAAACAATTCACTCAATTCAAATGCAAGGATCAACTGATCTTGATCAAAAAGTAAAATACAGTAAATTTCCAAAACTGCATTTTATTATAACACTGTAAATTTTAACTTTTGATCTAAAATGCTTGAATTTAATTACTGATTCTATTGATAAACCCTGAAACATTAACTTATAACATAAGAATTTTTACTCTAGGCAAATTTGATTTTGTGTAACTATATTTTTTCAAGCTACAGACAATCATATGTAGTTCATAAACTTTTAGAGTTACACCATTCTAAGCAAACCTAATTTGTTCATTAATTCAAGTCCTAAACAGCAATCAAGACAAAGGAAAATTCAGAAATCAACATAAGTTTGATATTTTTGAAGGTCACACATGCACAAGCATTTACTGACACATACTTGCAGGTCATTTCATACATATTTAACTGTAATTTATAAGCATGCACAACTACCTATTAAACAATTTATAAAAGTTTGAGTTACTCACTGTTTTGAAAATTGCAGAGCACATTCCAATTGCAGAGTATCAGACTTGAAAATAAATGCATGCAGGCTTGTTTGTATTTTGAAGAATGCAGAGCTTTAACTTGATTAATAATTGATGCATGCAGGCCTTAAATCTTTGATTGTAGATGATATGCAAGGCTTCAGATCCAAACACATGTTGCAGACCTCTTTTCTTGCTTTTAAATGATGCATGCAGTAGCTTGAATTTAATGCTGATACAACTTGCAGGTTCCAGGCTTGAAAGTTATGAAATGCAGAGCCTTCTTTGTTTGAAAATGATGTGCAGAATTCTAATGCATGAAATTGCAGAGCTTCTTGAATGCTCTTTTTAAAACTTGAATAATGCTTTTAAAATGCAGACCCCTTCATGTATCAGATGCTTAGAAATGTAGAGCTTCATTGATTTAACATGCATGCTTTAAACTGTTGTGCAGGCCTTCTAATTGTTGTGCAGGTGAGAATTTTGGAAAAGAGGAGTTTTGAATGTAAAGTTTTACAGTTTTAAGATATGCAGTTTTGGATTTTGGTGAAAAAGAGTTGAATGCAATGTATATGCAAACTTGAATATGGTTTGAGAATGAAGATTTTGGGTTTTCTTGATTAAGGAATGAGAAAATGAATATGAATGAATAGCAAAATGATATGAATGTATTTTCAGAAAATGAAATAAAAGAAAATTAAAATAAAACATTGACACTTGTCATTTTAAAATGTGATAAGTCTACACATGTTAACTTTAAGTTTTAATATACATACACTTGTCTTCATAAATTAATAAACATGTTTGATTAAAGTTAAATAAGTATTAAGCTTTGTTAATTAAATCTTATACATAATTATGAATATAAATAAATTTCTAAAGAACAAAGCAAGTATTACTAATATAAATAAAATAATATACAAGTTTATCATTTGAAAAGAAACTTTTAAAACAAATTTATAAAAGAGTTTACATTAACATATAGAATACAACTTGAATTAAAAATGAATTTTAAACTAATTAAAACATTTATCTCTTATTTAAAACCATATAGTATTTTATTAAATATTTTTGAAAAGCTCAAATTAAAAATAAATCACCATTTCTATTTTTAAAACATATTACTATGCTATACTAATTTAACTAAAAACAACTTATCTATTTAAAATATATATAAATACATATACATTATTGAATAGAAAACAATTTATTAACTCATAAAAAAATAATTTCACAAATTAAATAATTAAATAAAGAAGATTATTTAAATCAAATCAAATTTATTAATCAAAATTATTAATTCAATATAAATTTAAACCCAGATTATTAAATTTATATTGTCCAAAATTCCGGGTCGTTACAATCCTTCCCCCTTAAAAGAATTTCGTCCTCGAAATTTAAAACAAAGGCAATTTAATAATCTATTTACAGATTTTATTTTAAAACACAGCATATGTTAAACATATGCCAACAACCAAAGCAACCAATTCACACAATCAGAATAAATCTAATTATCCAAAAGAATTTCGGATAAAACTTCACGAGTTTCCCCGGTATATATATATATATCGGGATACTCGCTCTATAAAATACAATCAATCAATACTACTAAGCTATAGAGCTCCTAACAACCATTCTATACATAATATCAGACTACAAACGAGTCTGACACAACAAACAAACCATCCTAAACTGCTGGTTCTACAACCAGAAATATCAAACACGAACTCCCTCAGAGATACGTGAAACACACTGAATCCCAGATATCTAAACTGGCAATTCAACACTAGAAAACCAAACACTGATCTAACCCAAAAACACAGAAGAAACCAAAACACTTCGGAGCTAGCTTCCCAAACTCGTAGCTCTCTGGATCAGAGAAAAACTTAACCAAAATCAGATCTCCAATTTCAGAATCCAAATTTCTCTGTCTCTTATCCATAAAACTCTTCAGACGATCCTGGGTTACCAACATCACTCCTGATCAGCTCAACTCTTGCTGATTCCAAAAGAAACAGACTGAAGCAAAACAATCTAATGATCTCCTCAACATCACTCAAAAACCAAGAACACAAACCCTGCTTCTCAACAACAGAAGAAAGAACAAACTTCTCCTTATCCGGAAAAGAAAACAGAAATACCCCCAAACTGCTTCCGCTGCACAACTCTGATCCGAAACAGAAGAAAATGCAGAAGAACACAAGCACAGACCAGACAATCCAACACAGAAATATGGTTCCATATATCCATAAAGAAAAACTCAGATGTTCCTTCCAAACCTGAGTTGCTTCACCAACTTCTATCTCAAGGAACCATCTATCTACTAACTGAACCACCAGTTCCAATCCTGGAAAGAAAACTCGATCTCCAGATGCAGACAAAATTCTGACTTCCAGAAGACATCCAGACAATCTCCAACAAACACAAGAGAACATACTATCGCAAGTCACTTTTGCGATCAACTCAGCCTAAATCCATAGTAACTGCTCTTTCTTTACCAAACAGAAGAGCTTATGCTGACTTAGCCAACTTACCAGAGAAAAGATCCACTCTGCTGCTTCTGAACTCCACTTCAGAAAAACTACTCAGCCAGAAGACTCCTACCAACTCAGAACTCTCTGCTAAACTCAGCCACATCACCGAGCAGACTCACTTCTTACTCTTATTCCAAAGAAATATCTTCGGAAATATCCATAGTCACTGCATCTCATCACGCAGCTACTACTTCCTGAGATATCAAGATACCATCACTTGCTTGCTTCTGCTCAACCGACAGAGCCAAACTCAATTCTGCACTTCAAAGATGACTCCGAACCTTTACAGGTTACCTTCAGAGAACGATGAAGTACTTCATCACAACAGAACTCACTCGAGACGGTATTAGGTCTACAGTCTCGATAAATACACTTCCAACATCATCCATCAAACTCCAACCAATGGTAGTTGTGTTACACACACTTCTACCTCATCTACCTTTATAACTTATATTGGAAAAAAACCCGAACAGGTAATCCAACAAATAGGTAGAACCAATAAATATATATATATACATATAAAATTACAAATACGCTCTCTCAAGATAGACACCACTACAGAGCCTAGGTATTCACTCAACCTAATGCTCCCTAAAGAAAGATGCACTTCAGAGCCTAGGTATTCACTCAACCTACAGCTCTGATACCAACATGTCACGACCCGATTTCCACTCCCGGAAAATCGCATCATGAATAAAGAAAGAAAGGGATAGAAGAAGAAAAGAAAGAAGAGAAGAAGAAACAACACAAGAATCTCAACAGCGGAAACGAATAAATTATATTAATAACAAAGTATTATATAGTATACATCAAATATCAGAGTTACACAGACATATACAACACATACTAGACAGTTATAAATACCTGTCTAGTTATTACAACTCAATACAAACACAACACTCAGAGATACCAAACACAGCGGAATTAAATAACTATACGCAGAAGCCTCCTGCTCCATATGCTCCTCCACAAATCGTCAAAGCCAATCCTGAATCCTAACCTGAATTCCCTTGGCTACTCGTAAAAATTTGAGTACCCAAGAGTTAAAGAAAAACAGAAATAACTCCGGGTCAGACATGGGTCTGGTGTGAGTAACAGGTTAAAGTTGCTTAACTTTAAAAAACCTTTGAAAAGAAAAGGTATCACGTAAGACTTCCCACACATAAACATGGAAAAGTTTTTACCTTACGCTAACCAAAACATTTGATAGGAAATCTGATGATATTATAATAGTGTCTAGGGTTTTCAAGTAAATAAGAAATAGCCGAAATAGTTACATCTATTAAATTCCAGCTACTAGCCACAAAAGTGGGTAATACAATCAAAACCGTTGGCACTTATTGGGTTTTGGATTCCATACAATGGCAGGGCTACTGGGGTACCGCCCGTCACAGTACGTGGCCTAGATCACTGTACCGAGGAGCCACCCTAACTCCCCTGCAATACAAAGCCGGACCCGTTCCTTACTGAACAGTTCCAAATAAGACAACCCCGACGGTTGTCATGATCAACCGTCCCACACAGCCGAAATATAAAGGGACCTCTAGACAGGGGTAAATCTTACTCTCAAGTGGGGGCTACCCACGAAGCTTTGCTGCACCTCCCCTGTTTTAGCCATTCCCGGTTGATGAGGCTTGAGGTTACGATTACCTTTATAGGACACATTTATCTTAGAATGCTCATCGTCCACCTGACGATGTTCTGAAAGCATTCAATCCATACAAGTTCGTTCCGGGTTCGAACGAAACCGAAGGCATTATCTCGTTACACTCGTATTGGAATCACCCTCAGAGTTAACGACAATAACCCTTGCACTCTGATTCACCATCTCGAATCTATAAGATCTATTCCGTCAAACTCATTACGGAATCACCCACAGAGTTATACTGACGTATAGCCCTTACACCTCGAGTCTTCACTCGCTCCACTTGGATAAACGACCTAACGTTATTTGGAATCGATGTGGTTTTCGGATATCCAAATATGGAAACCCGATCCCGGTCTCATCGAAAACCAAAGCGTGTCTTATTAAGGCCAAGTTGTTTTAAGTTTAAAACAATTCAATTCATTATCTAAATATACACAGATAGATAATTCACAATACAATAGATAATCAACCTTATCATTATCAACAGATAATTCATATCATAATCAGATAATCCATATTATCATCCAAAAGCAACCAATGCATCCATATCGCATACACAACTCATCTCATAACTGAGATTACAAACCATACCAGGCAACCAATACCATTCAACTAACATAAGCAATGATCTAATGATCACACAATTTATAATTAATTTAGAATGAATTAAATTAATTACTCAATCTCTAATTAATTTAAAATGAATTAAATCAATTACTTCATCATTAAAATTCTGCTTAACTTAATCATCTATTGATTTCAAATCAATTTATAAATAATCATCTCATTATTCTTTTCAGTTAATCATTACTGATTAACTATCTCTAATTACAATAAGTAATTAGCATTTAATATTAATCACACAAGTTAATCATATTAAACCCTACATATATATTAATCACCCTTGATTAATAACCCTTCAGTAATTAACTACATTAATTACTCAACCCAATAATTAATTATTTTTAATTAATTATCTAAATTAATCCCCTTGATTAATTTCAAAGTAATTTAAATCCAAATTACTTCTATATCAAATATCTTTAATTACATCCTGTAATTATTAATTTATTACTTCCTTAAGTAATTACAAATTCTTAAATTACATAAGTAATTATTCATCAATTCAACAAATGTTTAAATCAATTAAACTTAATTAATTAATCTAAACAAATCACATTAACCTTAATTAATTACATTAAGTAATTAATTCACTAATTACTTTCATTAAGTAATTAAAACTTAAACAATTGATTATTAATTAATTAATCTAATTAATTATCAAAAATTAATCACATTAATTAAATGTTAAATAAATCTTAAGTTAATGACTTCATTAACATTTCATAATTACTTAATTAAGAAATTAACTTAAATTAATCATCATTAGTTATTAAGTAATTAATATTTAATTACTATTTAATTTATCTCCAATTATTAATTAACTAAGTGTTAATTAAAATCTTTATTATCATTAATCACTTGATTAAATAAATCTTAATCATAAATTAAAATTTAGTTAACCATCCTTAATTATAGATTAATTAAACTAAATTAATTAATCTCAAATCAAATTAAAAATCATTAATTATTTAATTAAACTTCCACATTATTAATTAATTAAATAATTAATATTCAACTTAATTACCTTAATAATTAATGAATCCAATCATTAATCTTTTATTTATCTTAAGATAAAACATTTCTTGTTTAAATCATGCATTTAAAAATCAAAATGTTTTTAAATTTACATTAAATTCCATTTAACATTTCTTTTAAACTTTAAAACTCAAACTTATTTAAAAATAAGATTTTCAAAACAATACAACTAAATCTTATATGTTTACAAGAAACATATACTTTGTTAATAAGTTTAAAAAGAATTTAAATTTCAATTCAAATTAAATTCCAATCAATTTAAAAATTACTTTAACATTTGAAATTCAACTTTCAAACTTATTTTAGCTTTAAACTCTTTCTATAATTTATACCTTTAATTCAAATGCAAATCATTTGAAAACAATTTAAATTTAAATCTTTATTTAAAACTGAAATTTAAATTTGAATCCAGATTTTAAAAACTCAGTTTGAATTCATTTGAATTTCCTAATTTAGATACTTAACCTTTCAATTCAATATGCAAAACAACAATGCATTTATACTTGAGATTTCCAAATCAAATTTAAATTTTAAAAGCTTAAATGATTTCAAATTCCAGACAAATCAAATTTGAATTCATATTCAAATTTCAAACTAAAACTTCATTTCAATCTCCTCTTGAAATTAAAATTTTTACCTTTACATTTAAAACAGAAACAGTTTTCTGTTTATTTTAAAACCAAACTTGGTATTTACTGGATTTAAATTATTTCAAAAGAAAACAGAATTCAAAATATTTGAATTCATCTTTAAATTCTGGTCTTAACTCAGTTCAAACTTTAGCTTACCTTAAGAACTTTATTACTACTTTTAAATTTAAACCTGTAACAGGTTTCCTGTTCTTCTTCTTTTATATTTTTTTAAACCAAATTTGAATTCTGCATTTACATTATTTCAAAATAAGAATTCAAACTATTTGAATCCCTCTACAGATTCAAGTTTAATACTAAGTTAAATTTCAGATTTTAAATTTAAACCTTACTCTTTAAATTCTAAAAACAGAACAGTTCTTTTATGTTAAACCTGAAACAAAAGTTCTCGAGCAAGCTAAAATTTACTTCGGGTCAAACAAAAATGCTTCGGGTTATTTCCCACTTTTCCCCGAGACCAACCCGAGTCAAACATCTCTGCAACCCAAACATCAACCCCCTGCACAACAGACCAAACCTGAAACAAACAAACCCAATACCCCTAAATCCTGTCAACACCATTATCCACCATCTCCGACCACCATCATCGACCAAACTCCGGTGATAGCTTCATCACTACACCATCCACCATCACCCACAATAGCTTTGAACTCGAATCACTGAGGAGTTCAAAATCAACCCAAAACTGTAACCTAATATAAACTAGGGTTCATCACAGAAATGCCACATTTCAGCCTCAGATTTGAATTGTAAATCAATTCAATGATTTTCCTGTGATCAATGATATATAAACTACTTCCAGAAAACAATTCACTCAATTCAAATGCAAGGATCAACTGATCTTGATCAAAAAGTAAAATACAGTAAATTTCCAAAACTGCATTTTATTATAACACTGTAAATTTTAACTTTTGATCTAAAATGCTTGAATTTAATTACTGATTCTATTGATAAACCCTGAAACATTAACTTATAACATAAGAATTTTTACTCTAGGCAAATTTGATTTTGTGTAACTATATTTTTTCAAGCTACAGACAATCATATGTAGTTCATAAACTTTTAGAGTTACACCATTCTAAGCAAACCTAATTTGTTCATTAATTCAAGTCCTAAACAGCAATCAAGACAAAGGAAAATTCAGAAATCAACATAAGTTTGATATTTTTGAAGGTCACACATGCACAAGCATTTACTGACACATACTTGCAGGTCATTTCATACATATTTAACTGTAATTTATAAGCATGCACAACTACCTATTAAACAATTTATAAAAGTTTGAGTTACTCACTGTTTTGAAAATTGCAGAGCACATTCCAATTGCAGAGTATCAGACTTGAAAATAAATGCATGCAGGCTTGTTTGTATTTTGAAGAATGCAGAGCTTTAACTTGATTAATAATTGATGCATGCAGGCCTTAAATCTTTGATTGTAGATGATATGCAAGGCTTCAGATCCAAACACATGTTGCAGACCTCTTTTCTTGCTTTTAAATGATGCATGCAGTAGCTTGAATTTAATGCTGATACAACTTGCAGGTTCCAGGCTTGAAAGTTATGAAATGCAGAGCCTTCTTTGTTTGAAAATGATGTGCAGAATTCTAATGCATGAAATTGCAGAGCTTCTTGAATGCTCTTTTTAAAACTTGAATAATGCTTTTAAAATGCAGACCCCTTCATGTATCAGATGCTTAGAAATGTAGAGCTTCATTGATTTAACATGCATGCTTTAAACTGTTGTGCAGGCCTTCTAATTGTTGTGCAGGTGAGAATTTTGGAAAAGAGGAGTTTTGAATGTAAAGTTTTACAGTTTTAAGATATGCAGTTTTGGATTTTGGTGAAAAAGAGTTGAATGCAATGTATATGCAAACTTGAATATGGTTTGAGAATGAAGATTTTGGGTTTTCTTGATTAAGGAATGAGAAAATGAATATGAATGAATAGCAAAATGATATGAATGTATTTTCAGAAAATGAAATAAAAGAAAATTAAAATAAAACATTGACACTTGTCATTTTAAAATGTGATAAGTCTACACATGTTAACTTTAAGTTTTAATATACATACACTTGTCTTCATAAATTAATAAACATGTTTGATTAAAGTTAAATAAGTATTAAGCTTTGTTAATTAAATCTTATACATAATTATGAATATAAATAAATTTCTAAAGAACAAAGCAAGTATTACTAATATAAATAAAATAATATACAAGTTTATCATTTGAAAAGAAACTTTTAAAACAAATTTATAAAAGAGTTTACATTAACATATAGAATACAACTTGAATTAAAAATGAATTTTAAACTAATTAAAACATTTATCTCTTATTTAAAACCATATAGTATTTTATTAAATATTTTTGAAAAGCTCAAATTAAAAATAAATCACCATTTCTATTTTTAAAACATATTACTATGCTATACTAATTTAACTAAAAACAACTTATCTATTTAAAATATATATAAATACATATACATTATTGAATAGAAAACAATTTATTAACTCATAAAAAAATAATTTCACAAATTAAATAATTAAATAAAGAAGATTATTTAAATCAAATCAAATTTATTAATCAAAATTATTAATTCAATATAAATTTAAACCCAGATTATTAAATTTATATTGTCCAAAATTCCGGGTCGTTACAGTGTTTGTTTGCATTTAAAAAAAATTATGTATATGTTTGTTGTGGATTTTGTTTGTGTGCTTGTCTTTTAGGTATATTTGCATTTGCATTTCTAGTTTATAAAAAAAATATGTATACATACATAAATTCATTTGAAAAAAAATGTTTTTCCACTTCATTTTGCATTTATAACTTTCATTTTGCAATTTCTTTTTACAATTTCATTTACAATTTTCATTTTATAACTTTCATTTTAAACCAATACATCAAAGTATTTCTGCCCTTAAACTGTGCACTGCTTTCCATTTCCCTATGCACAGAGATCCACTGACCACCCACTATTTGATTTCTACATTGCCACTGCACCCTTCAACCCCTCCACAGCAACATCCTCCTTCACCAGAACCACCATCTCTTCCAAAACTTCAACACTGCATTAAACTTCCCATTACATATCTCTGACTTCTGCCACAGCAACATACAAGTGCAATACAACCACCATTTCCTCTAACCACACATTCATATCCTCTGTCGCCTACTTCTCATTCAAACAACTCCTATCCCCCCTTCATACTAACTTCTTCACTTACTTCCAAACCAACCACTTACCACCACTGTCAACTCCCTTTATCATAGCACTTCACTGCCAGCAATACATAATGCTGCTCCAAATATTTAATGTCCCTGCTTCAGTTCCACCACTAGCCTAACCAGTTTATCGCCAACATCTCAAAAATACAATCAACATCCAAGAACAACTCGACTGCCACTACAAAACATATCACCTACAAACACCCACACCAAACTGTCATCCCTTATACTTCATCACTGCTTCATACAGCAACTTGATCCAGCCTCAAACCCATCACCAAACCAAACCACTGCACCATTACTACACTTCCACAAACCACTACTTCAACTACCCACATTGCATTGCCATAAACATACTTTTTTAATCCACCACTGTAGTGCGCCTATCAACCATATAAACCACATTTCACTAATTCACTACTGCAGTGTACACATTACATCACCATAAAAACCACTCAACATCACCTCTGATCAACCCCACTTCCATCTCTCCCCAGACCTTACTGCTCTATTGCATCCACATCAGTCTACCACCTCCAGTTGCCTTTAAACCAGAACTCACCCAACGACAGTAACACCACCTTCTCACTTCACCATTGCCATTCGTACTCCATTTTCCTGAATACCATCCTCTGTAACTGCTTTCACACATCCACCCCCCCCTCCAAAAAAAACCACATTACATTTACTTGCAGTTAACCAACAACATTATCGTAGATTGCCTCTTTTACCATCATTTAGCCCAACATCCACTGTAAACCTGCATAACCATTGTCAAACCATCCTTGTTGTAAACTACACACATCACCCACATACATTACTGTCACATACATCACTGCAACAAACCACAATCCCTGATCAGCAAGTCCATCAACTATCAGTTCATCTCCACAGCATTTGCCACCATCTACATCACCACTTCACTCCTTAACTTCACTGGCCAACTAACTGTTGGAATTCCTTAACAAATAAAATGAATTGAAATATACAAAGTCCCACATCGCCAATTTGTTGAGAGCTATATTGGTTTATATATGGCTTTCTCATGAGGAGGTTGGAGGCCTGGGGCACCCAAATGTATGCTTCGTTGTGAGGAGAGAGATCTTGCATCACCACCACACACGCGCGCCGCCGTCGTCTGACCGACCGAATCGAACCGGGCCGGGCCGGGCTCGGGCTCGGGTTTGGGTCTAATATGATACTCGTATTTTACTGCAAACTGGACATGTTTTTTGACAGTTGTAGGCCATATGAACAGATGCGGATCTGTTCGGAAGCGGATGCGGGTTGAATAGGCACGAACAGTAAATGGTGCGACCCGTTAGAAGCAAACAGGAGCGGGCCGATTGAAGCGGACGCGGGCGAACAGATGTGGCGCGAGCGGGTGCGACCCGACTGAAGAGGCGCGGGCGAAACAGTACCAGGTGGTATGAGCGAGTGAACAGATGTGACTGTACGAAGAGGTACAGACGCGACTGTTTGAGTGAACGGGTGCAGACACGACCGTTCGGAAGAGATACGGACCAACTATAAATAAGAAGGAAAACCGATCACTTTCCTCACTCATTTTAGAATCCGAATCTTCTTCTTCCCTTCTGCTACTATAATCTAGATCACAGAGTGATATACTCGTTACAATCTCGAGCAGAATATGTCTGTTGTATCTTGGGGGAATTTTGAAATAAAATTCTTAAGATGTTACCTCGAGGAGGAGGAACCGATTCCTGCACCAAGCAAGGAAGAAGAGGTGAATACGTGGAAGCATTCCGATTTTTTATGCAAAAACTATATTCTGAATTGTCTCGACAAGGTGCTATACAAAGTATATCAGCCATTAAAGACATCAAAAGCACTCTGGAATGCACTTACCACGAAGTATAAGACGCAGAATATCAATCTTAAGAAATTCATTGTATACAAATTCATGGACTACAAGATGGTTGACTCCAAACCGGTGACTGCTCAACTGCATGAACTGCAAATCATCATTCATGAACTCGAAGCGGAAGGTCATAAGGTTGGAGAATCGTTTTTGGTTGAAGCCATCACGGGAAAACTGCCACTGTCATGGAGAGATTACCGCAACTATCTAAAGCATAAGAAGAAGGAAATCTCTTTACAGGATCTCATAGTCCGATTAAAAATTGTGGCAGACAACCGTGCAGTTACAAAACCAAGCGAGGAGGCATTTGTGGCTGAAGGGTCAAAGACCAAAAACAAAAAGAAGAATTTCCAGAAGAAAAGGAAAGCTCAAGACAACAAACCAAAAGACAGCAAACGAACCAAGAAGTTTAATGGCGAATGTTGGGTTTGTGGAAAAGTTGGACATGCCGCTAAAGATTGCAGACACAAGAAGGAACGCAATGAAGAGGCAAATATTGTAGACAACATGGAAGTGGACGAGTCCAACTTCTCGGTAGTTGTATCTGAATGCAACATGGTTCAGAATCCTAACCAATGGTGGATAGACACAGGCGCTACTCGTCATGTTTGTTCTGACAAATCCATGTTTTCTACATATCAGAAATTCGATCACGAAGAAAAACTCTACATGGGTAATTCTGCAGTTTCCATGATCAAAGGCAGTGGCACAGTAATCCTCAAGTTTACTTCTGGGAAAACTGTTAAGTTAAATAAAGTGCTCTACGTTCCAGACATACGCAAGAATCTCATCTCTGGTGCAGTCCTATCAACGAAGGGATTCAAGATAGTGTTCGAGTCCGAAAAGATGGTTCTGTCCAAGGCTGGAATGTATAAAGGAAGGGGATATTTATGTGATGGCCTATTTAGGGTAAATGTAGCCGTTGTCGGCAACAAAAATATGTATTCTGATTATGCTATTAATAAAATTGAAGTTTCTTATTTGCTTGAGCACGAAATTTTACTATGGCATGATAGATTGGGACACATAAATTTCCGCAAAATAAAAAAATTATCAAACTTGGGATTAATTCCAAAATTCTAAGTAGATAAGAACTACAAAGGTGAGACATTTGTATAAGCAAAAATGGTCAAACAACCATTTAAATCTGTTGAGAGAAGCACCGAACCATTAGGTTTAGTACATACAGATTTATGTGATTTTAAATCACTACCTACAAGAGGTGGGAAAAAGTATTTCATTACTTTTATTGACAATTATACGCGATATTGCTATGTATATCTTTTAAATAGTAAAGATGAAGCAATAACAGCGTTTATAAAATACAAGGCTAAGGTGGAAAAATCAGTTAAATAAAAAGATCAAGATACTAAGATCTGATCGAGGTGGAGAATATGAATCACCATTTGAACAATTCTGTGAAGAAAATGGAATTATTCATCAAACAAGAGCTCCATATTCACCACAACAAAATGGTGTAGCCAAGAGGAAGAATAGAACGTTAAAACATATGATTAACGCAATGCTTTTAACTTATGGTCTACCGACAAACTTGTGGGGGGAAGCCCTAAATATGTATAATCATATATTAAATAAGGTTCCTCACAATAAAACAGGAACAATTCCATATGAGTTATGGAAAGGACACAAACCAAGTTTTAAATACCTCAAAGTGTGGGGGTGCTTGACAAAAGTTCCAGTTCTGCCTCCAAAGAAGGTCAAACTTGGACCAAAAACCGTAGATTGTTATTATCTAGGGCCAGCCCAAAATAGTAGTGCCTACAGATTTTTGGTATTCAAGTCTGAGATACCTGATATTCATGTAAATACAATCATGGAATCAAGAAATGCCTCGTTCTTTGAAGATGTGTTCCCACATAAAAGAAACGATGGAAATCCTGTCCCAAAAAGGACAAGAGATAACAGAGATGAGACATGTGAAGATGAAACTCATCAGGACAACGAGGAGGTTGAACCAAGAACAAGCGTAAAGGCAAGAACTTCCAAAACATTTAGTTTGGATTTTTTGACTTATATGTTAGAACACGAACCTCAAACGTACAAGGAAGCAATGTCATCTTCTGAATCTTCGTGTTGGAAAGAAGCAATCCAAAGTGAGATTGATTCAATTCTAAGTAATAAAACTTGGGAAATTGTTGATATTCCACCTGGAATTAAACCTATTGGTTGTAAATGGATCTTCAAGAAGAAAATGAAAGCAGATGGCTCTATCGACAAGTATAAAGCCAGATTAGTAGCCAAAGGATATTGTCAAAAAGGAGTAGACTTCTTTGACACATATTCGCCAGTAACACGAATAACCTCTATAAGAATGCTAATAGCAATTGCATCGATTTATGGTCTAGAAATTCATCAAATGGATGTAAAGACAGCATTCTTAAATGGAGATCTCGATGAGGAGATCTACATGGAGCAACTTGAAGGTTTTATTTCCAAAGGAAATGAAAACAAAGTCTGTAGATTAGTAAAATCATTATACGGACTAAAACAAGCTCCAAAACAATGGCATGCAAAATTTGATAGTGTCATGATGAGAAATGGTTTTCGTATAAATGAATGCGATAAGTGTGTTTATTATAAACAAATTGGACAATCATATGCGATGATTTGTTTATATGTAGATGATATGTTAATATTTGGTCCAAATACCTAGGTAATAGAGACCATAAAGAAGATGTTAAATAGCAATTTCGATATAAAAGACTTAGGAGTTGCAGACGTTATTTTGGGAATCAAAATAATAAGAACTCCTAATGGAATTGAATTATCTCAGTCACACTATGTAGACAAAGTGATTGAAAAATTTCAAGACCATGGAATTAAAGGAGTGAGAACACCTTTCAATCCATCAGAAGTACTGCATAAAAACACTTATGAGAGTGTAATGCAACTGGAATACTCTCGTGTAATAGGATGTCTCATGTATCTCATGAATTGCACAAGACCAGATATAGCTTATGCAGTAAGTCGACTGAGCAGGTATACAAGCAATCCAGGAAAGGAACACTGGAAAGCACTAATGAGAGTGTTGGGATATTTAAATAATACCACTAATTTTTCCTTACATTATGGAAAATATCCTGCCGTCTTAGAAGGATATAGTGATGCAAATTGGATTGCTGATTCAGAGGAATCAAAATCAACGAGTGGTTATGTCTTTACCTTAGCAGGGGCAGCAGTGTCATGGAAATCTACTAAACAAACATGCATAGCTCGATCCATTATGGAATCAGAGTTCATCGCTTTAGATAAAGCAGGCGAAGATGCAGAATAGCTTCGTCACTTTTTAGAAGATATTCCATTTTGGCCTAAACCTGTAAAGGCCATATGCATACACTGTGATAACCAAGCTGCGCTAAGAAGAGCGCACAACTTTGTGTATAATGGAAAGTAACGACATATTCGTCGACGCCATAACACAGTTAGGCAGTTACTCTCAAATGGAACTATTCCCATAGATTATGTGAGAACAAATAATAACCTAGCGGATCCTTTTACTAAAGGTTTATCAAGAGAGAAAATTGACTGCGCATAGAGGGGAATGGGTTTAAAAGCCTAAACCAACAAGAGTTACCTTATACAGAAACCTATCCTAGCAACTGGAGATCCCATGGACTAGGATCAATAGGCAAACCAGTTATGAGTAACTCAAGAAGTAATGCATTTGTATGGACTTGATCCTACTCCATTCCTATGGTGCAAAATATAATGCATGCCTACAGAAGTTTTAAAGGTTAAAACGATGTTTTTTAATGATGACCATATCTTGGAAATAACAAGTGGGGTATATATAGGATACTCTTAATGGTTGCGATTACCTATGTTAGTGTGAGCTGGGTCGGCTCTATGAGAATATTAAAAGGCTTTTATTTTCTAAAACACTTGCAGAACCAAAAATTGTTCAGGACCAAAATGAACACAACCAAGAGTTTGGATGAGAAGGAAATCAATGCTTCGTAAATCTTATTGTCTAGATATACAATAAAGGCCGACGGTTCAAGATGAAATAATTCACCGATTAGCCAAGTAAATCCGATAAGTTTTAACTAGGGAAAGTTCAAAGTGAAATATCTACTTATCCACGATAAAGCATTAATTCCATATATACTCTGTGATATTTCGCTTTGTGTGGGGGATATGTATATTACCATTCATGTGGGGGGATTGTTGGAATTCCTTAACAAATAAAATGAATTGAAACATACAAAGTCCCACATCGCCAAATTGTTGAGAGCTATATTGGTTTATTTATGGCTTTCTCATGAGGAGGTTGGAGGCCTCAGGCTCTCAAATGTATGCTTCGTTGTGAGGAGGGAGATCTTGTTTCACCACCACACGCGTGCGCCGCCGCCGCCGTCCGACCGACCGAACCGAACCGAACCGGGCTCGGGCTCGGGTTTGGGTCTAATATGATACTCGTATTTTCACTGCAAACTGGACCAGGATTTCTAACAGTTGCAGGCCATACGAACAGATGCGGATCTGTTCGGAAGCGGACGCGGGTTGAATAGGCGCGAACAGTAGCGGGTGCGACCCGTTAGAAGCAAACAGGTGCGAGCCGATTGAAGCGGACGCGGGCGAACAGATGCTGCGCGAGCGGGTGCGACCCGACTGTAGAGGCGCGGGCGAAACAGTACCAAGTGGTACGAGCGGGTGAACAGATGTGACTGTACGAAGAGGTACAGATGCAACTGTTTGAGCGAACGGGTGCAGACACAACCGTTCAGAAGAGATATGGACCAACTATAAATAAGAAGGAAAACTGATCACTTTCCTCACTAATTTTATAATCTGAATCTTCTTCTTCTCTTCTGCTACTATACTATAAATCACAGAGTGATATACTCGTTACAATCTCGAGCAGAATACGCCTGTTGTATCTTGGGGGAATTTTGAAATAAAATTCTTAAGGAAATCGTTACGAAGAGTCTCAGACATAATCCGGTTAGAATTCTAGTTTGTTTGTATATTTATATACATTATTCCATATTCTATCCGTTATTCTGGTTATACTATTTATTCAAAATAGTATAACGCTATTGTTGTAACTTATTTACAACGTAACTTATTATTACAATTATCTAATACAGAATTCCAGCGTAGTGGAAATCAGAGTTATAAACTTGTGCGACGAGTTTATAATTGATTATTCTCTGTTTTGGTATACTACAAATATAACACTAACTTCTACAATTCTTATCACTGCTGCAAACCGGTGCAATCACGTGCTGTTACTATTGGCTGCTACAAACTGCATTCACGTTGCCTACAACATTTACTTAATCTGCACTTCCATAAACTTATCGGTACACAGAAACAAAAACAAAAAAAACCACCTGCACTTCAATAACATCACCAGCTCCAGCCACTGCAACTTGCCAAATCGTGAATTCGACGCATCCAACCTCACCTCCGCAATCGTCATACCCCAACCGTCCACTTAACCCAAACTTTATCATTTATCAATCTTCAATCCACTACAATCGTCAGCAAAAAATACGCCTCCATCCAGTCCAGCCTACCAACCAACGGCGATCCACCTTCCTCTTTAAATCACCCAAAACCCAAAATCGTGGCAATCGAAACCGCAAGTGGCCTTTTGGAAATTGTGAGTTCGACCAATTCAGCGAACTCGATTCGACTTGTGAGTTTGGTTTTCGATTTTGAGTGGCGTGTGGATTAATTGAAACTGCAACCGGCCTTGTGGAAAGTAACATGAAAGTGATTTTCTTAGCAGTGGTGTATTTGAGTTGTGTTTTTTAAGCGGGCAGTGGGGTTTGTTTAAAAAAAAGAGAAGAAGAAAAGAAAAACAAGAAGAGAGAAGAGTGTAGATTAATTTTTAACTACCTAAGTTTTCTTTTGTTGATTTTTAATTGGCTAAGTTGGGTCGGGTGTATTTCATTTGGGCCTGGGGTGGGTTCGATTTTTTTATGGTGTTTTATTTAATTTCCCTTTTATTTTAGTCCATTTATCTTTTCATCCTTTCATCTCTTTGAAATTTTATTTTTTTTTAGGGTTTTTCCTTTAAAAAAAAGAGAATTCATTTTCATTTGGTATTAAAAAAAAGAAGGGGGTTGTTTTCAATTGGTTTGGGTTAATTTGTTTTGTTTTTCATTTGTTTTAGTTTTTTTTCCTTTGATATAATATATAAAACAAGTTTTGTAAATATATTGTTTTAAGTTTCAGGTTGCCAAAGTAGATAGGAAGAGTTGTTTGCTTCGCTTTGCTTACCCAAAAAAATTGCATGCTTGCTTATGAAAAAAAATTGCTGCTTAAAAATAAATTTGCTAATAATTCTGCACGCTTTGGTATCTTACTCTTATCACTTGTTTTTATTTTCTTTGCATTGTTGGTTGCTTACATTATAAAAAAAGTTTCAAAAACAAAAAATATATATTTTTTCCATTCGTAGTTGCATTGTTAATACACGTTTAATTTCAGTTTTGCATTTCATCTTAGAGCTTGACCAATAATAACGGTAAGACATTTTAAGGGTGTCGCGAGCTCACTTAAGGCTTAATTGTATATTGACAAGTTGACATATTTTGAAGATTTAATTATTGGTGTCTAGGCTATGATAGAGTAATAACTATTTATAAATATTACGGTGATTCGCAAATATTATAGTGTTTTTTTCTGAAGGTACTTAAAGTTTCGGCTGCATTGCTACGATGATTCGTGGCGCACTAAAAATACTATTTGTTACCTGGCTGAGAACTATCTTGTTGGACTAAGACAAAGTGTGATTATACAATTTCGAGTTAAGAGCTACTTAGGCTAGAAAATTTGTAATTAAATCATGGCATTCATTTAGTTGCATTAGTTTATCAATATTTAAAAAAAAATCAAAATCCAAAACTAAAAAAATTATAAATATTCTTTAACTTAGTTTTTAAATCCATTCTTCTGAAATTTTTAAATCTAAATCAAAAATCCAAAAAAAAAATTAAGTTAGTTTTTGTGATAAAAAAACCAAAAAATTATATAATCTTTTCAAAAACAAAAAAAATTAAAAAATCCAAAAAACAAAAAAAAATGAAACAAATTTTCCTTTTTAAAATAAATTCCATTTGGTAAATACTTTTCTTTTATAAGAAAAATCTAAAAGGGAAAAAATACTTTTGAAAATATCTGAATTTCCCTTCTCATATGAATTTTACAATAGTTATGAAACTCATTATAATGCATATAATTTCACACCAAATTCTTATGGATATTTCAATGACAACTATTATGCAAATAATTTGAATTTTGAATCACAAAATTTTCAAAATGACGAGCAACCCTCAACTCCTGAAAATAGCATTGAAACGATTTCGTTTTTACTTGAACTCTCTACAAAAAAATGATCAAATAATAAATGATTTTTGTAATTCATATTTATGCAATAATTCAAGTCAAAATTTTCAAAATAATCAAAATTTTAATTCACTTCAAAATTAAAATTATTTCGATTATAACTCATGCTAATACAACTTCAAACTCCAAAATGAATTTCAAAGTCAAAATGGAAATGTCAACCACTTTTTAAATAATTTTAGCAATTAGAATAATCTCGACCTTGGTTCAATGGATAATTTTTGTTCTCAACAATTTCAAATTGAAAATTCTCAAGTTAACAATTATTAATATGATTTTGTTGAGCAAATGGATGAAATTTACAATAATCACATGGACTTGTTGTTTGAAACATATATGAAACACTGTGAGAAACAAAATCAAATCCCATCGTGCGGCGAGTCAAGTGATAATCCATCTTTTATCAAAATTGACTATTTCCAAATGACTACTTTTGAAATTGAAAACGATGATCTTAATGAAGTTGTTGAAAATACGGTAATTGAGTTGGATTTCATTTCTTTTGAGGGTGAGAAACTCGATTTAAATTTCGATGTTCCTTTTCCCAATTTTAAAAATTTGAATAAACAACTTTGGATTTTGAAAAATATATATTCATTGAAGCTATGAATAATTCAACAAAGGAAGACGAATTTAATGAACATAATTTCTTTGGACTTTTCGAAAATGAGTTGTTGAATTCTGAAAGGGAGATTTAAATCACCGTTTCGATTTTGAAATCAATAATTCTAAAGAAGTTTTCAATGATAAGTTTGAATTTAAATTTGGTGAAAATAAACTTGAACTTCAGAAAATCATTTTATCGACCCTAGAAATCATCGAAAATAAAATAACTCACATGATTTTTAATAAAACGACATTTTTTTCCAAATCAATATTCAACTTTGAAATCTTTTATGGTTTGGTTTTCCAAGCTTAAGGTGTGTCCCTCATACTTGACGAGATAAATGAATTGGTCTTTGAGAGATCGGTTCAATTACTCTTTAATGGTATATTTTCTGATGTCATGTAAATAATAGCCCTTTCATTTCATATAAATATAGGTCATATTTTTATTTTTCTCCTTTGACTTGGGTTGATTGCGGGAACACAATTAAAATCAAGTGTGGGAGGGAGTCTCATCTTCTTTTTTAATTTTTTATGGTTTATTTTTGCATTTTCTTTATAAAACTAAAAAAAATCCAAAAAAAAAGAAAAAATTAACCAAACAAAAACAAAAATTCCAATACAAATTTTCTTTAGCATATTGATTTGCTATTAACACTATAGGAGAAGTTTAGGATTTTGATTATTAAATTGAAAATTTATTTGTCTTAAGAAAAATAAAAATGAAGTTTGATTACAAGTAACTATGGTTTAACTAGTGTTTCCTGGAGAATTGACCAGACAACTTAGTACTCGGCCTCCCCATCGTTCGGTTAAATTATCGTTTGGCATCATGTCATGACCGGCATCCAAGAAGCACTCGGCGTCCAAGCTCATTCGGCGTCTATGGAACGTTCGACATGGGACAGCGCTCGGCATCTAGGAGCATCCGGCATCGAGAAACGTTCGACATCCATGAACGTTCGGCCTGCAAGTGACATCCGGCATCGCTGGGCGTTCGGCATGGTAGGGTCATCTGACATTCCATATCGTTCGGCATCCGCACCATGTTCGGCATTAGGATGTGTACGACACTCAGAGCATTCGGCCTTATCTTGTTCGGCCTAACCATCATTCGGCCGAGTCATTGATTCGGCTTCTAGTATCGTTCGACACAAGTGCTCCCTACGACATTCAATGTGTTCGGCCTCATCTCGTTCGGCCAAAGGAGATTGTTCGGCATAAGGAGACTATTCAGCATTCATAGTGTCCGGCCTCACTTCGTTCGACAAAGAGGGGTACGTTCGGCATTTGATCGTTCGGTCGCTCTGGTTCGGTGCACAGAAACCACTCCATTTGGGCCAGGATATTCAGCTGCCAGGCCTACCAGGGAAGTCCAACCCACCTTCGTCCATAAATAGAGGGGCAGGAGCACAGGAAAAAAGAAGAGAGATTTTAGAGAACACTGGGGAGACTCTGCCATTTTCAAGACTCATTCCAGACTTATTTCTTTGTACCTTGCAACTGTATTCAAGTACTTAGAAGCGGATTGTATCTATAATCAAGTATCAATGAAAAGAATAAAGATCAACTTCAAAGTGAACGTAGGCTACTACGTCGAACCACTATAAATTTGGTGTTCTTACTTTCTGCATTTAAATTTACATCATGTTCTCTGTTTTAATTTACTTTCTTCATTGATCTCTCCACACAATCTTTCTAAGGGTGTTAATGACCAATTTTGGTGCTAACATTTTGGTGCTTTCATTGAGAGTTGAATTCTCAGGCTGCTAGGATCTGCTTTGTAGCTACTGGATTGCATAAATCCCCCGAAGGAGATCCAAAATCATTGACAAGGCATCTGTTGATTCTACTCAGAGTTATAACCAACAACTCTACCATGGGGAGACCACGAACCAGATCGGCCTCTCATAATGCAGATGTCCATGAAACTGCTAGCGTACAACAAGTTGGACCTGGAAATCATGAAACAACTAGAGGTGTAGGACCCTCCACCCAAATCCAAGTGGAAGTCATTTCCCGAACAGAGTTCAATGATTTGATAAGAGAACTCAAGGAAAGTAGAAGGCAGCTTGCTGAACAGATTCAAGCCAACACTAACCTCATGACTCAGTTCGCTCAACAGCAGCGCCATAATGCTTGAGGTAATCCTGCCCCTTATTCTGAATCTGATAGCTCAACTTCAGCTGACGAACCTCCTAGGCGTAGACGCCGTAAGGATGAAGGTGCACAAGCGGGCGTTGGGAATCAAGCCCGCGAAGAGACCGGACTCCCGAATCTCCAAGACCCAAATCAGGCGGGACATCAACCCGCACGGTCCCGTAGAACGGAACCCAACCTTCCATCCTCCATACAAACTCCGGACTTAACAGCTATGGTCAGGCAGTTGATGAGAGAAAACCAAGGCTTGACCAATGAAGATTGGGGAGTGACCAGAAGCCACACCCCCTTTACGGATGGTATCATGCAGGCTGAGTACCCCAAGAAGTTCAATATGCCGACTATCCCAGCCTATGAGGGGAAGACTGATCCCAGGCAACATGTGATGAGGTATGAATGGATGATGGATTCTGCAAAAGCCAATGATGCGACCAAGTGTAGGTGCTTCCCCATCACTTTGTCTGGTATTGCCACCTTGTGGTTTACTCGACTCCCACCTCGATCTATATCCAGCTTTGACGAATTAGCAACGAAATTGATAAAACAATTCAGGATACACACCAATAGCCCAAAGGACGTGATGTCCTTATCAAGCGTAATCCAAGCTCCGGGAGAGTCATTAAAAGCAAACTTGCAAAGGTTTCGTTTTGTTGCTACCGAGGTGAGCAATCCTAACGACCACGCGATTTTGATGGCAGTAATGCGTGGAGTGGATCCGGATTCTGAGTTTGGAGATTGGTAGGCGGGGAAGCCTCCGGCTACGCTAGAACGTTTTTATTCAAAAGCTCATCGGTTCATAAGGAGGGAGGAAGCCCGGTGGACAAGGCGGGACAAGGCACCAGGGCCCGTTCAGGAGTCTGTGAAAAGTAATATGCTGTGAAACAAACCGGAGATAATTCTGGAATAACTCAAGTTAACATCCAGAACATGCCTGGGCAATCTAAAGGATCCGGAGGTGGAAATCCCGGAAAGAAAAAAGAAACAGGGAGATGGAAATCAAGGATCCCAACCTACAATGAATACACCCCATTGAACGCATCTCTTGAAAACATCTATTTATCAACTTGCAACTCTTTCCAATATAGAAAGCCACGTCCAAAGGAATCGACGGAGGAACAGAAGCGGACCGGGAAGTATTGTCGTTTTCACGAGTCTTATGGGCACAACACCGAGGAGTGCAGACACCTCCATGATGCTGTAGAAAAGCTGATTAGACAGAAAACGCTGCAGGAATTTGTCAAAGACCCACAGGACGGGAGGCAAGAAACATCGGACCCTGGACGTGGGCCGGCCCCACACCAACCAGAACAACCTACTCGAGCTGTAGGCAGATTGGTTATTAACACGATTGCTGGCAGATCTCATCCTACGGATAAGAATTGGCAGGAGATGGAGCAATATGCTAACTCTTTAAGACATGCGAAGTATGAGTGTTGTTCGAATGTGGAGGATGGGACTCCTTCAAAGCAGCAGCGCACGATGAATGATGATATCGTATTCAGGAGCAGAGATGCGGACAAGGTGGAGGCCCCTACCATCGACCCGATGGTCATATCTGGGACAATCGGGCCGGCGTATGTGAAGAGAATTCTAATTGATTGCGGAAGCTCCGTTAACATTATCTTCAAGAAGTTATATGACCAAATGAAACTGGAAGCTAAGGATTTCAAACCATCCAATGCCATAATCCATGGCTTTAACGGAGCAGCAACGGATGCAGTGGGATATGTGGAGTTACCGGTTGAACTGGAGCAGGGCGAGCGCAGGTGGGTGCGAATCCTACCATTCATAGTGTTGGACGTTGACTCTCCATATAACGTATTTCTAGGACGTCCAGCCTTGGTAGAATTTAGGGAAGCATTGGCCCCTTGGTGTCTGGCATTAAAATTTCCTACAAACAACGGTGTTGGAGTGGTGCACGGCGATCAAGCGACCGTACGTGCCTGTTATGTGGCTGAGCGGAGAGAGGCTCAGCGTAGAGAGAAAGGAAAGGTTGTGGACCGCTCCGTCCGCAGCCAAAATGCTAATGATTGACAAGTAGCGCCCGCGCCCTGGCTCGGGCAACATTCTCGGATCTATAGGGACATATATCCGAGAGACAATGACGGGGAACCCAGGGAAACCAATGCAGCACCGGCTGAACTCACAATTGACATCCCAGTTAGCCGGAGCGACCCATCACGAGTTCTTAAAATTGGGTTGCAACTCGACCCTTTGGCCGCTGAGAACCTTACTGATTTCCTTCCAACGAATCTTGATGTTTTCACCTGGACACATTCTGATATGTGCGGGATTTCTCCTACGATCGCGAGTCATATATTGAACATAGACCCGAAACATGTACCCATGAAACAAAAAAGGAGAGGCATGGACCCGGAGAGGTCTACGGCTCCCAAAGAGGAGGTGGACAAACTCAAAACCAACGAGTTCGTCCGCGACGCCCTCTACCCTGAATGGGTATCTAACCCGGTGCTAGTGAAGAAAGCAAATGGAAAATGGAGGACCTGTGTTGATTATTCTGATTTAAACAAAGCATGCCCTAAAGATAGTTTTCCGTTGCCGAGGATTGACCAGCTGGTCGTCTCAACTACCGGACATGAGTTATTGTCATTTATGGATGCGTACTCTGGATATAATCAAATCCCAATGCACCTCCTAAACCAAGAACACACCAGTTTTGTCACGAACATGGGATTGTATTGCTATGTAGTAATGCCATTTGGATTGAAGAACGCAGGAGCGACTTATCAATGCCTGGCGAATCGAATGTTCAAAGATCAGATTGGTAAAACAATGGAAGTCTATGTGGATGACATGCTCGTGAAATCACGGCAGTCAAACGACCACATCCGAGACTTAGCGGAGATGTTTGACATGCTTAGGCATTATGGAATGAAGACCAATCCGTTGAAGTGTTCATTCGGCGTAGCATCAGGAAAGTTTCTGGGATTCATTGTGAATGCCCGGGGAATCGAGGCTAACCCAGAGAAGATCCAGGCTATCCGAGATATACAAGTACCCAGAACCATAAAGCAGGTGCAAAGCCTAAATGAAAATGTGGTTGTGCTAAGTCGATTCATATCCAGAGCTACGGACAAGTGTATTCCCTTCTTCGACATTATAAAGAAAGGAAAGAGAAACTTCGAATGGACATCCGACTGTGAGGAAGCATTTCGGGCTCTGGTAAGGCACTTAGAAAGTCCCCATGTGCTGTCAAAGCCAATAAACCACGAAATATTTTATGTATACTTGGCGGTATCCCAGCATGCTATCAGTACAGCTTTGGTTCGCGAGGAAGACCGGATTCAAAAGCCAGTTTACTATGTCAGTAAACGCTTGACAGGGGCGGAAAGACATTATCCAAAGATTGAGAAACTAGCCTATTGCTTGGTGATTGCATCACGCAAGCTTCGCCCCCACTTTCAGGCACACTCAATCGGTGTCTACACTGACCAACCCTTGCGACAGGTACTCCTACGACCGGAAACTTCCGGAAGGATGCTAAAATGGAATATTGAGTTAAGTCAGTTCGATATTACCTATCTTCCGCGAAGGGCCATACAAGGACAAGCACTAGCTGACTTCATTGCTGAATTCACTGTGCCAGATGAACCGAGCAGTCATAGTGTCATACCTCCCGTTCGATGGAAGATGTACACTGATGGTGCATCTAACGACCGTCGCGTGGGGTCTGGCGTAGTCCTTGTGACTCCGAAAGACGGATCAATTTGCTATGCTTTGAAGCTTGAGTTTGCGGCGACAAATAACGAAGCCGAGTATGAAGCATTGATTGCTGGCCTGAGACTCGTTAACGAACTGGGAGTGAAGTCAATTGAAATCTTCTGTGACTCACAACTGGTAGTATATCAGGTGCGGGGAGACTATCAAGCGAAGGGACAGAGACTGGCTCCATACCTTGCTCGTGCTCAAGAGCTGCTGGTGAATCTGAAATATTACGACATCTCGCATGTCCCATGCGAACAAAATAGGGAAGCTGATTCGTTGGCAAAATTCGCGAGCACTAGCGATGCACAGCAAATGAGATTGTTCCCTGTTGAGACCCTCCATGCTCCGAGTATAGAGATGATGGAGATAGATCTCGTATTAGAAACCGAACCTGAGAATGAATCATGGTTGACCCCGATTACATAGTACTTGCTACAAGGGGATTTACCTGAAAAGAGGAACGAAAGACGCCAAGTCCTTCGTAAGGCTTCGCGTTATGTAATACATGACGTGATAATGTATCGGAGGGGATTCTCGACCCCCTTACTCCGGTGCGTGGCCCATGATGAGATAAAACGAGTATTAAAGGAAGTCCATGAGGGAGAGTGCGGTGACCACACTGGGGGGCAAACGTTAGCAAAGAAAATCCTCCGTTACGGATACTATTGGCCGACTGTCAATCAGGATGCTGGAGACTATGTGAGAAAATGTGACAAATGCCAGATATATGAAAAAATCTCGAGAGCTCCGCCAACGGAACTCACACAAATGGTTAGTCCCTGGCCATTTGCGATGTGGGGGGTCGACCTAGTTGGCTCTTTACCCTTAGCCAAAGGTGGAGTGAAATATGCAATAGTTGCAGTCAACTACTTTACCAAATGGGCAGAAGCAGAGCCTCTGGCCACGATAACCGCCAAGAAGGTTATTAATTTCGTCGTACGAAATATCATATGTCGTTTTGGCCTTCCACGGACCATCGTCACGGACAATGGAACTCAATTCGAGAGCAAGGAGTTCAAAGAATTTTGCCAGAAATATGGCATTGAGAAGAAGTTTGCAGCAGTTGCTCACCCAAAGGCGAATGGACAGGTAGAAGCCGTAAATAAAATAATCAAGTCCGTATTGAAAAAACGTCTGGAAAAGGCTAGAGGCAGGTGGGTGGATGAACTTCCAACAGCACTTTGGGCCTACAGGACCACCCACAAGACCACGACTGGCCACACTCCATTCGCATTGGTATATGGCACGGAAGCTGTCATACCCGTGGAACTTGAGGTCCTATCACATCGGGTAACTTATTACGACCCCGAGGCGAAACAGAATCTCTTATTAGAATCGTTGGACCTCACTAATGAAAAATGCGAAGAAGCCAATTTGAGAGCGGCCGCATACAGACATAGAGTCGCTAAATAATATAATGAGAAGGTCCGACCAAGAACTTTTAGTGTGGGAGACCTTGTTTTGAAACAAGTTTTCCCGATCCTGTCTCATATGAATCTCGCATGGGAAGGTCCATATGTCATCGAACGGAAGCTTGGAGAAGGAACTTTCAAGCTAGCGACCGTCGATGGTGCGACACTCCCCCGAGCATGGAACAGCGAGCACTTGCGGCATTATTATACTTAGTTTATTTCTTTCATGTATTAGTTGCACTCATTTCCAGTATGCTTTTATTTCTAATTCTTGGCATGTAATAAGGCAGTTTAGCTTGCTCTCATTAATAAAGGCTTGAAGCCATCTTTTCCATGAATTACTAATGTCTCTACAAATGATGATCCTGTGACGGGCAAAAAAAATTATCTTATTCCGGCTAACGTGCGAACGCGTACGGACATTTAAAATCTCCAAGTCCCCGGAGTGCGGACTGGAGTACTCTAAGTCCCCGGAGCGTGGACTCGAGCATAAACGATTTAAAATTTCCAAGTCCCCGGAGTGCCGACTGGAGTACTCTAAGTCCTCGGAGCGCGGACTCGAGTATAAACGATTTAAAATCTCCAAGTCCCCGGAGTGTGGACTGGAGTACTCTAAGTCCCCGGAGCGCGGACTCGAGTATAAACGACTTAAAATCTCCAAGTCCCCGGAGTGTGGACTGGAGTACTCTAAGTCCCCGGAGCGCGGACTCGAGTATAAACGACTTAAAATCTCCAAGTCCCCGGAGTGCGGACTGGAGTACTCTAAGTCCCCGGAGCGCGGACTCGAGTATAAACGATTTAAAATCTCAAAGTCCCCGGAGTGCGGAATGGAGTACTCTAAGTCCCCGGAGCGCGGACTCGAGTATAAACGATTTAAAATCTCCAAGTCCCTGGAGTGCGGACTGGAGTACTCTAAGTACCTGGAGCGCGGACTCGAGTATAAACGAGTTAAAATCTCCAAGTCCCGGAGTGGGGACTGGAGTACTCTAAGTCCTCGGAGCGCAGACTCGAGTATAAACGACTTAAAATCTCCAAGTCCCCGGAGTGCGGACTAGAGTACTCTAAGTCCCCTGAGCGTGGACTCGTGTATAAACGATTTAAAATCTCCAAGTCCCCAGAGTGCGGACAGAAGTACTCTAAGTCCCCGAAGTGCGGACTCGAGTATAAACAATTTAAAATCTCCAAGTCTCCGGAGTGCGGACTGGAGTACTCTAAGTCTCCGGAGCGCGGACTCGAGTATAAATGACTTAAAGTCTCCAAGTCCCCGCAGTGCGGACTGGAGTATTCTAAGTCACCGAAGCGTGGACTTAAGTATAAATGATTTAAATGACCAGGCCCGCTGAAGATGGACTAGATATAAATAACTTGAAGACATCGAGCCTTCAGCGTGCGTGCTAGAAAATGTTCTAAGTGCTTGGAGCACGGAAGAAAAAAAGCAGATGGTTCTCAAAGAATTTCCGAGCTATATGAAGATGAACCAAGAGGTCTATTATATCCACAACAGCTCGGATTTGAATCACAATCACAAAGAAAATAGAACGACAAGAGCCATGGAAAGACAGGAAAACTAAGTTTTATTCATCAAATATAAGTTTCCATTACAACTCCTTTGAACCTTGGAATCAAAAGTATATTTACACAAACTAAGAAAACAAAAGTACTTGCCTAATCTAAACTAACCCTCGTTAAACGAGAGTAATGATTACTTCTTATGCTTCTTCGCTTTCTTCACCTCCGTTGTTTTCTTAGACGACCTCTCTCCTCCTCATTTACCCTTGGAACCCTTTGTTGATGGAGGAGTGATAGCCGGAGAAGTGTGAGGGACATCCACGGGTTTAGACCTGCCCGGAAGAATGATCTTCAACGGTTTGGTCAAGGGATCGTCTGGATCCACAGTTTGAGGCTCGACCTTGATCTTGGTCGTCTCTTCCTTCTCCTTCTCAAGCCTCTCCTTCATGATCAACTCGGACGTGTGCTCAGAGGCGCCTATGATTTCCACTTCGTTACCCCCGGAGGAGGAATCAGACTTGCCTTCGTCAAGCACCCCGATCACCTGGGCATCAGAACCGGGAGCCTCGCCTGCGTGAGAGGCCTCGCTTGTTTCCTTCCCCGCCTCCTTGGCGACATCGCTCCTCGGAGTGGGTTTAGGATCGGAACGACCTGCACAAAATCACGAAAAGCAAGTATTAGAATGCGACGGCTTTCAGGGAAAACTTGGGATGTTAAAGCAAAAGAATTGCCTATCAGATTCCGGCTGGTTTTCAGCCGTCACGGGGGTCTCACCCTCCGGGATGGGAGACAAAACATGAACGCCCAGGCCGGAAGCTTCCGGGTCATAGCCAATGTGCTGTTCAAAGGGATCAAGTATCGGCCGACCGGCCGTTTGGGTAGGCACATGAACTGGAGGCACGGCCTCGGATGGACCAGTAATAATTTCTTTCCCTTTCTTTGAGGGGGAGCCTTTGCAATAGATAGCTTTGAGGGGGAGCCTTTGCAATAGATAGCTTTGGCCGCCGACAAGTCCGAAGGCTCATTTCCCTTGAGGTATTCTTTTATCAACGCCCCCTCATCAATCTCTTCGGTGCCGTGATCGGCCTTCCTGATTTCAACCAGAGCCTCCCATGCCTCGGCTAAAGATTCAAGGTAGCCCTCGCCCAAAAAAGTCAAGTCTCGATGCACGAGAACGCGGGCATTGAATTCAGCAATTAGCGGGTCAAACATGTTCTTGATCTCTTCCCTGCCCTCTTCTCTAGCCGCTTCAAGACGTGAATCGATACCTACGAACGCTATCTTCTTGCCCTCTTCTCGGGCTTCACTCTTTATCACCTCAACTCGGGAAAGCTCGGCCTCAACTTTTTCTTTTAGGAGTCGTGTAGCAACGATTTCTTCACAGTACCATTGCGACTCCTCTTGAGCGGCCGTTTTCTCTTCTCTTTCCCTGCAGAGCTGCTCTTCAAGCTCTTTGACTCGGAGGCTGAGTGCGTCCCTTTCCTTTTGAACTGAGACTTTCTCTAAATCCAAAGCACCACATCGTTGAACCGCCTCGTCGAGTTCTTTTACATGAGTTGATTCCAGACGATCAACGACCTCAGCAGTATCCTTGGCGCTCTGATGGGCGACCTCAAGCTCAGACTTATAAGTGGCAATTTCTTCGTCCTGACCTTTAATGATATCCTTGTCATGGATAGCCTCAAGCTCCAGGCGATCGATTTCATGTTGGCACTCCACGGAAACTTCGAAAAGTTTTTCAGCTAGGTGAACGAACGCGTCATGTTGAACGTAGACGTCGTTCGTACAGGCAAGGGCGCTCTGCTTAGCATGTCCAGGAATAGGATGAATAGCCAGGAGGAATTTCAGGCCACTGAAGCAGATCTTCGGGAATTTTTCTTTAAGCTCGGCCAGCTTCTCCGACACTGACGGGTCCGTTGCAGGAGCGGGAGGAGACGACTTTGAAAGTTCGCCCCTCCTGTAGGAATCTCAGAACTGACGAGTGGAAGAAGAATCAGAGTGTTGGTCCCGGGGAGCATCAGGTTGCGACCTCTTATGGCCGCGCTTGTCTCTACTTTGCTCCGTGTGAGAAGATGTGTCCTGGAGGTATTTTGGCTGATAATAAGTTTTCCTCCGAGACGACGAGTCCCGAAAATAATAGTCTTTATCGCCGTCACCATCCCTATCTCGACGCCTTCTGAAACCTGAGTCCCATCTGGAATGATGAAGAACTGACGAACTACAAAGGCGATCGAATCCATGTGAATGCCCCATACCGCCTGTACAGAATTCAAATAACAGCGAATCAGCAAAGAGTAGTGTGACGACAAAAATCTAAGCGAACATTGAAGTGCAAGTGTTCGTGTGTGTCCTAGTGTTTCCCCCCAACGGACCAGTTGCTTTACTAATAGGAGTTTTCTCTCCCTGACCCTGGGTCGGAGCACCCGCGTCGCCTCTGATGGGCGAATGAAGTTTGAATGCCTCCGGATCATCAAAGTCATAATTGAGAAGATCATCCAGAATAGAGAGGTTCGATAAGCCCTTTAAGGAACTTTCTAAATTCTGCAAAGAAGCCTCCTTCTCCGTTGGGATAAGCGTAACCTTCGGAGTCCCGCCAACCTCCCCCTTCTGATTTTGTACGTCAATCCCTTTTTCCTTTGTGAAGGAGAAGATGATGTTTCGATATCGTGCACTTCAACTATAGGATCTTGGGTTGGATCCAAATTCTCACCTTGTGCTTCGAGTGTTTCACCCTCCTTGATTTCCCCCTCTTCTTGTACCTCAGGGGTGTGGCGTGCTGACGAATCAGCTAATTTTTTCCCTTTGCCGGAGACCGGCCCAGGTACAGTAACGCCTTCGGGAAGACTCACCTGGCGACCTTCTGTTAACAACCCGAACCTCGATAGTGACTCATTTGAGATAAGAGTTCGGATGTCTCGTTCTTCGACGGAAAGAGCTCTAATAGCTTCAACGGCCTCAGAATACCCGCGGCCGTCGGGACGTGGATTGATACCTGAGAAGATGAAACAAGAGTTAGAATAGGAATAGCTTCGGCCAAAACATGAGTATCGTTCCAAGAAAAAGACTTACTTCCTTCGACCCATCTCCTCGCAAAACCAGGGGGCAACACACATAGAACCATTCCTGTTTGTACAGGGAAAACTTGCTCCACGCCCCGGTTAAAATTTGGCATTTGTGATGCGGTTCGAGGAACACAAAGGAGGAGCTATCTCTCCGCTTCTTGATCATATAAATATTTCTGATGTCGCCGGGAGTGGGAGGCCTAGAGAAGACGGTCATGAAGAGTAGGTAAGTGCCATAGATGAAGGCGTGACCGTTTGGGTGCAACTGCGACGGGGCGATGTCGATGTATTGCAGCACATCTCGAAGAAAAAAATTGAAGGTGGCACACTTCCAACCCAGCATATGAATTTATTGCACGCTGTGTATCCAACTGGGGGCAAGTGTGGTCGGCCATGCCCCGACGAAACCAGCACGTCGTCAAAAGGTATTTCATGAATGGAGCATATTCGCCGGAGCGCAACTTCATTGATTTTTGAAGCCTGTGAATCGACAGGGTTGTCCAAGAAGATCGATGCCTCCAGGGCATCGGGGGCTATGTGCAGGGGAGGTTGATGGATTTGAAATGTCAGCGACTTCCTGTCGAGAGGACGGCCCTGGTCTGTCAGACATCGTGGCAGAGCTGGATTTTTTCGACATCTTCAATAAATAGTGAATTTGGCTGAGCACCTGTGTGAGTTATACTTGAAAAATGTTCGACGTTAGAATCAACAACACAAATATTCCCCCCAAGTGGTGTGTGAACTAGTGCGATCAATCATGTGTAAGCATTAAAAAATTGAAAGTCACACGGTTACTGATATAAAGCTAAGTTGCGAATCGTCGACTTCGAAGACCGTCACCGCTGACCATGTCCAAAAGCCTGTCTTATGGTGATTACGGTTTCGAATTCAGAAACGTTAGAAGAAGTTATCCGATTATGTCGACTTAAGTTCAAGTTTATGTCTATTGAAACTAGGAAGTTATCAGTCCAGACCGGTTCGATGTGCTAGTATGATGGAGTTTCTGTCCTTGTTATGTTACATGATTAGGCAAGGCAATTGTTTGTTAGGCCTTATATAGTTCGGCATTTATGTTGTTCGGCCTTAACATGGTTCGACATCTATGATTGTTCGGCCAAGTTGTTGTTCGGCCAAGCTCTCGGTCAGCCTAACCACCGTTCGAGTTAGTTAGCGCTCGACAAAGTGTCGGTCGGCCAAAATTCCATTCGGCCGAGACAATTCTCAGCATCCTCCCCGCTAACTCGTGCTTCCACCCAAACCTTCCATCCCACCGTTCGGCATGTGGTGAGTCACACCGAACCAGCATTATGCTGAGCTCCAACGCTCGACACTCCACCCTTAATCCTTTCCTCTCTTCCACCATCCACACCGAACGACGAGGGCCGATCGTTCGGCAAGTCATGCCAGGCCATGTCGTTCGGCATCCCAACTATCTCTTGCTCCTCCTCTAGTCTTTCTTCCTCCAATCTCGATCGGCACGAGGGAACTATGCCAAACCACCACACATCTCCCAACAGATTCCTACCAAGCTCGTCTCTAATCATTTCTCCTTACCTACCAACATTCAGCCCTAAAGATCAAAGTTTGGATCCATGAACCTTTTCGACCATGGCTCTAATTTCTGTTTAATCATGGAGAGGAATTAGATAGAAGAGACCATACCTAGTTAGTAGATCGAAGTTTGGAAGGGATTGATGAATCGTTGAAGGTTGTTGACTGGAATGGTCAGCAAGTACAAAGCGGTGGTGATAAAAATGTGAAAAGAGAAGAAGGTGGGAGGTGCCGGTCTTTATAGGGAGGAAGAAGAAGTTGAAGAGGCTATGGCCGGTGGAACCGGTCAAAGCCGCAACTTTCGACTTCGGCACACAAAGCCGCTCGGCACACGAGGAGTGTTCGGCTTCGAATGCTTCGTTCGGCATTTACAGCATGTTCGGCACACACCTTCATCACTGATATTCTCAAGAAGGCACCTCCAAGAAGATTTAACCAAGGTTTAAAGCGGAGCATGGAGGATACGTAATTCAAAGCGTATCACGTTCGGTCACGTAATACACTTTGGGGGGCAAGTGTTTTCTGAGGAATTGACTAGGCAACTTTGTACTCGGCCTCCCCATCGTTCGGTTAAATTATCGTTCGGCATCACGTCACGATCGGCATCCAAGAAGCACTCGGCGTCCAAGCTCATTCGGCGCCTATGGAATGTTCGGCATCAATGAACGTTCGGCATATTAAGGCCGTTCGGCATGGGACAACACTCGGCATCTAGGAGCATCTGGCATCGAGAAACGTTCGGCATCCATGAACATTCAGCCTGCAAGTGACGTCCGGCATCGCTGGGCATTCGGCATGGTAGGGTCATCTGACATTCCGTATCGTTCGGCATCCACACCATGTTCAACATTAGGATGTGTACGACACTTAGAGCATTCGGCCTCATCTCGTTCGGCCTAACCATCATTCGGCCGAGTCACTGATTCGGCTTCTACTATCGTTCGGCACAAGTGCTCCCTACGACATTCAATGTGTTCGGCCTTATCTCGTTCGGCCAAAGGAGATTGTCGGCATAAGGAGACTGTTCAGCATTCATAGTGTCCGGCCTCACTTCGTTCGGCAAAGAGGGGTACGTTCGGCATTGGGACGTTCGGCATTTGATCGTTCGGCCTCTCTGGTTCGGTGCACTGAAACCACTCCATTTGGGCCAGGATATTCAGCTACCAGGCCCACCAGGGAAGTCCAACCCACCTTCGTCTATAAATAAAGGGGCAGTGGAACAGGAAAAAAGAAGAGAGATTTTAGAGAACACTGGGGAGACTCTGCCATTTTCAAGACTCATTCCAGACTTATTTCTTTGTACCTTGCAACTGTATTCAAGTACTTAAAAGCGGATTGTATCTGTAATCAAGTATCAATGAAAAGAATAAAGATCAACTTCAAAGTGGACGTAGGCTACTACGCCGAACCACTATAAATTTGGTGTTCTTACTTTCTACATTTAAATTTACATCATGTTTTCTGTTTTAATTTACTTTCTTCATTCTTTCTAAGGGTGTTAGTGACCAATTTTGGTGTTAACAACTAGTATATAGGAAAAATTCATGGGTGATATCTATGATGTATATCCTTGAAAATCTTTGTTTAATAAGTGGTGGATTTAAAATAAAGGCTATAACAATTTTGATCTTCTAAGTTAAATAGTGCTAAGATTAATTTGCAAGACTCTCTCTTCAAAAAACAAAACAAAAATTATATATATATATATATATATATATATATATAACAAAAACATAAAAACAAATACGTATATATTTTTTATTAACACCTAGAGTCATGTGTTCACATAATTATGTGTTCACTCACCATGCTCTGTACCCTTCTCATGTAAGCCCGAAAGGTAGTGCATGATCGGTATAACTGGCCTCAGTTTATCTGTGTTAGGGGTATGTATATAAAAATTCTTTTATTAATAATGCATACAACCGACAGGTGTATACACTCGAGTGTTCACTCGCCACACTCTGTGTTCCCCTCACATAAGCCCGAAAGGCAGTGCATGGGTAATAGATCCGGCCTCGGTTTTTTGAGTTAAGCATATGTAAATATTGTTAATATTAATAAAGTTTTCAAATAAAAAGCAATTAAAATCCAAGCACTAATTTTATTTATTTGATTTGACTTGTTATTCAAAAGTAATGAAAATATCACTTTGATAAACTTTGAAAATCAACCAAGGACCCATTTCATAATTGCACTATGTTATCAACTGAAAAAACTAGTCAAATTAGAGTCTATTTGTTATGATAACTTAATTTTTGTTCGAAAATTTGACAAGTAAAAGGATTTAAATTTCTTGATAATGACCAGTACTTATCTTTAACTTATTTATGTCAATTTAAAAGTAAAGTCTTCATTTGTAAATATTTTCAAAAACTTGCACTCATCTTTTTGTAAATAAATCTTACATTTAGAAATTTTCGTTTCACATTTGGATTTTGTGGGTAGTATCCGCTAAAAACCCTCACGAGATAACACTCGTCCTACTAAGGACACCTGGAGGATTAACGGCTTGTTGCATATGCTCAATGCAATTGTGCTTTCTACAAAAACGGATTTATCTCAGTTTTAGTTTATTCAAGGACGAATAAAAAGATAAGTATGAGGGTATTTGATGCCCTGTAAATGTGCATATTTTTACTTCCACATTTAATCGAATTTTATTAAATAAATGAGTATATAGGATGTTTAAACCAAATATCAAAATATTTTCAAATCATCATTTATTCTTCTTCATATATGGGCAAAATGGTCATTTTTGTGCGTATATTAATGACCAAAACTAGATGTTGCCAAAATGGTATTTGTGTGTGTATGCTTCCAAGCCTTTACAAGAAGTATATTGGAAGTAATATTGATTTAACCTTTGGAAATTTCATACGTATATTTTAAAAATAAAATATTTGTTTTATAAATAAATATTCACTTTTTATTGACTTTTGAAATATTGTTTTACAACAAATTCTTCTTTCTGTAGAATGTGAAATATAATCAAACGACAGTAGCACCGAGTGTTATAGGACATTTGGCGTCACTTCATCGGTTAATTGCAATACTTGTTGTATAGAATATTTAAGTGGGTGGAATTTACTAGCTTTTAGTAAATACATGAATATCACTAGGTGGTATGGAATATTTAGTGAAAAACTAGTAATTACTAAAGTGAAAATGATTAACACTTTGGAGTTATATTATTTTGGAGTGTTTGGTTATATGGGCTGATGGATCCTTAAGAAAAATATAAATCATGATTTTCTATGATCATGATGATCATTTGGTTTTGACGATCTGATTTATCGTTCATGATCCTAGAAACTTACTAAATGGTTCCAGGATGTTATCTTCTTCCAGAGATCAATTGATGATCGCCATGGGCTTTTGTGAGTGACTCGTTATCACCATATTCATTTAGTAAAATACTAGTGCTTACATCGTGATTTCGTGCTTGTGCATTTAGTAGCTTACTAGTGGTAACATTATGATTTCGTGTTGCCTAAGAAGTGATATGCAATTATTAGTAGCTTTCTAGTAGCTACATCGTGTTTCTGTAATTTGTCCAGGACCATACCTCTATGTTTTTTCCACAAAGGGGACAGTGCCTTTAGTTTGGTACAGTTAAATGGTTAAAATAAATGATTCCCAAACATCGATAATATAAACACAAAATCACTTTTTATACATGCCATTTACTTTAAAATATCCATTTAAAGTTCTAAGCATAACTTACTCATTAAACAAGATAATATACCTTTTTATTCAATTTATAATACAATCCATTATAACATAAGTGTTATAATCCAAAACTCCTTCTAAATTCATTTGCAGATATCAAACTTCTTTTATATTATTTTACAAATACCAAACTTCTTTTTTAAAACATCTAAATGTAGTAAAATACCTTTAAAAAGATAGATAATTTCATATACTAATTTATTTATAAAATTAAGATGTTTAATAAAATATTATAAACCATAAGTAAAATATTATAGTACAAATTATTATAAAAAAATTTAACAACTTCTAAAATAATATATATACTAAAAATATAATTTTAAAATACTTATATTATATTTTAAAACCTTTGTTTAAAACACCATTCAAAACCTGTTTTATAATTTAGAACCATATCTTTACAAATCCATGAATGATTTTCAACAATATATTTAAACCTTGTTATTTTTCCGATAATAAGTACGCTAATAGTACTTATTAACAATACAAAGAAGCCTTAAGATGTCTTTCAAAGTTAACTTTAAAATCGCAGACCACGATGATTTCAAAGTGCATCCATCGTGACATTTTTGCTTCTAACTTTTATAACTTCCATTTCCAGATTCAACAAATGTCCAAACCAAATCCATTTATGTCAAACACACTCAAACGTGTGTAGGACAACCTAATATACATGTACATATATATTACCATAATTACCTACAATTTATCCAATTTAACATATGTCAGTTATCAGGGATTTCAAAGAACGCTTTTTTTTTGAAATGGTACTTTATATACAACAAATCATTAGGACAACATATCCCATATCAATACACGTTCGAAAGCAAGTTTCGAACTTGTGACCTATCGCACTAAAGCCGAATCAATTAACCACTTGGACAATGGTGCTTTTCAAAGCATGTTTAGAATGACTAAATCGTTTCTAACATTCATAACATACTATCACTTTTCGCAAAGCAATATCAAATGTGTAAACAAGTACCCTTGGCCACAATACATGTTATAGATGATTACTAGAGAGATTATTATACTCGATAATAATGTTCTCATTTGTTTTACAGAACAAGACGAGATCCAAAAGTAATAACTTGCACTGTTTGTTATACAGTTTATATTTTCAATACAACAATAATTATGTACACAACAATATATAATTAACTGGTGAGTAAAACTCATCTAAGCTTCTGTTAATGCTTTCGCGTTATCGAATGGTCCAAAATAAAACATCGTTCGATATTGACAAAAATTCCCACAAGCTCCAAACTCGACGAATCCAACTCCAATGCGTAGATATCATTGACATGAGTGCAACGGCGAAAACGACGCCACGATTAGACCTCGTATGAATAAGATGCGAATTTTATAAGTCTCAGATTATAAAACATTAAAAAATTAATTAACTATCCACTAATTAATCACTTACCAAACTAATCCCTCTCCATATCGCCCTCTCTCACAAGCATGCATATCATGTACATGCATACTTATGGCTACGTGCATGTAATCCCCCATATCTCACTCAAACCACAACATATCTGTTGGGCGAATTCTCACCCAGAAGATCTCGAGACCAAGGAATCACAGTTTCACCCAGGTTCGCGACCACATCATTCGGCAAACACATGGCTCGATACAAGCATGGAAGTCAATCTGGCATTCCCACTCGGCATATGCTCATCCGGCATTCTCATCCGGTCAAACCTCATCCGGTCCTCCACCAAACAACCGGTCCAGAGACCACTGCCGAACCAAACCATCTCCGCTTCACTACCGAACCACACTTTCCTCAACATACCACCGAACCAACATGCCACCGGACCATAGCCTCTTCTCCACAACCGGTCCAAACAAGCACCGAACCAAGCTTCGCCTACCCACCTACCGAACCACCTCACTACCGAATACACACCTACCACCGGACCACTCCTACCACCGGTCCAAGCTCCTTGCCGAATGAGGCCTCGCCGAACCAGATAACTACCAGGCCAGATTGCTTCAGCCCGGGCCCACCAGCAGCTATATACATTCAGGACCCCTGCCCCCAGCCTCACTCTATAAATAGAGGGGCAGGGGTACAACAATGAGAGATAGGTTTGAGAGCTCAAGCACGGAAGGAACTTTCAAACTACTTTCATACACTTGTACACCAAGCATTGTACTTGTAATCTGAAAAAAGAAGATAATAACATATAAAGTGGACGTAGGCACGTTCTGGCCGAACCACTATAAATCTGCGTGTCTTTTACATTTCAGCCCCTGCCTTTTTCATATTTACATAACTCATCTAAATCATTAAGAATCACATGAAATCAACTAAATCACACGACTTAGAGGTGTTTGCCCATTTTTTGTGCAAACATTTTTGGTGCTTTGAGAACTTCGAACTCGAAGCTTCAGCTTCCCTCATTCAACCTTCTTTCCCAATAGCACCTTTCATTGCCTAGGAAACATGACTTCCAGGCCAAGAAAAGACGCCAACAAGGGAAAGAACGCCGCAACTAGCAGCGCTCTAAATCCAGTAGATCCAGATCAAGAGAACCATCCCACTACAGCAGCAGTGCCACATGTAGATCAGGCAATTCCAACAGCCCCTGCCGCGGAACAACCGGCAGTAATCACTAGAGCAGACCTAGACAGAGTTGTGGTGGAAGTGACTAACCGCTTCGCATCCCAACAAGAAGCTTTGGTGAACCAACTCATGTCATGCTTGATGGATGTCGAAGAATCCAACCGCAACACTGAATCATGGGATGAATCTCAATCTGGAGGATCTCGGAGACAGCAAAGGTCTTCCCTCTTCGATGAAGCCATCAACAGGAACAACAATGATAGGGGCCGCGCCCGGACTCAACCCAAACTCCGACTCGATGAAGCACTTGGAACCGAACCCAGTGGGGGAGGCGCCAGGCGAGGGTCGGATGTGGCTGAGCCAGTCATGCCACCTAATCATAGAAACCCCGCTGAACGGAGCCGAGCTAGAACCCAGCCCGAAGTTGACCCCATGGAAATGCTCGAAACAGAACCCCGCAGGGGAAGATCAAGGCAGGGGGCAACTGTAGCTGGTCCTAGCATGCATCCGAGCAACCAGAGACAACCACTGGATCACGTCAGAAGTGATAGACTATACCATCCCTACAGGTCATCTGGACGAGACCGATCTCGCAGGGAAGAACCAAGTTCATTTCTATCCGCTCCAAATTCTGATGAAAGAATGACACGACTATTCAGAGAATGCGTCCAACGGGAGCAAAGGGACCGAGGAATAGGCGCTAGGGTCACCAGCCCCTTTACCCGCAATATCGAAACTGCCATCACCCCCCGGGAATGGAAAATGCCAACCATGGAACCTTACAAGGGAACTTCCGACCCCATCGTACACTTACAAAGATACACCCAGCATATGCTCATGAGCGGAGCAACAGAAGGGGTGCTGTGTAAATGCTTTCCGCTATTCCTAGCAGATCTAGCTACCTCCTGGTTCTGCCATCTACCCCAAGGATCTATCAGCTCATGGGAGATGTTGAAAGAAAGGTTCATTAGCCAGTTCCGCATCCATGTAGAACAACCCAAGGATGCTTATTCTCTATCCAATGTTAAACAGAAATCCGGAGAGACACTGCAACAATATCTAACTCGGTTCAACGCCGCAGCGGCCGCAGTCCAAGATGCCGATGAGAAACTCACCCTAATGGCCCTCTGTAGCGGTGTACATCCAGATACCAAGTTCGCAAGAAGACTAACTAAGGAAAAACCAGCTACTTTACCTGATTTCTTCCATGAAGCTGGAAAGTATATGAGACTTGAAGACGCCGCCACTGAGAGGCAGTCAGGGCAACAAGGTAAGACAACTTCGGACAAGATTCCCGCTGCAACCAAGGACATTCGAAGAAATGAATCTAGAGACAATGCTGGGGGCAAGAAGGTTGAAAAACGCCAATATCGACCAGGACCGAGATTTGACTCCTACACTCCTTTGAATGAAACCATCGAAAACATCTATCTAGCCACTCAGGGCGAACTCGGATACAAGCGCCCCCCGCACAAGAAAGAATCTGATAACGCCCTCAAGTCTGGAAAGTTCTGCCGCTTCCACGAATCCCACGGACATGACACCAATGAATGCCACCATCTCCGGGACTTGATCGAAGAACACATCAGGAGAAGAAGGCTGGAACGCTATGTGAAAGGTCAGAACAGGACTCCAACTCCTGCCAATGAGAGCTCAAAGCGACCCCTCCCAGAAGTAAGCAGTGGGAATCGCAACACCAGTGGCTCTAGTCAAGAGAAGATAGTGGTCCATACCATCTCGGGAGGACCACACATCGCCGACAGAAGCTGGGCAGAGATGGAAAGATACGGCAAGTCACTTAGAAATGCTGAAGGCTATGTTAACTCCATTATGGAAGAACGCCACCCGAAACGGAAAGAGAGTGAGGACATCGTGTTCAGTAAGCGTGATTTAGAAGGAAGACAGTATCCGCATATGGATCCCATGGTCATCTCTGCCTGGTTCGGTCCAGCTAAGGTTTTCCGAATTCTAATAGACACAGGAAGCTCCGTAAATATCCTGTTCAAGCATGCTTTCGACAAAATGAAGCTGTCAATGAAGGATGTGCTCCCTGCAACAAACCCCTGCACGGTTTCACTGGAGATGCGAAAATGCCCCTCGGGCAACTTGACCTCTTCATCGAAATAGGAAGTCATCCCCGCTCCGTTGTACGAAAACAAACGTTCGTACTAATAGAAAACCACTCGGCCTACAACGCCTTCTTGGGAAGACCAGCCTTGTCTGACTTCCAAATTGTCCTAGCCCCGTGGTGCCTAAAGATGAAATTCCCAACAGATGACGGAATAGGAGAAGTTGAAGGAGATCAAGACGCCGCTCGAGATTGCTATGTAACTGAACTTCGCAATAACCATAGAAAGAATAAAGGGAAAGATGCAGAGACTACTCTCTGCATGAAAAGCTTGGAAGCATAGCAGCTAAAGAAAGCCCCTCCTCTTCGATACACCAGCGATCCTTTCAATGAACTAGACCCCAGGGATAAGGAGGAGGAGGCTACCACTGAGCCTGCAGAGACCATGGAATTCTTATCTGTAGACAAACATGATTCAAACAGACTATTAAAAATAGGATCTCAGCTAAAAACAGAATTGAAGGATCAACTCGTCGACTTTCTCCGCCACAACTTAGATGTATTTGCGTGGACACATGCCGATATGACAGGAATCTCCCCAGACATAGCATGCCACATGCTGAACATCGATCCCACCAGGACACCGATAAAGCAGAAAAAGAGAAGCATGGGAGCAGAACGATCAGCAACCCTCGACGAGGAAGTAAAGAACCTACTTGCTAATGACTTCATACGAGAAGCCATCTACCCCGAGTGGATAGCTAACCTGGTACTAGTAAAGAAAGCTAATGGGAAGTGGCGAACATGCATTGATTTCTCCAACTTAAATGACGCTTGCCCGAAGGACTGCTTCCCGCTCCCCCGAATCGATCAACTTGTGGACAGCACTGCCGGGCACGAACTTTTATCTTTTATGGACGCATACTCCGGATACAACCAGATTCCCATGCACGCTCCCGATCAAGACCACACTAGCTTCATCACTGACCGGGGATTATATTGTTACAAAGTCATGCCTTTTGGACTCAAAAATGCCGGAGCCACCTATCAGCGCCTCGTCAACAAGATGTTCGCGGAATTAATAGGACGAACTATGGAAGTATATGTGGATGACATGTTGGTAAAGTCCAGGAAAGCCGACGATCATGTAAGCCACCTGAGCGAGATGTTTCAGGTACTTCGCCGATATGGAATGAAGCTGAATCCTCTAAAGTGCTCCTTCGGAGTGTCATCGGGAAAATTCTTGGGGTTCATTGTCCATTCCAGAGGAATTGAAGCAAACCCTGAACAAATCCGGGCTCTAAAAGAAATAAGGATACCTTCCACCCGAAAAGAAATGCAGAGCTTAAACGGAAAGGTAGCCGCCCTAAGCAGATTCATTTCCAAAGCAACTGACAAGTGCGTCCCTTTTTTCGAAGCTCTCAAGAAAGACAAAGGAAAGTTCGAGTGGACCGATGAATGCTTAAAAGCCTTCCTTAACCTGATCGAACACCTTCAGAAACCACCAGTACTCTCAACTCCAAACGAAGGCGAAGAGCTATACCTATACCTCGCTGTATCATCTCATGCTCTAAGCGCTGCCCTGGTAAGAGAAGAAGACCGCACACAACGCCCGGTGTACTTTATAAGTAAGAGATTTACAGGGGCAGAAGCCAGATATCCTAAACTTGAGAAATTTGCATATTGTTTATTGATCGCGTCACGAAAACTACGACACTACTTCCAATCTCACTCCATCAGAGTTCTAACCGATCAGCCATTAAGACAGGTGCTCCATCGTCCCGACACTTCTGGACGACTCCTCAAATGGTGCATTGAACTAAGTCAGTATGACGTCACCTACCATCCTCGCACTGCTATCAAGGGGCAAGCCCTGGCCGATTTCATTGCCGAATTCACTACCAACGAAGGCAAGGATCAGTTTGAAATAGCAAAAAACATCAAGTGGAACCTCTTTGTAGATGGAGCATCAAACAAACAAGGCACGGGGGCAGGTATTGTGATAATCACCCCCAAGGGAAGAAAGTTGTACTATGCATTAAGGTTGGAATTCGCGGCCACTAACAACGATGCGGAGTATGAGGCAGTAATAGCGGGATTGGAGCTTGCCTTAGAAATTGGAGTCAATTCTTTATGTCTTCATTGTGATTCTCAACTTATCGTAAACCAAGTACTAGGAGAATTCCAGACACGAGGAGAACGACTCACAGCATATCTAAAGAAAACCAAACTGCTGCTCGACCAATTGGACCATTATCTAATCAAACACATTCCTCGAGAAGATAACCAAGAGGCCGATGAACTAGCAAAGCAAGCTAGTATGATGAATAGCACCATTTCCGGAGCACTAGCCATCTCAAGGCAGCTAGCCCCAAGTTTTGAACAAGTGAATCTGATAACTGCAATTGAAGAAGCAACTTGGATGACTCCTATCTGGAAATATCTACAGGACGGCACACTACCAGACAAACGTGATGAAGTCAGGAGAATTTTGAGGAAAGCTCCCCACTACACAATACAAGAAGGCATCCTCTATCGGCGTGGCTTCTCTAGCCCCTTATTCAGATGCGTCGCTGGAAGGGAAGCCAAGGAAATCTTATTCAACATCCATCAAGGTAGTTGCGGAGATCACACTGGAGGGCAGACTCTGGCGAAGAAGATACTCCGATATGGATATTACTGGCCCACACTAAACAAAGACGCCCTAGACTTCGTCAAGAGATGCGACAGATGTCAGAAATTTGCCAAGATTCCTCGACTACCCACAAATGAGATTACTCAAATGACCAGCCCTTGGCCTTTTGCTGTATGGGGAATTGATTTAATTGGTGAACTGCCAACGGGCCGAGGCGGAGCCAAATATGCTATAGTGGCAGTCGATTATTTCACCAAATGGGTGGAAGCGGAACCCCTAAATAAAATATCTTCAGCAAAAGTTATCAACTTCTTGATCAAAAATATTCTGTGCAGGTACGGAGTACCACTCAAGATCATATCAGACAACGGACTCCAATTTGACAGCGAAGAATTCGCCGACTGGTGCCAAGAGCATGGAATTCATAAAAGCTTCTCATCAGTAGCTTATCCTCAGGCAAACGGACAAGTCGAAGCTGTCAACAAAATTCTCAAAACCCTAATCAAGAAGAAACTCGAAAAGTCAAAAGGCGCTTGGGTGGACGAACTTCCTACGGCACTTTGGGCCTATCGCACATCTTTCAGAACATCAACGGGACATACTCCTTTCTCTTTGGCATACGGATCGGAGGCAATGCTCCCTGTTGAGGTTATTGTTCCTTCCCACCGTAGGATCCACTACAATCCAGAAGAAAACGAAGAACTCCTCCTCATGTCTTTGGATCTGATTGAGGAAAGGAGAAACGATGCAGCACTCAAAGCAGCAGCTCACAAACAGAAAGTGGCAGCACTATACAACTCCAAAGTCAAGCATCGCGTCTTACAAGAAGGAGATCTTGTTCTCAGGCGAATCTTTCCGCGCCCCGGGGCACTGGACCCCATCTGGGACGGACCATATGTAATTCATAAAGATCTCCACAACGGAGCTTATATTTTGTCAACAGTGGACGGAGAGGTGTTGCAGAGGGCATGGAACATCCGACATCTCCGTCGATACTTTTCTTAACTTGTACTGCCCATATGAAGTGAATTAACAAAGAGAATCAGTGGACGTAGGCGTTTTCATGCCGAACCACTTTAAAAATCTTGTCTCTTTTTAACTTGTTCCTTTATATCTTGGCTGCTTGTTAAGCTTTATCCTTTTCTGTTGAACAAAATCTTATGGCATCTCCACTCAAGACGCACCACGGCCTCATCTGGACAAGGCCTAACAGGTACGCTACGATTCTATGCACTCGCCAATGAGACTCTTTTGCTCCAGCATCCCTCTGCTGCGGGTTAACTCATTGCTCGCGCCTGCCCTCAAAGCCAACTGTAATGAGCCGATTATAAGTCATCATAAAGGCCGACTATAGCCGATGGCAGCTCATTACGGCGTTCGGCTCGCCGGCAACCGTGAACCTACTTTAAGCCCCAATATAAGGTGTGGCTAGCCAGGGGTAGTTCACGGCCAACGGCACCCACGCTAGCCGGCCACGGTAAATCGAATAATACCCACGATTACGGACCATAATGGTTCGGGTAGTTACCGTGCGCGATCTCGGCTCCGATGTGTCTTAAGTGCAGCTGTGGTAAAAAAGAAAACTCCCCGCGGAGGCGTAAGATGGGTGACAAATGTCTCCAAGACCCACAGCTTGGGAAAGTGACTACAAAACCCGTTTGCCACGAACTTAAGCACATCGACGGCCTTCCGTGACTGGAAGTTTTACTTTTTCTATATTTCCATTTCATTTAAATACTTTTCTCCTACCCTGTATAACAAACTCTAAAGTACAGGAAACCGAATAGGGAGCATTCACTCATGAGAATCTAAGCCCGCGTACTGGGTGGCAAGGTACTCAGATATATTCATGATCAGTTACACAAGATGCTCAAAACTACCGCCTGCAAATAAAACATGAAGGGCGGTACTCTCTTCTCTTGTACATAGATGCATAACTATAGCTTATTCATATGTCACGCCAACATTGCAAAACATGAAATTATATTTCAAGCAAAGGCTTAACATCAAACACAACTAAAATCACAGGCATATACATGGTTATACTTCTCACGCAGCACATCAAAATGACAACAACATTTAAACATAACAAAATCATCTTATATTATGAAATCACACCAAGTTATTCTCTGCAAATAATATTATTATTACAGTCACATCAATGTTTTGGACTAACGTAAACAACAGTAAAAAAAAAAAAAAAAAAGAAATAAAAAGCAGCCGAATCCGGACGAGTAACCAGCTGCGTCCACACTCCATCGCCAACTTCCCAAGCCTACTTGGCCGCAGGGCCGGAACCCCCAGCATGTTGATCGGAAGTTCCACCTGTCCAATTCAGAAAAGGAATCCATTAAACAAACGATAAACGATCAAGTTATGGAAACCCGGAAAGAAAAGGAAAAGAGAAGAATAACTCACTAGCGTCCGCCGCTTGATCCTCATCCTCCAGTTGCACACCCGCTTCCTCCGCAGCAAGCAACCGCATCCCCTCCTTCACCGCCACTTGCTCCTCTTTCGAGAACTGAGCAGTGACCACATCCAGGCTAAAAGCCACTCCACCTTCCCTGCCCGCATCGACCCTGGCCTCCTCTAAAGCCCGGAGATATATCTTTGCCATGACCCGGGGATAGTCATCCATCCAAGACAAGCTGCCCTCCTTCCAAGTGAGGAAGTACATGTCCTGCAGCATCTCGTCCATCATCCCCTCATTCTCCTCGAACTCCCTCACCCTGGCCTCGGAAGCCTGCAACTTGGCGACAGCGGCATCCCTCTCTGATCGGTATCTCGAGCAGTCAGCCTGGAGAGACCTCCTCATCTCCTCCATCTCCTCCTTTAACTTGACTTGAGCCATCTCCGCGGCCTCAAGCCTCCCAGACAACTCCTCTACCTGCTCGAGATCCGCATTCCGAACCTCATCCACTATCGCAATGGCCATGTCGATCCGCTCCTTACAGGCGGCCTCCATCTTCCGTAATTCCGCCCTACTAGCCTTTTCCATGGTCTCTTTCAGACGCCTGGAGGCTTCCTCGTGCCGAGAAATCTGAACGGCTTGACCGGCAAGCTGTTCGGCCTGATCAGCAACCTTCAGCCGCAACCGAATATTAGCACTTCCAATCTCCTCCCCGGCCTTGACCAATTGAGCATGATACTTCATTAACTTCTTGGTCTCCTCAGCCACCCGATCAATATTAGCCTTGGCCTCGTCTCCCATGGTAACTACCCGAGTGGTAAGTAGATCAAGATCTAGAGACTTAGCCTCGTCTAACACTCGTACCATGGGTTTGCGGGGAAGGAGGTGCTCACCCGTGGCCTCATCAAACGAAATATCCCGAGAACTTGGGTCTAAATCAGGATGACCAGCAAAGGGGTCACGAGGCACATCAGGACGCCTTATACGGATGACTGTGGGATTCTTGAAAGGAGGTGGAGGGGGGATAAACTCCGTGCTCTCCTCCGTGGCATCACGAGGAGGCTGAACAGGAAGCTGCGGACCAGGGGAAGGCTCAAACAAAGAACGACTCCTCTTCTTTTTCTGAATGCCCTCTTCGATGACCCCAAGAAGAGGACGGTATTTGACCACGTCCCTAGTACGACCAGTGGGAGGCTTCGCAGAAGCTCTCATCAACTTGAACTGTTCGAGGCGGTGTCGAACGTCTGACGTTTTAACCACCTGGCCTGCCCCTGGAATAAAGAACAAGTGTTACGAACATACAATGGTCCACAATTCAGGAAACATGTTAAGTAAAAAGAAAGAAAAGTGTGAAGGCACGTCTATTATACAAACCCTGCGGAGGAGTGGGGTACTGCAATAAGTCCTGAATCTCATTCCAGGACGGGAGTGAACCATAAAATATTTCTAAGTCCTTATCGAAAATGGAATCGACAGAGGACAAAAGTTCACCTTGCACCGCCGAAGTCACCCTGGCTGAGGAACCCCTGGGGGATAGATCGGCACCAGCCCCGACCTTGCCAGTCTCCTTCGCCTTCTCCGCTCCCGATTCCCCTTCCGATTCCCCGAAGGCCTGGCGGAGGGCCTCATCCAGCTCAGAGTCTTGCCTGGAAGTTAAGGCACCAGCACCACTACCACCCTGACCATCTCCATCTCCTCCGCCTTCCGACATTCCTTCCGTATCGCCTCCTTCGCCCTCTTCCACACCTTCCTCCTCCGGAATGATCGGGCAAGTACTGGGAGAGGGGCCCTCCGATTCTTTAAGCTTCTTGCCCCCCACGACAGGATGCTGTGCAAAGGGTTTTCTCTTGCCACTCTTCACCGTGACCCCCTCCTTAGCTTTAGCAGCCTTCTCCTCGGCCGTGTCCCTCTGCTTAACAACGGACTGGTGCGGCTGGATCAAATTGTACTCCAGGAGGGTAGCGTTCCTGATCAGGAACGAAGCCGACCTGTCCCGCGCAGGAATGGCCTTTATTCCAGCAGCCATCCGCGCCAAAGAATCATCTTCCACGACGGCAATGCCACCTGTCGCTAGCAAGAAATAGAAGCGGGTCAGAAGAAACACTACAGTCAGAACATGGAAAATATAAGTGAAATTAATCTTACAGCCGGAAGTGAAAAGGCGGAAAGAAACAGAATCGTCCTTGACAAAGAACCATTCCTTCTTGAACATGGTGAACTTTGAATATAAGTCCAAGACCGGTTTGAAGGGCACGGCCGCTTCCAGACTAATATACGGAGACCCCTTCTTGTAGCCCCTCAGGTTATACAAATACCGAATTTCCCGGTTAGAAGGAGGGCACCCGTATCTCCTCTGGAAGATGACGAAGAGGCTTACCAGAATGGCATAGGAGTTCGGCTGAAGCTGGAATGGAGCTACTTTCAAGTATGTGGTAAAGCTGACTATCCAGGCGTTGATAGGAGGGATAGCACCACACATGCAATGGTACCTGCTGTAAGCGAAGTAACCTTCGGGGGGATTATACGGCATCACACCCTCTCCCGGCAGCTGCATGAGAGCCCTGTCTATCCCAAATGAACGAGAGATGACATCAAGTTGCTCCTCCTTTAGGGAGCTAGGAAAGCAATCGGGCGGGGAGACCAGAAGTTCCTGTGGACCATATCCGTCCACCAACGACCTCGGAACAGGTCGATGCTGCCCAGATCCTGATTGGGCTGGGGGCACGGAAGAAGACTCGCCTCTATCTTTGGATTTCCGCCTATCTGATCGTGTTTCCGCCTTGCGAGACATTTATCTGCATACACAGAAGCAAAAAGACAGGTTGTTAGAACAAAGAATACAGAGATGTAAGCAAAAAAGAATGCATAAGTCCGGAATTCTGCTAAAATATCAAGTTCATTCGGCAGGGAGATAATAGGTTCATTCGGCACTAAGAGTCATTCGGTATACATGTCATTCGGCACTAAGAGTCATTCGGTATACATCCATTCGGCACTAAGGCCTAAGGCCCATTCGGCATTTGAAGTCCTTCGTACGTATTCGGCATAAGCACGTTCGGTTATCAAGTTCATTCGGCGAAAGGGGATATACCTGATTTGGCAAAAGCTTGGTTCGGCAAAGGGTTGGTTCGGCTATGAATTGATTCGGCTCTCTCTGATTCGGTGAAGAAAACCTAAGGGGGTATAGCCCCTATATATAGACTGGAGGAGCACCACCGGACCATATGGTTCGGCATACCGGACCACCCATATGCCGAATGAAACATCCATCCGGACCAACCAAACACCGAGTGACGTCGTCTCCACCAGCGAAAGTCAGAAGCGGGGGGCACGCGGAGCGCCTCACTCAGATAAGTACCGAACTCCAGAACTAACTAGTAAAATAAGGATTATGATAACGATGAATAAGTCGTAAATCTCTCACTAACATGGATTAATAATTTACACGTGTACGCGACCACGAACGATCCATAGGCACGCTCTGAATGGCCATTAACCCTATCGTCGTGAGAATCTACACTTTGACATCCTTTTTTTTTAAGCTCATCGGTTAAACGAATATTTGATTCTGATAACTAGAAAATGGCTAAGCCACTTACACATGTACGGGGTCGCGAACGATCCCTAGGCATGCTCTGAGCTGGCAATAAACCACCTTGACAAACGATCCAGGGACCCACTCTAACGTGAGCCTGCAATCGATAATGCTAAACCCCCTCGGGGCACACTCTCTCGCCTCGAACGGCACGATTCACTTCATCTCGAACATTTTGATCACGAACGGTCGTTATTTGAAATCACACTAAAGCTATAAATTCCTTTGCAGGACATCAACGAGATATGAACATCCAGCCCATGGCATTACAAAACAAGCCTTTCTACCACAAGGAAACAAAGCGCGACACATGCAAGCACGTGCCCCACTTTGGGGGGCAAATGTTGGGCGAATTCTCACCCAGAAGATCTCGAGACCAAGGAATCACAGTTTCACCCGGGTTCGCGACCACATCATTCGGCAAACACATGGCTCGATACAAGCATGGAAGTCAATCTGGCATTCCCACTCGGCATAAGCTCATCCGGCATTCTCATCCGGTCAAACCTCATCCGGTCCTCCACCAAACAACCGGTCCAGAGACCACTGCCGAACCAAACCATCTCCGCTTCACTACCGAACCACACTTTCCTCAACATACCACCGAACCAACATGCCACCGGACCATAGCCTCTTCTCCACAACCGGTCCAAACAAGCACCGAACCAAGCTTCGCCTACCCACCTACCGAACCACCTCACTACCGAATACACACCTACCACCGGACCACTCCTACCACCGGTCCAAGCTCCTTGCCGAATGAGGCCTCGCCGAACCAGATAACTACCAGGCCAGATTGCTTCAGCCCGGGCCCACCAGCAGCTATATACATTCAGGACCCCTGCCCCCAGCCTCACTCTATAAATAGAGGGGCAGGGGTACAACAATGAGAGACAGGTTTGAGAGCTCAAGCACGGAAGGAACTTTCAAACTACTTTCATACACTTGTACACCAAGCATTGTACTTGTAATCTGAAAAAAGAAGATAATAGCATATAAAGTGGACGTAGGCACGTTCTGGCCGAACCACTATAAATCTGCGTGTCTTTTACATTTCAGCCCCTGCCTTTTTCATATTTACATAACTCATCTAAATCATTAAGAATCACATGAAATCAACTAAATCACACGACTTAGAGGTGTTTGCCCATTTTTTGTGCAAACAATATCGATGCGCTGATTTTTCCAACGTGCGTCTCTTCGAATGCTCTTAGCCATGGACCGCTTGAAGTCGAGCTCGGCTCCACCATGTGGATAGCGACATTTAGCCTTCAAATCGACACATAAAGGTCGCATTTCGAATCCCATCACCAGAGCGTCTCTAACCAATTCAAACGACTCCCCTTCGCGCCACAATTCCATTGAATTGCATGCAAATGTTCATATTTTACTTCCATATTTAATCGAATTTAATTAAATAAATGGGTATATATGGTTTTTTAACAAGTTTAAATCAAAATTCAAATTATTATCAAATCATCATTTATTCATCTTCATATAGGGGCAAAATGGACATTTTTGTGCATATATTAATTTGAGAACTTTTGCTTAGACATTTTAATGTAATTTTACAGGAATTTGGATTCAAATGAAAGATATTTTTATGAAAATATGCATGCACAAAAGAATACAAGCAAATGAAGATGGAAATAATTCATTTCATGAATCATGGAGGACCCCACCAACCCACTTACCATGATCACCTACTTAGGAGCTAATGCACATGTTAATGAAGCTTAAAATTTCATGTACATTTAAATGGAGGATTATCTCATTATAATGATAGCTTGTTGGTCACACTTCCTTGAGGGGTAGTATAGGTAGCTTCCAAGAATATGGATTAGTGTTTCAAACTTGCATTAATACCTCTTATGTTTCATGTAATGATCTCTTACCCCCTTTGAGCCTCCATTTTAGTTAGTTTTAGGCTCAAAAATAAAATATAAGCTCTCTTTCTATTTCACAGCTACTTAGCCATTTTCTTCTTAATGCAATGTCAACTCATGCTCTTTTCTATTTACATGCTATCTTTCTTTTTCTGTTAGTAGTGTGTATAGTTTTATTTATGCAAGTAGATTAGTTTTTATTTTAATTAGCACTCTTGCTACTTTGCTCTCATTTTCTTCTTGTTTTTATTTCATGTCGAATGCTACATTTGTTTAAACGGTAAAAAATATGAAAGGCTAAACTCCTTCAATTTAGGGGTAATGAAGCTCTCTTAATCATGTATATTCAACATTTTGATAATTTTTTTATCTCTTTTTATGCTCAATGGAAATATTTGAATAGGTTAAACTTTGTTGTTTTAGCTTTGAATTTGATATTTTATGTTGTTGACGTCAAATGGGTTATGCTTAAACAAACAAAAACACAAATTACATATTCATCTACATATGATTATGGCAATAAAGTGAATTTTAAAATCAAAATTCGATGGTATATATTTCTAATCAATAGTGAATAGATCATGCTAAGAATAGATTTTATTTTCAAATTCATTGTCATTTTCATGAGAGTTAAGAAGTGGTTTAAAGGGTGTGTTATAGTTTGATGGTTTATATTGGGCTAATTAATAGCACAAATATTCCATAATTATAATAAACACATCAATTAAATTCACTGGTGATCTAAAAAGGGAGATCATAATTTCATGTTGTGTTTATTTATGTGATCATGAAGGGATTTGCCTCAAAATTGCATTCAAACCCTCATATTTTTATCCATTTAACTGTTTACAAATTTTAGCTTAAAAATATCTCAAAATCTTGGTTTAATTTTATCGAATAGAATTTTAAATCCAAACAATTCCCTACAGACCGACCCGTACTCGCCATGTACTAGCATTATATGTCGTGCGCTTGCAGTTAATTTTAATTTTAATTTATCGGCGATTTTCTAACTCATAAAATAACTGTTGTTGAACAAGTTTTTGGCACCGTTGCTTGGGAATGTCTTTGATTTTAATTTTCTATTCTTCGAATTATTTATGTTTGATTTTATTGTATGTTTGTTTGCATTTAAAAAAAGTTGTATATATGTTTGTTGTGTGATTTTCTTCATGTGCTTGTTTTCTAGTTATATTTGCATGTGCATTTCTACTTTATAAAAAAATATGTATATATACACAAATTCATGTGAAAAAATAACGTTTTTCAACTTCATTTTGCATTTACAGCTTTCATTTTGCAATTTCTTTTTACAATTCCAATTACAACCTTCATCTTACAATTTCATTTTACAACTTTCATTTTAAACCAATACATCAAAGCATTTTAGCCTCAAACTGTGCACTGCTTTCCATTCCCTGTGCACAGAGATCCACTGACCATCACTATTTGATTTCTACATTGCCATCGCACCCTTCAACCTCTCCACGGCAGCATCCTCCGCCACCAGAATCACCATCCCTTCATATCACAAAACTTCAACACCGCATTAAACTTCCAGTACACATCTCTGACTTCTGCCACAGCAACATACAAGTGCAATACAACCACCATTTCTTCTAACCATACATTCATATCCTCTGTCACCTACTTCTCTTTCAAACAACTCCTATCCCCCCCCCCCCCCCCCCCTCCATACTAAATTCTTCACTTACTTACAAACTGACCACTTGTCACCACTGTCAATTCCCCATATCATGGCACTTCACTTCCAACAATGCATACTGCTGCTCCAAATATCACTTTTTCACAACTTTTGTTCAGTTCCACCACTACCCCAACCAGTACATCTCCACTGCAGTGCGCCTATCAACCATATAAATCACATTTCACTAATTCACTACTGCAGTGTGCACATTACATCACCATATAAACCACTCAACATCAACTCTGATCAACCCCACTTCCATCACTTCCCAGACCTTACTGCTCTATTGCATCCACATCAGTCTACCACCTCCAGTTGCCTTTAAACCAGAACTCACCCGACGACAGAAACACCACCTTCTCACTTTACCACTGCCATTCCTACTCCATTTTCCTGGATACCATCCCTGTAACTGCTTTCACACCCCCCCCCCCCCCCAAAACCCCCCACCCCCCCCCCCCCCAAAAAAAACCAAAACCCCCACCACGTTACATTTACTTGCAGTTAACCAACAACACTGTCGTAGATTGCCTCTTTCACCATCATTCAGCCCATCATCCACTGTAACCCTGCATAACCATTATCAAACCATCCTTGTTGTAAACTACACGCATCAACCACATACACTACTGTCACATACATCACTGCAACAAACCACAATCTCTGATCAGCAAGTCCATCAACTATCAGTTCGTCTCCACAGCATTTGCCACCATCTACATCACCACTTTACTCCTTAACTTCACTGACCAACCAGCTTCTACAATTCTTATCACTGCTGCAAACCGTTGCAACCACCTGCTGTTACTATTGGCTACTACAAACTGCATTCACATTGCCAACTACATTTACTTCATTTGCACTTCCATTAACATATCGGTGCACAGAAACAAAACAAAACAAAACAAAACAAAAACAAAAAAAAAAAAAAAAAACAAACCACCTGCACTTCAATAACATCACCAGCTCCAGCAACTTGCCAAATCGCGACTTCGACGCATTCAACCTCACCTCCGCAATCGTCGTACTCCAACCATCCACTTAACCCAAACTTCATCATTCATCAATCTTCAATCCACCACAATCATCAGCAAAAAAAAGACCTCCAGCCAGTCCAGCCTACCAACCAACAGTGATCCACCTTCCCCTTTAAATCACACAAAACCCGAAATCGCCGTAATCGAAACCGCAAGTGGCCTTTTGGAAATTATGAGTTCGACCAATTCAGCGAACTCCTTCGACTTGTGAGTTTGATTTTCGATTTTGAGTGGCATGTGGGTTAATTGAAACTGCAACCGGCCTTATGGAAAGTAACGTGAAAGTGAGTTGCTTAGCAACGTTGTCTTTGAGTTGCGTTTTTTAAGCGGGCTGTGGGGTTTGTTTAAAAAAAAGAGGAGAAGAAAAGAAAAACAAGAAGAGAGAAGAGTGCAGATTGATTTTTAACTGGCTAAGTTTTCTTTTGTTGATTTTTAATTGGCTAAGTTGTGCCGGGTGTATTTTATTCGGACCGGGGTGGGTTCGATTTTTTATGGTGTTTTATTTAATTTCCCTTTTATTTTAATCCATTTATCTTCTTATCCTTTCATCTCTTTGAATTTTTTTGGCTTTGTTTAGGGTTTTTTTCTTTAAAAAAAGGAGAATTCATTTTTATTTTCATTTGGTATTAAAAAAAAGAAGAAGGGGGTTGTTTTCAATTGGTTTGGGTTAATTTTTTTTGTTTATCATTTGTTTTATTTTTTTTTCTTTGATATAATATATAAAAGAAGTTTTGTATATATATTGTTTTAAGTTTCAGGTTGCCAAAGCAAATAGAAAGAGTTGCTTGCTTCGTTTTGCTTATCCAAAAAAAAATTGCTGCTTGAAAATAAATTTGCTAATAATTATGCACATTATGGTATCTTACTCTTATCACTTGTTTTTACTTGCTTTGTACTGTTGGTTGCTTGCATTACAAAAAAAATCAAAAACAATATATATATATATAGGGGATTTTAGCCTCAAGGAAAAAGTTAGAAAAAAATTTAGTTTCAGGGACAAGAAGTTTGTTTTTTAGGCTGAAGGACACTTTTTAGTGTAAATCACATAATGATAGTTGTAACTATCATTTTCAGTTTACACTAAAAAGTGTCCTTCAGACTAAAAATCAAACTTGTTGTCCTTAAGACTAAATTTTTTTCCAACTTCTTCCTTGTGCCTATTTACTTGATATATATATATATATATATATATATATATATATATATATTCCATTTGTAGTTGCATTGTTAATACACATTTAATTTCAGTTTTGCATTTCATCTTAGAACTTGACCAATAATAACGGTTAGTCATTTTAAGGTTGTCACGAGCTCACCTAGGGCTTAATTGTATATTGTCAAGTTGCCATCTTTCGATGATTTAATTTATTGGTGTCTAGACTACGATAGAGTAATAACTATTTATAAATATTACGGTGATTCGCAAATATTATAGTGGTTGTTTTTTCCGAAGATACTTAAACCTTCGGCTGCATTGCTATGGTGATTCATGGTGCACCGGTAAATCCTATCTGTTACCTGGCTGAGAACTATCTTGTTGGACTAAGACAAAGTATGATTAAACAATTTTGGGTTAGGAGATACTTAGGCTAGAAAATTTGTAATTAAATTCTGGCATTCATTTAGTTGCATTAGTTCACGCATATTTAAAAAAACTTCAAAATCCAAAACTAAAAAAAATTGAAAATATTCCTTAACTTAGTTTTTAAATCCTTTCTTCTGAAATTTTTAAATCAGAATCAAAAATCCAAAAAAAATTAAGTTAGTTTTTTTATAAAACAAAAAAAAACCCAAAAATATAGTCTTTTCAAAAACAAAAAAAATTGAAACATCCAAAAAATAAAAAAAATGAAACAAATTTCTCTTTTTAAAAATAAATTCCTTTTGGTAAATAGTTTTCCTTTATAAGAAAAAACTAAAAAGGAAAAAAATACTTTCGAAAATATCTGAATTTCGCTACTCACATGAATTTTACAATAGTTGTGAAACTCAATATAATTCATATAATTTCATACCAAATTCTTATGGATATTTCAATGACAACTATTATACAAATAATTTGAATTTTGAATCACAAAATTTTCAAAATTATGAGCAACCCTCGACTCTTGAAAATAGCATTGAAATGATTTCGTCTTTACTTGAACTCTCTACACAAAATGATCAAATAATAAATGTTTTTTGTAATTCATATTTGTGCAATAATTCAAGTCAAAGTTTTCAAAATAATCAAATTTGAATTCACTTCAAAATTCAAATTATTTCGATTATAACACATGCCAATACAACTTCAAACTCTAAAATGAATTTCAAAATCAAAATGGAAATGTCGACCACTTTTTAAATAATTTTAGCAATGAGAATAATCTCGACCTTGGTTCAAAGGATATTTTTTTCTCTCAACAATTTCAAATTGAAATTCTCAAGTTAACAATTATTAATATTATTTTGTTGAACAACTGGATGAAATTTACAATAATCACATGAATTTGTTGTTTGAAACATATATGAAACAATGTGAGAAACAAAATCAAATCCCATCGGGCGACAAGTCAAGTGATAATCCATCTTTTACCAAAATTGACGATTTTCAAATGGCTACTTTTGAAATTGAAAATGACGATCTTAATGAAGTTGTTGAAAATACAGTAACTGAGTTGGATTTCAATTCTCTTGAAGGTGAGAAACTCGATTTAAATTTTGATGTTCCTTTTTCCAATTTTGAAAATTTGAATACAACAACTTTGGATTTTGAAATTGATATATTCAATGAAGCCGTGAATAATTCAACAAAGGAAGACGAATTTAATGTACATAATTTCTTTGGACTTTTCTAAAATGAATTGTTGAATTTTGAAGGGGAAGATTTAAATCACCGTTTCGATTTTGAAATCAATAATTCTGAAGAAGTTTTCAATGATAACTTTGAATTTTAATTTGGTGAAAATAAACTTGAACTTCAACAAATTGTTTTATCGACCCCAGAAATCATCGAAAATAATATAACTCACACAATTTTTAATATAACGACATTTGTTTTCCAAATCAACATTCAACTTTGAAATCTTTTGTGGTTTGGTTTCCGAGCTTAAGGTGTGTCTCTCATACTTGACGAGACAAATGAATTGGTCGATGAGAGATCGGTTCATTTACTCTTTAATGGTATATTTTATGATGTCATGTAAATAATAACCCTTTCATTTTCATGTAAATATATGTCTTATTTTTATTTTTCTCCTTTCACTTGGGTTGACTATGGGGACACAGTTAAAATCAGTGTGGGAGGGAGTCTCATCTTCATTTTTAATTTTTTATGGTTTATTTTTTGCATTTTATTTATAAAACTAAAAAAAATTCCAAGAAAAGAAAAACAATAACAAAAACAAAAAATCCAAAACAAATTTTCTTTAGCATATTGATTTACTATTAACACTATAGGAGTAGTTTAGGATTTTGATTATTAAATTGAAATTTTTGAAAATTTATTTGTCTCAAGAAAAATAAAAATGAAGTTTGATTACAAGTAACTATGGTTTAACTAGTATATAGGAAAATTCAAGGGTTATAATTATGATGTACATCTTTGAAATTTTTTGTTTAATACGTGGTGGATTTAAAATAAAGGCTATAACAATTTTGATCTTCTAAGTTAAATAGTGCTAAGATAATTTCGCAAAACTCTCTCTTCAAAAAAAAATATATGTATATATATATATATAACAAAAACAATAAAACAAATATGTATATATTTTTTATTAATACCTAGAGTCATGTGTTCACACAATTGTGTGTTCACTCGCCATGCTCTGTACCCTTCTCGCGTTAGCCCGAAAGATAGTGCATGATCGGTACAACTGGCCTCGGTTTATTTGAGTTAGGTGTATGTATATAAAAATTCTTTTATTAATAATGCCTACAGTCGATAGGTGTACAAACCCGCGTGTTCACACGCCACGCTCTATGTTCCCCTTACATAAGCTCGAAAGGCAGTGCATGGGTAATATATCCGGCCTCGGTTTTCTGAGTTAAGCATATGTAACTAATGTTAATATCAATAAAATTTTCAAATAAAGAGAGAGTAAGTAATTAAAATCCAAGCATAATTTTTGTTTATCTGATTTGACTTGTTATTCAAAAGTAATGAAAATATCACTTTGGTAAACTTTGAAAATCAACCAAGGATCCATTTCATTATTGCACTGTGTTATCAACCGAAACAACTAGTCAAATTTGGGTCTATTTGTTATGACAACTTAATTTTTGTTGAAAATTTTGACAAGTAAAAGCATTTAAATTTCTTGATAATGACCAGTACTTATCTTTAATTTATTTGTGTCAATTTAAAAGTAAAGTCTTCGTTTGTAAATATTTTCAAAAACTTGCACTCATCTCTTTGTAAATAAATCTTACATGTAGAAATTTTCATTTCGCATTTGGATTTGTGGGTAGTATCCGCTAAAAACCCTCACGAGATAATACTTGTCTTACTAGGGACACCAAGAGGTTTAACGGCTTGTTGCATATGCTAAATGCAGTCTTTTTTTCTACGAAACGGATTTATCTTAGTTTTAGTTTATTCGAGGATGAATAAAAAGATAAGTATGAGGGTATTTGATGTCATGTAAATTTAATTAAATAAATGAGCATATAGGGTGTTTAAACTAAAATTCAAATTATTTTCAAATTATCGTTTATTCATCTTCGTATAGGGGCAAATTGGTCATTTTTGTGCATAAATTAATGACCAAAACTAGATGTTGCCAAAATGGAGGGTGTGCGCGCGCGCTTCCAAGCCTTTACAAGAAGTATATTGGAAGGAATATTGATTTAGCCTTTGGAAATTTCTTACATATATTTTAAAAATAAAATATTTGTTTTATAAATAAATATTCACTTTCTATTGACTTTTGAAATATTGTTTTATAACAAATTCTTCTTTTGTGGAATGAGAAATATAATTAAACGATTTAGTTACACCGAGTGTTATAGGACATTTGGCATCACTTCATTGGTTAATTGTAATACTTGTTGTGTAGAAGATGTAAGTAGGTGAAATTTACTAGCTTTTAGTAAATACATGAATATCACTAGGTGGTATGGAATATTTAGTGAAATTCTAGTAATTACTAAAGTGATAGTGATTAACACTTTGGAGTTATATTATCTTGGAGTGTTTGGCTATATGGACTGATGGATCCCTAAGAAAAATATAACTCATGATTTTTTATGATCATGATGATCATTTGGTTTTGACGATCTGATTTATCATTCATGATCCTAGTAACTTACTAGACGGTTCCAGGATGTTATCTTCTTCTAGAGATCAATTGATGATCGCCATGGGCTTTTGTGAGTGACTAGTTATCACCATATTCATTTAGTAACATGCTAGTGCTTACATCGTGATTTCGTGCTTGTGCATTTAGTAGCTTACTAGTGGTAACATTGTGATTTCTTGTTGCTAAGAAGTGATATGCAATTATTAGAAGCTTTCTAATAGCAACATCGTGTTTCTGTAATTTGTCCAGGACCATACCTCTATGTTTTTTCCATAAAGGGACAATACCTTTAGTTTAGTATAGTTAAATGGTTAAAATACATGTTGCCCAAACATCGATACTATAAACCCAAAAATCACTTTTTATACATGCCATTTACTTTAGAATATCCATTTAAAGTTCTAAGCATAGCTTTACTTACTAAACAAGATAATATAATTTTTATTCAATTTATAATACAATCCATTATAATGTAAGTGTTATAATCTAAAACTCCTTTTAAATTCCTTTACAAATACCAAAAGTCTTTTATATTTTTTACAAATATCAAAATTCTTTTTTAAAACATCTAAATATAGTAAAATACCTTTAAAAAGATAGATAATTTCATATACTAATTTATTTATAAAACTAAGATGTTTAATAAAATGTTATAAACCGTAAGTAAAATATTATAATACAAATTATAAACATCTTTAACAACTTCTAAAATAATATATATACTAAAAATATAATTTTAAAATACTTATATTTTATTTTAAAACCTTTGTTTAAAACACCATTCAAAACCTGTTTTATAATTTAAAACCATATCTTTATAAATTCTTAAATTATTTTCAACAATATATTTAAACCTTGTTATTTTCCCGATAATAAGTACGCTAATAATACTTATTAACAATACAAAGAAGCCCTAAGATGTCTTCCAAGTTAACTTTAAAATCATAGACCACAGCGACTTTATAGTGCATCCATTGCGACATTTTTGCTTCTAACTTTTGTAACTTCCATTTCCAGATTCAACAAATGTCCAAACCAAATCCATTTATGTCAAACACACTCAAACATGTATAGAACAGCCTAACACATATGGATCTTTTTTATGGTGATGCCAGCGATGATAGGTGGATTTGGTAATTCCAGTCCCAACAAGAATAGAAGCGAGTCTCTGCAGTCCTAACCACTGGACAAAAGGGACCAAGGAATACCAGTAACTCAACCAAGCCTGGCAATGAATCATGTATATTAATTGGCGACCACCTTCTTTCCTTGGCTTCAGTACCTGTTGCCGACATATATATTACCATAATTATCCACAATTTATCCAATTTAACATATGTCAGTTATCGGGGATTTCAAAGCACATTTATAATGACTAAGTTTCTAACATTCATAACATATTATCACTTTTGCAAAGCAATATCTAACGTGTAAACAAGTACTCTAGACCATGATACATGTTATAGATGATTACTAGAGAGATTTTTATACTCGATAATAGTGTTCTCATTTGTTTTACAGAACAAGGCGAGATCCAAAAATAATAACTTGCATTGTTCGTTATACAGTTTATATTTTCAATACAACAATAATTATATGCACAACAATATATAATTAACTGGTGAGTAAAACTCATCTAAGCTTCTGTTAACGCTTTTGCATTACCGAATGGTGCAAAATTAAACGTCATTCGATATTGACTAAAATTCCCACAATATCCAAACTCGATGAATCCAACTCCAATGCGTAGATATCATTAAATGAGTGCGACGGTGAAAACGACGCGTCGATTAGACCTCGTATGAATAAGATATGAATTTTATAAGTCATCAGATTATAAAACATTAATTAATTAATTAATTAATTATTCCACTAATTAATCACTTACCAAACTAATCCCTCTCCTCATCACCTTCTCCCCTAAGCATGCATATCATGTACATGCACACCTATGGCTACGTGCATGTAATCCCCCATATCCACTCAAACCACAACAAATCGATGCGTTGATTTTTCCAACGTGCGTCTCTTAGAATTCTCTTAGCCATGGACCGCCTGAAGTCGAGCTCGGCTCCACCATGTGGATTGCGACATTTAGCCTTCAAATCGACACAGAAAGGTCGCATTTCGAATCCCATCACCAGAACGTCTCTAACCAATTCCAAATGATTCCCTTCGCGCCACAATTCCATTGAATTGCATGTAAATGTGTATACTTTTACTTCCATATTTAATTGAATTTAATTAAACAAATGAGCATATAGGGTGTTTTAACAAGTTTAAACCAAAGTTCAAATTATTATCAAATCATCATTTATTCATCTTCATATATGGGCAAAATGGTCACTTATGTGCATATATTAATTTGCAAACTTTTACTTAGACATTTTAATGTTATTTTTAGGAATTTGGATTCAAATGGAAGACATTTTTATGGAAAATATGCATTCACAAAATAATACAAGCAAATGAAGATGGAAATAATTCATTTCATGAATCATAGAGGACCCTACCTACCCACTTACCATGATCACCTGCTTATGACCTAATGCACATGCAAATGATTTTAAAATTTCATGTACATTTAAATGGAGGATTATCTCATTATAATGATAACTTGTTGGCCACACTACCTTGAAATTTCATGCACGTTTAAATGGAGGATTATCTCATTTAAACGGAGGTTTTCCACCACTGCAGTGTTCCTATTAACCATATAAACCACATTTCACTAATTCACTACTGCAGTATGCACATTACATCACCATATAAACCACTCAACATCACCTCTAATCAATCCCACTTACATCACTCCCCAGATCTTGCTGCTCTATTGCATCCACATCAGTCTACCACCTCTAGTTGCTTTCAAACCAGAACTCACCCAACGAGAGAAACACCACCTTCTTACTTCACAACTGCCATTCCTACTCCATTTGCCTTAATACCATCCTCTACAGTTGCATTCACACATGCCCCTCCCCCCATATTACATTTACTTGCGGTTAACCAACAACACTGTCATAGATTGCCTCTTTCACCAACATTCAACCCATCATCCACTATAACCCTGCATAACAATTATCAAACCCTCCTTGCTGTAAACCACATACATCACTGCTACAAACCACAATCACTGATCAGCAAGTCCAAAAACTATTAGTTCATTTCCACAGCCTTTTCCAGCGTCTACATCACCATTTCACTCCTTAATTTCACTAACCAACTAACTTCTACAATTCTTATCATTGCTGCAGACCGGTGCAACCACCTGCTGCTACTATTGGCTGCTACAAACTACTTCATCTTCACTTCCATAAACATATCAGTGCATAGAAACATAAAACAAACTACTTGCACTTCAATAACATCACCAGCTCCAGCCACTACAACTTGCCAAATCGCGACTTCGATGGAACCAACCTCGCCGCTGCAATCACCATACTCTAACCGTCCACTTAACCCAAACTTCATCATTCATCAATCTTCAATCCACCACAATCATCAACAAAAAATCCACCTCCACCCAATCTCGCCTACCAACCAATAGCGATCCATCTTCCACTTTAAATCACCTAAAACCCAAAATCGTCGCAATCGAAACCACGAGTGGCATTTTGGAAATTGTTAGTTTGACCAATTCAGTGAACTCAATTCGACTTGTGAGTTTGATTTTCAATTTTGAGCGACATGTATATTAATTGAAACTGCAATTGGCCTTGTGTAAAGTAACCTATAACAACCTGGAATTTTGGTCGTTTAGTTTTGAACATTTAATTTATTTTAAATGTTGGATTTGAATTATTAATTGATTTTGAATATGTAAGAATTTCTGAAATGGTTTAAAATTATAAAAGTAGCATTTTATTTGATTTGGAAAAATAGTAAATTGGTATTTTAAATTGGGAAAATATAGGAATCTGCAATTAAATGGGAATGGGAATGGAAATGGTTTATAAGTTGATTTAAAACTCTGTTTGAATATAGAATGATGGCATTGGACTTTTGAATGGGATTAAAAAGTCAATAAGTTAAAATTGGAAATCTATATATTAATTTAGTGGTGGAATTTAATAGTGTAAATTAGGCATACTAAGTAAATGAAAGCAAATAAATTGAATGAGTTCAAGTTAAAATGAATGAAATTTGGTTGCGTTGAAAACTTAACTTAAGTGATTATTTATGAAATGAATTCGTAAAGAGAAATTAACATGGATTGGAATGTGGTTAATGCAACATAAAGCAAAATAAGGGTTGGTGAATAGCATAAATAGGAATCAAATGGAATTAGATAAATTGGTTTAAAGTCAAATTAAAAAGGGTTAAATTGAAGCTGGATAAAATGGATTTGCATATAATGGAATTGAATAGTGAATGGAAAGCTAATAAATAGATTGTAAATCAATTTGAAATTGAATAAAAGTGAATTTATGTAAGCAAAGCACATATAAATCAATTTGGAATGGATATGAGGTTGGTTGTTGTAAATATGAATTAAACACAATAAATTTGATTGTAAATCATTTCAAATTGAATGTAATGATATATGGGTCCATGGAAAAGAATAAATTAGTGTTGGCACCTTATAGTTGCTTGTAATATATGATTGGCATGTTTGGGTATGAATTTTAGATTTTTAGCTAGTTAAATAAATGAAATGTTATAAAATTTCAAGATCTTGAAAACTTATGTGCGTTTGAGTAAGTACAGGTACATGAAGCTGTTTGGATGGATTATGGTTGCGTAAATGCATATAAATAAGACATTTGCTTAAAAACGCTAATATGAGGTGCGCCTATGCAATAAAATAAAAAAATGATTATATATTGATATATTTTTTGTTTTTCAACCGTGTGCATAAGACCCAAAATTTTGGACGATTTAAATTGAAAATATTTAATTAATTTTAAATATTTGAATGATGGTTTGACTTGAATTTCAAATTATCAGAATAAATTCGGTAATTTAATTATCAAATTTAATCTATTGAAAGTTGAATAAAAATTTGAATCTTCAATTTTAAGCTGATTAAAAATATTTCAAAGGCTTGTAAAATTCGTATTTATAATACTAAAGGTAATAGAACTTTAAAATTTGAATTTAATAGTGTTTTGTTCAGTTTTAAAAATATACCGTTCAAATTGAATTTAAAAATAGCCGTCTGAGGCACAGTCTCGGATTTCGACGAAACCAGTTCCATTGGATCCGTAATAGTGTATTATTATCGGGTTTCAAGTTTCATAGTGATTGGAGTTGTTGAGTGAGTGTACGACATATAAACGTGTCAAAGAAAATTTTAATCGAATCAAATTGAATTTAAAGAATAATAATAATATAATAATCACATCAGCACGCTTGAATTATGCCTACAATCATGAAATAAATCATGCAAACCATGCTCTTCCAATTTTAAATAACCCTCTCCCTCACTTTCAAAATCAATTCACAGAAGAAAATAAACATGGCCGAAGCCTCGTTTGAAAATTTTAAAATCAAAATTGGGTCGAACGAAAAAAATAGCTTCACTCCCTTTCTTCTTCAGCTTCACAAAAGCGAGAAAAAAATAATAATGGCCGCATTCAAATCGAGTTCGAAAACCTAAATTCGATCGTTCGAATTTCAAGTGGCTGTCGATCTAAGGAGCAACCGCGAGGCCAGGAAGGGAGGCGACTCGCGTAGGGGCGGCGCGCGAGTGCAGTCGAGGCTGGGAGGGCCACTGGTGGTCGTGAGCTAGGGTTGCGATGGCGCGCGGGCAGGAAGCGGAGTCGATCGATGGTGATGGGTTGTCTGTTGTCGGCAGGTTTTCGTCGTTGGGCAAGATCATTCGTTCGAAGCTTTCATGGCCGTTGAGGCTGAAGGTACTCGAACATCATTTTTTTCTCGATTTAATATTGATTTGTATTGCAGTAAGTTTTATGAGGAAAGTAATATGTTTTGTTAACAGTTGGGTTTAAAAAAAATTAGTAGTTTTAAATTTTAATATGTATAAATGTATGGATGTATGTAGGAAAAAATTTCTATTTACAGCAAAGGATTTTCTTCGATTTTTAATTTTAAAATATGTATGTAAACATTTTACAGTAAAACTATTTGTGTTAATATTTTTCTAGTTATGTTAAAAATAATAATTTATTAAATGGGATATGGATTTTTAATTTTAATTTTGGGCAGGTTATTCTAAAATAAAGTAGAATATAAATCAATTCTGTTTAATATAAAAAATATATATATAACAAGTTTAAACATATAAGAAGGAGTTCTATGCTGGAAGATAAATAAAGTATATATATACTATACACATTTTTATTTATTAGCTTAGATTAAAAATAATTTACTAGGGTAATTTTCATACTTAATAAAGTATTAAATTATTTTAGTTACTAAAGATTCCAAAGGAAAAATTGATTTAAATGATAAGTTAAAATTTAATCCATGAAATAGTGATTAATTTGTCTAATAAACCTATTTAATTATGTCACTAAAAATAATTTTATTTAAAAGGGAATAGTTTAAATTAAATTATTGATTAATTAAATCTATTCAATGGTAATTAATTATTCAACTCAGTTCAAATATTAATTAAAATCGTAAAAATGTTATACAAGGTCGAAATTGTGAAGGAAACGCGCTGAAATGGAATTGGATTGCAAAATAAAAGCTAAGGTGAGATCTTCCCACTCAAAAGGGTTTTGTTTAAATTTTAAATAGTTAGATTTAAAATTGTTGATTGTGTTGATTGTATGTTTGAATGATGATTGCTATCTATTATATTGAAATAGACCCTATACGCCGCCTATTAAGCGGATGTTATTTATTAAACCCATATACTGCGATATTCCACCTTGAAGTGGAATTGGTATTATATATGTACTTGGAGTTGATTTTTCGCATTATATAGCGGATGAGACCCTATTGTGCCGCATAATAGCGGATAATATTTTATAAATCCCATATACCGCGATATCCCGTCTTGAAACGGGATTGGTATTGTACTAACATCTGTGGATGCAGGGAAACAGCTTGGAGGGATCCAACTGGAATCTTCAAATAGATTGAATTTGTTTCGATGTTGTGTGTTTATAATTCTTGTGTTATTATCTTTATGATTGAAATCATTGAAGGCTAAAATTTAGCCGAATAAAATTCTGGTATTGTTAGATACTAGAAATAACTAAAATTTGATTTTTGAAAATTCAAGTTGAAAGTTATACTTAAAATTATGATATTTGAGGAATAAAATTTAAATGTAAATTTTGAAATATGGAGTTGACTATTTTATAGAATAAAGTTAAATAGAGGTTTTTGAATTATATTAAAGGGTTTATGTAAGAGATTTATAAAAATCAATATTTTATAAATCAAGATAATTAAATTTTAGACAAGTTCTATAAAAGTTAAAATGAAGTTATAAAAGGAGGTTATAAGTGAATGAGATTTAAAATTGTGAAGTTTTAAAATAAATGATTTGTAAAATAAATGAATTATAAGTTATTAACTTATAATTTGGCTTTTGGATATACAATCGTGTTATTAACGGAATTGGTTAATATAAAGGATTTATATATATATAGTAGTTTTTATAAAGAGAAAATTGAAATTTATAAACAGTGTTTTATATACCGTAATCAAATAAATTTGATAAGTAAATATAGAAATTACTAATGGAATTATATCCACGATTTTGGATAAAGGGTAAATCCTTTAATTAAATATGTAGAAGTGTTGAATTTGGATTGGAGATTATATTCACGATTTTGGACAATGAATATATTATTAAATAAAATGGGTATATTTTGGGAAAGTGATATTATAAAATGAAGTTAATCGTTTTAAAGATGTTTCTAAAATATATTAAATATCGAAACCATAGATTTCAACATTCATTGTTGAAATAGACGTTTTTGAGAAATAAGGAAATAGTGGACTATAACACTGTTGTTATAGTAAATGATTTCTGAAAGGAAATGTTTTATATAGTGTTGGGATTTATATATCTATCTTAATTTTGAATCCTTATACTAGTGATTTTGGGTCATCGTAATGATGTTTTACGCAACATTCGTTTTGACTCAAATAAAGGTGTTTAAGCGTACGTTTTCTTTAAAGAATGAAATATATACTTGATTTCGATTTAAATATATTGAATATTCTCCAAGTGTTGAAAATAAATGGATTTGTGAATCACTTATTATTAAATAAGTATGGAAATGTTATCCAATATGAAGTGAATATTTTGAGATTTTATTTTTTAAAGATAAATTGAAAATGAATATTAGAAATCGATTTGAAAAGCGTATATTCATAGATATTTTGGAATTGTAAATTCACTATGGAATTTATAAAAGAAAAGAAAATTTGTTTAAAAATAAACGTTGATTTATTTTTGAAATATGAAAATAAATTTACGAATTTGGAACGTAAATATAAAGTAAATTGGTAAGGATTTATTTAATTGGTTTAAATGAACCATTTTGAATGAAAATGAATAAAGATTTGTGATATATCCCATGTAGGGAAACAATTTGAAATTTGTTTTCAAAAGTTGTAATGGTGAAAAGTGACTTGAAATTTGTTTTCAAATGTTGAAGTGTGGAAAATATATATCTTGTAAAGATATTTTTGGAAAATAAATAATTTGGGAAATTATTTGGAACTTGGTGATGTTGTGCATATTTATTGATAGTTAAGTAACCGACTATCAATATTTACCTTTAAATAGGCATTTGTTGTGATTTGCTTGAATTTGAATGCTACACTTATTTTTAAAATAAGCTCATTATTCGGGTTAGCCGGGAAAGGACCTCTGAGTCGTATAACCCATTCCGAATAGTGATACGTCGTAATGGATAGCATTGATGACCGGTGTTGAAGACCGGATATTTATGAAAATGGAAGGATTACTGTCGAATGTTTCTACATCGGCCGATCTCTGATATAGAAATTTATTACCCTTTGTGATGGGAAGTCCGATCGTAATTAGTGAATATCCGGATTGCAAGGACTTCTTTGTAAGTGCCTTCGGTTCCATTCGATCCCGAAACGGACTTGTATTGATGTGTGTCTGACATTACAATTTGAGATGTAAAGCTGGTTTCTATCAAATATATTTCTGTTGATGGCCGAGAATTTATTCTCTTAGCTTAACACCCTTCTCTGAGATGTACGAGTTCAGAGATTATGTAGTTGATGGTTACTAGTGATACATTCCCAAAATTGGTAATGTGGCATACGAAGTGTTGTTGAGCATTTGTTGAACAAAGCACAGTATTTGTATAAAGCGTGGCTTTGTGGACGAGACTTTGTCGGACCTCGCACCCCGGAAATGGTCAAAACAGGAAGGATGCGGCAACATTATTAGGGGGTAGCACCCCTTAAGTGTATGTCATTCCTTCTGGATAGAGGTGGTATCATGGTATGGAGCCCATATACTTAACCTATGTTGTTGCCGCAAATTTATTACTTTGTGGTTGTTGGAATCGAGGATCCTCGGATGAAGGTCGGTTACGAACGGGGGATGGCATATTCGTGTCAGTAGTTACCCAGTTAGGGGTAACCCGGCCTTGTGTTGGCAGAGATCTAACCGTAATGTTAGGTTATGTTCTCCGGGTCATCTTTCCAGAGGCGTACCCATGTGGCAATGGGAAGTTCCTTGGCCTGACCATTTGTTGGAAATCCAAAGAAACAATACGAGCCTTGTACGGTTTTAGTTGTAGAACCTGCCATCTAATATGGTAGCTATAGTAGGCATAATATAGTGGTACCTATGCTGGCTAAGATTTATATTCTACTTTCGAAATGTTTTCTACACTATGCACTAATAATAAAAAAATGATTTGATTTTGCGTAGTAAGCATCTTTGACTAACATAAGAAGAAATCTCCTCCAAGTCTGCGTTTGCATTGTGTGTGTGGTGGTAGGTCTTATGGTAGTTTCATTTTCCAAAAGCATTGCGAATTGACTTTAAAATTCTCATGTCGTTTGTTTTAAAGATAAATAATTGTTTTAAGTTCTCACACCAGTCCCATGACTGACCTGGAGTTTATTGTTCCCTTCCTAAACTCTGGGTGCCCATAAATTTCTACACGGGCAGTCTAGAGTCAGGTTATCAGGTCATTCTGGAACGCGGGAGTTGCTGTAGAGATCTGGAGGCAAGCTGGATGGCGTGGCGTATTTGTTGTATAAAGTTTTTCTTTTCCGCTGTTTTGTTGTTGTACACTCTGATGACGTAATGTGATGTAATGTAATAACTGATATAGTTCTTTGTTTAAAGATTATTCATTTATCTATTATATGTTGTTCCGCTGCGATTGTGAGATTCTGATATTGTGTTCAGTTGCTTCTTCTTTCTTTCTTCTTCTATCCTCTTCTTCCTCTACCTCTTTCTTTTTCTTTAACCCTAAAGACTCGTAAGTTTGTTCCTCTTTGGCTGGATTGTTGTAGAATGTTGCCAGCTCAAAGGAGTACGGATTTTCGGGCTCTTTACATTTGGTATCAGAGCATATGGTTAAGCGACAACCATGGCTCTGTTGGGAATTACTCATTAGAGATAGAGTCAGCAGTACTCTAGAATGAGTTTGAGTGTAATAATAGATATGAGCGCGTATTTGATAGTGAATATAAAAATTGTTTTGTATTGTGTTGACTTATCGGTTGATTGTTTATAGATTTTGGTCGGTGCAATCTGGCCAACTATTTCGATAGGGGTTTCTAAACTCTTAAACTAGATAAACCGACACAGTATTGTTTTAAAATAGGGTTAATGAGATAATTTTACCCAAAGCTATTTTTGTATACAAAGGAAATGATTTTCTGTAAATTATTACAGTATATAGTTGCTTGGTTGCTAGGAGATGATAATATTAAAAGTATCGTTGGTTGTTGAATAAGAAATTGAAATCAAAAACAAAAAAACTAAGAAATAAAAAAAAATTCATATACCAATGAGATTTGATTTGGATCAAATTGAATAAAAAATAAAATAAAATTCCAAACTTGAGAAAAATAAATAAAATGGATTGAATCCAAGTAAATTATTATGATAATTCATTAATTCAGAATAGGAAAGTTGAATTAGTTAATTTAAAACTTGAATTGTTAGTTAAATTTACAGATAAATTCAAGTAAGTAGAAACAAATGGAAATAAATGGAAAATTTCCTTTTTATTGATAAAATGAATTCAAGGTAAATTGAGAATGGAAATTTGGAATTAAAATGGATAAGTGAACAAAACTAATTGAATTAAATTAGTTGATGAAATGGATTTGATAAATGAGAAACCAAATCGGGAATTTTAATTTGGAAGTGTTACAAGGAAAGTAAATTTTAGTTTTGAATTGGAATAACTTGAAGACATTAAATAAAATCAAATTAACTTAATTAAAGTTAATGATAATGAATTGGATTGAGAATTCAGTGAGTTATAGAGAATATTAAATAAAATTGAATTCAAGTGATTTTTGAAAATAAAATCAAACACTGAATTAAAAGTGAGAAATAAACTAAAAATTGGAATAAATTAGTTAATGAACTATGGAACTCGAAATTGTTAATTTAAAGTTAAACTGTGAATAAATAATAGAGTTTAGAAATGAAGCTTGAGTTATAAATAGAAATTCAACTTGGAATTGTAAGTGAATTAAATATGAATTGAACGGAATCGATTGGAAATGAAATAGAATAAAGAGTAAATTGAGTTGATATCAATTTAAATTAGTTATAAACTAAATTGGATATTCTATTAAGTGAATATCGTCGAATTTGCATAGAAATGGTTGTCGTTTGACGCAAACGTGATTGGATAAAATTCTATGAGTTAATGAAAGCCAATAAAATTGATTTTTGAATCAACTGAAATGAATACGAGTTCGTTTCATAAAAAATAAAAATAAAATAAAATGAATTGAATGGAAGGAAGTGAATTGTAAATCACTTGAATTGAATGGAATGGTATGTAAGTTGGTTGTAAACAAATTAAAACTAGTGTTGAAACCTTGAATATGTGCTTATGAATGTATATCACATGCATTGCTTTTTATTGAAATGAGTGAAATGTAAATGAATTTCCAATATATGTTACTTATGTGTTTAAATTGAGTAAGTACAGGTACATGAGGGCCGTTTGGCTGGATTTGGTCGCGCTAAAATGCTAATAATAAGCCACTTTGCTTAAAAATGCTAAATAAGGTACGCCTACGCAATAAAAATAGAAAATATGAACTGTTTTTATTTTTTCCGCCCGTGTGGGTCGATGTATATATATTTATATCTTATGTCAAATTGCAAAAGCTCCTCCGTACAAAGGAGACTCTACTAAAATTTTCCGAAAATTTTGGAAGTTAGAATTTTTTTGAAAATTGTTGAAAGATTTTTGTTAGCAACAAACGATTTCGAAATTGCAAATTGAAGTAAATTAGTGAATGAAACTAATTTAAAATAGTAATATGAATATGTTATAATTGAAAGATAAAATTCAATATTCAGAATAGAAGATAAATTGAATTCAAATAGAATTGAAATTGTGAATTGAATTCAAATGAAATTGAAATGCAAAATTGAATGAAAATGGCTACGTAACTTCAATAGTGAAGTAAAAATGTATAAGAAGTATCGAGATTTTGAAATGGAATTGGCAAAATGCTTTGAATATTGTAACTGGATACTACTGCTAGTAGGATATATAGGTGTTATAAAGAAAAATTGGAATTTTGATTTCGAAGATAAAATTGAATTGCTCGAAAAAGGTACGTATTTCAATTTGAGTACGAAATTTGGTGATTTTATGGTCCAGCCGCTTGGCTTTTCGTTTTCTTTTGGGATTTGAGGGCCTGTGGTGCCATTTTGTAGTCGTACCGAGATAGCCGCACAAAGGAGACGTTGGCAAAAAATTTCAAAAATTCAGAGTGTTAGAAAAATTTTGATCAAATTTTGAAAGTTAAAAATTTGAATTTAAATCTAAATTCAAATTGTGAAGTAAACAATGTTGTTTGAAACTTATAATTGAAGTTGGAAAGCTAGTTGAAATGATAATGGATCTTTAATAAAAAAAAATTGTTTTGGAAAATTGATAAAAGTGATTAGTTTTGGAAAGATAGCGAACGGGTGAAATCATTTTTCCTAATTTGTAATTTCGGGACGAAATTCTTTTAAGGGGGAAGGTTGTAACGACCCAAAATTTTAGACAATTTAAATTGAAAATATTTAATTAATTTTAAATATTTGAATGATGGTTTGACTTGAATTTCAAATTATCAGAATAAATTCGGCAATTTAATTATCAAATTTAATCTATTGAAAGTTGAATAAAAATTTGAATCTTCAATTTTAAGCTGATTAAAAATATTTCAAAGGCTTGTAAAATTCGTATTTATAATACTGAAGGTAATAGAACATTAAAAATTGAATTTAATAGTGTTTTGTTCAGTTTTAAAAATATACCGTTCAAATTGAATTTAAAAATAGTCGTCCGAGGCACAGTCTCGGATTTCGACGAAACCAGTTCCATTGGATCCGTAATAGTGTATTATTATCGAGTTTCAAGTTTCATAGTGATTGGAGTTGTTGAGTGAGTGTACGACATATAAACGTATCAAAGAAAATTTATATCGAATCAAATTGAATTTAAAGAATAATAATAATATAATAATCACATCAGCACGCTTGAATTACGCCTACAATCATGAAATAAATCATGCAAACCATGCTCTTCCAATTTTAAATAACCCTCTCCCTCACTTTCAAAATCAATTCACAGAAGAAAATAAACATGGCCGAAGCCTCGTTTGAAAATTTTAAAATCAAAATTGGGTCGAACGAAAAAAAATAGCTTCACTCCCTTTCTTCTTCAGCTTCACAAAAACGAGAAAAAAAATAATAATGGCCGCATTCAAATCGAGTTCGAAAACCCAAATTCGTTCGAATTTCAAGTGGCTGCTGATCTTAGGGGCAACCGCGAGGCCAGGAAGGGAGGCGACTCGCGTAGGGGTGGCGCGCGAGTGCAGTCGAGGCTGGGAGGGCCACTGGTGGTCGCGAGCTAGGGTTGCGATGGCGCGCGGGCAGGAAGCGGAGTCGATCGATGGTGATGGGTTGTCTGTAGTCGGCATGTTTTCATCGTTGGGCAAGATCGTTCGTTCGAAGCTTTCATGGCCGTTGAGGCTGAAGGTACTCGAACTTCATTTTTTTCTTGATTTAATATTGATTTGGATTGCAGTAAGTTTTATGAGGAAAGTAATATGTTTTGTTAACAGGGGTTTAAAAAAAATTAGTAGTTTTAAATTTTAATATGTATAAATGTATGGATGTATGTAGGAAAAAAATTTCTATTTACAACAAAGGATTTTCTTCGATTTTTAATTTTAAAATATGTATGTAAACATTTTACAGTAAAACAATTTGTGTTAATATTTTTCCAGTTATGTTAAAAATAATAATTTATTAAATGGGATATGGATTTTTAATTTTAATTTTAGGCAGGTTATTCTAAAATACAGTAGAATATAAATCAATTCTGTTTAATATAAAAAATAATAATATATAATAAGTTTAAACAGATAAGCAGGAGTTCTATGCTGGAAAATAAATAAAGTATATATATACTATACCCATTTTTATTTATTAGCTTAGATTAAAAATAATTTATTAGGGTAATTTTTATTGTTAATAAAGTACTAAATTATTTTAGTTACTAAAGATTCCAAAGGAAAAATTAATTTAAATGATAAGTTAAAATTTAATCCATGAAATAGTGATTAATTTGTCTAATAAACCTATTTAATTATGTCACTAAAAATATTTATTTAAAAGGGAATAGTTTAAATTAAATTATTGATTAATTAAATTTATTCAATGGTGATTAATTATTCAATTCAGTTCAAATATTAATTAAAATCGTAAAAATGTTATACAAGGTCGAAATTGTGAAGGAAATGAGCTGAAATGGAATTGGATTGCAAAATAAAAGCTAGGTGAGATCTTCTCACTCAAAAGGGTTTTGTTTAAATTTTAAATAGTTAGATTTAAAATTATTGATTGTGTTGATTGTATGCTTGAATGATGATTGCTATCTATTATATTGAAATAGACCCTATACGACACCTATTAAGCGGATGTTATTTATTAAACCTATATACCGCGGTATTCCACCTTGAAGTGGAATTGGTATTATATATGTACTTGGAGTTGATTTCCCGCATTATATAGCGAATGAGACCCTATTGCGCCGCATAATAACGGATAATATTTTATAAATCCCATATACCGCGATATCCCGTCTTGAAACGGGATTGGTATTGTGCTAACATCTGTGGATGCAGGGAAACAGCTTGGAGGGATCCAACTGGATTCCTCAAATAGATTGAATTTGTTTCGATGTTGTGTATTTATAATCCTTGTGTGATTATCTTTATGGTTGAAATCATTAAAGGCTAAAATTTAGCCGAATAAAATTCTGGTATTGTTAGATATCGGAAATAAATAAAATTTGATTTTTGAAAATTCAGGTTGAAAGTTATACTTAAAATTACGATATTTGAGGAATAAAATTTAAATGTAAATTTTGAAGTATGGAGTTAACTATTTTATAGAATAAAGTTAAATAGAGGCTTTTGAATTATATTAAAGGGTTTATGTAAGAGATTTATAAAAATCAATATTTTATAAATCAAGATAATTAAATTTTAGACAAGTTCTATAAAAGTTAAAATGAAGTTATCAAAGGAGGTTATAAGTGAATGAGATTTAAAATTGTGATGTTTTAAAATAAATGATTTGTAAAATAAATGAATTATAAGTTATTAACTTATAATTTGGCTTTTGGGTATATAATCGTGTTATAAATGGAATTGGTTAATAAAAAGGATTTATATATATAGTAGTTTTTATAAAGTGAAAATGGAATTTATAAACATTGTTTTATATATCCTTAATCAAATAAATTTGATAAGTAAATATAGAAATTACTAATGGAATTATATCCACGATTTTGGATAAAGGATAAATCCTTTAATTAAATATGTAGAAGTGTTGAATTTGGATTAGAGATTATATTCACGATTTTGGACAGTGAATATATTATTAAATAAAATGGGTTTATTTTGGGAAAGTGATATTATAAAATGAAGTTAATCGTTTTAAAGATGTTTTTAAAATATATTAAATATCAAAACCATAGATTTCAACATTCATTGTTGAAATAGACGTTTTCGAGAAATAAGGAAATAGTGGACTATAACACTGTTGTTATAGTAAATGATTTCAGAAAGGAAATATTTTATATAGTATTGGGATTTATATATCTATCTTAATTTCGAATCCCTATACTAGTGATTTTGGGTCGTCGTAACGATGTTTTACGCAACATTCATTTTGACTCAAATAAAGGTGTTTAATCGCACGTTTTCTTAAAAGAATGAAATATGTACTTGACTTTTATTTAAGTATATTGAATATTTTCCAAGTGTTGAAAATAAATGGATTTGTGAATTACTTATTATTAAATAAGTATGGAAATGTTTTCCAATATGAAGTGAATATTTTGAGATTTTATTTTTTAAAGATAAATTGAAAATGAATATTAGAAATCGATTTGAAAATCGTATATTCATAGATATTTTGGAATTGTAAATTCACTATGGAATTTATAAAAGAAAGGGAAATTTGTTTTAAAATAAACGTTGATTTATTTTTGAAGTGTGGAAATAAATTTACGAATTTGGAACGTAAATATAAAGTAAATCGGTAAGGATTTATTTAATTGGTTTAAATGAACCATTTTGAATGAAAATGAATAAAGATTTGTGAATATATCCCGTGTAGGGAAACGATTTGAAATTTGTTTTCAAAAGCTGTAAAGGTGAAAAGTGATTTGAAATTTGTTTTCAAATGTTGAAGTGTGGAAAATATATATCTTGTAAAGATATTTTTGGAAAATAAATAATTTGGGAAATTATTTGGAACTTGGTGATGTTGTGCATATATTTTGATACTTAAATAACCGACTATCAATATTTACCTTTAAATAGGTATTTGTTGTGATTTGCTTGAATTTGAATGCTACACTTATTTTTAAAATAAGCGCTCATTATTCGGGTTAGCCAGGAAAGGACCTCTAAGTCGTATAACCCATTCCACATAGTGATACGTTGTAATGGATAGCATTGATGACCGGTGTTGAAGACCGGATATTTAAGAAAATGGAAGGATTACCGTCGAATGTTTCTGCATTGACTGATTTCCGATATAGAAATTTATTACCTTTTTTGATGGGAAGTCCGATCGTGATTAGTGAATATTCGAATTGCAAGGACTTCTTTGTAAGTGCCTTCGGTTCCGTTCGATCCCAGAACGGACTTGTATGGATGTGTGTCTGACATTACAATTTTAGATGTAAAGCTGGTTTCTATCAAATATATTTCTGTTGGTGGCGGAGAATTTATTCTCTTAGCTTAATACCCTTCTCTGAGACGTACGAGCTCAGAGGTTATGTAGTTGATGGTTACTAGTGATACATTCCCAAAATTGGTAATGTGGCATGCGAAGTGCTGTTGAGAATTTGTTGAAAAAAGCATAGTTTTTGTATAAAGCGTGGCTTTGTGGACGAAACTTCGTCGGACCTCACACCCCGGAAATGGTCAAAATAAGAAGGATGCGGCAAGGTTATTAAGGGGTAGTGCCCCTTTAGTGTATGTCATTCCTTCTGGATAGAGGTGGTATCATGGTATGGAGCCCAGATACTTAACCTATGTTGTTGCTGCAAATTTATTACTTTGTGGTTGTTGGAATCGAGGATCCTCGCATGAAGGTCGGTTACGACCAGGGGATGGCATATTCGTGTCAGTAGTTACCCAGTTAGGGGTAACCCGGCCTTGTGTTGGCAGAGATCTAACCGTAATGTTAGGTTATGTTCTCGGGGTCGACTTTCCAGAGGCGTACCCATGTGGCAATGGGAAGTTCCTTGGCCTGACCATTTGTTGGAAATCCAAAGAAACAATACGAGCCTTGTACGATTTTAGTTGTAGAACCTGCCATCTAATATGGTAGCTATAGTAGGCATAATATAATGGTACCTATGCTGGCTAAGATTTATATTCTACTTTCGAAATGTTTTCTACACTATGCACTAATAATAATAATAAATGATTTGACTTTGTGTAGTAAGCATCTTTGACTAACATAAGAAGAAATCTCCTCCAAGTCTGCGTTTGCATTGTGTGTGTGGTGGGAGGACTTATGGTAGTTTCATTTTCCAAAAGCATTGCGAATTGACTTTAAAATTCTCTTGTTGTTCGTTTTAAAGATAAATAACTGTTTTAAGTTCTCACACCAGTCCCATGACTGACCTGGAGTTCATTGTTCCCTTCCTAAACTCTAGGTGCCCACAAATTTCTACACGGGCAGTCTAGAGTCAGGTTATTAGGTTATTCTGGAACGCGGGAGTTGTTGTAGAGATTGGAGGCAAGCTGGATGGCATGGCGTATTACTTGTATATAGTTTTTCTTTTCCGCTGTTTTGTTGTTGTACACTATGATGATGTAATGTGATGTAATGTAATAATTGATATAGTTCTTTATTTAAAGATTATTCATTTATCTATTATATGTTGTTCCGCTGCGATTGTGAGATTCTGATATTGTGTTTTGTTGCTTCTTCTTTCTTTCTTCTTCTATCTTCTTCTTCCTGTACTTCTTTCTTTTTCTTTAACCCTAAAGACTCGTAAGTTTGTTCCTCTTTGGCTGGATTGTTGTGGAATGTTGCCAGCTCAAAGGAGTATGGATTTTCGGGCTCTTTACAGTGTGGGTCGATGTATATATTTTTATCATATTTATGATATTGTAAAAGGCTCTCCATACAAAGGTGACCCTATCAAAAAAATTCAGGAATTCAGGGTATTAGATTTTTTTGAAAGTTTTAGATAATTTGTTAACTAGAAAGGTGATTTTTGAATTGTATTAGAAATCAAGGGTTTTTGAGTAAGAATTGGAAGCTAATTGTTTTGAAGGAAACAAAAAGGGTTAGAAAAGTGAATATAGGATTTTAAGTAAGTGGGTTTTGGAAAAGTAAATGGGCTTAGGAGCATTTTTCTGACCTTACCAATTTCGAGGATGAAATTTTCATACGGGGGAGGAGTGTAACGACCAGGAATTTTAGTCATTTAGTTTTGAAAATTTAATTTATTTTATATTTGGATTTGAATTGTTAATTGATTTTTAATATGGAAGAATTTCTGAAATGGATTAAAATTCAAAATATAGCGATTTATTTGATTTTAAAATAGTAAATTGGTATTTTAAATTGGGCAAATATGAGAATCTAGAGTTAAATGAGAATCTGGAGTTAAATTAGAGTGATGGTATTGGACTTTTGAATGGGATTTAAAAGTCGATAAGTTAAAATTGGAAATTTATATATTAATTTAATGGTGGAATTTAATATATGAAAATAGTGTAAATAATTGAATTTTAATTTAATATGAATCGAAAGGATTTCTTATACGGATATAAATTCTATTTGATTTATAGTGGAGTTAATAAGTTTTAATAATTGAAATCTAAAACGATTTCGGCTATTTTGAAAATCGCTCGATTTAATCGACGAGTTAAAATAGCTTTCTGGGGTATAGTCCTAGAATTCGACGAAACTAGTTCCATTGGATCCGTAATAGTTTATTATTATCGGATTTCAAATATTGTGGCATTTGGAGTTACCGTTTGGTCGTACAGGATAGAAACGCGCTGAAATAAAAATTGAAAATTTAATATTTTAATTCGATTCGAAAAGCTATCTTCCACATACGATCGAATTAGTCCCCGAAACACATTCCATTGTGTTTGGAATAGGGGCATAACATTATGAATGCCAGGCAGCACGTCTAGTTTGGAGTTTGTTCGAAAAATCATGTAAATTGCGAAAAATAATAATATTAAATTAATGTTATACACGTATAAATAAACAGTGAACCCAAGATAAATTGTAGTCGCCATCTTCAATTCGTTCAATGGCCGAAAACTTCCTCTATTTCCCCTCGATTTTTTCCTCTTCCAAGCAGTATCGTTGAACTCTTCCAACTGCGAAGACGAAGAGCTTGTCGAGCTCGACCAGATTAGCGGTCATGATCAACCATCGCGGCAACGATTGGCCGTATTTGGCACGAGAAAGGGAGGATTTCGAGCATGTTTTCCAAGATGTTGGGGAGGCCAAGCTCGACTAGGTTAACAAGGAGGGAATAGCGCATCACGGGCTTCAGGTGGGTGGTCTCTGATCAAACCCTGGGCGAATAGAGTGGCGGCGGCCTCGATTTCATCTTCCTGGAAGCAACGTCCGTGATTTTTTCAAAGTAAATATTGAAAAAATGGAGAATTTATTAATATAAATTATATTCAAAACTTTGAATTTGCATATCTTTCTTATACGAGGTCGAAATTAGAGGAAACAGATGGCGTTGGAATCGCAGCGACGAGCATTAAGCTGTGGAGCAGATCTGGAGACGATTAGAGCAAGTTAAAATTTTATATTAAACGTGTTCGATTTAATTTAAAACTTTAACTTTTGGTGAATTAAAACTCATGGTGAGTAATCTCACTCAATTTTGGACTACTGTTACGAATTTTAAATAGTTAAATTTAGTTGATGATTGATTGGTTGAATTGATACGTTTTAATCAGTTGGATGTGATATTATACCTAGTGTGTATATATATATTGGAGTGATTGATATTCCCACATATATATAGCCGATGAGACCGTATGTGCCCCACATAATAGCGGATAACCCTATATACCATGATATTCCACCTCGAAGCGGAATTGGTATTTTTATGTTGTGCTAACATATATGGATTCAGGGAAACCGGTTGGAGGGATCCAACTTGATTCCTCAATAATGTTGAATTTAATTTCATATATGGTGAAATATGTTTTGTTAGGATAATCTATGATAGGATATTGTGTGATTTAAATTAATTGAATGATATGACAGTTTAACTGGACTTTGGTATTTTTAAATACCAATAAAACATGGTATTTGAATTGGTGAAGGATTGTAAAATAGGGATTTTTGGGAAAATGTTTATATAGAGTTTTTGGGTAAATCTATTGGATGAAGTAAATGGTTTTGAAATTGTAATGTAACTATTTTGGGTTATTGTAAACAGGGATTTCAAAATAAAGTTATAAAAGGAATTTTATAATAAATGCTAAGTGGCACTCGTTTTAAATAAAGGAGGTTTTCAAACCGAGAATTTTAACAGATTGGAAAGATGGAAGAGAATTTGGGAATAAGTATAAATTTGATTATACTAGAACTCAAGTAAGGTTAACAGATTGGAAAGACATAAGAGATTTTCTTCTTCTTATGTTATTTTCTTCTTATGTAATTTTCTTCTTAATGCAATGTTAGTTCATTCTCTTTTCTATTTACATGCTCTCTTTCTTTTCATATTAGTAGTGTGGATCTTTTTATTTATGCAAGTAGATTAGTTTTTATTTTAATTTAGTTAGCTCTCTTGCAAATTTTCTCTCATTTTCTTCTTGTTTTTATTTCATGTTGAATGCTACATTTGTTGAAATGATAACAAATATGAGAGGCTAAACCCCTTCAATTTAGGGTAATGAAGCTCTTTTAAACATGTACATTCAACATTTTGATAATTTTTGATCTCTTTTTATGCTCAGTGGAAATGTTTAGTTGAACTTTGTTGTTTTAGGTTTGAATTTGATAGCCTATATTGTTGACACCAAATAGGCTATGCTTAAACAAACACAAACACAAATTACCTCTTCATCTGCATATGATTATGGTAATAAAGTGAATTTTAAAATCAAAATTTGATGGTCTATATTTATAATCAATGGTTAACAGATCATACTTAGAATAGATTTTATTTTCGAGTTCATTGTCATTTTAATGAGAGTTGAGAAGTGGTTTAAAGAGTGTGTTATAGTTTAATGGTTTATATTAGGCTAATTAATAGCACAAATATTCTATACTTATGATAAACACATCAAATAAATTCACTAATGACCAAAAAAGAGAGATCAAAATTTCATGTTATGTTGATTTATGTGGTCTTGAGAAGGGATTTGCCTCTAAATTGCATTCAAACTCTCATATTTTTATCCACTTTCTTTTGCTAGTTTATTTACATTTTTTAGCTTAAAAGCATCTCAAAATCTTGGTTTAATTTGATTGAATAGAATTTTAAATGTAAACAATTTCCTATGGATCGATCTATACTTGCCACGTACGAACATCGTACGTCGTACACTTGCGGTTAATTTTAGTTTTAATTAATCAGCGATTTTCTAACCCCTAGAAAAACCCCCGTCAAACATCCATCGCACTCTCGAATCGACCTTCGATGCCCTCTACAAATTCACGACCTACTTCACCATTAACGATAAACTAAAGGTCACATTCACAAAACTATAGCTGCACCACCCCTCGCCTCCCTCGTCTTCGAACAACAAGCACCATGCCACCTTTCCTTCGACCCATCCCCTACTCTAGCTTCAACTTGTTCATGTCCGAACTACCCTGACTCCTACCGTACCCAATTCAAAGCACAGGGAATTGTAGCTCTTGTTCATATGAAGCTGATGAATCCAAAATCACATGATTTGGTTAAGTATTAAGCTCGATTTAATTGATGGAAGAGAACAAATGGTAGAGACAGGAAAAATGATAAATGAATGAAAAAAAGAGGGAGGTAAGAGGAAGTTAGAAAATAGGTTAGAGTTGATGATGTATTTATAGGGAAATTTATAATATATTCTATTCTTTTGATTTAAACGCTAAGCATTTCGAGCATGCACGACCACATAGCACGTCTGATCGTCACGAAACTCATTGACTTATAACAATTCAATATTCCAAACCAATGGTGCTAGTTTCATCAAAATCGGAGATAGTGTTCCAAAACGATAATCTCACATGTTAATTAAAACGAATTATTTTTAAGACCAGTTTAATCACTGAAATTATAAACTAAAACTTACAATAACCCTTTTATTATTTAACAATAATTTAAATAATCTTTGAAATCAAATTTATTCGAATTAAATCCAAGATTCAATTATTTAAATAATTCCAATATTTAATTATAAACCATTCAAAAATTTGGGTCGTTACAGGGGCTGGAAGCGTAGAGGTGGTCGATGTGACATGACTGGGCTAGCGGTTGGAGGACGGTGGTTGACCGCGAAGGGGAGAGCCCTATGGTGTTATTCTAGCGACAAGCATATGGAGGTGCAATGGATGACGCAACTTCAGACAATTGAAGAGCATATTTTAGGAAATCAAAGGTTGAGCATTTCATCCTTTAACTCTTCAAATTTGCTGAGTTATTTCAAGTTATACCACTATTCCATAATATGAATTTTGCTTTGCTTTTCCTTCTTTAATTATAGATTTCAATGAATATTTGTTGGGTGCGAATGAATTGATTATTTGGTGATATATGGATTGTTATGTGGATTGAAAGAGACCAATTTGCAAATGAAACTCTGTTCGATTGTAAACTAAATTTTATTAACTTATATTGAAGTACATACATTGTTTGTCTGACCAGAGTTGTTAGAAAGCAACTCGGACCACTAAATAATTTTGTATTATGGCATGATACTTTATAGAGCGATGTTGGTTCTAGAATTTCCGTTCTTGATGGGTTTATTATTTGAATTATTTAAATGTTTTTAATAGATTTTTAAAATGAGGTTTTATCTATTTTGATCCATACTGGAATTTATTTTGTAGAATATAGCTAAATTATATTATATTCTTAACTTATTTCTTATTACAAAATTTTCAATTCAAAGCTTTTAAAGATGAGTAATATTTATTCACAAAACCTTTTATATTTACTATTATAAGTATATTATAATTTTAGAAATGTTCTAGAGGCAAAAGTAAAATATAATATTACTTTATAAAATTTGTTATGAAAGTAATAATTTCAGTTTCAAGTGATTTTAGTTATAAATGTTGTTTAAATGAATTTGAAAGAGTTCAAAAGCCTTTGAATATAGATCGCTTTTGAGAAATAATTCCAAGGTTTGAAAATGTTTCGGATAAATAAACACCTCTTTCTATGATAAAAGAAAAAAAAGAAAATATGGTACAGAAGAAATATCTCATCAAGGTATTTTAAGTATAAAGGGTCATACAAGTATATTTTTCAGAACAGTTTATGCCTTTGAGAAAGAAGTATCTATTTCTTTAAAAAGATATAAACGATGTTATGAATTAATTCAAAATGATATTTAAGGTATGATATTTAAAATTCTATATTCATACATTTGTCTAGTTTGGGTTGAAAATGGTTTGTGGAAAATTTATTATTATTTCTAAGGAATATTGTTTAAAATTATATTTGTGTATATGTGTGTGTGTGTGTGCGTGCGCGTGCTCTTTCAAGCCTTGTACAAGAAGTATATTGGAAGGAATATTGGTTTAGCCTTTGGAAATTTCATACGTATATTTTGAAATAAAATATATTTTTTATAAATAAATATTCACTTTCTAATGACTTTTTAAATATTGTTTTATAACAAATTCTTCTTTCTATGGAATGAGAAATATAATTAAACGATTTAGTAGCACCGAGTGGTATAGGACATTTGGCATCACTTCATCGGTTAATTGCAATACTTGTTGTGTAGAATATTTAAGTAGGTGGAATTTACTAGCTTTTAGTAAATAATTGAATATCACTAGGTGGTATAGAATTTTTAGTGAAATTCTAATAATTACTATAGTGATAGTGATTAGCACTTTAGAGTTGTAAATCTTGGAGTGTTTGGCTATATGGGCTGATGGATCCCTATGAAAAATATAACTCATGATTTTTTATGATCATGATGATCGTTTGGTTTTGATGATCCGGTTGATCGTTCATGATCCTTTAACTTACTAGACGGTTCCAGGATGTTATCTTCTTCTGAGATCAATTGATAATCACCATGGGCTTTTGCGAGTGACTGGTTATCACCATATTCATTTAGTAGCATACTAGTGGTTACATTGTGATTTCGTGCTTATTCATTTAGTAGCTTACTAGTGGTAACATTGTGATTTCGTGTTGCCTAAGAAGTGATATGCAATTATTAGTATCTTTCTAGTAACTAAATCATGTTTCTATAATTTGTCCAGGATCGTACCATTATGTTTTTCCATAAAGGGGACAGTACCTTTAGTTTAGTGATATCCCCATATGGATTTATTGTACTTCCACTTATTTGAAATGGACATATGTGAATCGCCTATTTACGTATGATTTGTGCTCGACCTGAGTATTTTATGAAATGGTGGTTATTTTGTGATATCTATTTGTGGACCGATTTGGATTGACATGTTTTATATGACTCTGTAGTTATGTGTGGTTATATATTATTATGATATATTATTCTCACACTTTTAAATTAGATATAACCTGATCCGTTTATTTTCATAGTATTCGGATCAGGCCGAGACTCTAAAGGTACCAGGACTCTCTAACCTTGGATACGTGTGCTACATGGGGATAAACTATTTTAGATAGCTTGAGTTTACCTCATGTGTATGTGTGTGTGTATATGTATATATTGTATGGGATGCTATGTGTATTACTTTATGTAATAGCCTTGTATTGGTTTTGGATGTGATATTATATATATTAGATATGTGGTTCTAGTATCATCATTTTGTAGACTCATACTTTTGTAGCTGTATAGGATGTATATTATTCCGCTGTGATTTATGATTTTGTGACTGATATTTTATATTGTATATTAATCTGATTTAATTTAGCTAGTGTGCTTATTTGTGACGACCCGCAAATTCGTACCCTTTGAATTGACAATAAACCACACAGGTCCGACTCAAAAAGCACAGACCGATGGAAATTCAGGAGGAAGAAAAGAAGAGAGAAGAAGAGAAGATAAGAAAGAGAGAAGAAAAGACAAAACAGGATGATACAGAATCTCACATCTTAGCAGAAAACATGTAATATCATATCAATGCTCTTTACAAAATAGAAACTGTATATACATATATCAATCAAATTTCAACATTCAATCACTAGTTATTAGCCTAGACAGTTATAATAACATATCCTCATAATTATTAATAATATACAACAACTAAGCACAGCGGATAATCAAAACAGATACGTGTATACGAGAATGAAGACCTTTAGCTCTCCTGTTGAATCTCCAAAAGCACCAACACTGAACCTGTAAATATAATCAGTCTGACCCGAGCATTGAAAGGGAAAAAGACTTGGATCAGTTTGGTAAAACAGCGTGAGAAATACACCTAACTGAATTTATTAAATTACCAAACTTTTCCTTTATCAAAAAAAAAGTATCTCGTAAGACAAGCCCATACATAAACACAGACATTTTTTTACCTTACGATAACTACAACATTTCATATCAAATCCTCTTATATTATAATAGTGTCTATTGCACAAATAATATTAATCGTAGCCGGAATTGTTACATTGATTAAATTCCAGCATATAGCCCAAAATGGGTAATACAATCAAAATGGAAGGTACGCAGTGGAGTTTGGATTTCCATACAAATGACCAAGTGAAGGGACTACCTTCCAATGGGTACACCACTAGATGGATATCCTGAGGCACAGAACATCTTCTCTCTACCAACATAAGACCGAACCACCTCTATAACTAGATGGTACCAAATATGTCATCCACCGGTCGATAATGACCTTTTCCAAGGGCCCTTTAAGCATACAAACCACAGTAATCATATACACGATGTCATAGCGTTTAAAGATATATATAGAAGAGGACGACCATATCCTACTTGGGAGCGACCTACTTAGCTCTGCCGCATCTAACCCTTTTTTGGTCATTTGCGGTTGATGAGGCATGAGGTAACAATTAATTTTCACATATCACAATCACAACACTTTGAATGCTACACAGCCATTTCCGTTGACTACTAATTGCCTTCCACAAAAATACAACCCTTAAGCTCATACGTCTCAAGGAGGGTGCTAAGATAAGAGAAGTTGCCTTCTCCGCCACCACTGATGTACGTTTGTAAAAACTAATGTACTTAATCTGTAGAAATACAATGTCAGACAAACATCCATTTAAGTTGTCCAGGAAAAGGACAAATCGAAGGTCCTTTCCTACCACATCCTATCGGGAAATCCCTAGGATTAGCAGCGAATATCCTTGCATTGGATATTTCAAAATGAAGAGACCACTTCTAGTATATGTATATTGGGATTTTAACCCCAAACGATCAACAAGCAGTTTCCCACTATAAAAATCTTGAATATCAATATCATCACAATCTGCATAAATTGAACGCATATACGTTAGTACGAAGTGGTTTTCAGATAAATCTGATCCCAGTCTCTTCGCACCAACAACGTAAAAGTGTTTCTCAACCTTACACAAAAACTAAGTCTCCTAGACTTATCACGTCTCCAACTTTCAACTTGCTATCATTCGTGCCAAGAAGGAAGCTCAATAGACTGGAGTAATACTTCGCACTATACGAATCGACATCCTCAATATAAATGATAATCAAGCCTACACAGAAGGCTACGTGCTAAGTGTATGACTAAATAGTTCCCACATCAAGTCGAGGAACTAAAATGGCCAAATTTGATAGTCGGTTATTTAACTGTCAAAACAAACAAACAAATATTCGGCACCATAACAATCACTGGACCTTATTAATTAATCTTTTATTAATGAAACCATTTGCAAAATATTCACTTCAAAGTTATCTTTAAAAAGATATATTCTCAAACCATTTCAATATTGAAAAACATTTCCATATACTTAATTAACAATAAGTAATTCACAAATCAATTTATTTTCAACACTTAGAAAATATTACATATACTTATATCAAGATTAAGTATGTATTTCATTCTTTAAGGAAAACATTCACTTTACATATTTATTTGGGTCAAAACGAATGTTGCGTAAAACATCGTTACGACAACCCAAAATCACTAGTATAGGGTTCGAAAATTAGATAGATATATAAATCCCATATACTAAACAAAAAAATTTCTTTCAAAAATCATTTACTATAACAACAGTGTCATAGTCCATCATTTCCTTATTTCTCGAAACATCTATTTCAACAGTGAATGTTGTAATCTATGGTTTCGATACTTAACACACTTTAAAACATCTTCAAACCATTTTACCCCATTTAAAATATTACTTCCCAAAACATTTATTTATTTCAAAAGATTATCCACTGTCCAAAATCATGAATATGCTTCATTTACCACACTCATTGCTTCTACACGTTTATTAAAGATAATCCACTATCCAAAATCGTGCATATAATTCATTTACCACATTCATTACTTCTACACGTTTATTAAAGATAATCCACTGTCCAAAATCGTGGATATAATTCATTTACCACATTCATTACTATTTCACATTAAATTAAAGGATTATCCACTGTCCAAAATCGTGGATGAAATTCCTTTAATAAACTGTAACAATTACTTATCAAATTCAATTGATTTTGGATTTATAAAACAATGTTTATAAATTCACATTTATATTTTGTAAAAACTTCAATTCATAAATCCCTTTACTGACCAATCCCATTTATCTCATTTATATACCAAAATCCAAATTATAAGTTAATTACTTATAAATCATCTATTTACAAATTCATTTATTTTATAACTTCACAAATTCATAAATCTTATACACTTATAAAATCCATTTATAACTTCATTTTAATACTTGTAAAACTCCTTTATAATTTCATCACTTTTGATTTATAAATCTTATATATAAACCGTTTATAATAACTATAAAAATCCCAATTTAAACTATTTACAAAATCATTAACTCCATATTTCAAAAATTACATTTCAATTATATTTCATAAAAACCATAATTTTTATAACATAAAAATTATAACATTTATTTATTTAAAATAAATTCATTCCTTTAACACTTTAAAATTTAATAAAACATCTATCTTCAAAATCACTTGAAAATCCTTTTTAAATTAAAATCATCACTTTAATATTTTTAAATTTCCAAAAATAGCCTCAATGCTGCACCAGCACTAAATACATCAATCACAACATCCAAACCATCATATATCGCATGATAACAACACATATCACAATATCTGTAAATAAATCAACAGTGGTGAGGAATCCACGTGGATCCCTCCAACCTATCACCTGCAACAAATATACATATTAGAAATGTACAATGCCCGCTTCGAGGTAGACGCATGTATAAAGGGTCATCCGCTCATACACGGGAACGTATAGGGTCTCATCTGCTCCAATAGGTGGGGGAATATATCCAAATACCAATCAATATATATATATATATAATATCATATATCATCCAAACAGTCATCAATAATCAAAAATAATATTTATTCTCACTTGTATAAAAATATCAATGAGTTGGAAAGAGTGAGTTGTGCTCACTTTGGATTCCACTCCGTCAAACTATAAGGCAAGGAACTTGAAATCAAACGCATACTTTCTACCATGCTTTGGAAACCAAATGAAAATAAGCCTGAATTCTTCCTTCCTAATGCTTGGCTAAGGCTTGAAATGGAGATTGGCCGAAAGTACAGTGAAGAAGTAGTAGAGCTTTGAACTTGAATCCTCAAAATTAGACCCGGAAAATAGGTCATCTTCTCTCTTATTTTTGACTCTCTTACTCTCAAAATTTGAAAAACTTTTAACTAAAATGTAGTTTTTGTTAAACTATTTATTCATGTAAACCAAACTTCAAAATAATTTTTTTATTATCTTTAAATAATTAAAAAAAGAATATTTGACTTATAAAATAATATAAAACAATATCCAAATCTTCTTATAAAAATACGACATCGATTTATCGATATGCGACGAAATTTATCAATTTTATAAAACAAGTTTTATATATTTATCGAACCATTATAAATTCAATTATCATTATTATCAAATGAGTTTGATATCGATTATGTATATTTAAAAGGAAATATTTAACCTTTTAACAAATTTCTTGAATATTTATCCTACTTTATTGGAATCCGACTTTTGTCAATTTTACAATGGGAAAGCAAAATCTTTATTCAATATCAAAAATAAGTTTACCATTCTTATTTATCATATAAAACATGATTGTTTAAGTTTGAAAATTCTACATTTAAATATTTAAAATGTAATGATCCCGGTTTGGTGTTAAATTTAAATGGGTAATTTAAATAAAAATTTTGCATTTAATTTTGAATTAATTTGAGTTTTTCAAGTTAAATAAGAATATGTGTTTGTTTTATATAATAAATAGATTATAAATGGAATTTGGAATTTGAAATTCAAAAATAAATATTTTAAAAATAAATTGGATTTGAAAATACTATGTTTAAAATCAATAAAATTTGTTTTCTAATTATAATATAATCACTTGGAAGTTATATTTTGAAATTAATATAATAATTTTCTAAAAGTTAAATTTGAAAATTTTCAGCACTAGTATTATGTATATAAATTTAAGTATACTAACTTAAGTTTAATTTTAAATTTATACATAACTAAATGTAATTAATATATATATATATATATGCGCACATTTAAAAGTATAATAAACTAAGTTTAAATAGCATTGGTTATAAAGATTAGAACATTTTCTTCTAAAAATATAGTTTGTAAATATATAAAAGTATAAATAAGAAAAACATAAAACATAGTGTATAAATAAATCTTAGTTTAGGGTTTTTACGTAAATACACAAATTTATGACATTTGCAATAAGGAAAATAAATACATTTTACAAGTGTTCACTTAAATCACAAGTGTTAACTTATAATTCAAAGTGGCAACTTGTTTTTCTTTTAAAAATTTAAATACAATAACATATTTAGTAAGAAACCAGGCTGCTCGTTTTTTTAGTTCAAAAGTTTTCTTTCAGTTTTAAACCTTCAAACTTGAGAAACAAATCAAAAATTAAATCTGAAACAACAAATAAAAGCAAGGACAATTGATAAAATCCTCAAACCTGAAGTAAGGTTTAGATTCAACTACACTTCAACCTGAGCAGTATTTTTAAATACAACAAACTCAGTACTTCAAAGATCAAGCAAATCAGATTTTAAAGCAAGATCAAATCCCAGTTTCAAAGTGGCAGAAACAATTTCCAGTTTTGCAAATTTATTCCAAGCTTCCTCTGTTTATACAATCCAAGTGAGCAAACTTTTAGACCCTGATCTGTTTCATCTCTGATTCATGTGATTGAAATCTTGATATGAAACATGTTGTGTGAATGTACATTATTGCATATTTGGATATATATATATATATATATATATATATATATATATATATATATATATATATATATATATATATATATATGTCTGGGTATCAAAACATTTGTTCCGTCACAGGTCTAGAGGTTTTAAAATTTATTCAAAAATCAAAACCTCATCACCAAATCCTCTTTAGGCCTTGATGTTCAAAACAAATGTGTTTAAATTTACCAGATTTCGATTTAAAAGTGGTTTTAAGTAATAATGTTTGGTAAATATTTCGAAAATATGAAATAACAGTAAAATCTTTCCAAACCAGAAAAAAAATCAAGTGTTGTAATTTCTCGTTTTGATTCTATAACTTGATTCGCATGTAAAAAATATGATTTTTGATATAGATATCATAATTTTTAATATTAGGTATGATGGGAATTTGTGAATTGCTCAGAATTGGGTTTTTCATTGATTTTCGGCGAACAATGACGAGATGAATGTCGAGGTTGTTGCTGAAGGAGGGTTGTAGGCCAGGGACCTAGGAAAAAAATGCCCGAAGAATTTCTCGATCATCAGAATGGTTGAACGACAACGAAATAGGTTTATAGAGCCAGCTGAGTCGTCATTGAAATCGAGTCAATTTCATCACCGTGAGTGGATCGAAGTGGTTCGAACCCAGGGGAATCATGGTATTTTGTCACGACGAAGCTTGGGATAAGGCGCCGGGAGTTCAGTCGGTCGGAGGTGGTGATGCGAGGTAACTTTGTCGACCAGGTTGATCGTAGTAAGATATCGACTTATTAGATTGTAATGTGTTTGCAAGTTTCTGGGTTGTCTGGATCATCGTCGAAGTAGTCGACGACATATGGGTGATCGCGAAGTTGGCCGGAGGGGCGGCGAACTCGTGTGCATGTGCACGAGTTATCGTCTGTGTCAGGTGGGTTTCTGTGCTAGTTGGAGCTCGAGAAAGTTGAAGTAGTGCCTCGGGTTCGTTCTTGAGCGATTGTTCGGGTAGATTGTGTTGTGGGCTCGGGTAATTTTAGCGGTAATAGGTTTCTAAAATTTGAAATTAAATTTTGTACAGGTTTTCAAGTAAATAAGTTTTCAAAGCTCAAGAATGAAAGTGAAGTATTTATCATGTTTTGTCAAACAAATTTTTAACTTAAAATTTTAAATTCAAATGTTGAAGATAAAATGTTTTAATTCATTTGTTGATATTTTATTATCAAACAAGTTTCCAAAATATAAACACAGAATAAGTTTTCAAGCAAAATTTCAAAGAATGAAATTTTAAAGTGTAATGTTTTTAAAGTCGTCTTGATTTAAAATAAATTTATAATTTGGTTTAAAATCTTGAGTGTTTTCAAATATAGTTTGATAATTAATTAACATAAATGGTTTATCTAAATTTGTTATGGGATAATTATTTAATTAGTGATTAAGGGACAATTACTTAATGTAATTAATAAAAGTGTAAATAATTAATGGATAATTACTAAAGTGGAAATTGGTATGAAGGGCCTAATTATACAGCCTAATTTTTTTCCAGGACACGGGTTTGAATTATTATTTTCGAGGACAAGTATGTGTGGCGTACGTCTTCATCTTCTCAAACAACTAAATATCTTCTGAAATCGATCGTTGAAATTAGGCGCGTTCGTCTTCATCTTCTCAAACAACTACGTATCTTTTGAAATCTGCCGATCGTGAAAATTAGGCGCGTGCGTCTTCATCTTCTCAAAGAACTACGTACCTTCTGAAATTTACCGATCTTGTAAATTAGGCGGTCGTTTCTTGTTCAATCAAAGCGGTCGTTTCTTGTGCAATCGAAGCGGTCGTGAGGCGTTAGTTTCTTCTCGAATAAAAATCGACTTTAATTGTGGGAAATCGTTAGGCGATTTTCTTCATTTGGTGAGTCTCCATTTTAGTTGCTGTTTTTCATTCTCAATTCTATTTTTTATGATGTTCATGACGTTACTGTATGTTTCTTTTCACAGGAGGCTGTTTTCATCTATTGGATGAAGGTTTTGTTTGATGTAGTTGGAATAATGGCTTCTGAATGGTATTGTTTTATCCTGATAACACAAGCACTGTGTATTTAGCCTCGTTTGTTCTTTAGTTTGCAACTAAACTCTGATTGTTTAGATGTTTAAGAATGTGTATCAAAATTCCATTCTGGCTCTAGTAATAATTTGGCATCCATCGAATGTGATTATGTGTTTTAAAGACCATATTGATCTTGGTGCGTGTTTGTTATGATAATTTTTTAGCTCTTCTTTTTCACCATTAAGTATATTTTTGCAGATCATCTTTTTCACCTATGATTTTTCAACAATGTAAACTTGAATAGGTACAATCATGATGAATGTTTTTCTTCCCCATGTACCAATTTTTTTTGGTTGATTTCAACTTATGTACCATGCTGGATTTGAAATTGTAAACATAATCCCAATATACTTGGTTAAAAGAGGATCAGACAATTGGTATTTATGTACTAGACTATGATAGGACAGTAGTTATTGTTAGCTGTTATGTTGGAATGTTTGATGTGGTAGGTGTTGAAAATTTAGTTGGTAAGGGTCAGAATGGAACTCAACGTTTTTCCACTTTTGTAATCAGGTTATCCCAAAGAGTGATAGTGATTTGTAAAAGATAAATTATTTTATCTTTTTTCAAAAAGTGGTATAGAAAATGATTTAAATATTTTAATGCTATTAGTTTATATTTAAGATCAGTTTCACATAGTTATATTTTCCATTGTTGTAATCAAGTTATCCCAAAGAGTGATAGTGATCTGTAAAAGATAAATTGTTTTATCTTTTTTCAAAAAGTGGTATAGAAAATGATTTAAATAGTTTTATGCTATTAGTTTTTTTTAAAAATCAGTTTCACATAGTTATATTTTTTTTACATTTTTTTTTGCAGGTGTGATTCATCTGTTATAGTTGTGTTTGATTTCAATAACAATTGTTTTAGTGCTCGTTTTGGATTGGATGCTTCTATTTCTTCTGTTAGGAATAGGATTTGGGAGGAGTGGAATAATTTTACTCCATTATGCTTTGATATTTTTTATATTCGAGAATTAAAGACTACCTTTATTGAAACGGATAGTGATCTTCAAGCTATATTGTGTTTGTCTTGGTTTAAAAAGGAAGAATTTTTTGTTTTTTTTCTACGGTTGAAGAATGATTCAATGGATAATTTTGTTGGTGAAAGTAGAAAGTCCGGTTTAATTGTTGGTGTTGAGTCAAGTAATAATATGTTAGGTTATGATGATGATTTAGATTCTGGTTTTATTCAACAAAAGGATTTACATGAGTTGTTGAAGAAGAATTCAAATATGGAATTTTTTACTGGCGTTGGTCAACAGTTTGATTCTGCTATTGGATTCCGTAGAACAGTTAGTGCTTATTGTTTGAAGAATGGATTTAAAGTACAGTATATTAAGAATTGTAAAGAACGATTGACAGTTCGATGTGCTGTAGCTAGCTGTCCTTTTAGGATTCATGCTTCTTGCAAACTGAAGCAATTGGACTAACTTTTTGTTAAAAACATTAACTTGATTCATACTTGTGGTGGTGGACTTCGTTCCCTTAGTAGTCCAACCATTAATAGTGATCTTGTGAAAAGTCTAATCGTCAATCAAATTCGTGATGAGCCAAAAAGAAAAACCAAGGATATCATTAAAAGTTTTAGAAGAGATTATGATGTGGAGCTAAGCTATTACTTTGCTTATAAGGGTAAGAAATTGGCTATGAATGATACTTTTGGTGATGAAAAGAAATCTTACAATGAATTAGTTTGGTATTTGAAGGCATTGGAAAGAAATACCCCAAATAGTTATTCAAGTATGGATGTGGATTCTGAAACAAATCAATTTGAGAGAGTTTTTGTATGTTATGAGGCATGTATATTTGGATTTATCTATTGTCGTCCTATGGTGTTTTTGGATGCTACCTTTTTGAAAGGGCGAAGTGGTATTTTGATGGCTGCCACTGCGAAAAATGGGAATCAAGGTACTGATTTTGATTTTGATTTTTTTTTTTTTTTTGCTGTTGTGTTTATGTTACATAGTACTGTTTCTTTAAGTTATTGTTCTAGTGAATTTTGTTGTGGATATACTGCATTTTGTTCAAGTGATTAGTCTACTGTCATATAGTACTGTTTCAAATATAGTGCATTTCGTTGTTTCAAATGTAGTAATATGTTGTTTAATTCATTATATTTTCTTCTGCGTTAGGGATTAGCATGTGAAATTATTGCAAAAATGAATTCAAACTCACAATTTGGTTCAACTGAAAATTAACGATGATTAATATTGGTTGTTTTTTTATTTTTATTTTGATAGATACATAATCTAGATGTTAAAAAAGATAAATGCATTTATCTTTTAATATAAAGAATTAAATAACATATTAAGCCATACTCATATATCATAGATACTACTACATGTTGAACATATTTATCAATTTTCTCTTTATTTGAAGTTCTTACATAAGGTATACAAATGATTTAAACATCATATAGAAAAGATAAAAGCATATATGTTGTAGATGTTTGAATATAATTCTTTGTATTGTATGCATGAATTATGTATCATATCTTTGCAATTTCTACCCTTTATGCGTAGACTACACATTCAAATAGATTATTTTTTTTTAAAGGATGAATTGCCTCTAGGAAATTGATTTTTCCTTTTTTATTTGGGCTGAGGGTATAGTGTTCATGTGATTGTCTACTATTAGATAATACTGTTTCAAATATAATATATAAAAAGTGAATTAATTTTTTTTTGTTTTTTTTCCAGGTTTTTTCCCATTAGCAATGGCTCTTGTTCCCAAAGAAAATGAAGAGTGTTGGAGTTGGTTTTTAAAACACCTAAAGAATGCTCTCAATTGTGATAGAATATTAACTTTTTTAAGTGATAGACACTGGGGTTTATTTTTAAGTATTCCAAATTTTTTTCCAAATAGTCATCATTCTTATTGTTTGCATCATATGCAAAATAATATTGCTAGCATTGTGAAAAGTGGAACGGGTGTTTGGGTAGCTCATTTACTTGAGCGTTGTGCTATAGCTTCTAATCATCATGAGTTTGAAAAAGCCATGTCCAAGTACAAAGAAATTGGAGGTGCCAAAGCTATAGGGTACTTGAATGATAAACCATATGATCATTGGGCTGATTTGTTTTTTCCGGGGAAGCGGTATGGTGAAAATAAATCCAATGTAGCTGAGAGTTTTAATTCTTGGATTTTGGATGAAAGAAGTTTGCCTGTTACTGCTTGTCTTGATGGAATTAGGGTAAAACTGATGATGCAAATGTCTAATCGTAGAGAAGTGGCATCAAAGTGGACTAGTGTGCTATGTCCAAAAATGGAAGCTCGTTTGTTGAAATTGAAGGAAGAAGGATTTGGGTGGAGTGTTTCTAAATCATCTAGGTATGTATTTCTACATTTTTACATGATGTTCATAGTTTCTGAAAAAAATGATAAATGCATTTATCTTTTTTCAACTTTCTATGTAGCCTGTGTTATGATTTCATTTTGTTGGTATTTATAAATTTTAAACCCCTCTGGATCTTTTGAATCTTGACAGTCGCGACATTATAATTAACACTATGTAATTCTTAGCTCTTTCATTATTTTTGTCTGGATGAGTCTGTACATTTTACTTATGGTATATTAGTTCTTGACTTTGACAATCCTGTTGATCTTTTTGGAAAAGTCAAATCTGTTGCATCAAGGCAATGTTCTAGTCAATTCTACTTAATCAGTGGATGCCTTACCCATTGAAATCATTGTCAAGGTTTACCTTTATGCTATAACCTTTATGCTTACTATAACCTTTATATTCTAGTCAATTCTTACTATAAGCTTTATGCTTTGTTTTTTCTAGATTGGTTATCAGTTTTTTTAGAAAGAAAATCAAAATCAAAATCTACATAAGATATACTTTCTCTAAAGAATATGAACATTATGCCCTTTGTTATTTGTTTTGGTTTATGAGTCTTATTTTTCACTATTAGTTCTATGCACATGAATTGTGTTTTATTTATTAGATAGATTAGAGAGAATATATATAGTGCTAATAATCATTTTTTGGAAATGCAATCTGTGTATACATTTTAACTGTTTTTAATTTTACATTTTGTAGGTATATTTTTGAAGTTCATTCTCCAACATCTCAAAAGGTTGATCTTAAAAATCGCATTTGCAGTTGCAATCAATGGAAAGTGACAGGTTTTCCTTGTGCGCATGCTTTGAAGTGTATTTCTTTAACCAGAAATTCTGTTTACGAATATATTGAGAATTACTTTACTGTTGAGTATTATCGAGCTTCATATTCACATTTGATCAATCCTATTCCAACTATTGATAAGGAAGCAATTGAAGCTGAAGAATCATCTATTGTTCTTCCTCCTAAGCCTGTTCGTGGAGCTGGTAGGCCTAGGATGAATAGGATTGAAGGGGCTGACTTTCATGCTAGGCAAAACAGATGTGGAAAGTGTAAAAAACTAGGACATAATAGAAGAGGATGTTCTTTGAATATTTGAGTTGATTGTTTTAGTCCAATGTATTTGATTGGTTGTTCTATGAATAGTTTGAGTTGAATAATTGAGCTAATTGTATTAGTCCGGTGTATTTGATTGATTGGTTGTTCTATGAACACTTTGACTTGAATATTTGGATTATTGCATATGTTGAATTGGATATAATCTGATTTTGATTACTTTTGGTTGTATGCAATTGTTTATGAGTTTCTGCTTTTCTGGTAGGCACTGTGATGGTTGCCGGTAGGTAGTCAGTGTGGAATTGGTAAGATGATGGTTAGTGAAGAAGAATTGTGGGTTGTGGCTTCTTTGACAGTGTTGAGTGTGGAATGTTGCTGCAGTTTGTATTGAATGAAACAGTGGTGTGGTAGTATTTTCTTGTATGGCCAGAGAACTATGAAGTTTATAGGTTGTGAATGGTTTGAGATGGAAGTATGGTTAGTAAGTGAAGTATGACAGAGTGGTATTGGGACTTTTGTAAAGGAGGAGGTGTTGTAGTTAAAAAGTGTGGCAGTGGAGGTTGGCAGTGAAGTAAGGAGTAGTCAGAGGCACTTGAAGTTGTGAATGATGAAGGTGGTAGTTGTTCTTGTAACAGGAAATGGAAAGTATGGAAGAACTATTGGTTGCAATTGTTCTGTTATAAAAGATAAATTGATATATCATTGCCCTCAAACAAGCTTAGGACTTAAGTATATTGCGGTCACTGATTTCAATTTTGTTTGTACAGAAATATTTGTTCAATTTTGTTTGTGCAGAAATATCTGTTCAATTTTGTTTGTCCAGAAATATTTGTTGATTTTTCATAACAGTGGAATACCTATCCATCTCCAATAGTTATTTATCTTTTTCTAATAACTTCTTTTTTCAAGAAAGCAGTATTCAACTTGCGTGCAATTGTGGTCAGTTGATGCTGCTAATGCTGCAGGAAATTGGTTTGATTTACTGTGTTTGGTTTTGTTTTGTTTTATTTCCAAACATATATCAAAAAATACCGTTGTTACATATTTGCAATCGTTACAAATTCTTCTCTATTTTCAATACATTCTAAGGTTTCTGCATACAATTCAATTCTGTTCTCATTCACGTTTTACAGTAAATTATCATTACATTTTCTGTTTTACCCAATCTCATTATTAACCACTCTTTCCATCAACATCTGCTAACTACTTGCAAAATCCATGTACAAACCATTCAAATCTTCCCTCTACGAAGCTCTGCTCAATAATCATTAACCAAACGTCACCAATCCATGTCACCGGCATTCCTTCTTCCCATTCTCAGGCATCATCACTTTCATCATTCATTTCCACCAACATCTACCCATCTGCCTACAACTGACCAATCTTGCACTTGCCACAACCTAAAATAGCTCACTGGACTTCCATCAACTCTCACCGCACTGCAATTCCAATCACTATCTTCAAACTTCCGTCATTTGATATACAACATCCTCAACATCAACAGAAACGACTTCTATAACCTGAAATTCACAGCAACCATCAAAACTAACTGCATAGCACTTCCATCCACACTATCTTCCTCATCCTAGCAAATTACTCAACATCACAGTAACCTTCACATTACACAACACAATCTGTATTACACGGCCCAATTTTTTTCTATGACACAACATGAATGTATAGTTAGATTCAAAAGTGACAGTGCAAACAAGTGCACAGTATAAACATAAACAAACTCAAGTCTACAACATCTGTAAGTAGGTTTTACAGTTCAAATAATATGGCCTAAGTCAACCATTACAAATTCATCAGTCAAATAAAATTTTAACAAATGTATGATAAAAAGACTGTTAGACATCAAAGAATTTGTTGCTATCATTGTCAGTTCACATCTTTTGTTGCTGAAGCTGAACTGCAGAATTTTTCAATTGTCCAGCAGTATGGTTCATCAGAGAGAATTTGTGCACTTATTTGTGCTCTAAATGCGTTTACTTGTTCTAGACTGATTTTTGATGTTGTGTCCATTCCTTGTGCTAACTTTTGGATAAACATCATTACGAAAATTCCACAGTCGAACCTGCATTTGTTAAAATTTTAGTTATTGTGTAACATTCATCGTTGTATAAAAATCTCCAGTATCAGTGATTATGAAAATATAACTAAACATGTACTTAAATCCATTACATCAAAAGATAAATGCTTCTATCTTTTTTAATAGTTGAATAAAGTAAGATATGACACTTAATATTTTATGAAGAACTCTTTAATTAATTTCATTTAACAATAAACCAGCTCCAAAACAACAAACAACTTAAATCATTTATATAAAAACATAAATGCTTTTATCTTTTTTACCTACGGTTTAACATATCTGTATATTTTATGTAATAACTAATATCATGAGAAAACATCAAATACCTTGAATGCATTAGATAATATTCCATTTGTATCAGTGATTTGAACAAGCTGGGGCATTTTTTCAATATTTTAAACTTGCTATGAGATGCACCTAAAAAATTGTTTTGTCATACAAATCAAAAATAATTTCATTTTTGCCCTCATCGTGCAATTTTTTAATTCAAGTTGAATTCCCTTTAACCACGTTTTTTTAATAAAAACAATAATGTTACTGTAGACATGAAAAGAAAACAAAAAAAGAAAAGAAGAGCCTTATATATTATTGACATTAGAAACACAGAACTTAATTAATAGCATCTACTATGTAGGCATCTATTTAATAGATTGAATGCTTTTATATAGATGTTTAGCAAATATGTTTACACTTGTTGAGGCAAACTATTCCCTCATGGGACAAACTAAACTTAAAGATTACACTTCATAATATGTTGGGAGATGCTTTGACTAGCAGTACCTACAATCATATTCTAATCAAAGTATCAAGTAAGATGACATGTCTGAGTAAGCCTATCAGCTCTACTATATCAGTTCTACAATCAGATTACTTACCTAACGATTAGTTTTGAAGATATATATTCATTGCACTCTATTTTCACTTCCTACGTGACAATCAATTAGATCACAGTAATCACCCAAATGAACTGAAATTGTGGTACTTGGTGTTTTCCAATCAAGTCCTATGCCCATTTTAATTTCATTTAACAATAAACGAGCTCCAAAACAACAAACAACTTAAATCATTTACTTAAAAACATAAATGCTTTTATCTTTTTTACCTAGGGTTTAACATATCTATATATTTTATGTAATATCTAATATCATGAGAAAAACATCAAATACCTTGAATGCATTAGATATTATACCATTTGTATTAGTGATTACGAAAATATAACTAAACATATACTTAAATCCTAGGTAAACATTTTTAATCAGTGTTTATGAAAATTACTCGTTGCTTTGTTGAGCGCAGTTAACATTTTTAGTCAATGTAGACTTTCCCAGAATTGTTTTCTCGCCTGCGTCTTGTAAGTCTTTATTGATTTTGTTTACCGCTGCTTTCTGCCAAAGATATATATATATATATAATTTTTAATAATGATAAATCTATTTATCTTTTTTACTTTCTGTGTATTTTACTTACCACATTAATAGCAAACCTTGAATGTCCACTTCTTAGTGTCTTCGATCTTGTGGTCAAGTGTAGAGAATCATAATGGTTCCATGAACATGATTCCACTACTAGCTCTAGCAAGCTCCAATGTTCGTTGCCATGTATAGGAAATAATATATTGCAACATAATGGATTTAGAAGTGCTTGTTTAATAAAAGGATTAAACATATTTGTTTTGATATTTTCCAGGTTTCCATCTGTTGCGCTTTTCTGTTAAAAAATAATTTCAGAAAATTTATCTTAGAAACAAATTAAATTTTACATTATAGTACACTTATCGTCATTGTTGTGTTCACATATATAATGCTAGAACTTGGTTCTAAAAATTTTGTTTTTCTGAACCAAAACCAATCAATAACCTACATTTCCAAAAAAAAATATGGATTTAGTATAGATTTTATAATGAAGCAAAGAATAGAATTTATAATGACGCAAAGTATAGTTTTTTGTACTTACTTGACCAGAAATATATTCTCCATATAGAATTTCTTCTATCATACTTTTTGTGATGGTGATGAAGTTTCCATCATCACAAGTAAATGCTTCATCACTAAAAAATTAAGATTAGTATGTTCTGTGTTGTATGGCACTTATAGTATAAAAGAAAATTAAAAGATTGGTATACTGAAAAATTAAGATTAGTATGTAATGAAATATTTTTTAACAAAAGAAAATAACAATAGTTGTAGAAGTCCTGGTTTTATGGCACTTACAGTATAACACATGGGTGTATGACAAAAAAACATGGAGAATATTTATATGCATATCAACATGAGAAAAGTTCTGTTATAATTTATATGCATATCTTATTGGAATAAATATATATTTAATTCCATTGAGTCAAAAGTAGTTTAGTTACTTACTTGTTTGCTCCAAGAATTTTGAATTTTTTTTTTTGACAATTTCTTTTTGTTCTTCGGTAAGATATTTGAGTAGTGGACATTTGTCAACACTCTTTGGCTTCTTCTTCTTTTTTGGTTCTTTTAGGACAATATCTTCAACAACAATAGGATCTTGAGCAGGCTCTTTCAGATTGTCAGATTTTAAACTATCTTTTGTCTGCTTTTCTAGTATGAAATCTTGAGTTTGCATAATATCAAAAGTTGGAAAATTAGCAGAACTGTTTATGTGAATCATACCAACAATTTTTTTTTTACCTTTTTTAGCTTTAGTTTTTTTGTTCAAATTATCTTTTTCCTCCACATCATGCTTTTCTAAATTTTCCAATGTCTGAAGCTTTATTTCAAGAATATGGATTCTATTTTCAGCTGCTTCTCTTAAACGTCTTTCCTCCTTTAATTGTTCTTCAACATTTTTCATCTCAGAACACAAAAAATTGACTTTTGACTGTAGCTTCATTATTTTATTAGCAGATTCTTTGGCATATTTTCTCAAACTTGTGTCTTCCTGGTACTCATCTAATTTTCTTTTGTTGTTTTGGTCTGCTTCCACTTCAATAGGTTTTATTTTATTGGAAAGAAATTCTTTCTCTTCTTTTTGTTACAGCTGCAAATTTTTTTAAAATCTGCAATGAATAAATTTAAAGTTAAGCTTGCACATATACTGTAATTGAAGTACTAGACAAGTTAAGCTTGCACATATACTTTCTATACTCATTTGGTTGTCTATTATTTAGACTACTAACATTCTAAAAAATTGCTTTCGAAAAAATCAAAAAAAAATGTACAGTTAAAAAAAAAGCATACTTTGTCATTGTCAACTGCAGTGAGGTCCAAATCTTTCAATTTTGATAAATCCCATTTCCCCATTCTTGGGATTTTTGTTTGCAGATTTTCCTTCTCATCAATTATTTGTGTTCGTTCACAAATCCAGTACTGCAAGAAAAAGATAAAAGCATTTATATTTTTTTATTAAATATAAATTTAAATATATTTATATTTAGTTAAAATTATGAAAGCATACCGGTAACACCATAGTACAGCCTGGTGTACTTCTAGGGTCAGCATGATACTTTTTAACATTTTTCACAACATTTTCACATATTGCTCGCGGGCAGGAAATTGAATTTAATTTTTTTAAATTCAGCAACTTCGACAAGAAACCCCATTGCATATAGCTTTGGTTGTTTGGAAAAAGGAAAGTTATAACCAGCAACAACAATAATAATTTCACTATATCTTCATTTCCTTTTTCTTCTTCTAACAGTGTATTCAATCTTTTTGTTACTGTTTTTTGGTTAATTATGTCTTCTTCTTCAAAATTGGAAGTTAAAAAATTGGAGAAACTTTCCATGGCTGAGGCTTTGTTAGAAGTTGGTATAGGAAATAAGTCTTATCCAGCTAATGGCATTCCAAAAATTAGAATGACTTCTTCAGGAGTAATTTTGAGTAATTTGTTTCCAATTGTGAAAGCATTTTCTTTTTCATCAAAAGAAGTAATGATATCATCTAAATTTGAAGCACTTTTCCTCAAATCTTGTCGTGCTATTGAATCACTAAGAAAAACGTTGAAGAAGTTTTTGAATGGCGTTTTTTCTAAAAAAGCTTTTGCTTCAGGTGAAAGAATGTGTTTCTCCTTTATAATTGACAACACCTTATAGATTGCATCCAAATTACATCTATAAGTACCTGTGTACTGCCTTTTTTGCTTCTTGGCTATTTTCTTAATTTCATACTGATCTACATCATCCAAATCAGTAATGTCTTCAGCTAGTTGCTGCGAAATCATTTTTTCATCATCAGATATGAAGTCTTCTTTTTCATTCACATAAGGTAATTCTTGCGTTGGTGCACTCTGATTCTATATTTAGGAAAATCAAAAAATAAATTAGGAGGTAAAAATAACAAGTTTATCAAAAAAAAATCTTACTACACAAAAATTTGAATAAAAAGATAATATGTTTTATCATTTAAATTATTTTGTATTTTTTGAGATTAAGATAATTTTTATTACATAAAGTACCTCTATTTAAAAAAATAAAAGATAAAGCACTTTTTTAGTAAATAAAGTACTTCTTTTTTATAGAAAACAGAAGTACAAATTAAATCCAATAGGTTTTGTTGTAAAGAACAAATGTTTGAAATTTTTTTAGACCTATTTCAATATTCACAGTTTGAAAATTTTGCATTCTCTAATTTAAAATTTAGACCAATAAAAGACAAATGAACATTCACAACTAAAAATCAACAGCAGTTATTTGATGAAATGAAAATTTGCAATTACAAAATTTCAAACTATATATAGATAATGTGCTTTATCTTTTTTAGTTGTTCAAGTAATGGTCAATTATATGTTTGAATAAAAAGATAATATGTTTTGTCGTTTAAATTATTTTGTACTATTTTGAGATTAATATATTTTTTAGTATATAAAGTAACTTTATATAAAAAAGTAAAAGATAAAGCACTTTTTTACTATATAAAGTACCACTTTTTTAAAAAAAAATTACAAATTAAATCTAACAGTTTTTTTTTGTAAAAAACAAATGTTTGAATTTTTTTTGACCTATTTCAATTTTTACAGTTTCAAATTTTCACATTTTGAAATTTATAATTTAGATCAATAAGAGATAAATGAACATTCACAACTGAAAATCAACAATATTTATTTGATGAAATGAAAATTTAGGATTACAAAGTTTCAAAGTATAGAAACATAATCTTCTTTATCTTTATCATCACAATAGCCTTGAAGTAATAACATGTACAACATGTATGAATGCAACATGAAAGCTACAACATAAATAAATGCAGATTAAAAAGTGACAGTGCAAACAAGTGACAGCATACACATAAATAAATGCAACATGAAAACAACTCAAGATCAATGCAAATGAAGTAACCAAACCTAACTGAAGTGTTCGAACATTACATACATACATCTGTGAAACATCAAGTGAATGCACATTGAAACCAGAGTCCAATGCAACAGCATACACATTGAAACTAGAGTCCAATGCAGACATGTCGACAAGATGAGAATGCAAGTGCAGACAAGCTACATGATAACTGACTGCATATAAAGCAACAACTCAAGTCAATGCACATCAATCCAATACAAAAGACATGAAATGAATGCAGAAACATACAAACACTCACACAAGCATGTATACGTAAATGTAGTGACAGAATAGCAGAGTAGCCAAGGTAAACAAAGTAAGCTCAAAAAATTTAGCTATTTTTTATTAAAAATATGGAAACTAGATTCCAATTATTATGTATATTCAATTGAAGAGTAGAATTAAATATTATGGGAAACATAAGTATGAAAACAATTACCAATGGAGTTGTAGATAATGATGGTCTTTGGCTGTGTTCATTGCAGTGGACTGGATATAGGTCTTATGTTTATGCATTGGGTTCCACCTTCGTTTATGAATATGCAGGTAGTTTTTCGAATGAATATCTTTGACTTAGAAGATCTTGTATGCATTTTTACGCTGCATAAAATTGTCATATATAATGAAATGTTAGAAAGAGTGAAGAACTATTAATTAATATCATTTAACAATAAACCATCTCCAAAACAACAAACAACTAAAATCATTTATATAAAAACATAGATGCTTTTATCTTTTTTACCTAGGGTTTAACATATCTGTCTATTTTAAGTACTAACTCATATCATGAGAAAAACATCAAATACCTTAATGCATTAGATAATATACCATTGCTATCAGTGATTATGCAAAAATAACTCAAAATGTACGTAAATCATTTACATCAGAAGATAAATGCTTCTATCTTTTTTAATACTTGAATAAAGTAAGATCTGAAACTTAATCATTTATGAAGAACTCGTTAATTAACATCATTTAACAACAAACCATCTCCAAAACAACAAACAACTTAAATCATTTACGTAAAAACATAAATGTCTTTATCTTTTTTACCTAGGGTTTTAACATATCTTTGTATTTTATGTAATAACTAATATCATGAGAAAAACAACAAATACCTTGAATGCATTAGATAATATACCATTTCTATCAGTGATTATGCAAAAATAACTCAAAATGTACATAAATCCTTTACATCAGAAGATAAATGCTTCTATCTTTTTTAATACTTGAATAAAGTAAGATCTGAAACTTAATCATTTATGAAGAAATCGTTAATTAACATCATTTAACAACAAACCATCTCCAAAACAACAAACAACTTAAATCATTTACGTAAAAACATAAATGTCTTTATCTTTTTTACCTAGGGTTTTAACATATCTTTGTATTTTATGTAATAACTAATATGATGAGAAAAACATCAAATATCTTGAATGCATTAGATAATATACCATTTCTATCAGTGATTATGCAAAAATAACTCAAAATGTACATAAATCCTTTACATCAGAAGATAAATGCTTCTATCTTTTTTAATACTTGAATAAAGTAAGATCTGAAACTTAATCATTTATGAAGAACTCGTTAATTAACATCATTTAACAACAAACCATCTCCAAAACAACAAACAACTTAAATCATTTATATAAAAACATAAATGGTTTTATCTTAAATCCTTTACATCAGAAGATAAATGCTTCTATCTTTTTTAATAGTTGAATAAAATAAGATCTGACACTTAATATTTTATGCAGAACTCGTTAATTAATATCATTTAACAATAAGCCAGCTCGTAAACATGTACCTAAATCATTTACATAAAAAATAGTACATACTTGTAGACGAATCGATGAAGAAAAATTGATGTTTAACTGAATAATGGGAGAAATCTTCGATCACAAATTGTCTAGTCCTTTAGAAAAACCTAACTTTCGATTTTATGTTTGATTTTGTTTTGCTGGTTTCTGGAAAAGGAAAAAGAAAGGGAGAAAAAGTAACGGAATGAAGGGATAAAGTAACAGACGTAACGTGTATTAACTTTTGTCCTACAAACTAATTATTTTAAACTTGTGTCCTAGAAAATTATTATTTGATGGAAAGAGGCCCTTATGGTAAAATTTCCCATTACTAAATGTAATTAATTATGGATCATTTATTGATGAAATTAATTTTAGTAAATAATTAACGATTAATTAATTAACGATTGAAAATGAATTAATTAATGATTAAGTTAATTAATTTATGATTGGAAGATAATTAATTAATGTTATTAACTTAAGGTTAATTTATTTATGTGATTAATTAAAGGATAATTATTTTGTAATCAATTAACTTAGATTAAGTAATTAAAGGTAATTAATTATATAGATAATTACATAATTAAAAGAAATTAATTTAAGGGTAAAAGTTGATTAAGTGATTAGGGATAATCACTTATTGTAATTAATTAAAGCTAATTAATTAATGCGATTAATTATATAAAGTAATTAATTTGAGGATAATTAATTAATTTAAAGGATAATTAATTTATGAAAGTGATTAAAGGGTTGATTTATTAATTAAAGGTTAATTATTTAATATAATTAATTGGGGATAATTAATTAAAGAATAATTAAATAATTAAAGGTTAATTATTTAATGATTAAAGGTTGATTGATTTATTAATTAAGGTTGATTAATTAATAATTAAAGGTTAATTAATTTATTAACAAATGATTAAAAGATAATTAATTAATATGGTTTGTAATTAATTAATGATTAATTAACCAGGATTAATGATTAATCTGATTTAAATTAATCAAATAATTGATCTTACTTATGGATGTTTGGATTATATTGAATGATTGAATTGTTTGATATCCCTGATACGTGATGCTTTGTGATATGAATTATTTTGATTTGAGCTATGATGAATGTAGTTTATTTATCTGTGATAAATTTATATTATTTATCTATGAATTTGTGAATGAAGATAAGCATTATAGGATTATACCGCTTATCGATATTGCTGTGTTGGGATTGTGATGATTGATGGTGTTGCGCTATTGTGCAAAACCCCTGGACTACACCATACACACACAAAATATGAATTTCACGAGGAAATCGGTTAAGTCATAGATATTTGAATCTAATACTATTCAAAATGGTTTTAAAATTTGAATTTTGAATCCAAAAAAGATTTGGAATTGGGATTGGGTTTAAATATGAAAGCTTTTGAAAAGGAGTTTCTAAGATGAAAATTATTTTAACTAACTTGTTAAAATTTTATAGCTTGATTTGAATTTGAATTCAAGATTTTAAAGTTGTGTGTATATATATATATATATATGTATGTTTATTTGGAAATTATGGGTTAAAAAGATTATACAAGTTATATAATGTATTTATATGGGTTCTAAACCATTGTAAAAAGTATTATTTTGAGAATTTAAATTTAACCCAATTTTTTTACTATAAAGGTTATAACTTAGGCATATTTGATCGGATTTTTTCGAAACGAAAAGCTTTTGTTTTTAAATGATAATGGCTTTCATATAATGAAAGGATTTCCAGTTTTTGTTGAAAGGGTTTCAAGATGTGTGATTTGAATTGTAAATAGTTTTGAAAGCTATGAATGAATCTTTGTGAAATATTTGGTGAACTTTGTTTTTAAACAAAGAGGACCTCAAAGATAGATCTTTTGTTTAAATATTGTGAATGAATCTTTGTACAAGATGGGTAAACTTTGCGAAATGAATCTTTTTGTTAAATGTGGAAATTTGTTTAATCCATTCAAAAAAAGGTTTTGGATTTTAAGTTGTGACTTAACTAAGATCCCAATATCCATATGTTTTTAAAGTAAGCGCTCATTATCCGGTTTAACCGGGAGAGGACTTTGTGTCATATAACCCATTCTGAATAATGATATGATGTAAGTGGATAGCATTTGAAGACCAGTGGTGAAGACCGGGTATTTCGAAGAATGAAAGCATAACCCGTCGAATGTCTCTACACCGAATGGCTCGAGTATAGAGATTTGATCACCCATTGTGATGGGCAGTCCGGATGTGATTAGGGATTATTCGGATTGCAAGGGCTTCTTTTGAAGTACCTTTGGTTCTATTCGAACCCGGAATGAATGTAACGATCCGTATTTTACGTGTTGATAGATCGTAGAATTATTAGGTCATTAGTGTTGTTTAAGGCATCTTTAGCCTAAGTCGTATGAATTTAACTCGTAAGGAATTGACCCGTGTGGAAGTTAGGTTGAGTTAGAGGAACTAACGGGTTAAGAGATGAGTCGTGTACGAATCAGTGGGGTTTTAAGTCGTAAACGACTTAGGAGATTACGACCTAGCAGTTAAGATGAGTTAACGAGTTAGTGTGTTAGGTCGTTAACGAGTTATAAGAGTTGCCGAGTTATAGAGGTTACGAGTTGTGGGTTTCTGGGCGACCTAGTAGTATTACGAGTTATAGAAGTTGGCACAAGTTAAGTGATAGGTCGTATACGAGTTAGGGAAAGCTAGCGACCTATAGAATTGGAGCGACCTATAGATACTAGCGACTTAGGAGGGTGCACGAGTTACGAGTTATTGGGTTACAACCTAAAGTGTTGCAGCGACCTTGAGGAGTTAGGTCGTGAGCGAGTTAGTGGAGTTAACGACCTATAGGATGACCGACTTATAGAGTTTGACCGAGTTAAGGTTTGGACCGACCTAAAGGTTAGCGGGTTAAGGTGCTTTGGTCGTGAGTCGTTTGGAACGACTTAACGATAAGTCGTATGTCGTTAACCCTGATGAGTCGTGAGTGTGTTAGGTCGTAGACGACCTTAGTTAGGATGCTGTGGGTCTTAGGTCGTATTAGAATTAAGTCGTAACTCGCAAGGCTGTTAAGTCGTCACAGCTTGAGTCGTGTTTGTTTTAGGTCGTAAGTCGTAACACAGTTAGGTCGTAAGGTTGTTAACTCGTGATGATGTTAAGCTGTTGAGTACTAAGTCGTATGAACGACTTAGTGATGAGTCGTAGGTCGTTGACTCGGTAGGTTCTTAGGTCGTATAGGAGTTAGGTCGGCCGTGTGTTAACTCGTGTGACCCTGGGGTTGTTAGGTCGTGAAGTGGGTAGGTTGTAAGCTGTAGGGATTCTATGAGTCGTAGACGACTTAGTTAGGTCGGAGATTTCTTAGGTCGGCAACGACCTAAAACCGAACCTACGAGTTACGACCTAAGGGGAATTCAGCCTATAAATAGAGGGGTTTGGCTCACTTTTTGGCACCGGATTTCGAAGCGACGAAGTGCTGCCATTTTGAGAGCTCGACTACAACATTTCTTTATCTTCTTTTCTCCACTCCAATCTAGTTCTAACATCTATACAAGATCGAAGATCCAAGAGCCAAAGTTGAAGATCTTCATCCAACCAATCTAGATTTCATCATTTCAAGCGAGATTTCGACAAATCAAGCTTGAATCCTTGCTGTCCAGATCTGAAGCGATTTGTTTTTGAAGTGTTTGGGTGATTTGGTGAGTGGTGGTTATCTCTCACGCAGACCCAAAGGAGTATGTTGGATTGGTGGTTTGTTGGAGTGTTGTAGATAGTGATTTTATGCATTTTTCCTTAGATCCAAGTGTAGATCCATTACTTACAAAGATGTTTACTTATGCAAGTTCATTTACCAAGTTGTAGAGATAAAAACCCATGATTTATATTTGTTAGATCTATGCTAAAAACCCATGATCCATGCATGTTAGACTTATGTTCATTTATTTACGAAATTGCCACTATAGTTAATATTGCTTATTAGATCTTGTTTGAATGCTTGATTGTTTGGATGTATGATTGATTTGATTGTTTCAAGTTAGCTAGTGGTTGATTTGGAACAAGATGGTTGAGGATGATTCAAATGCTAAATGGAAAGGCTCTTGAATGGTGAAAGCTGCTTGTGGCATATGAAGCGGATGTTGAAGCTCATATGTATGGATTAGATGATGTTGAGATGGGACTTTGCCATGATGCGATGAGGCAAGCCATGATGTTGAGATGGGACTTTGCCATGATGCGATGAGGCAAGCCATGATGTTGAGATGAGACTTCGCTATGATGCGATAAAGCGAAGCATGATGTGAGATAGCCTTGGTTTAATCCAGACGGGATCATCCCAAGCATGTTGATAACTCGATGATGCGATGCGAGTTGGTTGATAATGGTTAGCTTGAGAGGCGCTTGAGCTAGTATGGAAATAGTCGTCGAGGAGGATGACTAGGAGGCTGAGATCTCATCGTTGTTGAAGGTTCTAGCATGCTCAAAGCAAGAGTACATTGGAACGGGCTGCGACGACGTTCCAAGCACGGGCTGCGACGACGTGCTAGTACTCTGGGTAGTTGCGAAAATTCCTAGGCACGGGCTGCGACGACGTGCGGAGTTATGTCTAGAACCGGGGTTACCATTGGCCCTTGACAGATGGTCGTTCAACTAACGGTGAAATCAAGGCAATGATAACAGTGATAGCCAGAGTCATGGATGTTTGGTTGTATCATCATTCAGTCTCAAGAGCGGTGTTTTCTGGGTGCTTATCTGATCTTGGTTTAGGCCTTGGGGGTTTGTATTTGGAAAACATCGACCTTGACTCGAGTGATTATTGCTTTACTTTAATTATCTGCTTTGCTATGCTTAGTGTGTGTCTGGGGGCTATCACTGTAGAAAGAGGTGGAGTGGGATGATTTGGGTTCCTATTCCTTTTATCCCTTATGCTCTTTTGGTATGTTTGATAGTTGATTTACTGCTCACTAAGACTTTGTCTGACTCAAGGTTTTATGTCTCCTCTTATTACCTTGGGCTGTTCATCCATGTTTGGGATGGGCAGACTAGGTGACAGGTGGCAGGTGCTGATCTTAGTGGCTCACGCTGATGATGACGAAGACGAGCAGGAGGCTTTGCATATTATTTTCATATTCTATGTACTGGATATTCCGCTGTTTGTTGATTACTCTGAGTGCTATGTAGTGAGGCTTCTTGTATTCATGATTCAGACCATGTATAAAGCTATTATGATTAGATGATGATATTCTGTTCTATGGGAGCTTCACTATATTATATTTCTCTATTGTATTTTATCCATGCGTTGTGAGTTTTACGTTAGAGTCTGCGATGTTTATTTTACCCTTGACGGTCACTCATGGCTGCCTGGCACACTTTCAGCGCACCATTCCCTTGTTTCCATGCGGGAGTCATGGGCGGTCGTCACATTTGGTATCAGAGCTTTGGTTAATCGATTTTAGCCAACGCTCGCCGACGTAACTACGTATGAGAGACGTAATTGTATTTTGATGAATGATTACTATATATATAATATAGTAGTTTAGAAGGATTTGAACTCCTTATGCAGTTGTTTCTCAAGGTGTTCTAAGTCATTCCTTTTTGTAGATATTAAGGATGAGTCGAAGGGGGAGACCAGCTGCTAGGGAAGGCCATGATGCTAGGGAAGCTGTTGATTATACTCTTATGTTTGAAGCTATGATGACTTCGATCATGAGAAGGATACCAGCTCCAGGGCCATCAGTGGATGTTGGAGTTCAAGTTCAAGCTCCAAGCCCGGTGGATTTTGCTAAGCTTTGCAAGGACAGGCAGATTGTGCAAGCATATGCTTTGGGAGCTGTGCCGTCGTTTTCAAAAGCTCTCACTGCTGAAGAGAAGGGGAAGAGTGTGGTGGTTCAAGGTACTCTTTCCATTTGTGGTGTTCCAGTTAGAGTGTTGTTTGATACTGGAGCGTCTCATTCTTTTGTTTGTGATGATTTGGTAGGCCGGTTAGGTTTGAAACCGGATATTGTTGATAGGCCATTGGTTGTGACAAATCCAGTTGGGGGTTCGTCATGTTTGTGTATGATATGCCATGGTCTAGTTGTGTCGAGTCATGATTGCTCGTTTATTTGTGATTGCTTTGTTCTGAACTTTGCGGGGTTCGGAATTATTTTGGGTATGGACTGGCTTAGGAAGTATGCGGCAAGGATTGATTGTGAGAGGCTAGAGGTGACAGTCGGGAATGCGGAAGGGCGAAAGGTTGTGATACGATGTAAGCATGAGGAAGGCGTCTTCATGAGCTTCATGTATTCGCTGGTTGTTCCACGGGATGGACTGTCATCGTTGCCTATTGTGAATGGATTTGAGGATGTCTTTGACGAAGTCAAAGGATTACCGCCGCATAGGGAGATCGAGTTTCATATCGATCTAGTTGAGGGAGCCAGACCTATTGTGATGCCTCTTAGGCGGATGGCGCCTAGGGAGCAACAAGAGTTGAAGGTGCAAGTTGATGACCTTTTGCGGAAAGGATTCATTCGGCGTAGTGTGTCCGAATGGGGTGCACCAGTTGTGTTCGCAACCAAAGCGGATGGATCATTGAGGTTGTGTGTGGATTATCGTGAGCTGAATAAGGTGACTAAGAAGAACAAGTATCCATTGCCGAGAATAGATGACTTGTTTGATCAGCTTCACGAGGCTAAGGTGTTTTCTCAGATGGATTTGGCAACGAGATTTCACCAGTTAAGAGTGGCGAAGGATAGTGTGCCGAAGACTGCTTTTAGGACACCATCCGGTTTTTATGAGTGGCTGGTTATGCCGTTTGGATTGACTAACGCACCAGCATACTTTGTGGATCTTATGAATAGAGTATTCAGAGATCAGTTGAACAAGTTCGTACTTGTGTTCGTGGATGATATTCTGATTTATTCCAGAACTGAAGAAGAACACGAGACGCACTTGCGTATTGTTTTGGAAATCTTACGGAAACATCAGCTGAAGGCTAAGTTTTCGAAGTGTCACTTCTGGAAGAGTGAAGTGAGATTCTTAGGCCATGTTATCTCTGGAAATGGGATAGCGGTTGATCCCGCTAAGGTGGCAGCAATCCAGGATTGGGTTAGACCTAAGAATGCATCCGATGTGAGAAGTTTTCTTGGATTAGCAGAATATTATCGTCGGTTTATCAAAGACTTTTCCAAGATAGCTGCACCATTGACAGGATTGACGAAAAAGAATCAAGTGTTTAGATGGGATGATAAGTGTGAGCAAGCTTTCGTAATCCTGAAAGAGCGACTGACGAGTGCTCCTGTTTTGACCATTCCTAGTGGGAATGATGAGATGGTGGTTTACACCGATGCATGTGGTACTGGACTTGGAGCAGTGCTAATGCAGAAAGATAAAGTTGTTGCGTATGCTAGTCGACAACTGAAGCCGCATGAAAGGAATTATCCGACACATGATTTGGAGTTCGCGGCGATTGTATTTGCTTTGAAGATGTGGAGACATTATCTTTTGGGAGTTCGATTCGAGCTGTTTACGGATCATAAGTCGTTGAAGTATCTGTTTTCCCAAAAGGATTTGAATCTTCGGCAGCAACGGTGGCTAGAGTTCTTAGCATCGTATGATTTTGGTATAGCTTATACTCCGGGAAAAGGTAACGCAGTAGCTGATGCGTTGAGTCGAAGACATGCAGGATTGGGAGCCATGTTTTCGGAATGGAAGAGTCTCGAGTTTTTAGCTAGATTTGACTTCAGGACCAGATGTGAATTGGAACCTGAAATGTTGGCAAACTTATCGATAAGGCCTACTCTTATGGAAAGAATTGACGAGAGCCAAAAGCGAGACGATAAGCTTGTCAAGATTATCCGTGATTTGGAATCTGGATTGGACCCAGAGAAGGATAAAAGATTCGAAGTCGATCGAGAGGGTTGGCTTCGTAAGCAAGGACGACTGGTTGTTCCCGATATCGATGAGTTGAGAGATGAAGTTTTGAAGGAAAGTCATCACTCGAAGTTGACAATTCATCCAGGAGGAAATAAGATGTATCGGGACATGAAGAGGACCTATTACTGGGAAGGTATGAAGAAGGATGTTGGAAATTTTATTTCCAAGTGCATGAACTGTCAGTTGGTAAAAGCTGAACAGAAGAAGCCCAGTGGATTGCTTCAGCCGTTAGAAGTTCCTACATGGAAGTGGGAGCAAATATCGATGGATTTTATCGATGGTCTACCTAGGACAAGAGCGGGAAATGAAGGGATTTGGGCATTATAGATCGTTTGACCAAGAGTGCAAGATTCATTCCTGTTCGATCGACTAGGACTGCATCGAAGTTGGCTGAATTGTATGTTAAGTGGATAGTTCGATTCCATGGTATTCCGAAGAGTATAGTGAGTGACCGAGATCCTTTGTTCACTAGTGGATTTTGGAAGAGCTTCCAGGAAGTTTTGGGAACCGAGTTGTGTTTGAGTACAGCTTATCATCCCCAAACAGATGGTCAGACTGAGAGAGTCAACCGAGTTTTGGAAGATCTTCTCAGAGCTTGTGTTTTGGATTTCGGAGGATCGTGGGAAGATCATCTTCATTTGGTGGAGTTTGCGTACAATAACAGTTACCAGTCAAGCATTGGTATGGCACCGTTTGAAGCATTGTATGGAAGACCGTGTAACTCTCCGACATGTTGGTTGGAAACTGGGGAAAAGTTGGTACTTGGGCCAGAGATGATTCGACAGACTACGGATTGTATAGAGATCATTCGGCAACGAATGAAGGCAGCCCAAGACCGCCAGAAAAGTTATGCTGATAAGCGTCGTAAGGATTTGGAATTCGACGTAGGTGATATGGTTTTAGTGAAGATTTCTCCACTGAAGAATGTTATTCGATTTGGAAAGAAAGGAAAGTTGACTCCGAGATTTGTTGGACCATTCCCGATTATCGAGCGAATTGGAAAGCTCGCTTATAGATTGGAGTTACCGGAAAAGATGGCGGGTGTGCACAATGTTTTTCATGTATCTTATCTACGGAAGTATGTGTACGACTCAAATACGGTGGTTTCTGCTGATAGCTATGAAGACTTGGAGGTTGATCCAGTGGTTACGAGACCTCGTAAGCCGCTTCGTGTTGTTGAAACCGACACGAAACAGCTTAGGAGGAAGACGATTACGTTGCTCAAGATACAATGGAGTGATGATGTTAACGACTGTACATGGGAGGAGGAAGAGAGGATGAAGGCAGCTCATCCTGAACTCTTCGAGGTATGGCCCTAAGGTGTCGTGGCATCTCATGAATTTGTAACTTGTTCTAATCTTAGAATTCTGCATGCTAGGATAGTAATTGGATGCATGGTTTGTTGATTGCTATGGATGGTAGGCATGCAGAATAGTTTTGGTTGCTCTTGTTTGTTTGGAATTTCGGGGGCGAAATTCCTAAGGGGGAGAGAATGTAACGACCCGTATTTTACGTGTTGATAGATCGTAGAATTATTAGGTCATTAGTGTTGTTTAAGGCATCTTTAGCCTAAGTCGTATGAATTTAACTCGTAAGGAATTGACCCGTGTGGAAGTTAGGTTGAGTTAGAGGAACTAACGGGTTAAGAGATGAGTCGTGTACGAATCAGTGGGGTTTTAAGTCGTAAACGACTTAGGAGATTACGACCTAGCAGTTAAGATGAGTTAACGAGTTAGTGTGTTAGGTCGTTAACGAGTTATAAGAGTTGCCGAGTTATAGAGGTTACGAGTTGTGGGTTTCTGGGCGACCTAGTAGTATTACGAGTTATAGAAGTTGGCACAAATTAAGTGATAGGTCGTATACGAGTTAGGGAAAGCTAGCGACCTATAGAATTGGAGCGACCTATAGATACTAGCGACTTAGGAGGGTGCACGAGTTACGAGTTATTGGGTTACGACCTAAAGTGTTGCAGCGACCTTGAGGAGTTAGGTCGTGAGCGAGTTAGTGGAGTTAACGACCTATAGGATGACCGACTTATAGAGTTTGACCGAGTTAAGGTTTGGACCGACCTAAAGGTTAGCGGGTTAAGGTGCTTTGGTCGTGAGTCGTTTGGAACGACTTAACGATAAGTCGTATGTCGTTAACCCTGATGAGTCGTGAGTGTGTTAGGTCGTAGACGACCTTAGTTAGGATGCTGTGGGTCTTAGGTCGTATTAGAATTAAGTCGTAACTCGCAAGGCTGTTAAGTCGTCACAGCTTGAGTCGTGTTTGTTTTAGGTCGTAAGTCGTAACACAGTTAGGTCGTAAGGTTGTTAACTCGTGATGATGTTAAGCTGTTGAGTACTAAGTCGTATGAACGACTTAGTGATGAGTCGTAGGTCGTTGACTCGGTAGGTTCTTAGGTCGTATAGGAGTTAGGTCGGCCGTGTGTTAACTCGTGTGACCCTGGGGTTGTTAGGTCGTGAAGTGGGTAGGTTGTAAGCTGTAGGGATTCTATGAGTCGTAGACGACTTAGTTAGGTCGGAGATTTCTTAGGTCGGCAACGACCTAAAACCGAACCTACGAGTTACGACCTAAGGGGAATTCAGCCTATAAATAGAGGGGTTTGGCTCACTTTTTGGCACCGGATTTCGAAGCGACGAAGTGCTGCCATTTTGAGAGCTCGACTACAACATTTCTTTATCTTCTTTTCTCCACTCCAATCTAGTTCTAACATCTATACAAGATCGAAGATCCAAGAGCCAAAGTTGAAGATCTTCATCCAACCAATCTAGATTTCATCATTTCAAGCGAGATTTCGACAAATCAAGCTTGAATCCTTGCTGTCCAGATCTGAAGCGATTTGTTTTTGAAGTGTTTGGGTGATTTGGTGAGTGGTGGTTATCTCTCACGCAGACCCAAAGGAGTATATTGGATTGGTGGTTTGTTGGAGTGTTGTAGATAGTGATTTTATGCATTTTTCCTTAGATCCAAGTGTAGATCCATTACTTACAAAGATGTTTACTTATGCAAGTTCATTTACCAAGTTGTAGAGATAAAAACCCATGATTTATATTTGTTAGATCTATGCTAAAAACCCATGATCCATGCATGTTAGACTTATGTTCATTTATTTACGAAATTGCCACTATAGTTAATATTGCTTATTAGATCTTGTTTGAATGCTTGATTGTTTGGATGTATGATTGATTTGATTGTTTCAAGTTAGCTAGTGGTTGATTTGGAACAAGATGGTTGAGGATGATTCAAATGCTAAATGGAAAGGCTCTTGAATGGTGAAAGCTGCTTGTGGCATATGAAGCGGATGTTGAAGCTCATATGTATGGATTAGATGATGTTGAGATGGGACTTTGCCATGATGCGATGAGGCAAGCCATGATGTTGAGATGGGACTTTGCCATGATGCGATGAGGCAAGCCATGATGTTGAGATGAGACTTCGCTATGATGCGATAAAGCGAAGCATGATGTGAGATAGCCTTGGTTTAATCCAGACGGGATCATCCCAAGCATGTTGATAACTCGATGATGCGATGCGAGTTGGTTGATAATGGTTAGCTTGAGAGGCGCTTGAGCTAGTATGGAAATAGTCGTCGAGGAGGATGACTAGGAGGCTGAGATCTCATCGTTGTTGAAGGTTCTAGCATGCTCAAAGCAAGAGTACGTTGGAACGGGCTGCGACGACGTTCCAAGCACGGGCTGCGACGACGTGCTAGTACTCTGGGTAGTTGCGAAAATTCCTAGGCACGGGCTGCGACGACGTGCGGAGTTATGTCTAGAACCGGGGTTACCATTGGGCCTTGACAGATGGTCGTTCAACTAACAGTGAAATCAAGGCAATGATAACAGTGATAGCCAGAGTCATGGATGTTTGGTTGTATCATCATTCGGTCTCAAGAGCGGTGTTTTCTGGGTGCTTATCTGATCTTGGTTTAGGCCTTGGGGGTTTGTATTTGGAAAACATCGACCTTGACTCGAGTGATTATTGCTTTACTTTAATTATCTGCTTTGCTATGCTTAGTGTGTGTCTGGGGGCTATCACTGTAGAAAGAGGTGGAGTGGGATGATTTGGGTTCCTATTCCTTTTATCCCTTATGCTCTTTTGGTATGTTTGATAGTTGATTTACTGCTCACTAAGACTTTGTCTGACTCAAGGTTTTATGTCTCCTCTTATTACCTTGGGCTGTTCATCCATGTTTGGGATGGGCAGACTAGGTGACAGGTGGCAGGTGCTGATCTTAGTGGCTCACGCTGATGATGACGAAGACGAGCAGGAGGCTTTGCATATTATTTTCATATTCTATGTACTGGATATTCCGCTGTTTGTTGATTACTCTGAGTGCTATGTAGTGAGGCTTCTTGTATTCATGATTCAGACCATGTATAAAGCTATTATGATTAGATGATGATATTCTGTTCTATGGGAGCTTCACTATATTATATTTCTCTATTGTATTTTATCCATGCGTTGTGGGTTTTACGTTAGAGTCTGCGATGTTTATTTTACCCTTGACGGTCACTCATGGCTGCCTGGCACACTTTCAGCGCACCATTCCCTTGTTTCCGTGCGGGAGTCATGGGCGGTCGTCACAATGAACTTGTATGGATGTATGTCTGACGTTACACTTTGAGATGTAAAGCTAGTTTCTATCAAATACATTTCTGTTTGGTGGCGGAGAATTTATTCTCTTAGCTTAACACCCTTCTCCGAAACTTATGAGTTTAGAGGTTATGTAGTTGATGGTTACTAGTGATACATTCCCAATTTGGTAATGTGGCTTACGAAGTGCTGCTGATCATTTGTTGATCGAAACATGACTTTTGTGAAAAGCGTAGCTTTATGGACGATACTTCGTCGGACCTCACAGCCCGAAAATGGTCGAAATAGGAAGGATGCGGCAAGGTTATTGGGGGTAGCGCCCTTTAAGGTATGTTCATTTCCTTCTGGATAAAAGCGGTATCATGGTATGGAGCTTAGATACTTAACTTATGTGGATATTGCAATTATATTGCTTTGTGGTTGTTGGTGTCGAGGCCTCGGATAAAGGTCGGTTACGACCGAGGGGTGGCATACTCGTGACAGTTAGTTACCTAGTTATAGAGGTAACCCGGCCTTATGTTGGTAGAGAGCTGGTTAAGTTCTCGAGGAGTCCATCCATAGGGGTACCCATGTGGCCTAGAAAGTTCCTTTGCCTGATCATTTGTTGAAAATTCAATCACCAATATGCGCCTTATACGGTTTTAGTTGTAGAACCTGTCATTTAGCATGATAGCTATAATAGGCATACTATAATGGTACATATGCTGGCTAAGATTAATATTATACTTGCAAATGTTTTATGCACTATGCATTAATAATAATATCAAATAGTTTTCGTGTATCAAGCATGTTTGACTATCATAAGGAGAAATTTCCCCCAAGTGTGCGATTGCATTGTGTGTATGTGCCGGGAGGCCTTATCGCACTTTATGAAAGATGGGTAAACTTTGTGAAATGAATCTTTCTGTTAAATGTGGAAATTTGTTTAATCCATTCAAAAGAAAGATTTTGGATTTTAAGTTGTGACTTAATTAAGATCCCAATATCCATATGTTTTTAAAGTAAGCGCTCATTATTCGGTTTAGCCGGGAGAGGACTTTGTGTTATATAACCCATTTCAAGTAATGATACGACGTAAATTATGACGACCCTGACTCGACCTTCGAAAATCGGCACTGAATACATCACCCGTATTCGAATGTCGCAGATCCAAACGTCGAATCTGGTTCGTTGGAGCTTATAACACATTAAGTACAACTACACAACGGAAGAAATGAATAATATCATTGATACACAATATTCGATACAACAATGGTACAATGAATATCAATGCATATATCAGAGCTAGAATACAACAGTGGAAAGAGTCAATAGCAAAATACAAAAACTCAGCAACGGAAAGATAATGTCTTCAATGCTAAAACCCAAAAATCCAATCCAAGAAGCTCGAATCACCATCAATGCTGAACTAAGCACAGTCATTCATCCAAAGGCTGAAGAAGATTTCCAAAGGCTGAAGGTTACCGAATCTACACCTATTATTTAATTATCTAAAAAACCCAACTCTAGACTACCCGTGTGGAATATTGTGGGCACTCAGAGTTTAGATAGGGAACAATAAACTCCAGGTCAGTCATGGGACTGGTGTGAGCAAAAAAAAACAGTTTTAAACAAAAAACAACAAAAGAATTTAAGATTGAAATCCGAAATGCTTTTTGGAAAATGAATCTACCATAAGGCCTCCCGCTAAACGCATAATGCAATCGCACAATTGAAGGAGATTTCTTCTTATGATAGTCAAACATGCTTGATACGCGAAAACCATTTGATATTATTGTTAGTGCATTGTGCAGAAAACCTTTCGAAAGTATAATATTAATCTTAGCCAGCATAGACATTTCGAACTATGCCTACTATAGCTACCATATAAACAGTGGTGACCACCATAAGTAAATGGCAGGTTATACAACTAAAATCGTACAAGGCGCATATTAGAGATTGGATTTCCAACAAATGGTCAGGCTAAGGAACTTCCTCACCGAATGGAACGCCTCTGGAGGGACGCCCCTGTGAACCTAATCAGATCTCTACCAACACAAGGTCGGGTTACCTCTGCCCAGAAGTAACACCTACAAGTAAGCCATCCCCGGTCGTTACCGACCTTTATCCGAGGTACCTCTCAACCAACAACCACAAAGCAATAAGTTTGCAGCAACCATAACATTAAGTATCTGGGCTCCATACCATGACACCACTTATAATCCATAAGGAAATAGACAAACCCTAGGGGCGCGACCTTTGAAAAGCTTGCCGCAACGATTCCTGTTTCGACCATTACCGGGTTGTGAGGCTCGACGAAGTCTTGTCCACAAAGCCACGCTTTTTACCAAAGCCATGCTTCGATCAACAAATGATCAGCAACACTTTGTATACCACATTACCAAATTGGGAATGTATCAGTAGTAACCATCAACTACATAACCTCTGAGCATGTACGTCTCAGAGAAAGGTGTTAAGCTAAGAGAATAAATCTCTGCCACCAAACAGAAATGTATTTGATGGAAACCAGCTTTACATCTCAAAGCGTAATGTCAAACACACATCCATACAAGTCTGTTCCGGGTTCGAACAAAACCGAAGGTACTTCCAAAGAAGCCCTTGCAATTCGGATAATCCCTAATCACGTTCAGACTCCCAATCATAAAGGGTGATCAAATCTCTATACCGGGGACATTCGGTGCAGAGACATTCAACGGGTTATCCTTTTGTTTTCGAAAATATCTGGTCTTCACCACCGGTCTTTAAATGTCCACATCGTCGTATCATTATTTGAAATGGGTTATATGACACAAAGGTCCTCTCCCGGCTAAACCGAATAATGAGCTCAATATTTTGAAAACATATGGATATTGGGATCTCAGTTAAGTCACAACTTATTACCCAAAACATTTCTTTTAAATGGTTTGAATAAATTACCATTTTCAAATCTTAAAACAAAAAGATTCACTTCACAAAGTTCACCAATCTGCCACAAACAGTCACTCACGGTTTTCAAAATAATTCTATTTCAATCTCAAATTTTTATACAAAAGATAACTTTTAAGGTCCTATTATTTTGGAAACAAAGTTCATTAATCCTTAACCAAGATTCATTAATAGCTTTCAAAACAATTCCATTTCAAATTTGAATCCCCTTTCAACAAAGCTGGAAATCTTTTCTTTATTTGAAAGCCGTTATCATTTTAAAACAAAGAGTTTTCGTTTTGGAAAAATCCAATTACATTTGCTCAAGTTAAAGCGTTTCAATATAAACTTGGGTTAAATTTAGATCCCTAAAATAATACTTTTAAAATGGTTTAAAAACCCAAATAAACACATTTATAAATTATATAACCTTTTTAAACCATGATTTCCAAACATAGAATTCAATTTCAAATCTTGAATTCAAATTCAAATCAAATTATTTAAATTTCAGAACTTTATCAAGTTATTCAAAATAACTTTTATCTTTAAAACTCCTTTTCAAAATCTTTTCACATTTAACCCGATTCCATTTCCAAAACCATTTGGATTCAAAATTCAACTTTAAAACCATTTCAAAATCTGTGACTTAACCAATTTCCTCGTGCGATCCATATTTGTGTGTGTATGGTGTAGTCCAGGGGTTTTACACAATAGTGCAATATCAACAACCATCACAGAATTCAAGCATAGAAATAATGCTAAGCGGTATAATCCTATAACGTTTATCCTCATTCACAGATTCACAAATAATTAATATAAATTCATCATAGATAAATAAATTACATTCATTACGGCTCAAAACAAAACAATTCATGTCACAAGGCATCATATATTAGGGATATCAAACAATACAAGGCATTTCATACAATTCAAACATCCATAAGTAAGATTAATTATTCATCTGATCAATTTAAATCAGATTAATCACTTATGAATAAATTATTAATCCCGGTTAATTAATATTAATTAATTACAACCCATCTTAATTAATTAATTTTAATCATTTATTAGTTTACCTTAAATTATTAATTAATTATTCTTAATTAATTAATTAACCCTTAATTAATTATCATTTAATTAATTTTTCTTAATTAATTATAATAATTATCCCTAATCACTTTCATTAATTAATTATTTAATTAGTTATCCTCAGATTAATTAATAAATCACACAAATTAATTATCCTTAATCATATATTAAGTAATTATCCCTAATTGCTTAATTAACTTAACCATTTGTTAATTACTTTTAACTAAGTAATTATCTTAAGTAATTAATTATCTCTAATTACTTATATTAATTAATCTTCTAATTAATTAATTATCCTTAATTATGTTTATTAAATAATTATCTTTAAGTAATTAATTACCTTTAATTACTTATCATTAATGAATCTTAATTGACTAAATATCCTTAATTACTTTTCAAATGTGTAATTACACCTCAATTACTTACACAAATTAATTCACCTGTAATAATAAATTATCTTTTAATTAAGTATTTATTCTTAAATAAGACCTTAATTAATTTAAGATAAACCACTTATCTTTATTAATTACTTAACTTCATCCTTTAACTTTTTTTTTTGAAATAAATACTTGAAATTAATTAACAAATAAATCAATTAAGATCTTCTCTTGATTAATTAAAGTTTAACACCCTTAACTTAAATCACCTTTTAATTATATCTTTTAAATTTCATTTGAAAGACATTTAGAAATTTATTTATTATTACCCCATTATATAATTATCTTTAAACAGATTTCTTTAAAACATTATAAAATTTTGCAAGCTAATTTAAACTTATAATATATTGTTTTGAAAACTTGGCAACATTCTTTGAAAAACTTAATCCCTCAAATAACTTTAAAACCTTATTAATATTTGTATTTTCCCTTCCTTTTTAAAAATTGGTTAATTCAGCTTAAACAATAACCCGAGCCAGTTCGTAAATTTTCGAGCCCAACATCCAAAATCTCGAGTAAACCCAGCCTCTTCATTTTCCTTTTTTTAACTTTGTTAGCTTTAAATCTTAAAACTACAACAGAACTTGCTAACGACCCGTAGGCAAACTCGAGCCTTTCTTCTTCTTTCTCGAGTACGAACCCTAGATAAACCTTCCTTCCCAAATCATAACAACTCAGATACTCACAATATAGCGTGCACGTGCACCAGCGTTCCAGCGCCTTCCGACCATCGCCGATCTCCTCAACCAACCATCAACGACATCGCTACCAAACCTAAAGACCCAGAATCGTCGAACTCAACTCAGACCAAAATCGAGCAATTCGAGCATTAACTGGAACAAAACCATGATTAGAAAAACCGGCTGTCGACAACAACCCATCCACGATCATCCACACTGACTTGAACAAAACTTTACTGACATCCCTTGCTTCGATTTCCCAAGGTTCCATTCAACTCAATCCCATGATGATGGCAAACTTTTACTTCAAACTTCGTCAAGCGACAGCACTATAAAACCCTAGATCATCTACATTCGACCATCATGATAACTAATAAATTCACTTAGCATTTTTTTTCTAGGTCCGCCAACCTCCAGGCTACCCTCAGCCTCAAGCACGGCCTTCGAATAATCGTGGTTCATCGGAATTTGAGCAAAGTGCATTTTCCGTTCATATTACAATTCCTAATGATTTACTAAACTAAAAATTTGGAAATGATTCTCAAAAATCCTTTTTCTCAATATAGAATCTGGTTATGAAATCAAAATATGATTTCCAATGACTTGAATTTGGACTTAAATTTAATTTGTACTGCAATTTTCCTTCTACCTGTAATCCCTTTGATACGTACGCTCATAATTGTTTTTAAAATTTAAATCAGGTGATTACAACTAGATTTCGTTTAAATATCATTACCAAAATCTATTTAAATTTAAAGATATGGATTTTTGTAAGGAAATCATATGCCTGTAAAATAAAAGTATGATGCATATATATAAACTAATATGCATAGGAAATTTATATTTGTTCACATGCATTTACATCCATTTCAAGTTTCGCTCATCGCAGAACATAGATCAATATAAAAGACTAGGTTTAAAATGGATTTTACTCTCCTTTGTTTGAGCAAAGCGAAAGCCTGGAATTTTTATTTTAAATCTAGATTTTGATCTGCTTTGATCTGATCTTGATTTATCATGTCAAGTTGAATTGGTTTTTGAGCTTTTATCTTTACTTCATTGTTGTTCTTTAGAACTTGCATTTGATTTCCAGCGACTTTGAACTTTTCTTTAAGATTTTTTATTTTTTTCTCTATTCCAGGTTTTATTTTTTAGTTCCAGGCTGTTGATTGCTTTTGAACTGAAATTACTTGATTTTGCTCTGAGATCAGATCATAATTTCAAATTGAAGCTTCCAGGTTTGAGTTCATTTGGTTTTATCACCAGGTTTTGATTTTTGAAAGGAAGTTGCTAATCTAAGTTGCTTTACTGGTTTGATCTTTTGAAATAGATTGAAGTTGTTTTGATTTTTGTTTTTCTCAAGTTTTTTTGATTTTGATCTCATGCATTTTGTTTCTTTGAAAATGAATGCTAAGATTTTGAGAAGCCTGGTTTCTTCTCAAACGTACTTTTTATAAAAATAAAAGGAATTTTTTTTTGACACTTGTTACTTTCTTGTTTTATTTTGTAACACTTGCTATATGCATTTATTTTTCTTCTTACACTTGTTAATTGTATTTAAAAATCTTTGCACTTGCTGTATACAAGTATATTTATGTTCAACTCCTTAGTTATATTAATTTATGAATTATGTTTCAAAGCCCTTACTTTGTTTAATTTATGAAACATGTTTTATGTTTTCAAAAGATATATATGTATCATAGCTTAACATTTATTTACAAACTATAATTTCAAAAGAAAATGTTCAAATCCTATTTTAAACTTATTTTATTATACTTTTAAATGTATATATATATATATATACACAAATTACATTTAGTTACATATAAATTTAAAATTAAACTTAAGTTATTATACCTAAATTTGTATAAATAATATTAGTGGTGAAAATATTCAAATTTAGCTTTTTGAAAATTATTATATTAATTTCAAAATATAAATTCCAAATAATTATATTATAACTCGATTTTTTTTATTAATCTTGAACATAATACTTTTCAAATCTAATTTATTTGTAAAATATTTACGAGTGAATTCCCAAATTAAATTCAATTTATTTTATAAAATATTTATTTTAGAGTTTCAAATTTAAAATGAAATTCGAGATTAATTTATATATATATAAATAAATAGGCACCTATCTTATGAAATTTGGAAAATTTCAAATTAATTCTCAATCAATTTTTAAAATTTAAATTAATTGCCAATTTAATTTTTTTTTTTAAATTGGGATCGTTACAGATTCCCCCTTAAGAAAATTTCGTCCTCGAAATTTGCCAGGGAGAAAACAAAGAACGCATTAAAGATAGGGAAATATCTTCCTAGGTCAAACTGAATATCTATTCTGCATTTGGCTTACCAAATCAGAATATAAATAACAGATACGAGAATGAACTCATTCCCTATCTCACAAGATACTCGGGTTACCAGATCTACGAAACATGTAGGGATTGGTTAGTTCGAAGGGATAACTATAGAATATATCTAATCCCAACAGAACAAACAATCGGTACTCAATCTTCCACAATTCCCAAATAGTAGGTATGGATTTCAAATTCAGGTCGGTAACGACCCTGACTCGACCTTCGAAAAAAAGCACCTGTACTTCGATTGTACTCGAATGTCGCAGATTCAAACGCCGAATCCGATTCGCCGGAGCTTATAACACATTAAGTACAACAACATAGGGGAAGAAATGAATATATCATTGATATATAAAAGTTGATTACCCTCCAGGATATCCTCAGCCTCAAGTACGGCCTTCGAATCGTCGTGGTTCATCGGAATTTGAGCAAAGTGCATTTTCCGTTCATATTACAATTCCCAATGATTTACTAAACAAATAATTTGGAAATGATTCTCAAAAATCCTTATTCTCAATATTGAATATGGTTATGAAATTAAAATATGATTTCCAATGACTTGAATTTGGTCTTAAATTTAATTTTTACTGCAATTTTCCTTCTACCTGTAATCCTTTGATACTTATGCTCATAATTGTGAATCAGGTGATTACAACTAGATTTCATTTAAATATAATTACCAAAATCTATTTAAATTTTGAGATATGGATTTTCGTAAAGAAATCATATGCCTGTAAAATAACAATATGATGTATATACATAAACTAACATGCACATGCAATTTAAATTTATTCACATGCATTTACATCCATTTCAAGTTTCCGCCATCACAGAACATAGGTCAATATAAAAGATTAGGTTTAAAATGGAGTTTACTCACCTTTGTTTGAGCCGAGAAAAAGCCTGGAATTTTTTTATTTTAAATCTGGATTTTGATCTGCTTTGATCTGATCTTGATTTATCATGTTAGGTTGAATTGTTTGTTGAGCTTTTATCTTTACTTCATTGTTGTTCTCTAGAACTTGCATTTGATTTCCAGTGACTTCGAACTTTTCTTTGAGATTTTTGATTTTTTCTCTTTTCCAGGTTTTATCTTTTAGTTCCAGGCCATTGTTTGCCTTTGAACTGGAATTACTTAATTCTGCTCTGAGATCAGATCTCAATTTCAAATTGAAGCTTCCAGGTTTGAGTTCATTTGGTTTTATTACCAGGTTTTGATTTTTGAAAAGAAGTTGCTGATCTGAGTTGCTTTACTGGTTTAATCTTTAGAAACAGATTGAAGTTGTTTTGATTTTTGTTTTTCTCAGGTTTTTTATTTTGATCTCATGCATTTTGTTTCTTTGAAAATGAATGCTAAGATTTTGAGAAGCCTGGTTTCTTCTCAAATATACTTTTTATAAAAAAATTAAAAAAAAAGGAAATTTTTTTTTGACACTTGTTATTTTTTGTTTTATTATGTTAACACTTGTTATATGCATTTATGTTTCTTCTTACACATGTTAATTTATTTAAAAATCTTTACAATTGTTATGTACAAGTCTATTTATGTTTAACTCCTTAGTCATATTAATTTATGAATTACGGTATCAAGTTGCTTGGTACGTAATGAATTGGACGCGGTCGAAGGGTATTTAGTCGAAAGGTTGATGGCTAATGAGGTTGGAGTATGTTTGTCTTATAAACCAAAAGCTTTTACATGCTCGCTTTCGAAAAAGAACTTTCGAGTTGATTTCTTCTAACCAGGTCAATTACTTGAAATAAAGGTTATAAACCTTCCGACAAAGTCAAAAGGTTATTGCTGCTTTGTTTTGTTTTGAACCTTCCGACAAAGTCAAAAGGTTTACTTGTTTTTAAAACCAGCCGCTTCTCCATGCTTTCAAAAGAAAGCTTTCGACTTAGATGATTTACCTTTGTTTTATAAATTGAAGTATAACCCAAACTTTTGAAGGAGTTGTTTTAAAGGCAGAGGCGTACTGTTTTAAACAATATGTTTTAAAGCTTTCGAAGCAGAGCTTTCGACAAAGTTGAAAGGTTGCTTCCAATGAAGTCAAAAGGATTTAATAGAGGATTTTCCACATGTTTTAAATTGTACCCTGTGTGCTTTTGAGAGGTTTATGTTTTAAAAGTTTAATGCTTTCGTAAGGTTTTGTTTTGAATGATTTTAATGGGGTCGAAAGGTAGCTTCCGACAAAATCGAAAGGTTCTATTTTTGAATAATTTCATAAGGTTTTAAATGGAAAATTTTCCAAAGGTTTTCTACGGAAATGTTTTAAAGTGTTTATGAAACATGTTTTATGTTTTCAAAAGATATATATGTATCAAAGCTCAACATTTATTTACAAACTATAATTTTAAAAGAAAATGTTCAAATCCTATTTTAAACTTATTTTATTATAATTTTAAATGTATATACATACATACAAATTACATTTAGTTATATATAAATTTAAAATTAAACTTAAGTTATTATACTTAAATTTAAATAAATAATATTAGTGTTGAAAATATTCAAATTTAACTTTATGAAAATTATTATATTAATTTCAAAATATAACTTCCAAATAATATACTATAACTAGAAAACAAATTTTTATTAATTTTGAACATAGTATTTTTCAAATCCAATTTATTTTTAAAATATTTACAAGTGAATTCCCAAATTATATTCAAATTATTTTCTAAAATATTTATTTTAGAGATTCAAATTCAAAATGAAATTCAAAATTAATCTATACACATATAAATAAACAGGCACTTATCTTATTTAATTTGGAAAATTTCAAATTAATTCTCAATCAAATTCTAAAATTTAAATTAATTACCAATTTAAATTTATTTTTAAATCGGGATCGTTACACAAATGGATAGCATTTGAAGACCGGGTATTTTCGAGAACGAAAGGATAACCCGTCAAATGATTCTGCACCAAATGGCTCCGGTATAGAGATTTGATCACCCTTTATGATGGGGAGTCCGGACGTGATTAGGGATTATTCAGATTGCATGGGCTTCTTTTGAAGTGCCTTCGGTTCTGTTCGAACCCAGAATGGACTTGTATGGATGTATGTCCGACATTACACTTTGAGATGTAAAGATGGTTTCTATCAAATACATTTCTGTTTGGTGGCGGAGAATTTATTCTCTTAGCTTAACATCCTTCTCCAAAACATACGAGCTCAAAGGTTATGTAGTTGACGGTTACTTGTGAAACATTCCCATTTTGGTAATGTGGCATACTGTAACGACCCGTAAATTTTCGATAATTAAAATAGCTAATTTAAAAGATTTCGTGATTTAATGTTAGAAATTTTTTTTAATTCGTTTGGAATAATAATAACTGGAATGAATTGCGACAATAATTATCCAAGTAATGAAAAATAAAAGCTACTTAGTGAATGCCTTTGCAATCAAAAGTTGAATAGGATAATAAATGTTGAATTCATTGGGTATAATAGAGTAATTGATTGATAAGTAAAATCTATTTAAAAATCAAATATTGAATATTGAACAGGTAAATTGTTTAAATTAAAATATTTAAAACTTATTGAATAATTGGATAACTGTAAAATGAAAATAGTGTTCTAAATTGTGAATTGGTTTCAAAAGTTGATTCTTATAAGTTCAATTTCAATATTTCAAAAGATAATGAATAATTGGATAATCGAAATTGTTTAAATTTAATATTTGGAATTTATTGAATAATTTAATAACGGGAATTGGATAACCGTATAATGGAAATGGTTGTTCTATAATTTGAATTTGTTAAATTTTTAAGTTCGTTTCGAATATCTCAAAAGATAGTGATTTAAGAATAATCAAATTGTTTAAATTTAATATTTCAGATGTTTGAATAATTAAATTCCGAATTTGATATGATCAATTTGATATTGAAATTTAATATACGAAAATAGAGTGAATAATTGAAATTTGATTTAATATGATTCAAATGGGTTTCCAAAGTGAATGTAAGTTATATTGGGATTATAATAGTGTTAATAGATTTTTAAAATTGGGATTTAATTGGATAATTAAATCGATAATTTAATATGTTAAATTTCAGAAATAATTGAAATTTGAGTTAAATATGATTGAAAACGATTTGTAAAATTTTATTTTATCATATTGGAGTTAGAACAATATTTTAGAACTTTTAAAATCGAATTAAAAGTTAATTTGTGAAAACTGAATATTTTAATATTTAATCGACTAGTGAAATTGGTCAATTTTCGAACAGTCTCAGAATTGGACGAAACTAGTTCCATTGGGTCCGTAATAGTTTGTTATTATTGGATTTCAATTTTCGTAGCAATTGGAGTTTTCGTTTGACCATGGCAGCTCGAAACGCATCGAAATTGTTTTAATATTAATTTGACGAGTTAAAATAGTCATTTTTCAAACAGTCTCGGATTTCGACGAAACTAGTTTTATCGGATCCGTAACGTGATATTATTGTAAGATTTCAAATTTCATGTCAATCGGATTTAACGTTTGTCCGGGGCAAGCCAAAACGCATAGAAAATCGTTTAACCGATTTAATTTAAAATCGATCGTTTATTTCCGTAACTCGCACATACGATCAAATTAGGACTTGAAACCTTTTCCATTGCGTCCGGAATAGGGGTATAACATTTTGAACGCCTAGCGGCATGCCCTGATAGAGGTTCGAGATTTTGAGTTGCGTAGATTGAGGTATTTTGAAAATTTAAATAAATATATGGTCAAGTCAACTTTTCTTTTCAGCTGTCTATTCTTTCATCTCGGCCAGCTATGATTTTGACCTTTACCCATTCAAACACGTTTCTTCCCTCATGAGCCAGCTGATCGAAAAATTACATCTCACAAGTTACTGATCCAAAAATCCTCAAACCAGTTCCTAAATTCAAATTTCTTCATTCTCTTCGTTTGGCAAGCTCATTGGAAGGTGCGTCTATGGTTTGGAGATGTCGACAGTGGATGTCGAGTGGCATATCTAGCTAGGGTTTCATTTTGTGAATCGGTGAAGGCATAATTGGTAGATTGGGTAATGTTTCTGAGCTCGGGGAATCGAGTGGTACGTTGGACCAGAATTTGCAGTGGTGCGGTGGCAGATAGGGGGGCGACATTTCACTGTAGCACGGTGAGGAGGTCATGGTCGCGTTTGTTTATGGAGGTCTGGGCGGCGATTTTAGGACCTAGGCAGGTGGAGCTTGTTGTAAGATTTTCGATGGCATCGTCGGAAAGTGAATTTGGTGAGCCGTGCTCCGTATCACTCGAGAGTGCACACGCGTGAATGGGTTCCATGTTTTCGCGTACAGGCATTTGGGGAGGAAGATGTTGCGTGGGCCTTGGGCCTTTGGTTGGGTAAGGGGTTAATTTGTATTTGAGGATTTAAATTTAATTTAAATATCGGCGAACTTATTTACTGAATATATTCTGCATACGAAGTCCGATTGGAGCGAGAATTTTTGCGTTGCGATCGTAATGCCGAGTGCTTCGAAATGAAATTTGATTGGAGTCGTTTGGAGCTACTGAAAATTTCGGGTAAAATTAAATGCTCGTTTAATTTTATTTGAAATAAAACACTGGAACTACATTGAAATCAAGGTGAGTGTTTTATAACGCTCACAACGTACTGAATATCTTTATGCTAGTTAAATTTGACATTATGAAGTGTTATGAATTTTACTTGTCGTTGTTTGATAAATTTAATTGTCATATAGATTGTCATTTGAATTAACCGTTGAAAATTAAATTGAGCGTTAAAATTGAAATTGAAATTGAATTGCGATAAAATTACCTGACATTGATAACTATGAAATTGCTATGAATTGTTTTGTCTATTGGATGATTTATTTCGATGGATGCTATTGGTTGATATTTAAATGTTTGGATGTTCATTGCTTATACATAACCTGTTATGCATACATTTGACACTATGATTGATTTAAGTGATATATGTTCATCCCTGACATTTAATTGAAATAAATAATTACTTGGCCATAGGATAGAAAATTATATACGGACACCGAATTGGCTAAATTAATAATTTTTAAAATCGTCGATTTGAAATTTATTTAAATGTTTTGATTTAAAAGTTATAAATAGAAATAAATTTATAGAAATTTATCGAAAAATTGAGTTTGGAATGTTGAAATTTTGGTTAAAAGAAATTGTTAAATAATATAAGTCGAGACTTTGAAATTTAAAAATTGGGATTCGATTGAATTTCAAAAATTGATTTGTTTGAAGATTTAACCTTAATTCGAGCTTTGAATATTACCAAGTAAAAGTGATATAAAAATGATATTTTGAAGTCGAGCTTGGAATTGAATCATATTTGAAATTTGGATTTAAACTCGAAAATTGATGGATAATTTTGTTAAGTGTTATAAATGGATATTTTGAAAAACCAAGCTCTAAATCGATATAAATTGAAATTGAATTAATTGAAAGTGAATATAAAATTGAATAAATTTGAAGTCAAAGTTGACATTGATTTGAATTGAAATCGAAATTGAATCGGTAGAATGGAAATTGAAATTGATTTGAATTGGGAAGTTATAAATTGAAATGGATTGGTTTTGAAGCTGTTTATTTTGTTTTCCAAATTACTCTGCTATATAAACCATTTTTGAATACTTAAACTATTTTAATCTATTTTAAATCTACTTAACCCAATTTAAATTATTTTAAACTAATTTATCTATTTCAAAACCATTTTAAGATTTAAGTATTTTAAGTATTTTAATTATTTAAAACTACTTTTAAACTACTTAAAACTATTTTTCTAAAATTCTAAGCTGGTCAATAAGGTGAAATGTTTATATTTAAATCTTGAATTTAAATTATTTTAAACTAGTTTATCTATTTCAAATCCATTTTAAGATTTTAAGTATTTTAATTATTTAAAACTGCTTTTAAACTACTTAAAACTATTTTTCTAAAATTCTAAGCTGGTTAATAAGATGAAATGTTTATATTTAAATATTGAATTTAAATACGAAGTGGGTTAAATGAAGTTGCAACCTAAATTGAAATTCGCAATGATTTTGAAACCGAAATGAGATATTGATGCGAAAAATGATCTTTGAAACGGAATCTTACATTTGAATAGATACGATAATATTTGAAATGGATTTGATTTTTGAAGCGAATATGATATTTTGGTATAAATTATGAATCGATTTGAAATGTAAAAGAGCCAACGGTGTAATAATACGTAGTTATTAAAGAGACCGGGATCGGATATGGACATACTCTCTGTCGATATCGAAAACCACTTTAATAACTATTATACGCGGAGTGTTGATCCAGAATGAAGTGGATGGTTTGGTGAACGCGTTGATTGAAGAAAGAGAACGATATTGGATGACCCCTGACATGACTAAAACAGGAGCCGCGCCGGGCCATTGAGGTTCGCCACCTCTAGCGGACACACTTCTTCGATACCATATCTATTACATTTGTGATGCGATTTGGGTGCACCCCTTGATTTGGGAGTGTTGTTTCGCGATGTTGGGGTAGCTGCTGGCTATGCTCAACATCAGTCCGGATCACGCAATTACTATATCCTAGTTGGTATCGCCTCATGTACCTTGTCATACTGATTATCCTATTCGCGACCACTACGTTTTGTTTTGTGTTATACCTATGGGGTACCCTCTGATAACCACCAGTTTACGGTGGGGCTTACGGTGCTGTATAGACTATGGCATTATAAAAATATGTTAAAGGGGATTATGGTAACGCCTTAACGCTATTTTGATACTTTATATTACTGATAGGCATTATCTACTTAGCGTATTGTACTACATAGTAGATAGTTTAACGGATCCTTGAGAGATGGAAAATCCCGTAACATCTCTTAAGTTATTGCACGCACGTTGACACTGGATATGAGATGTCAAACCCCGTAAACATCTTTGACGCCGTTACACTCATATTTATTTACGATTGATTTAACTTTCATAAGGATATTTAGTCCTGACTCGAGTGTTTTGTCTTTTCATTACGCTCGGGTCAGTCCTGAGTTTTCAGATTTTTGAAGATCTATTCTGGAGGAGGAAGACGAAGATTTGGTATACTATTACTATTATTACCCTTGCATCATGCTATCTGCTGCATTATTTTAATTGTTCTGTTGTATATGTATAACTATGATAAATGTTGTATAAATAATTGTCAAATTATAGTAAACAGCTTCATGAACTGTTTATTTGACTATTATATCTTATCGTTCCGCTGCGAGATTCTGTGTTGTTTCATTTCCTTTATTTCTCTTTCTTTCCTTTTCTTAATTACCCCAATAACCATTTGCCATTTTGAATGGTTTGGAACCGGCGTATGTATTTGATCGTCGGTTTAAACTGTCCAAAAAGGCGGGTCGTTACAGTTGGTATCAGAGCTTTGGTTTAGCGATAACCTTAGCTTTGTGGGGTATGACTCTTTATAAGTAGGGTAGTAATACCCTATGATGAGTCGCTGAGTGAATATATATATATATGAGAGAGAGCGTATTTGTTAGTGATATAAAATGTTTTATATTGTGTCGATTGATTTGTTGAGTGGCTTATGGATTCTGGTCAATACGAGTAATTAACGTCATTGATAGGGATCTCTAAACACTTAAACAGAACAATTCGACATAGTATTGTTTTGAAATTGGGTAAATGAAATAATTTTGCCCTAATTATATTTTGTGTATAAAGAATTTATTTTCAAAATTTATTGTGACTTATCTAGCTTACCTGGTTGTTAGGAATTAAAATATTAGTTATTATCATAAATTGGATATTGTAATTTAATAAATAAGATGAATTACAAAATGAACAGTAATAAAACAACTTGTGAATGTTTTAAGAAAGAAAATCCTATAAGAATGTTTTATAAAGGTGACTTGAAATAGATTTAAATTGGAAAATATTGAACTTAAGACCCGGAGATCTTTAAAATGGTTTTCAAAGTTTTTAAGAAATATATAGTAATATTAGTTGGAAATTGTTTATGGAAATATTTTGAAAGGATTTTAAAGGAAAGAATGAATTCAGTATTCCTCTCTTATGTCGCTGGAAAATAATTTCGGTGATGACTGCGCAGCATCATCGACGTCCATTTTCGAGTCTCAAAGTGGGGGAGGCTTCTAAGAAGCTTTGTTTTTCTTCGAAATTATTTGGATAAATGGGTTTTGGTTTAAACTCCAAAGGTATGGTTTGATATATTAAAGATATAAGTGTATATATTTATTTCAAACGATTTGAAAAGAACCGGGCATTTAAATTTCTAAGTTCTGTTAATTAATAATTTTCAAATTATTTGAATGAAATGTGAATAACCAGAATTTATAAAATAAGAGGATTAAGATATCTAAGCTTATTGTTTGGGAAAACTTTAAAGTTGAAAGGTAAAGAGGATTTAAATAAATTAAATTTGTGAACATTCTAATTAAGTAAAAATGAAATTCTATAAATTTGTATAATACAAAATTTGCATTCTGATAACATATAACAAAACTTACCAAATATTAGAAGTTAAAATGATGTTTTGGATATGTAATGAGATGTTGTACAAATAAACAAAACCTGAAAATAATTGAAGTATACAAGTAAGGAACTTAAAAGGAATTAAAATGTATACAAATGAAAATTTTGGTTGTGATAAAAATGTTATATACTTAAATATAGCATGAAATGATGAATGGATAAATGGAACAAGTAAGTGAACTTAAGAAAGAAGATAAATGAATCGTATTATATCTTTGTAAATTGGTTATAGAAAATAAATATAAATTGCAAAAGGAAAAAAAATTTGAATTTGTAACCTTTAAGATAACTGTAAACTAAGAAAAGTCATTTATGAGAGGTTAGACTTTTATAGGATGATTAATAAAATAAAGTGCCGGTTAATAAAATGTTCCACAAATGAATTCGTTATTAACTGAAATTATGAAAATGCAATAAATGTAAACAAAGGAATTTCTTATAGCTAAGAATCAATTGGAAAATGAAATTTGAATTTAATTAAATTATATAGAATGTTTAAAATGAACTTGAGTAAGCAAAATTCTATGATATGAGGTTTAAGAAAAGATAATGTTAAAGAGCATGCTATGTAAAGAAATGAATATACTAACTGAATAATGGATTGTGAATAATTAATTGTAAATAAAAAAAGCCAATAAAATAATTTAGTATAGATCAATTGGATAGAAATCCATTGGAAGGTAATACGTGAGATTGTACGTATATTATTTTATTCGCATAATGATTTGATCCAAATTCGAGCACAAAATTTCGAGATGATTTATATCGATCTAAGTTAGGATTTTTCACTCGATTTTCGACGGCGAACCTTGGATATGGATTTTTAATTTGATTCTGAAATTCTCTATCATAGCATATGGCTATGCAAGGAGAGTAACAGTTTCCAATCAAGGAACCAAATCTGAGTCCGCACTAGAGAGTCGTGTGAACGATACTAGTTTAGAAGTGAAATTGTGTGATCGAATAAGCGATTAGATTGATATTGCTCACGAATGATATATGTACGGCTTACGGACTTAACTAAAGTTAATATTGGAAATTTAAGGTGTCAAATATAAAATGATTCTTTTAAAATTATATAACAGGATATATATATATATATATAAAAGAGATAAACCAAATTGAATGTAAAATTTATAATTTGGTTATGTTGGGTATAATTTTGGTTGTTATATGATTGTTAGTTGATTGTATATAATTCATTAAGTGTTAATGAAATTGAAAGCTATAAACCATTGAAATCAAATTGGAAGTTAAATGAATTTAAATAGAATTTAATTTGATTCAAATTGGAAGTGAACTAATGTAAATATAAATTAGTGAATGTTAACTAATTGAATTGAGAATGAATGTTAATAAAATCCAACGTTAATGAATCAACTGTGATTAAATATTGAAACCCAAGTCAATAAATATAAATGAGGAGTGAATTTATATTGATTGGTTATGGATTCGTTGGATGATAGTTGGATGATAGTTGATTGATGATTGCATTTGTTGTTTTGTTGCATTTGCTATGTTGGCATATGTAGTTGTTATGTTTCTATATGATGTATATTGATATTATTTTCATATATGCATGTTTCTCATGGTTTGTTGAGTGTTTAGTAGGTGCGGATTGCGCTTGCTTCGCATTTGGAGCTCGCTTTCGCGTTATATTAGCCGTATATGCTCGCTAATAATATATAAGGTACATATCTCGGATTACATACCGTACTTTTACACTTTTTTCCCTGTGGGATGCCTCATCACTTGATGAGATGTATATTTATGATATATATACTGTCATTTTTTTTTCCGATCGAGCCGCGCAAAGGAGACTCTGTTGAAATTTTCCGTAAAATCCGGGTGTTAGAAAATTTTTCAAGTTTTAAAATTTTTTATAACTTGTTTTGATAACTAACTTTTAAAGTTAGAAAGCCGTTTGGAATGACTTAGTAAAAGTGTAGTAATGACTTTATAAATGGAATTTCATTGTTTATGAGTTGGTAACTTTGAATAAAATATATCTAATGCTGAATTCTATACTTAGTTCCTTTTCCCTTCTTTTTCCTTTTCGGGGACGAAAAGTTTTGAGTGGGGGAGAGTGTAACGACCCGTAAATTTTCGATAATTAAAATAGCTAATTTAAAAGATTTCGTGATTTAATATTAGAAAAAAATTGTAATTCGTTTGGATAATAATAACTGGAATGAATTGCGACAATAATTATCCAAGTAATGAAAAATAAAAGCTACATAGTGAATGCCTTTGCAATCAAAAGTTGAATAGGATAATAAATGTTGAATTCATTGGGTATAATAGAGTAATTGATTGATAAGTAAAATCTATTTAAAAATCAAATATTGAATATTGGACAGGTAAATTGTTTAAATTAAATATTTAAAACTTATTGAATAATTGGATAACTGTAAAATGAAAATAGTGTTCTAAATTGTGAATTGGTTTTAAAAGTTGATTCTTATAAGTTCAATTTCAATATTTCAAAAGATAATGAAGAATTGGATAATCGAAATTGTTTAAATTTAATATTTGGAATTTATTGAATAATTTAATAATGGGAATTGGATAACCGTATAATGGAAATGGTTGTTCTATAATCTGAATTTGTTAAATCTTTAAGTTTGTTTCGAATATCTCAAAAGATAGTGATTTAAGAATAATCAAATTGTTTAAATTTAATATTTCAGATGTTTGAATAATTAAATTCCGAATTTGATATGATCAATTTGATATTGAAATTTAATATACGAAAATAGAGTGAATAATTGAAATTTGATTTAATATGATTCAAATGGGTTTCCAAAGTGAATGTAAGTTATATTGGGATTATAATAGAGTTAATAGATTTTTAAAATTGGGATTTAATTGGATAATTAAATCGATAATTTAATATGTTAAATTTCAGAAATAATTGAAATTTGAGTTAAATATGATTGAAAATGATTTGCAAAATTTTATTTTATCATATTAGAGTTATAACGATATTCTAGAACTTTTAAAATTGAATTAAAAGTTAATTTGTGAAAATTGAATATTTTAATATTTAATCGACTAGTGAAATTGGTCAATTTTCGAACAGTCTTAGAATTGGACGAAATTAGTTCTATTGGGTCAGTAATAGTTTGTTATTATCGGATTTCAATTTTCATAGCAATTGGAGTTTTCGTCTAACCGTGGCAGCTCGAAACGCATCGAAATTGTTTTAATATTAATTTGACGAGTTAAAATAGTCATTTTTCAAACAGTCTCGGATTTCGACGAAATTAGTTTTATCGGATCCGTAACGTGATATTATTGTAAGATTTCTAGTTTCGTGTCAATCGGATTTACCGTTTGTCCTTGGCAAGCCAAAACGTATAGAAAATCGTTTAACCGATTTAATTTAAAATCGATCGTTTATTTCCGTAACTCGCACATACGATCAAATTAGGACTTGAAACCATTTCCATTGCGTCCGGAATAGGGGTAGAACATTTTGAATGCCTAGCGACATGCCCTGATAGGGGTTCGAGATTTTGAGTTGCGTAGATTGAGGTATTTTGAAAATTTAAATAAATATATGGTCAAGTCAACTTTTCTTTTCAGCTGTCTATTCTTTCATCTCGGCCAGCTATGATTTTGACCTTTACCCATTCAAACATGTTTCTTCCCTCATGAGCCAGCTGATCTTTGTGAAAACATAACAGAGAAAACAATAAAAATGGGAGCTTTGAAAAATTACATCTCACAAGTTACTGATCCAAAAATCCTCAAACTAGTTCCTAAATTCAAATTTCTTCATTCTCTTCGTTGGGCAAGCTCATTGGAAGGTGCGTCTATGGTTTGGAGATGTCGACAGTGGATGTCGAGTGTCATACCTAGCTAGGGTTTCATTTTGTAAATCGATGAAGGCATAATTGGTAGATTGGGTGATGTTTCTGAGCTCGGGGAATCGAGTGGTACGTTCGACCAGAATTTGCAGTGGTGCGGTCGCAGATAGGGGGGCGACATTTCACTGTAGCACGGTGAGGAGGTCACGGTCGCGTTTGTTTATGGAGGTCTGGGCGGCGATTTTAGGACCTAGGCAGGTGGTGCTTGTTGTAAGATTTTCGATGGCATCGTCGGAAAGTGAATTTGGTGAGCCGTGCTCCGTATCACTCGAGAGTGCACACGCGTGAATGGGTTCCATGTTTTCGCATACAGGCAATTGGGGAGGAAGATGTTGCGTGGGCCTTGGGCCTTTGGTTGGGGTAAGGGGTTAATTTGTATTTGAGGATTTATATTTAATTTAAATATCGACGAACTTATTTACTGAATATATTCTACATACGAGGTCCGATTGGAGCGAGAATTTTTGCGTTACGACCGTAATGACGAGAGCTTCAAAATCAAAATGGGTTGGAGTCGTTTGGAGCTACTGAAAATTTTGGGTAAAATTAAACACCCGTTTAATTTTATTTGAAATAAAACACTGGAACTACATTGAAATCAAGTTGAGTGTTTTATAACGCTCGCAACGTACTGAACATCTTTATGCTAGTTAAATTTGACATTATGAAGTGTTATGAATTTTATTTGTCGTTGTTTGATAAATTTAATTGTCATATAGATTGTCATTTGAATTAACTGTTGAAAATTTAATTGACCGTTAAAATTGAAATTGAAATTGAATTGCGATAAAATTACCTGACATTGATAACTATGAAATTGCTATGAGTTGTATTGCCTATTGGATGATTTATTTCGATGGATGCTATTGGTTGATATTTAAATGTTTGGATGTTCATTGCTTATTTATAACCTGTTATGCATACATATGACACTATGATTGATTTAAGTGATATATATTCATCCTTGACATTTAATTGAAATAAATAATTACTTGGCCATAGGATAGAAAATTATATACGGACACCGAATTGGCTAAATTAATAATTTTTAAAATCGTCGATTTGAAATTTATTTAAATGTTTTGATTTAAAAGTTATAAATAGAAATAAATTTATAGAAATCGAATTTATCGAAAAATTGAGTTTGGAATGTTGAAATAAATTTTGGTTAAAAGAAATTGTTAAATAATATAAGTCGAGACTTTGAAATTTAAAAATTGGGATTCGATTGAATTTCGAAAATTGATTTGTTTAAAGATTTAACTTTAATTCGAGCTTTGAATATTACCAAGTAAAAGTGATATAAAAATGATATTTTAAAGTCGAGCTTGGAATTGAATCATATTTGAAATTTGGATTTAAACTCGAAAATTGATGGATAATTTTGTTAAGTGTTATAAATGGATATTTTGAAAAACCAAGCTCTAAATCGATATAAATTGAAATTGAATTAATTGAAAGTGAATATAAAATTGAATAAATTTGAAGTCAAAGTTGACATTGATTTGAATTGAAATCGAAATTGAATCGGTAGAATGGAAATTGAAATTGATTTGAATTGGGAAGTTATAAATTGAAATGGATTGGTTTTGAAGCTGTTTATTTTGTTTTCCAAATTACTCTGCTATATAAACCATTTTTGAATACTTAAACTATTTTAATCTATTTTAAATCTACTTAACCCAATTTAAATTATTTTAAACTAGTTTATCTATTTCAAATCCATTTTAAGATTTTAAGTATTTTAACTATTTTAATTATTTAAAACTACTTTTAAACTACTTAAAACTATTTTTCTAAAATTCTAAGCTGGTCAATAAGGTGAAATGTTTATATTTAAATCTTGAATTTAAATTATTTTAAACTAATTTATCTATTTCAAATCCATTTTAAGATTTTAAGTATTTTAAGTATTTTAATTATTTAAAACTACTTTTAAACTACTTAAAACTATTTTTCTAAAATTCTAAGCTGGTCAATAGGGTGAAATGTTTATATTTAAATCTCGAATTTAAATACGAATTGGGTTAAATGAAGTTGCAACCTAAATTGAAATTCGAAATGATTTTGAAACCGAAATGAGATATTGATGCGAAAAATGATCTTTGAAGCGGAATCTTACATTTGAATAGATACGATGATATTTGAAATGGATTTGATTTTTGAAGCGAATATGATATTTTGATATCAATTATGAATCGATTTTAAATGTAAAAGAGCCAACGGTGTAATAATACGTAGTTATTAAGAGACCGGGATCGGATATGGACATACTCTCTGTCGATACCGAAAACCACTTTAATAACTATTATACGCGGAGTGTTGATCCAGAATGAAGTGGATGGTTTGGTGAACGTGTTGATTGAAGAAAGAGAACGATATTGGATGACCCCTGACATGACTAAAACAGGAGCCGCGCCGGGCCATTGAGGTTCGCCACCTCTAGCGGACACACTTCTTCGATACCATATCTATTACATTTGTGATGCAATTTGGGTGCACCCCTTGATTTGGGAGTGTTGTTTCGCGGTGTTGGGGTAGCTGCTGGCTATGCTCAACATCAGTCCGGATCACGCAACTACTAGTATCCTAGTTGTTATCGCCTCATGTACCTTGTCATACTGATTATCCTATTCGCGACCACTACGTTTTGTTTTGTGTTATACCTATGGGGCACCCTCTGATAACCACCAGTTTACGGTGGGGCTTACGGTGCTGTATAGACTATGGCATTATAAAAATGTGTTAAGGGGGATTATGGTAACGCCTTAACGCTATTTTGATACTTTATATTACTGATAGGCATTATCTACTTAGCGTATTGTACTACATAGTAGATAGTTTAACGGATCCTTGAGAGATGGAAAATCCCATAACATCTCTTAAGTTATTGCACGCACGCTGACACTGGATATGAGATGTCAAACCCCGTAAACATCTCTGACGCCGTTACACTCATATTTATTTACGATTGATTTAACTTTCATAAGGATATTTAGTCCTGACTCGAGTGTTTTGTCTTTTCATTACGCTCGGGTCAGTCCTGAGTTTTCAGATTTTTGAAGATCTATTCTGGAGGAGGAAGACGAAGATTTGGTATACTATTACTATTATTACCCTTGCATCATGCTATATGCTGCATTATTTTAATTGTTCTGTTGTATATGTATAACTCTGATAAATGTTGTATAAATAATTGTCAAAGTATAGTAAACAGCTTCATGAACTGTTTATTTGACTATTATATTTTATCGTTCCGCTGCGAGATTCTGTGTTGTTTCATTTCCTTTATTTCTCTTTCTTTCCTTTTCTTAATTACCCCAATAACCATCTGCCATTTTGAATGGTTTGGAACCGGCATATGTATTTGATCGTCGGTTTAAACTGTCCAAAAAGGCGGGTCGTTACACATACGAAGTGTTGCTGATCATTTGTTGATCGAAGCATGACTTTTGTGAAAGTCATAGCTTTGTGGATGAGAGTTCGTCGGACCTCACAACCCGAAAATGGTCGAAACAAGAAGGATGCGGCAAGGTTATTGGGGGTAGCGCCCCTTAGGGTATGTGCATTTCCTTCTGGATAAAAGTTGTATCATGGTATGAAGCCCAGATACTTAACTTATGTGGATATTGCAATTATATTGCTTTGTGGTTGTTGGTGTCGAGGCCTCAGATAAAGGTCGGTTACGAACGGGGGTGGCATACTCGTGACATTAGTTACCTAGTTACAGAGGTAAACGGGCATTGTGTTGGCAGAGAGCTGGTTAAGTTCTCGGGATGTCCCTCCAGAGGCATACCCATGTGGCCTAGGAAGTTCCTTTTTGTAACAACCCACATCTTTTACGATTGAGTATTTAAATATTTTATTTAAATACTTTATCGTAAGTCGGATTATAGTCCGAAAAGTTACTTTTTGCATATGGTCGAATTAGGACTCGAGACCACTTCCATTGAGTTCAAAACGCCGTTTGCTACCTTTTTGAGTATAAACTTTGACATGTTTGGAGTTAGTGGAATTTTGCTACTTTTTCACTTAGGGCTTTGGTTTTGTTTCAACCCATTAGCCCAAGCTTCACCCCTCTTCTCTTCATTACTTCATTTCTATTTCCTAATACTCAAGCTTTAGCAACAATGGAGAAGGGAATGGGAAATTAAAACTCCAAGCCCTAGTTTTCATTTGGAAATCAAGTTCTAGCTCCAAATCAAAAGAGAAGCTATTGGTAAGCATCATCTTCTTCTTCTCCAACTCATTCTCTCTTTGATTTCAGAAAATTCCTAAACCTATTTTGGGAAATGTTTCTCTTTAAGCTTAGATTCAAGCTTCTTGTGTTGAGATTGAAGTGTGGTTGATCTTCCCTTGTCTTCAAGCTTCTCATTCATTGTTTTTGGGTTTAAACGTGAGATTTTTATCTCACATCTAAGTCTATGATTATCTTTGAATGTTAGGTATGAATTCCTAATACTTATTCATGTGCATTTGATTTTGATTTGGATTGGTTTTGTGAATATTCCAATTTTAGTGTTTTGGGTTCAAATCTTTAAAATCATAGCTTTGATGTTTGATCGTGCTTTTGGTGACGCATCGAGGAGCAAATAGGACCGGGTAGCCGATGGGCGTAAACCCTTAGCGCCGTTGCTCGACCAGTTGCAAATTGAGTGAGAGTTTGCACTTCTATTAAATATGGTAGAAATTGCAGAATTTGCAGTTCGGCCGACCGAACTCTCTGAGTCGGTCGACCGAAGCTATAGCCGAAACTTTCTGGGCTATTTCGATCGGCCGACTCAGGAAGTCCGGTCAACCGACCTGCTCTTATTTCCCTGTTTGCCTATTTATGCTCGTTTTGCTTTGTTTTTCCAATTGTTAATCGATTCTTCTTCTCCGATTAGTTGTTATCACCTTTTTCAACTTTGATAGCTTCTATTTTTGGAATTTTTGGGTATTTCCACTTTGATGGATTCGGTATCGATTTCTTTGGATTTTATTCACGTCTTCGTATGTGAATTTTAGTGATTGATTTTTCCTACAATCATTTTTGTGATTTGTCACTTCAAAATATAAAGGTTTCCAATACTAGTAGTAAATATCAAAATTCTTTCATCAAAACGATTTCAACACTATTTTATTACAAAGCTCATTTCTTAAACCGTTTTCCAATCTATTAGTATATACAAACCTTTACCTCGCTCGTATGAGAAATCTAATTAAACAGGTTAGTAAAACAAGTGGTATGAAACGCTTGCATTTGCTTCGTCGGTTAATTTTTGGACTTGTTCGATTGAATCTCTTGTGACAATTTTCTAGTGGAGATTTACAATTAGTTCGTTAATATTTAAGTTAAGCTAGTGGTTATGGGACATGAAGCTATGCTCATATATTTAGTAGCTTAGTGTAATTGACACTTCTTGATGATCGATGATGATCGTTTTGTGATTTAGACTAGCAATGTGCGATGTCTCTTTGTCCACATCGAGGACGATACCTCGTTTGGAGGAGCTTCGGCTCGTTTGGAGGAGCTTCGGCTCGTTTGGTGGAGCTTCGGCTCGTTTTGCGATACACGTGTTGGGAGTTTTCATGCTCCCGTTCTTGTGATAGGCCTCTTTCCCCTTTTTGTGATTTCTAGATTTCTATTGATTGATTTCTAGAATTTGTGTTTCATCAATTTTTGTGATTTACATTGATAAGCTTTATCATTATTTGTTCATTGGTGAATTTGTGTGTCATTAACTTTTGTGATTGGCATTGATATAATTGTCAATATTTATGGTTTGGTGAATAAAAATAAAGAGTATGACAATCATTTTTATCTTTGAGAAGATTCTTGTGATATCGATTAATCTCTTGTTGATTTTCAATTGCATACTTATCATAGTATGACTTTATGGTTATCTTACGTTTTTGTCATATCTCTTATTCTATATCATCTTATCTGATATTTATAGTTAAACTGATCGGTTTATTATTTTCTTATTAAATAATACTTGGGTCAAACCGAGATGTTACAGGTGCTTCCACTTGACTCCACTCCTGGTGTTTACTATTCTGACTTTTGCCTAACTACTTAGATTAGTAGTTCATTTTGTTGTATACATTTGAGATATAGACTCTATGATGTATACTTATTCTCTTGTGTTGCACTTGTAACTATTCTTTTGTGATATTGTGGATCTTGTTTGACCACTACTCTGTTATACACTTTCATGTGTAATATTCATATCTGTTTCCGCCTTTGAGATATGAACTTCTGTGACTGATTTATGTTATGCTTATTTCTATATTTGTTTCCGAAGATATTATAGCCACCGTGTAGTAGCTTTGAGTTTGTATCGGCATGTCGGATTCCCCCTTTGAATGCAAGTTATATTTTTATCTTGCATATCGGTGCTCACACAAAGCAATTACACAGATGGTCGCTCCTCAACAGCCTTATTCTTCGTGCTAGTTGACGGCATTACCCCGTAGTGTCCTTGGCTAGCGTGGGTATAGAGGTGGGGCGTCACAGCTTGGTATCAGAGCCAAACTTCGGAACAGTGTAGAATAATTTAACAATGATCATCGTCCTAAGTCCATCTTAGGAGTCGTGCCTTAGGATTTTATTCGGGTCTTTGAACCGTCCTATCCTATTTTCTTTTGTGATTCCTTGTTTTATCAATCATTATTGTTTGATATTCATTTTATGAATAACCTTTTTCTTCTTCTTCTTTCTTTCTTAAAGAAGAAGAAATGGTTAGTTCTAGCAGTCCTAGCGCTGGTCAATCCAGTAGCCCTTCTCTGGATGGCACATTCATGTCTGCCCAACAACTTTTGGATCTTGTAAAGAATCAAGAGTTTATCTGTGCTTTGAGTAAGAACCCCGAAATGGTTCTACCTTTGAAACTTGAAGTTCCTTTCCATCAGTTTGTGGATATCACTCTTCGACATGAAGAGGCTGATAAAGGAATTGATGGTGATATTGAGATTTCCAAGAAGAGGCATATTAAGTTCAAAAGCCTTAAACCTGACAAGAAAGTGAAGCAAACTACTTTGGTAGCAAAGACTCCAATCCCTAATTGTGGAGGATGCTACAGTTGTAATTCTAAGGACCACTATGCAAAGGAGTGTCCGGAGCCACTCTTTTGTCGTTATTGCAAGAATTCAGGTCATCATATTTCTGCTTGCCCCATACTTTAAAGCAAGAAGAAGGGGGAACAAGAAACTTTGGTAGCAAAGACTCTTACCTCTAGTCGTAAACAATGCTACAATTGTGGTTCCACAGACCATTATGTAATTAAGTGCCCGAAACCACTTTATTGCCGCTATTGCAAAGGCTCGGGTCATTACTTATCTACATGTCCTAAATTTCAAAGTAGAAGAGAGGGAAAGCAAAAAGCTCCTAGCAACTCTTCTCCTGGTCAAGGTATTTCTCATTCAATCCTTGATTTCATTTGTTTTGTGATTATCCTTTCGAGTTCTTGCCGATATGGGTTCATCTCACTATTTTATATCAAAAGAACTTGTTGGTTCTTTTTCTTTAAAACATTTTGGGCTTGATGACTTCTTTGAGAATTTCGAATCTAGATGGTCGATCCGCAATGCTCAATTTGCTTTGTTTTGATGTCGAGATTACTTTATATGATTTTTTTTCTTTCCAAGCCGATTTGCATGTGATGCATTACTTAGGTTTCGGAAATCGATTTTTGTGGAAGGATTGGCATAATCATTGTGGATCCCATATCCTATTTTTCCGAGCGGACTATTCACCTTCGACATTTCCTATCTGTTAAGTAGATTTCTATTTTTCTTTGTGATTCCGATTTCAAATTTTTGGTGGCATCATTTTATTCTTTAAGCCCTCATCATGGGAAAAGTGTTATTTCTCTCATTCATGTAGTTTGAGAATTTTTAGGTATTTTTGAAGTTTGTCTTAGGATTATCTCCTAAGCAATCTTTTGAGTGGTGTTAAGGTCTTTTTAGTTCGACCTTGCCACCGATTTTCATTTGTTACGAGTTGCGGCAGTTAGCATTCCACTTACCGCATTCCGCATTCGTTATGATTCTTATGAATGACTTGTTATGTCATTCAGTTTGTCCAGCTTATTTCATCCATTTTATGAATCGAGTATTTTACGAATATCTCGATGACTCTATTCTTGCATTTATTTATTTTGGATGAAAATAGAAATTTAAAATTTTGCAAATCTTTTTCATAAGATTTATTTATAAGTACAATTGGATTTTGATCTTAAACGAGCAAAGAATATTCTCAAAACTTTTAAGAGATATTTTCATCATATAGAAGATGATTTTGTGATTGTATTGCCCGTTAAGTGCTTTAAGAATTCTGGTCAATGCGCTTGATCAACGTTATCGATAGGAATTTCCTAAACGCTTAGATGAGATAGTCAGACACGATATATTGACTTGTAAAAATGTAAATTTTTCTAGAAAGATAATTGTGATTATTGAAAATTTTAGCTTTTTGGGAAAGAAGATTAATTAAAAGAACTCTTTTTCGATACTCTTATTCTTGTGATTCCCGATGGGAACTAAGACTTTATCTTTTGTGCCAATGCTAATCGTATTGGTTTGGATGTCGTTCTCTTGCAAAAGAGAACGTGCTATCTCTTGTGCTTCTAAATCATTAATGCCTATTGGACTAGATATGCCACTCATGATTTAGTGCTCGTGGCTATTGATTTCGCTTTTAAAAATTTGGCATTATTATTTTTGGGTGAGAAATTTGTTCTCTACCCTAATCATAAATCTTTGGAATATTGATTTTCTCATAAGGAACTTAATATTGGATCGAGTTCCTTGCATCTTATGATCTTGATATTCTTTGTATATTCCCGGAAAGGGAAATCGTGTTTCCAATGCACTTAGTCGTAAGCAATAAGCGGTTGTTTCTATGATGATATCCGAATGGAATGATCTCGGGGTTTTATCCACTTGTGAAATTTGAGATCGTGTTTCCGATTTATGGTCATCTCTTGTTTTATGTAGCCTTGAGGCTCATTCCTCTCTTTTAGACCGCATTATTGAAGCTCAAAAGCTAGATCCCGAATTGGCTCTTCTTGGCCAAAAGTTTAGGGATAAAATTGATATTGAAGGTTTGAATGACTTTGATATTGATTCTCGTGGCGGTATTCGAAAATTTGGTAGACTTATCGTGCCAAATATTAGTGATCTTCGTAATGACATTTTAGAAGATTCTCATCGTTCTAAATTTACCATTCATCCCGGTAGTAGTAAAATGTACGCGGATATGAAGCGACTTTATTATTGGGAGGGAATGAAATCTGGTATTGCTAACTTTGTTAAGTGTTGAATGACTTGCCAACTCATTAAGCCCGAGCATCAAAGGCCCGGTGGGTTATTGCAACCTTTAGAAATTCCAATTTGGAAGTGGGACCAAATTTCCATGGATTTTACGATTGAATATTTAAATATTTTATTTAAATACTTTATCGTAAGTCGGATTATAGTCCGAAAAGTTACTTTTTGCATACGGTCGAATTAGGACTCGAGACCACTTCCATTGATTCAAAACGTCGTTTGCGACCTTTTTGAGTATAAACTTTGATATGTTTGGAGTTAATGGAATTTTGCTACTTTTTCACTTAGGGCTTTGGTTTTGTTTCAGCCCATTAGACCCAAGCTTCACCCCTCTTCTCTTCATTACTTCATTTCTATTTCCAAATACTCAAGCTTTAGCAACAATGGAGAGAGGAATGGGAAATTAAAACTCCAAGCCCTAGTTTTCATTTGCAAATCAAGTTCTAGCTTCAAATCCAAAGAGAAGCTATTGGTAAGCATCATCTTCTTCTTCTCCAACTCATTCTCTCTTTGATTTCAGAAAATTCCTAAACCTAATTTGGGAAATGTTTCTCTTTTAAGCTTAAATTCACGCTTCTTGTGTTGAGATTGAAGTGTGTTTGATCTTCCCTTGTCTTCAAGCTTCTCATTCATTGTTTTTGGGTTTAAAGGTGAGATTTTTATCTCACATCTAAGTCTATGATTATCTTTGATTGTTAGGTATGAATTCCTAACACTTATTCATGTGCATTTGATTTTGATTTGGATTGGTTTTGTGAATGTTCCAATTTTAGTGTTTTGGGTTCAAATCTTTAAAATCATAGCTTTGATGTTTGATCATGCTTTTGGTGATGCATCGAGGAGCCAATAGGACCGGGTAGCCGATGGGCATAAACCCTTAGCGACGCTCGACCGGGTGCAAATTGAGTGAGAGTTTGCACTTCTATTAAATAGGGTAGGAATTGCAGAATTTGCAGTTCGGCCGACCGAACTCTCTGAGTCGGTCGACCGAAGCTGTAGCCGAAACTTTCTGGGCTATTTCGATCGGCCGACTCAGGAGGTCCAGTCAAACGACCTGCTCTTATTTCCCTGTTTGCCTATTTATGCTCGTTTTGCTTTGTTTTTCCAATTGTTAATCGATTCTTCTTCTCCGATTAGTTGTTGTCACCTTTTTCAACTTTGATAGCTTCTATTTTTGGAATTTTTGGGTATTTCCACTTTGATGGATTCGGTATCGATTTCTTTGGATTTTATTCACGTCTTCGTATGTGAATTTTAGTGATTGATTGTTCCTACAATCATTTTTGTGATTTGTCACTTCAAAATATAAAGGTTTCCAATACTAGTAGTAAATATCAAAATTCTTTCATCAAAACGATTTCAACACTATTTTATTACAAAGCTCGTTTCTTAAACCGTTTTCCAATCTATTAGTATATACAAACCTTTACCTCACTTGTATGAGAAATCTAATTAAACGGCTTAGTAAAACAAGTGGTATGAAACGCTTACGTTTGCTTTGTCGGTTAATTTTTGGACTTGTTCGATTGAATCTCTTGTGATAATTTTCTAGTGGAGATTTACAATTTGTTCGTAAATATTTAAGTTAAGCTAGCGGTTATGGGACATGAAGCTAAGCTCATATATTTACTAGCTTAGTGTAATTGACACTTCTTGATGATCGATGATGATCGCTTTGTGATTTAGACTAGCAATGTGCGATGTCTCTTTGTCCACGTCGAGGACATACCTCGTTTGGAGGAGCTTCGGCTCGTTTGGAGGAGCTTCGGCTCGTTTTGCGATACACGTGTTGGGAGTTTTCATGCTCCTATTCTTGTGATAGGCCTCTTTCCCCTTTTGTAATTTCTGGATTTCTATTGATTGATTTCTAGAATTTGTGTTTCTTTAATTTTTGTGATTTACATTGATAAGCTTTATCATTATTTGTGCATTGGTGAATTTGTGTGTCATTAACTTTTGTGATTGGCATTGTTATAATTGTCAATATTTATGGTTTGGTGAATAAAAATAAAGAGTATGACAATCATTTTTATCTTTGAGAAGATTCTTGTGATATTGATTAATCTCTTTTGATTTTCAATTGCATACTTATCATAGTTTGGCTTTATGGTTATCTTACATTTTTGTCATATCTCTTATTCTATATCATTTTATCTGATATTTATAGTTAGACTGATCCGTTTATTATTTTCTTATTAAATAATACTCGGGTCAGATCGAGATGTTACAGGTACTTCCACTTGACTCCACTCCTGGTGTTTACTATTCTGACTTTTGCCTAACTACTTAGATTAGTAGTTCATTTTATTGTATACATTTGAGATATAGACTCTATGATGTACACTTATTCTCTTGTGTAGCACTTGTAACTATTCTTTTGTGATATTGTGGATCTTGTTTGACCACTACTCTGATATACACTTTCATGTGTAATATTCATATCTGTTTCCGCCTTTGAGATATGAACTTCTGTGACTGATTTATGTTATGCTTATTTCTATATTTGTTTTCGAAGATATTATAGCCATCGTTTAGTAGCTTTGAGTTTGTATAGGCATGTCGGATTCCCCCTTTGAATGCAAGTTATATTTTTATCTGGCATATCGGTGCTCGCACAAAGCAATTACGCGGATGGTCGCTCCTCAACAGCCTTATTCTCTGTGCTAGTTGACGGCATTACCCTGTAGTGTCCTTGGCTAGCGTGGGTATAGAGGTGGGGCGTCACACTTTGTCTGACCATTTGTTGGAAATCCAATCACCAATACGCGCCTTGTACGGTATTAGTTGTAGAACCTTCCATTTAACATGGTAGCTATAGTAGGCATACAATATGGTAAGTATGATGGCTAAGATTAATATTATATTTGCAAATGTTTTCTACACTATGCACTAATAATAATATAAAATAGTTTTCGCGTATCAAGCATGTTTGACTATCGTAAGGAGAAATCTCCCCCAAGTGTGTGATTGCATTGTGTATGAATGGCGGCCTTATGGTGGTTTCATTTTCCAAAAAGCGTTGCGGATTTTTTTTAATTCTTTTGTTTGTTTTTGCTTAAAGAAAACTGTTTTGTTTGCTCATACCAGTCCCATGACTGACCCGGACTCTATTATTCCCTTTCTAAACTCTAAGTGCCCACTATTTTCCACACGGCAGCCTAGAGTTGGGATTTTCGGATAGTCAAATAGTAGGTGTAGATTCGATAGCATCCAGCCTTTGGATTTGGCGAGCACATTTGTTTTTCTGGATTGGAGTTGCTTAACGTCAAGTTGATGGTGATTCGAGCTTCTTGGCTTGGAGATCTTTGGAGCATTGGGTTGGAATGCAGTTTTGGATTCTATATTTCTTTCTATCCTTTGGAAGATCAGATTGGTATTATTATTCCGCAGTTTTTCTTCCACTGTTGTATTGTATCTCTGATAGATATTGATATTCATTTGTATCAGTTGTTGTACCTTTGTGTATCAATAAAAGTCATTCATTTTCTTCCGCTGTGTTGTTTACTTAATGTGTTATAAGCTCTAGCTAACCTGATTTGACGTTTGAATCTGCGGCATTCCAGTACGGGTGATGTATTTGAGTGTCGATTTTCGAAGGTCGAGTCCGTGTCGTTATAATTTGTATCAGAGCTGAAAGTTGAGTAAGAACTTTAGTTCAGGAGTATAATACATTAAGTGGCTTGTTAGAGATAGGGATACAAATGCCCTAGAATGAGTATATCCCTAAGATATCCATTCATATTGCCTCGGTAAATTCTCTTTACTATCCATTGATAGTGAGTATGAGTGCAAGAAGAGGACGAGGTAGGGGATGGGGGAATACCACTACAAATGGTCAATACCCTGCAACAGTGGGAACAATCTTTTCTCTATCAATCTCTTTGATCATCAATTATTTCCAATTCTTAGATAGCTTCGTGGCAGCTCGAGGGAGAAGTTTTAGTATGGTGGTGGCCCTACAAATCGTTATAGATAAGTCCCTATTTCGTATTCTATTCACCGGTTTTCTATCATCATTTCGTTTTTAAAGTTTAATGAATTTAAAATTTATTTGAAATAAATTGGTTAACTAAATGTGAAACTGAATTAAATCGTATCCGTTTGTCTATTCTTTAGGGTCTCGATATATTCTACGAACGGTCAGTTATCCCTTCAAACTAACCAATGCCCCTGCATATTCGCAAACCTGATGACCCGAGTACTTCGTAAAGCATTGAATAGATTTGTTCTCATATTTATTGATGATATTCTGATTTGGTAAGCCAAATGTAGAATAAATATTTTAGCTTGATCTAATGAGTTGATTCTCTATCTTTGTTTGTACATCTATTCTTTATTGTCTCCTGTCTAGCAAATATCGGGGACGAAATTTTCTTAAGGTGGGAATTTATAACGAATCCCAGTTTTGAGTTAAATTTAAATGGGTAATTTAAATATAATTTTTGAATTTAATTGTGAATTAATTTGAGTTTTTCAAGTTAAATAAGAATGTGTGTTTTTTTACATAATAAGTAAATTATAAGTGGAATTTGAAATTCAAAAATAAATATTTTTAAAAAAAAAGGGATTTGAAAATACTATGTTTAAAATTAATAAAGTTTGTTTTCTAATCATAATATAATCATTTAGAAGTTATATTTTGAAATAAATATAATAATTTTATAAAAGTTAAATTTGAACATTCTCAGCTCTAGTATTATGTATATAAATTTAAGTATATTAACTTAAGTTTGATTTTAAATTTATACATAACTTAATGTAATTTGTGTATATATATACATTTAAAAGTATAATAAACTAAGTTCAAAATAGTATTGGTTATAAAGATTAGAACATTTTCTTTTAAACATATGGTTTGTAAATATATAAAAGTACAAATAAGAAAAACATAAAACATAATTTATAAATAAATCTAAGTTAAGGGTTTTTACATAAATACACAAATTTATGACATTCGTAATAAGGAAAATAAATACATTTAACAAGTGTTCACTTAAATCACAAGAGTTAACATATAATTACAAGTGGCAATTTGTTTTTGTTTTAAAATTTTAAATACAATAACATGTTTAGTGAGAAACCAGGCTGCTTATTTTTTAGTTTAAAAGTTTTCTTTCAGTTTTAAAATTTCAAACCTAAGAAACAAATCAAAAATGAAATCTGAAACAACAAAGAAAAGAAAGGAAAAAAAAGAAGATCAAAACCAGGAAATCAAAAGCAATTGATAAAATCCTCAAACGGAAAGTAAGGTTCAGATTCAATTACACTTCAACCTGAGCAGTAGCTTTGAATACAACCAACTCGGTAATTTAAAGATCAAGGAAATCAAATTTAAAAGCAAGATCAAATTGTAATAACCCGCATATTTAACGATTTTATATTTAAATGTTTTATTTAAATATAGCGTCGTTAGTCGGATTTTGGGTTCGAAAAGCTACTTTTTGCAAATGGCCGAATTGGAACTCAAAACTACCTCCATTGGTTCCAAAATGGCGTTTGCGATCTTTTTGAGTATAATCTTTGATATGTTTGGAGTTTGTGAAATTTTGGCTACTTTTTCTATTGGGTTTTGGGTTGGGTTCAGCCCACTAGCTTAACTAAGTACCCTAGCTCAGGCCCTTCTCTTCATTTCATCTTCTTTCATTTTCATTTCTCAAGTAAAACTGAAATGGTGGAAGGGAAAGAGAAATAGAAATTACAAGCCCTAGTTTTTCCTTTGTAACTTGATTTCTTGCTCCAAAATCAAAGAGAATCCATAGGTAAGTTCTTCTTCATCTTCTCCAACTCTTCTCCTCTTCAATTTCAGAAAATTTCCTAAACCTAAATTGGGAAATATGTGTTTTATTCTTAGATTGAAGCTTGTTGAGTTGAAGTAGTGTTTGTTGGTCTTCTCTTTGCAAAGTGAACTCCATCTTCTTTGTTTTTGGATAAAAGGTGAGTTTTGAACTCACATCTACTTCTCTTGATTTCATTGATGTTGGGTATGAATTCCTAACACCTTGTTCATATGCACTTGCTTTTGGTTTGGATTGAATTGGTGAAATTCCGAATTTTTAGTGTTTGGGTTCAATTCGTTAAAGATCCTAACTTTGATGTTTGAATATGTTTTTGGTTGCGAATCGGAGAGCTAATGGAGCTGGGGTATCTATTGATTAAAGCTCCTTAGGTCCGTTGCTCGAACGGTCGCGGTTTGGAAGAATTTGCATTTTCATTGAAATAAGGCAGGAAGTGCAAAATCATTAGGTTCGGCCGACCGAGCCCTGCAACCGGTCGACCGACCTGCTCATGTCGAGTTTTTTTTATTTCCTGCATCTGGCCAACCGACCGAGCCCTGCAACCGGTCGACCGACCTGCTCATGTTTTGCCTGTTTTGCCTATTTTTGCATATTTTGATTTGTTTTCCAAATTTTATCGATTGAAGTTGCTTCTTAGTGGTTGTTATTGCCTCTTTGACTTTGATAACTTATTTTTGACTTCATCCATGGGTTTTTATAAAATAATCTTTCTAATCATATTAAAAGCTCGTTTCTCCAATTTATAAATTCTATTTAAACACACGCACAATTTCGCACTTCGAGCGAAGTGGAAGGGTGATTAAATGGTTGGGCAAAACACGGACCATGAATCTGTGTGTTTATCTTTCCGATTAATCCCCGACCTATTCAATTGATCGTTTTGACCTTCGGGTTTGGTTTACTGAGTATATGAGGTGAACTTCGTACTGCTTCGAGTGTGAAATTAACTAATGGATAGTAAACCGTTTAGTGTGAACGGGTGGTTATGGGACTCACGTTACCACTTTTCGGATTCCTCTATGGGAGTTTGTGACACATGCTGCCTTTGGGATAGTGTCTTCGGACTGTCTCCTCTGGCTTGTTGCCTTTAATATCGCTTTTGGAGTTGGTCCTTTGCCCTGACTCGAAAGATATTTGGGGTTGTCGGTTACCTTTAGTATTGCTTCCGGAGTGGTTTCTTCACCACCGCTCAAGAGATATTGGAGTGGTTTCTTCACCACCGCTCAAGAGATATCGGAGTGGTTTCTTCACCACCGCTCATGATGTTTCATTTATATGTATATTCCCTAGGTATTGCTTTTCTGTATTGGTTTTTTGGAACCACACGAAATATAGCGTTTACCTTGTGGAACTCGTATTTATCGGTATTTGTTGTTTGCCTTTATGGCTTGCTTTGGGATATTCTTATCCTTTGTCTCTATATGTTGCCAATGATATAAGGCTTGTTTTATATGATTCATCTTTCGTTAGATGATTGTGTTATCTCTTTTAGAGATATCTATTATGCTTCGTAACCTTGCAGGTTTATTGTTGTTCAGTTTATCTAACTGATTTGTTTAGCTAGACTGATCCGTGTATTTTATACTCGGGTCAGACCGAGATGTTTCAGGTTAGGTGCATTTGGACTTAGCCTATTTTTCTTCCGCATGGACTACTCCGCTAGCTTCTTTTTGTCATAGCTTTTTGTGTAGTCCCATTTTGTAGTAACTCTGATATGTATTCCTTTGACTCGTCTGCATATTGTGGTTTGCTATACCACTTGATATGTATTATTGTATAACTCTGTTATGAATCTGTATATGTGTATATGATGATTTACTGTTCTGTGATGTATATTACATTTGAGTTATTATATTCTGTTTTAATAGATCCAACCACCTATGGTTTTTTTTTTAATTATTCATTGGGTATGTCGACCTGGTTGGTATGTTTATTGTCGATGTATTCAATAGGTAATTAGAGCAAGGCTATAGATGGTCGCTCCTAACCAGCCTTATTCTCCGTGTTAGTTGACGGCATTACCCTGTAGTGTCCTTGGCTAGCGTGGGTATAGAGGTGAGGCGTCACAGCGTGGTATCAGCAGAACAAAATATGATAAACACATAATAGAGCACATATTACGGTACATCAGAGTGTACAAGTGACACAAATCTTTGAATCATCGTGTTTCTTTATTCCATCATGGTTAGATAGAGTTTGGGAATACGTCTAGGAATGCATTTCTATTCCGTAGTATCCCATATTGTAATATCTACCTTGTGAATAATCTTGTTCTTATCTTACCTTCAGCGTATGGCTGGAAGAGGCAGGGGACGACGTTCGGATGCTGGGCAATCCAGTGGCTCGCATTCGGATGGCGTTTATATGTCTGCTGATCAGTTTATGGAATTGTTTAGGAGCACTCAACCTCCAGTTCCTCCTCGAGTGTCTCCACCTCGCAAGTCTGCCTTTGCACGTCAGTGCAGTGATTTTTCTCATCTTGGAGGAAAGCCGTTTAAGGGCTCTGAGTCTGTTCTTGAAGTCCAAGCTTGGTTTCGCACATGCGAGCGTATCTTCTCTCGTATGGATCTTTCTGACCATGATAGAGTTCTTGTAACTTCTAGCTTGTTACAAGAGCGTGCTCTTGACTGGTATGAGCTTCTTGTAGCCGAGATTGATGAGTCTACTCTTTCTTGGACTCAGTTTCGGGAGCGATTTGAACTCAAGTTCGTTCCTGAATCTGAAAAAGTTTTATTGACCCGTCTCTTCCTTGAGTTGAAGCAAGGGAAATCTTCTATTTCTGAGTATGTTGCATCATTCGAGGCTTTATCTAAGTATGGTCTTGAATTCATCTGTACTTCTTACAAGAAGAATTTGAAGTTTGTTTCTGGTCTTAAGAAATATCTTAAGAAATCTTTGTTGCTCCAGCTTAAACTTTCTTTTGAGGAGTTGGTTGATTCGGCACTTCATCTCGAGACCGTCGAGAAGGAGTGTGATAGTGAGGTTGATGTTGAGGTTTCCAAAAACCCCAACAAGAGGCCGTTTCCAATTCAGAAGAAGCCTTTTCCTTCTAAGAAGAAGAAGACCGGTGGTCCTAGCTCTCAGCCTCAGTCTTCCAGAACACCTTTCATTCGAAAGTGTTTCAATTGTGGTTCTCCGGACCATATTATTCGAGCTTGTCCTAAGCCTCTCTTCTGCCGTTATTGCAAGAGGGAAGGTCATCGTAGTTCCACTTGTCCTATTGCTCCGAATAATTCTTCATCTGGCAAGTTAAATGTAGCGAATGCTTCTGGAGGTCCTTCTCAGCCCAAAGGTATATCTTCATCTATTTTGGAAGGTTCTATTTTATTTTATGACCATAGTATACGAGTTCTTTTCGATACGGGTGCTTCACGTTCTTTCGTATCGAAAAAGCTCGTTGATAATTTATCTTTGGATGTTTCTTGTATGGTTACTTCTTTAAGGATTGCGAATCCAATTGGGGGATCCGCGACCCTTAGTTTGCTTTGTGATGATATTGAGATTGTTTTATGTGGCTTTTCTTTTCGTGCGAATCTGCACATTATTTCTTGTCTGGGATTTGATTTGATTTTGGGCATGGACTGGCTAGTGAGATATGATGCCAGGATTATTTGTTCGGAGAGAGCTATATATCTTCGACATCCGGATTCGCCTACTCGGTTATCTCTTATTCTTCGGGATGTGGATAATTCTGAAATGGCTTTATATTCTCTTGATTCGCGAGATGATGATGATATATCTCGTATTCCTATTGCTTGTGACTTTTCTGATGTTTTTGAGCCTGTATCGGGTTTGCCACCCAAGCGGGCAATTGAGTTCCGCATTGATCTCATTCCAGGCGCGCAGCCAGTTAGTCGTCCTCCCACGAGGATGTCTACAAAGGAAAATGAGGAACTCAAGAAGCAGCTTTTAGAGCTTGAGTCCAAGCAGTTGATTCAGTCCAGTTTTTCTCCGTGGGGATCCGCGGTTGTTTTTGTGAAGAAATCTGATGGAACTCTTAGGCTTTGCATTGACTATTGCAAGCTTAACGAGTTGACCATTAGAAATAGGTATCCATTGCCTAGGATCGATGATATGTTCGATCTATTGAGTGGTGCTAAGGTCTTTTCTCAGCTTTACCTTGCCACAGGCTTTCATCAGTTACGAGTCGCGGAGGATAGCATACCTCTTACCGCTTTCCGCACTCGTTATGGTTCTTTTGAGTGGCTCGTTATGCCGTTCGGTTTGACGAACGCTCCTGCTTTCTTTGTTGATCTCATGAATCGGGTATTCCGGGAATATCTCGATAAGTTCGTCCTTGTGTTCATTGATGATATCCTTATTTATTCTAAGTCTGAAGCTGAGCATGCTAATCACTTGAGAATTGTCTTGAGTACCCTCCGTCATCATCAGCTTAGAGCCAAATTCTCCAAGTGCCACTTTTGGGAGAATAAGGTTAAGTTCTTAGGCCATGTTGTATCTTCCGATGGCATTTCTGTCGATCCCTCAAAGATCGAAGCCATCCAGAATTGGAAGAGGCCCGAGAATGTTCATGAGATTCATAGTTTCCTTGGATTGGCGGGTTATTACCGTCGGTTCATTAAGGATTTTTCCCGTGTTGTGCTTCCTCTCACTTGCCTTACTCGGAAAGGCATTCGTTTTATTTGGTCCGACAAGTGTGAAGCTTCCTTTCTGTCATTGAAGGAACTTCTCACTAATGCTCCTATCCTTGTGGTTCCCGAAGGGAATCATGACCTTGTTTTCTACACCGATGCTTGTGGTAGTGGTCTCGGTGCTGTTCTTATGCAGAAGGATCGGGTAGTTGCTTATGCTTCTAGGCAACTGCGTCCGAATGAAGTCCGCTATGCCACTCATGATCTTGAGTTAGCCGCCATTGTCTTTGCCTTGAAGATTTGGCGACATTATTTGTTGGGCGAGCGCTTCATTCTCTATACCGATCATAAATCCTTAAAGTATTTGTTCACTCAGAAGGAACTCAATATGAGGCAGCAGCGTTGGCTCGAGCTTCTTGCTTCCTATGACTTTGATATCCAGTATACCCCTGGTAAGGGTAATCATGTTGCTGGTGCGCTTAGTCGCAAACATTTGGCTGTTATTTCTATGATGCTTGCCGAATGGAATATCCTTGAGACTCTATCTTTTTGTGAAATTCGTGATCGAGGTTCATCTTTTGATTCTCCTATTCTATTATTTAGTTTGGGAGCTCGACCTATTTTATTGGATCGTATTGCCGATGCCCAACGGCGTGATCCTGATTTGTTGCATTTTATTCAGCTTTGTGAGTCTGGATCTTGTGATGAGGCGTTACAAGATTTTAGCATTGATTCTCATGGGTGTCTTCGTAAGAAGAACCGTCTTTTTGTGCCTTCTGACTTTGCACTTAGGCATGACATTCTTGATGATTGTCACCGTTCTAAGTATACTATTCATCCCGGTAGTAGCAAGATGTATGCCGATATGCGTCGTCTTTATTATTGGGAAGGCATGAAGCGCGATGTGGCAAGTTATGTGAGCAATTGCATAACTTGTCAGCGTTTTAAGGCCGAGCATCAGCGTCCTGCGGGTCTTCTTCAGCCTCTTGAGATTCCATTGTGGAAATGGGATCAGATTTCTATGGATTTCATTGACGGCCTACCTCGCTCGAGATCAGGCCATTCTAGCATTTGGGTTATTGTTGATCGCCTCACTAAGTCTGCTCATTTTGTCCCTATTAAGTCTAATAGGACTGCTTCGCATTTGGCGAAGTTGTATGTCAAGGAAATCGTGAGACTTCACGGTGTTCCTAGTTCTATTGTGAGTGATCGTGATCCTTTATTCACGTGTCATTTTTGGAAGAGTCTTCAGCAAGCTTTGGGAACAAAGATTAATTTTTCTACAGCTTATCATCCGCAGTCTGCAGACTGAACGGGTGAATCGTATCTTGGAAGATCTTCTCCGTATTTGTATTTTTGATTTTGGTGGTTGTTGGGAGGATCACCTACCTCTTGTAGAGTTCTCCTACAACAATAGTTTTCAATCTAGTATCGGTATGGCTCCTTTCGAAGCCTTATATGGAAGGCCATGTCGATCACCTTCTTGTTGGTTGGAATCTGGAGAGAAGCTTATTCTTGGTCCAGATTTTGTTCGTCATTCTTCTGAGAAGATTGATCTTATTCGATTGAGAATGAAAGAGGCACAGAGTCGTCAGAAATCCTACGCGGACAACCGTAGGAAGCCTCTCGAGTTCTCGATCGGCGATCTTGTTTTTATTCATGTTTCTCCTTTGAAGGGGGTTATGCGTTTCAGTGCGACTGAGAAATTGGCTCCTCGCTTTATAGGACCATTTTCTATTACTGAACGTATTGGCCCTGTGGCTTATAGAGTTTCACTTCCCGCTCATTTATCTGGCATTCATGACGTGTTTCACGTCTCGCAACTTCGGAAGTGTCTTCGGGGGTCGGATTCTGTTATTACTTCTCCTGATTTGCAAGAGCTTGAGATCTCACCGGACTTATCTATTGTACAGCAACCTATTCGCATGCTTGACACGGAGGTGCGACACCTTCGGAACAAGGACGTGCCGCTCGTTAAAGTTCAATGGTCCGCTAATCCCAATGACTGTACTTGGGAAACCAGAGAATTTATTGAGCGATCTTATCCAGGTTTTCTTTCTTAGCTTGAGAACGGTGAGTATGTCTTTTCATCTCAAGCTTATTTTCTTTTCTTCTGATTGATTGTATGTATGTAATTGTTACAAATATCGTCTCTAGGAATTGCGGGGACGCAATTTTGTAAGGAGGGGAGATCTGTAACAACCCGCATATTTAACGATTTTATATTTAAATGTTTTATTTAAATATAGCGTCGTTAGTCGGATTTTGGGTCCGAAAAGCTACTTTTTGCAAATGGCCGAATTGGAACTCGAAACTACATCCATTGGTTCCAAAATGGCGTTTGCGATCTTTTTGAGTATAATCTTTGACATGTTTGGAGTTTGTGAAATTTTGGCTACTTTTTCTATTGGGTTTTGGGTTGGGTTCAGCCCACTAGCTTAACTAAATACCCTAGCTCAGCCCCTTCTCTTCATTTCATCTTCTTTCAGTTTCATTTCTCAAGTAAAACTGAAGTGGTGGAAGGGAAAGAGAAGTAGAAATTACAAGCCCTAGTTTTTCCTTTGTAACTTGATTTCTTGCTCCAAAATCAAAGAGAATCCATAGGTAAGTTCTTCTTCATCTTCTCCAACTCTTCTCCTCTTCAATTTCAGAAAATTTCCTAAACCTAAATTGGGAAATATGTGTTTTATTCTTAGATTGAAGCTTGTTGAGTTGAAGTAGTGTTTGTTGGTCTTCTCTTTGCAAAGTGAACTCCATCTTCTTTGTTTTTGGTTAAAAGGTGAGTTTTGAACTCACATCTACTTCTCTTGATTTCATTGATGTTGGGTATGAATTCCTAACACCTTGTTCATATGCACTTGCTTTTGGTTTGGATTGAATTGGTGAAATTCCGAATTTTTAGTGTTTGGGTTCAATTCGTTAAAGATCCCAACTTTGATGTTTGAATATGTTTTTGGTTGCGAATCAGAGAGCTAATGGAGCTGGGGTATCTATTGATTAAAGCTCCTTAGGTCCGTTGCTCGAACGGTCGCGGTTTGGAAGAATTTGCATTTTCATTGAAATAAGGCAGGAAGTGCAAAATCATCAGGTTCGGCCGACCGAGCCCTGCAACCGGTCGACCGACCTGCTCATGTCGAGTTTTTTTATTTCCTGCATCTGGCCAGCCGACCAAGCCCTGCAACCGGTCGACCGACCTGCTCATGTTTTGCCTGTTTTGCTTATTTTTGCATATTTTGATATGTTTTCCAAATTTTATCGATTCAAGTTGCTTCTTAGTGGTTGTTATTGCCTCTTTGACTTTGATAACTTATTTTTGACTTCATCCATGGGTTTTTATAAAATAATCTTTCTAATCATATTAAAAGCTCGTTTCTCCAATTTATAAATTCTATTTAAACACACGCACAATTTCGCACTTCGAGCGAAGTGGAAGGGTGATTAAATGGTTGGGCAAAACACGGACCATGAATCTGTGCGTTTAACTTTCTGATTAATCCCCGACCTATTCAATTGATCGTTTTGACCTTCGGGTTTGGTTTACTGAGTATATGAGGTGAACTTCGTACTGCTTCGAGTGTGAAATTAACTAATGGATAGTAAACCGTTTAGTGTGAACGGGTGGTTATGGGACTCACGTTACCACTTTTCGGATTCCTCTATGGGAGTTTGTGACACATGCTGCCTTTGGGATAGTGTCTTCGGACTGTCTCCTCTGGCTTGTTGCCTTTAATATCGCTTTTGGAGTTGGTCCTTTGCCCTGACTCGAAAGATATTTGGGGTTGTCGGTTACCTTTAGTATTGCTTTCGGAGTGGTTTCTTCACCACCGCTCAAGAGATATTGGAGTGGTTTCTTCACCACCGCTCAAGAGATATCGGAGTGGTTTCTTCACCACCGCTCAAGAGATATCGGAGTGGTTTCTTCACCACCGCTCAAGAGATATCGGAGTGGTTTCTTCACCACCGCTCATGATGTTTCATTTATATGTATATTCCATAGGTATTGCTTTTCTGTATTGGTTCTTTGGAGCCACACGAAATATAGCGTTTACCTTGTGGAACTCGTATTTATCGGTATTTGTTGTTTGCCTTTATGGCTTGCTTTGGGATATTCTTATCCTTTGTCTCTATATGTTGCCAATGATATGAGGCTTGTTTTATATGATTCATCTTTCGTTAGATGATTGTGTTATCTCTTTTAGAGATATCTATTATGCTTTGTAACCTTGCAGGTTTATTGTTGTTCAGTTTATCTAACTGATTTGTTTAGCTAGACTGATCCGTGTATTTTATACTCGGGTCAGACCGAGATGTTTCAGGTTAGGTGCATTTGGACTTAGCCTATTTTGCTTCCGCATGGACTACTCCGCTAACTTCTTTTTGTCATAGCTTTTTGTGTAGTCCCATTTTGTAGTAACTCTGATATGTATTCCTTTGATTCGTCTGTATATTGTGGTTTGCTATACCACTTGATATGTATTATTGTATAACTCTGTTATGAATCTGTATATGTGTATATGATGATTTACTATTCTGTGATGTATATTACATTTGAGTTATTATATTCTGTTCTGATAGATCCAACCACCTATGGTTTTGTTTTAATTATTCATTGGGTATGTCGACCTGGTTGGTATGTTTATTGTCGATGTATTCAATAGATAATTAGAGCAAGACTATAGATGGTCGCTCCCAACCAGCCTTATTCTCCGTGTTAGTTGACGGCATTACCCTGTAGTGTCCTTGGCTAGCGTGGGTATAGAGGTGGGGCGTCACACAAATCCTATTTTCAAAGTGGCAGAAACAATTTCCAGTTTCGCAAATTTATTCCAAGCTTCCTCTGTTTATACAAACTAGGTGAGCTAACTTTTGGACCCTGATCTGTTTCATCTCTGATTCATGTGATTGAAATCATGATATGAAACATGTGTGAATGTATATTATTGCATATCTGAATATATATATATATATATATATATATATATATATATATATATACATATATATACATATACATACACACACACACAGATATATATATATATATATAAATGTCTGGGTATAAGAACATTTGTTCTGTCATAGGTCTACACATTTTAAAATTTATTCAAAAATCAAAACCTCATCACCAAAACCTCTTTAGGCCTTGATGTTCAAAACAAATGTGTTCAAATTTACCAGATTTCAATTTAAAAAATGGTTTCAAGTAAAAATGTTTGGTGAATATTTCGAAAATATGAAATAACAGTAAAATCTTTCCAACCCACAAAAAAAATCAAATGTTATAATTTCTTGTTTTGATTCTATAACTTGATTTGCATGTAAAAAATATGATTTTTGATATAGATATCATAATTTTTAATATTGGGTATGATGGGAATTTGTGAATTGCTCGTAATTGTATTTTTCATTGATTATCGGTGACCAACGATGTAATGAATGTCAAGGTTGTTGTTGGAGGAGGTTTTAGGGACCTAGGAAAAAAATGCTTGAAGAATTTCTCAATCATCAGAATGGTTGAACGACAACAAAATAGGGTTTATAGAGCCAGTTGAGTCGTCGTTGAAATCGAGTCAATTTCATCACTGTGAGTGGATCGAAGTGGTTCGGACCCAGGGGAATCATGGTATTATGTCATGGCAAAGGTTGGGACAAGGCGGCGGGAGTTCAGTCGGTCGGAGGTGGCGATGCGAGGTAACTTTGTCGACCAGGTTGATCCTAGTAAGATATCAACTTCTTCGATTTTGAGTGGAATATGTTTGCAAGTTTCTAGGTTGTTTGGATCGTCGTCGGAGTAGTGATTAGGGATAATCACTTATTGTAATTAATTAAAGGGAATTAATTAATGTGATTAATTAAATAAGGTAATTAATTTGAGGATAATTAATTAATTTAAAGGATAATTAATTAATGAAAGTGATTTAAGGGTTGATTTATTAATTAAAGGTCAATTATTTAATATATTAATTCGGGATAATTAATTAAAGAACAATTAAATAATTAAAGGTTAATTATTTAATGATTAAAGGTTGATTGATTTATTAATTAAGGTTGATTAGTTAATAATTAAAGGTTAATTAATAGACTAACAAATCATTAAAATATAATTAATTAATATGGTTTGTAATTAATTAATGATTAACTAACCAAGGTTAGTGATTAATCTGATTTAAATTAATCAGATAATTGATCTTACTTATGGATGTTTGGATTATATTAAATGATTGAATTGTTTGATATCCTTAATGCACGATGCTTTGTGATATGAATTATTTTGATTGGACCTGTGATGAATATAATTTATTTATCCGTGATAAATTGCAACGACCCGTAAATTTCAATAATTAAATTGGTTAATTTAATAAGATTTTTGCAATTAAATTTAGAAGAAATAAAAACTTTATAATTTTTAATGAAGTGAATGTTAAAAACGAAATGTAGCAATGGTAATTAAAACTAATTATTGATAATTGAAGTGAAATCCCAATAACGAAATAGTGTAAATTGTTGCACTTGGTTATAAGATTGGATATAAGTAAATAAGGGTAAGTGTTGTATAAATAAATGAATTAGTATAATTAATGGTAATTAAATGAATTCAGTATTATGTAAGTAATTATAATAATTAGTTTAATATAATAAACTTAAGAGTAAATTAAAGGTTATGATAACAATGATTATAAATTACCTATTTAATTTGTCAATGAAATTAATTAAAAATCCATTACATTTAAATGTAAGTAAATGTTCGTTAATGTGAGTTAGGACGGTAATGGTATAGTGTGAATGTAATAAAATGAATGGAAAAGTATCTTTTATTCATAAGAGAAAATAAAGGAATGAAATCAAATTGAAATTAATAAGGAAAGACGGAAATTTGAATATATTGATGTAATGAAAGGAAAATGAATATTAACTAGGTTTATAGAGTGATATAGACTTAATAAAAAGATTGGAATCGAATCAAAATCAAATTTATTGGAATTAATTATAATTAATTAGAATTCAATCCGTAATAAATGGATTTATTGTAGGTAAATGAAATTAAATACTATGTAAATTAAAATTTGGATGAATTAGAATTTTTTTTAATATATTAGTATATAAATCAAGATTAATATTACCCATAAGATGATAAGTTAATAATTGATTCAATAACCAGATTTAGAAATCAAATATATGGATTTATTGGGAATTTAAAGTTATAATTACTAAAGTAATTGAAATTGAAATCAAACGCTATAAATTGTGAAATGTTTAATAATAAGTTAATAAGAGAATTTGTTTTAAAGAATTTTAAATCACTAAGTAACCCAAAGTAATAGAATTTGGAAATAATAATAATTGAATTGAAAAGTGATTTAATTTGATTTAATGTCAATTTATTTAATTAATTAGGAAATAGCTATTTTGACTACTGTCTTGGATTTCGACGAAACCAGTTTCATAGGATCTGTAATAGTGAATTTTTATACGATTTCAAGTTTCATATCGATCGGACTTGTCATTTGATCGGACGGGCTCGAAACGCCAAGATATCGATTTAATAAAAATCAATTGAAATCAATTTGGAATAAGATGATTTTACCATAACTTCCTCATACGATGCAATTAGGACCTGAAACATGTTCCATTGAGTTTAAAATATTTTAAAACATCTATTTTGATATATGGGTTGACCCATTTTCGTTACGGAGGCGAAACGGGCTTTTCGGGTCGTTTATCGTTCGACCAATCTTGTCCATCTATTCTATTTTCAGCTGTACCTATGTATACCTTGTTATAAACCTAGCTACTTTCTATTTCTCATTTTTGTACGTACAATTCAAATTGCTCCTCCTCATTTCAATGGCAGACATACTCTAAATTCACAATCAATTGCAATTCAAAAATTCTACTTCAAAATTCAAACTCCTCAAATAATATCGAATTATATATCGATCTGAAGCTCTCGATGATCGCATCTCAGATCTGTAATTCATTTTCTAGATTGAACCAATGTTTGTCCAGAAATTTACGAATTACTCACAACCGTTCGTTCCATCGTGATGGAATTCAATGGATCGTCAAATTGACGATACCATGGCGTAGAGAGTGCTCTGCGTAGTTCATCGAAGTTATTCGTTTCATGTTTCAACGGCTAGATTGCCGTCGTTTGGTTGATTAGGGTTCGCAGAAGGCGGCGGTGCACATGTATTTGGGAGATTTAAGGGACCGCCGTGGGTCCTGGGTGAGGCGGCGTGGAGCGGGCATCGTGATGGAGGTGGCCGGTCGAGCCTTCGGTGTCGTATCGGTGACCAACGGCGATAAGGAGCCGACGGCAGAACCGTTTGTAACGACCCGGAATTTTGGACAATATAAATTTAATAATCTGGGTTTAAATTTATATTGAATTAATAATTTTGATTAATAAATTTGATTTGATTTAAATAATCTTCTTTATTTAATTATTTAATTTGTGAAATTATTTTTAATGAGTAAATAAATCTGATTTCTATTTAATAATGTATATGTATTTATATATATTTTAAATAGACAATTTGTTTAGTTAAATTAGTATAGTATAATTTTTAATATGTTTTGAAAATAGAAATGGTGATTTATTTTTTTTATTTGAGCTTTTCAAAAATATTTAATAAAATACTATATGATTTTAAATAGGAGATAAATGTTTTTAATTAGTTTAAATTTCATTTTTAATTCAAGTTGTATATTAAAATATGTTACAAGCTCTTTTATAATTTGTTTTAAAGGTTTCTTTTCAAATGAATTACTTGTATATTGTTATAATGCTTTGCTTTATTCTTTAGAGAATTATTTAGATAACATAATTATGTATAAGATTTAATTAACAATGTTTAATACTTATTTAACTCTAATTAAACCTTAATTTAATTCATAAAGACAAGTGTACATATATTTAAACATTTGTTAACAAGTGTCTACTTTTAAATGACAAGTGTCTATTTTATTTTCTTTTTCTTTATTTCATTTTCTGAAAATACATTCTTGTTAACTTGCTTTTCATTCATATCATTTTGCTTCTTCATTCATATGCATTTTATTCATTCTTTAATAAAAGAAAACCAATCTCATTCTCACAACCAAATACATACAAGTCTGCATATACTATGCATTCAACTCCTCTTTCTCAAAATTTCTACCTACATTTCATTTGATCTGAAAACAAACTCCTCTTTTTCCCAAAACACTATCTGCATTCCTTTGATCTGAAACATATAAAGCTACTGGAAAATTCAATCCTGTTCATAAATCAAAAAGCCCTGCATTTCAAATTTTTAGCATAAAGCTCTGCATGTTCTTGCATTTGAAAACTCTGGCACCTGCATATCAAGTTTGACAACCTGCACATCAAGTAGAAGCCTGCAATTTAATCTTCAATCAAAGATTTAAGCCTGCATGCATTATAACTTCAACTCTGGAAACAAAGGGACTGCATTTCATAATTTGGAACATGCATTCATGAAATCTGGAAGCAAGATCGGGGTCTGCATTTTTAAAAAGCAAATTCAGGCCTGCATGTTAAAAACAAGTGAAAGCTTCTGCATGTTCAATCTAGAACCTGCAATGTGCTCTGCATTTGGAAAATGAGGTGAGTAACACTTAATTTAAAGTAAATTAAGTAGGATTACTTGCTTGATTTTATACTGAGTTAAATGTTTGTACATGTTTTCATTTTTACTGCCTGTGCATATATGAATGCAATGCATGTATTGATTTCAGGGATCTGATAGCTATAGTTTAAGTTAAAATTTGATAAGTAGTTTTTCTTGCATTAATCTGGTTGTTACCATGGATTAGCATTTGAATGTAAATGGGTTTATTACATGGTAAAATAAGTTTTAAGGCTATATAAGTTGATTTGTTTTCTGTGATGTCTGAATCCATAAAACATAAACTGAATTCTGTAAAAAATTTAGAAAATGTAGGAATCATAAATTAATGTTTCAGGTTTACTAACTTAATCATAAGCAAAATCAAGAATTTTAGATCAAAAATTTAAGTTTAAAGTGTCAAGGATAAAGGGCAGTTTTAATATTACAGTATTATACATATTTGGTAAACACTGGAGATGTTGGCATTTGTTTGGAATGAATTTGCTACTGAAGATAATGTAGCTACCAATAAACATAGGAAAATTATTGAATTGGTATGCAAATCAAGTTTGTGATTGGAATTTGGGATTTGAGGTGATGAACCCTAGTTTACTGGGCATAGGGAAAATTAGGGCTGTTGCTTCTAGAGTGAATCGAGTTCAAGGATTCTTTGGTGAATGATAGATGGTGTATTAATGAAGCTAATGCCGGAGTTCGGTCGATGATGGTGGTCGGAGTTGGGAGATAATGGTGTTGACAGGTTAGGCAGTGGATGCATAGCTGTTTCAGGTTGTGTTATTTTGTTTGGGTTGCAGGGAATTGTGACTCGGGATGGACTCGGGTTAACTGAAGGGAAAACTCGAAGCATGTAAGTAACTGACTCGAAGCAGAATGGATTGCCTCGAGTTGCATTGTTCAGGTTTAGCTAAACAGAACTGTTCTGTTTATTTAAGAATTTTTTTTAAAGTAAAGTTTGAATTTAAACTGGAAATTTGAACTTAGGGTTAAACCTGAATCTAAAAATGAATTCAAAAAGTTTGAATTTTAAATTTATCATAATTTAAATGCAAAATTCAAATTTGGTTTGAAAAAAAAAAACAGGGAATCTGTTTCCAGATTTATGAAGTTTGAATCAAAATGCAAACTATATTGAGACTCTGGATTTTAAAAACTGAATTTAATAATGAATTCAAATAAGTTTAAATTTTGGTCTTTTGAAATAGTTTAAATTCAGAAAATCTCAAAGTTGATTTTTTTTTAAAAAAACAGAAAACTGTTTCTGTTTTAAAATGAGAAGGGAAGTTTAAATTTCAAATGGAGTTTGAAATGGAGTTTTTAAACCTGGAATTTGAATATGAATTCAAATTTAATTTGTCAGATATTTGAAAACATTTATGTTTTTAAATTTAAATTTGATTTTAAACCTTCAAATATAAAATGCATTATTGTTTTGCATTTGAAGTAAGAGGTTAAGTATTTAAATTAGGAATTCAAATGAATTCAAAACTGAGTTTAAAATCTGGATTTAAATTTTTAAGCTTCAGTTTTAAAATAAAGATTTAAAATTTAAATTGCTTCCAAATGATTTACATTTGAATTGAGGGTGAAATGGTAGAAAGAGTTTTAAAGAGTTTAAACTAAATTGAAAATGGGAGTTATATTTCAATTTTAAAATTTAAAGTTTTTTTAAAATTGATTTGAATTTGATTTGAATTGAAATTTAAATCCTTTTCAATTTATTAATTAAGTATATGTTTCTTGTAAACATATAAGATTAAGATTGGTATTGTTTAAAATCTTATTTTAAATAAATTTGGATTTTAAGTTTAAAAGAAATGTTAATTGGAATTTAATGTAAATTTAAAAGCATTTTGTTTTTAAATGCATAATTTAAATAATAAATGTTTTATCTAAAGGATAAATAAAGATTAATGATTGGATTCATTAATTATTAAGGTAATTAAGATGAATATTTATTATTTAATTAATTAATAAATGCGGATGTTTAATTAAATAATTAATGATAATTAATTTAATTTGGGATTAATTAATTAAGTTTAATTTATCTATAATTAAGGATGGTTAATTAAATTTTAATTTATGATTAAGAATTATTTAATCAAGTGATTAATGATAATTAAGATTTTAATTAACACTTAGTTAATTAATAATTAGAGATTAGTTAAATAGTAATTAAATATTAATTACTTAATAACTAATGATGATTAATTTGAGTTAATTTCTTAATTAAGTAATTAAGAAATGTTAATGAAGTCATTAACTCAAGATAATTAATTAATGTGATTAATTTTTGATAATTAATTAGATTAATTAATTAATAATAATCAATTGTTTAAGTTCTAATTACTTAATGAAAGTAATTAGTGAATTAATTACTTAATGTAATTAATTAAGGTTAATATGATTTGTTTAGGTTAATTAATTAAGTTTAATTGATTTAAACATTTGTTGAATTGATGAATAATTACTTATGTAATTAATGAATTTGTAATTACTTAAGGAAGTAATTAATTAATAATTACAGGATGTAATTAAAGTTATTTAATATAGAAGTAATTTGGATTTAAATTACTTTGAAATTAATCAAGGGGATTGATTTAGATAATTAATTAAGAATAATTAATTATTGAGTTGAGTAATTAATGTAGTTAATTACAGATTGATTATTAATCAAGGGTGATTAATATATATGTAGGGATTGGTTTTAGATTAATTACTAATGTAATTAATTAAGTAATTAACTTGTGTAATCAACTTATAAGCTAATTACTTATTGTAATTAGAGATAGTTAATCAGTAATGATTAATTGAATGATTATTTATAAATTGATTTGTAATCAATGGATGGTTAAGTTAAGTAGAATTAATGATGAAGAAATTAATTTAATTCATTTTAAATTAATTTGAGATTGAGTAATTAATTTAATTCATTTTAAATTAATTATAGAATGTGTGATCATTTGATCATTTGCTTATGTTTGATGAATGGTATTGATTGTTTGGTATGGATTTGTAATCTCAGTTGTGAGACGAATGGTGTATGTGATATGGATGCATTGGTTGCTCTTGGATGATAATATAGATTATCTGTTTATGATATGAATCATCTGTTGATAATGATAAGGTTGATTATCTATTGTATTGTGAATTATCTATCTGTATTTAGATAATGAATTGAAATTGTTTTAAACTTAAAACAACTTGGCCTTAATAAGACACGCTTTGGTTTTCGATGAGACCGGGATCGGGTTTCCATATTTGGACATCCGAAAACCACATCGATTCCAAATAACGTTAGGTCGTGAATCTAAGTGGAGCAAGTGAAGACTCGAGGTGTAAGGGCTATACGTCAGTATAACTCTGTGGGTGATTCCGTAATGAGTTTGACGGAATAGCACTTATAGATTCGAGATGGTGGATTAGAGTGCAAGGGTTATTGTCGTTAACTCTGAGGGTGATTCCAATATGAGTGTAACGAGATAATGCCTTCGGTTTCGTTCGAACCCGGAACGAACTTGTATGGATTGAATGCTTTCAGAACATCGTCAGGTGGACGATGAGCATTCTAAGTGATGTGTCCTATAAAGGTAATCGTAACCTCAAGCCTCATCAACCGGGAATGGCTAAAACAGGGGAGGTGCAGCAAAGCTTCGTGGGTAGCCCCCACTTGAGAGTAAGATTTACCCCTGTCTAGAGGTCCCTTTATATTTCGGCTGTGTGGGACGGTTGATCATGACAACCGTCGGGGTTGTCTTATTTGGAACTGTTCAGTAAGGAACGGGTCCGGCTTTGTGTTGCAGGGGAGTTAGGGTGGCTCCTCGGTACGGTGATCTAGGCCACGTACTGTGACGGGCGGTACCCCAGTAGCCCTGCCATTGTATGGAATCCAAAATCCAATAAGTGCCAACGGTTTTGATTGTATTACCCACTTTTGTGGCTAGTAGCTGGAATTTAATAGATGTAACAATTTCGGCTATTTCTTATTTATTTGAAAACCCTAGACACTATTATAATATCATCGGATTTCCTATCAAATGTTTTGGTTAGCGTAAGGTAAAAACTTTTCCATGTTTATGTGTGGGAAGTCTTACGTGATACCTTTCTTTCAAAAGGTTTTGAAAATTAAGCAACTTTAACCTGTTACTCACACCAGACCCATGTCTGACCCGGAGTTATTTCTGTTTCTCTTTAACTCTTGGGTACTCAAATTTTTATGAGTAGTCAAGGGAATTCAGGTTAGGAATCAGGATTAGCTTTGACGATTTGTGGAGGAGCATATGGAGCAGGAGGCTTCTGCGCATAGTTATATATAGTTCCGCTGTGTTTGGTCTCTGAGTGTTCTGTTTGTATTGAGTTGTAATAACTAGACAGGTGTTTATAACTGTCTAGTATGTGTTGTATATGTCTGTGTACTCTGATAATTGATGTATACTATGTAATACTTTGTTATTAATATAATTTATTCGTTTCCGCTGTTGAGATTCTTGTGTTGTTTCTTTCTTCTCTTCTTTCTTTTCTTCTTCTATCCCTTTCTTTCTTAATTCATGACGCGATTTTCTGGGAGTGAAAGTCGGGTCGTGACAGCTTGGTATCAGAGCTGTAGGTTGAGTGAATACCTAGGCTCTGAAGTGTATTTTTCTTTAGGGAGCGTTAGGTTGAGTGAATACCTAGGCTCTGGAATGGTGTCTATCTTGAGAGAGCGTATTTGTAATTTTATATGTATATATATATATTTATTGGTTCTACCTATTTGTTGGATTACCTGTTCGGGTTTTTTTCCAATGTAAGTTATAAAGGTAGATGAGGTAGAAGTGTGTGTAACACAACTACCATTGGTTGGAGTTTAATGGATGATGTTGGAGGTGTATTTGTCGAGACTGTAGACCTAATACTGTCTCGAGTGAGTTTTGTTTGGTATAAGGACTTCATCGATCTCTGAAGGTAACCTGTTAAGGTTCGGAGTTCATCTTTGAAGTGCAGAGTTGAGTTTTGATCTGTCGGTTGGGCAGAAGCAAGCAAGTGATGATATCTTGATATCTTAGGAAATAGTAGCTGCGTGATGAGATGCAGTGACTATGGATATTTCCGAAGATTTTTCTTTGGAACAAGTTAAGAAGTGAGTCTGATCGGTGGTGTGGCAGAGTTTAGCTGAGTCTTCTGTGATGGTAGGAGTCTTCTGGCTGGGTAGTTTTTCTGAAGTGGAATTCAGAAGCAGTAGAGTAGATCCGTTTCTCTGGTAAGTTGGCTAAGTCAGCATAAGCTGTTCTGTTTGGTAGAGAGAGAGCAGTTTTCTTTGGATTTAGGCTAAGTTGATCGCAAAAGTGACTTGCAATAGTATGTTCTCTTGTGTTTGTTGGAGATTGTCTGGATGTCTTCTGGAAACCAGAGTTTGTCTGCATCTGGAGATCGAGTTTTCTTACCAGGATTGGAGCTGGTGGTTCAGTTTGTAGATGGACGGTTCCTTGAGGTAGAAGTTGGTGAAGCAACTCAGGTTTGGGAGGGACATCTGAGTTTTATTTATGGATATGTGGAACCATATTTCTGTGCTGGGTTGTCTGGTCTGTGCTTGTGTTTTCCGTCGGCATTTTCTTCTGTTTCGAATCAGAGTTGCGCAGCGGAAGCAGTTTGGGAATGTTTCTTTTCCGGATAAGGAGAAGTTTGTTCTGTCTTCTGTTGATGAGAAGCAGAGTGTTTGTTCTTGGTTTTTGAGTGATCTTGAGGAGATCATTGGATTGTTTTGGATTCAGTCTGTTTCTTATGGAATCAGCGAGAGTTAAGCTGATTAGGAGTGATGTTGGTAGCCCAGGATCGTCCGAAGAATTTTTATGGATAAGAGGCAGATAAATTTGGATTCTGGAATTGGAGATTTGAATTTGGTTAAGTTTTCTCTAGGGAGCTATAAGTTTGGGAAGCTAGCTCCATAGTGTTTGGTTTCTTCTGTGATTGGTAAGATCAGTGTTTGGTTTTCAAGAGTTGAATTGCCAGTTTGGATAACTGGGATTCAGTATGTTTCGCGTATCTCTGAGGAAGTACATGTTTGATATTTCTGGTTGTAGAACCAGCAGTTTAGGTTGGTTTGTTTGTTGAGTCAGACTCGTTTGTAGTCTGATATTCTGTATAGAATTGTTTTTAGGAGCTCTATAGCTTAGTAGTAATGATTGATTGTATTTTATAGAGCGAGTATCCCGATATATATATATATACCGGGGAAACTCGTGAAGGTTTTATCCAAAATTCTTTTGGATAATTAGATTTGTTCTGATTGTGTGAATTGGTTGCTTTGGTTGTAGGCATATGATTAACATATGTCGTATTTTAAAATAAAATCTGTAAATAGATTATTAAATTGCCTTTGTTTTAAATTTCGAGGACGAAATTCTTTTAAGGGGGAAGGATTGTAACGACCCGGAATTTTGGACAATATAAATTTAATAATCTGGGTTTAAATTTATATTGAATTAATAATTTTGATTAATAAATTTGATTTGATTTAAATAATCTTCTTTATTTAATTATTTAATTTGTGAAATTATTTTTAATGAGTAAATAAATCTGTTTTCTATTTAATAATGTATATGTATTTATATATATTTTAAATAGACAATTTGTTTAGTTAAATTAGTATAGTATAATTTTTAATATGTTTTGAAAATAGAAATGGTGATTTATTTTTTTTATTTGAGCTTTTCAAAAATATTTAATAAAATACTATATGATTTTAAATAGGAGATAAATGTTTTTAATTAGTTTAAATTTCATTTTTAATTCAAGTTGTATATTAAAATATGTTACAAGCTCTTTTATAATTTGTTTTAAAGGTTTCTTTTCAAATGAATTACTTGTATATTGTTATAATGCTTTGCTTTATTCTTTAGAGAATTATTTAGATAACATAATTATGTATAAGATTTAATTAACAATGTTTAATACTTATTTAACTCTAATTAAACCTTAATTTAATTCATAAAGACAAGTGTACATATATTTAAACATTTGTTAACAAGTGTCTACTTTTAAATGACAAGTGTCTATTTTATTTTCTTTTTCTTTATTTCATTTTCTGAAAATACATTCTTGTTAACTTGCTTTTCATTCATATCATTTTGCTTCTTCATTCATATGCATTTTATTCATTCTTTAATAAAAGAAAACCAATCTCATTCTCACAACCAAATACATACAAGTCTGCATATACTATGCATTCAACTCCTCTTTCTCAAAATTTCTACCTACATTTCATTTGATCTGAAAACAAACTCCTCTTTTTCCCAAAACACTATCTGCATTCCTTTGATCTGAAACATATAAAGCTACTGGAAAATTCAATCCTGTTCATAAATCAAAAAGCCCTGCATTTCAAATTTTTAGCATAAAGCTCTGCATGTTCTTGCATTTGAAAACTCTGGCACCTGCATATCAAGTTTGACAACCTGCACATCAAGTAGAAGCCTGCAATTTAATCTTCAATCAAAGATTTAAGCCTGCATGCATTATAACTTCAACTCTGGAAACAAAGGGACTGCATTTCATAATTTGGAACATGCATTCATGAAATCTGGAAGCAAGATCGGGGTCTGCATTTTTAAAAAGCAAATTCAGGCCTGCATGTTAAAAACAAGTGAAAGCTTCTGCATGTTCAATCTAGAACCTGCAATGTGCTCTGCATTTGGAAAATGAGGTGAGTAACACTTAATTTAAAGTAAATTAAGTAGGATTACTTGCTTGATTTTATACTGAGTTAAATGTTTGTACATGTTTTCATTTTTACTGCCTGTGCATATATGAATGCAATGCATGTATTGATTTCAGGGATCTGATAGCTATAGTTTAAGTTAAAATTTGATAAGTAGTTTTTCTTGCATTAATCTGGTTGTTACCATGGATTAGCATTTGAATGTAAATGGGTTTATTACATGGTAAAATAAGTTTTAAGGCTATATAAGTTGATTTGTTTTCTGTGATGTCTGAATCCATAAAACATAAACTAAATTCTGTAAAAAATTTAGAAAATGTAGGAATCATAAATTAATGTTTCAGGTTTACTAACTTAATCATAAGCAAAATCAAGAATTTTAGATCAAAAATTTAAGTTTAAAGTGTCAAGGATAAAGGGCAGTTTTAATATTACAGTATTATACATATTTGGTAAACACTGGAGATGTTGGCATTTGTTTGGAATGAATTTGCTACTGAAGATAATGTAGCTACCAATAAACATAGGAAAATTATTGAATTGGTATGCAAATCAAGTTTGTGATTGGAATTTGGGATTTGAGGTGATGAACCCTAGTTTACTGGGCATAGGGAAAATTAGGGCTGTTGCTTCTAGAGTGAATCGAGTTCAAGGATTCTTTGGTGAATGATAGATGGTGTATTAATGAAGCTAATGCCGGAGTTCGGTCGATGATGGTGGTCGGAGTTGGGAGATAATGGTGTTGACAGGTTAGGCAGTGGATGCATAGCTGTTTCAGGTTGTGTTATTTTGTTTGGGTTGCAGGGAATTGTGACTCGGGATGGACTCGGGTTAACTGAAGGGAAAACTCGAAGCATGTAAGTAACTGACTCGAAGCAGAATGGATTGCCTCGAGTTGCATTGTTCAGGTTTAGCTAAACAGAACTATTCTGTTTATTTAAGAATTTTTTTTAAAGTAAAGTTTGAATTTAAACTGGAAATTTGAACTTAGGGTTAAACCTGAATCTAAAAATGAATTCAAAAAGTTTGAATTTTAAATTTATCATAATTTAAATGCAAAATTCAAATTTGGTTTGAAAAAAAAAAAACAGGGAATCTGTTTCCAGATTTATGAAGTTTGAATCAAAATGCAAACTATATTGAGACTCTGGATTTTAAAAACTGAATTTAATAATGAATTCAAATAAGTTTAAATTTTGGTCTTTTGAAATAGTTTAAATTCAGAAAATCTCAAAGTTGATTTTTTTTTAAAAAAACAGAAAACTGTTTCTGTTTTAAAATGAGAAGGGAAGTTTAAATTTCAAATGGAGTTTGAAATGGAGTTTTTAAACCTGGAATTTGAATATGAATTCAAATTTAATTTGTCAGATATTTGAAAACATTTATGTTTTTAAATTTAAATTTGATTTTAAACCTTCAAATATAAAATGCATTATTGTTTTGCATTTGAAGTAAGAGGTTAAGTATTTAAATTAGGAATTCAAATGAATTCAAAACTGAGTTTAAAATCTGGATTTAAATTTTTAAGCTTCAGTTTTAAAATAAAGATTTAAAATTTAAATTGCTTCCAAATGATTTACATTTGAATTGAGGGTGAAATGGTAGAAAGAGTTTTAAAGAGTTTAAACTAAATTGAAAATGGGAGTTATATTTCAATTTTAAAATTTAAAGTTTTTTTAAAATTGATTTGAATTTGATTTGAATTGAAATTTAAATCCTTTTCAATTTATTAATTAAGTATATGTTTCTTGTAAACATATAAGATTAAGATTGGTATTGTTTAAAATCTTATTTTAAATAAATTTGGATTTTAAGTTTAAAAGAAATGTTAATTGGAATTTAATGTAAATTTAAAAGCATTTTGTTTTTAAATGCATAATTTAAATAATAAATGTTTTATCTAAAGGATAAATAAAGATTAATGATTGGATTCATTAATTATTAAGGTAATTAAGATGAATATTTATTATTTAATTAATTAATAAATGCGGATGTTTAATTAAATAATTAATGATAATTAATTTAATTTGGGATTAATTAATTAAGTTTAATTTATCTATAATTAAGGATGGTTAATTAAATTTTAATTTATGATTAAGAATTATTTAATCAAGTGATTAATGATAATTAAGATTTTAATTAACACTTAGTTAATTAATAATTAGAGATTAGTTAAATAGTAATTAAATATTAATTACTTAATAACTAATGATGATTAATTTGAGTTAATTTCTTAATTAAGTAATTAAGAAATGTTAATGAAGTCATTAACTCAAGATAATTAATTAATGTGATTAATTTTTGATAATTAATTAGATTAATTAATTAATAATAATCAATTGTTTAAGTTCTAATTACTTAATGAAAGTAATTAGTGAATTAATTACTTAATGTAATTAATTAAGGTTAATATGATTTGTTTAGGTTAATTAATTAAGTTTAATTGATTTAAACATTTGTTGAATTGATGAATAATTACTTATGTAATTAATGAATTTGTAATTACTTAAGGAAGTAATTAATTAATAATTACAGGATGTAATTAAAGTTATTTAATATAGAAGTAATTTGGATTTAAATTACTTTGAAATTAATCAAGGGGATTGATTTAGATAATTAATTAAGAATAATTAATTATTGAGTTGAGTAATTAATGTAGTTAATTACAGATTGATTATTAATCAAGGGTGATTAATATATATGTAGGGATTGGTTTTAGATTAATTACTAATGTAATTAATTAAGTAATTAACTTGTGTAATCAACTTATAAGCTAATTACTTATTGTAATTAGAGATAGTTAATCAGTAATGATTAATTGAATGATTATTTATAAATTGATTTGTAATCAATGGATGGTTAAGTTAAGTAGAATTAATGATGAAGAAATTAATTTAATTCATTTTAAATTAATTTGAGATTGAGTAATTAATTTAATTCATTTTAAATTAATTATAGAATGTGTGATCATTTGATCATTTGCTTATGTTTGATGAATGGTATTGATTGTTTGGTATGGATTTGTAATCTCAGTTGTGAGACGAATGGTGTATGTGATATGGATGCATTGGTTGCTCTTGGATGATAATATAGATTATCTGTTTATGATATGAATCATCTGTTGATAATGATAAGGTTGATTATCTATTGTATTGTGAATTATCTATCTGTATTTAGATAATGAATTGAAATTGTTTTAAACTTAAAACAACTTGGCCTTAATAAGACACGCTTTGGTTTTCGATGAGACCGGGATCGGGTTTCCATATTTGGACATCCGAAAACCACATCGATTCCAAATAACGTTAGGTCGTGAATCTAAGTGGAGCAAGTGAAGACTCGAGGTGTAAGGGCTATACGTCAGTATAACTCTGTGGGTGATTCCGTAATGAGTTTGACGGAATAGCACTTATAGATTCGAGATGGTGGATTAGAGTGCAAGGGTTATTGTCGTTAACTCTGAGGGTGATTCCAATATGAGTGTAACGAGATAATGCCTTCGGTTTCGTTCGAACCCGGAACGAACTTGTATGGATTGAATGCTTTCAGAACATCGTCAGGTGGACGATGAGCATTCTAAGTGATGTGTCCTATAAAGGTAATCGTAACCTCAAGCCTCATCAACCGGGAATGGCTAAAACAGGGGAGGTGCAGCAAAGCTTCGTGGGTAGCCCCCACTTGAGAGTAAGATTTACCCCTGTCTAGAGGTCCCTTTATATTTCGGCTGTGTGGGACGGTTGATCATGACAACCGTCGGGGTTGTCTTATTTGGAACTGTTCAGTAAGGAACGGGTCCGGCTTTGTGTTGCAGGGGAGTTAGGGTGGCTCCTCGGTACGGTGATCTAGGCCACGTACTGTGACGGGCGGTACCCCAGTAGCCCTGCCATTGTATGGAATCCAAAATCCAATAAGTGCCAACGGTTTTGATTGTATTACCCACTTTTGTGGCTAGTAGCTGGAATTTAATAGATGTAACAATTTCGGCTATTTCTTATTTATTTGAAAACCCTAGACACTATTATAATATCATCGGATTTCCTATCAAATGTTTTGGTTAGCGTAAGGTAAAAACTTTTCCATGTTTATGTGTGGGAAGTCTTACGTGATACCTTTCTTTCAAAAGGTTTTGAAAATTAAGCAACTTTAACCTGTTACTCACACCAGACCCATGTCTGACCCGGAGTTATTTCTGTTTCTCTTTAACTCTTGGGTACTCAAATTTTTATGAGTAGTCAAGGGAATTCAGGTTAGGAATCAGGATTAGCTTTGACGATTTGTGGAGGAGCATATGGAGCAGGAGGCTTCTGCGCATAGTTATATATAGTTCCGCTGTGTTTGGTCTCTGAGTGTTCTGTTTGTATTGAGTTGTAATAACTAGACAGGTGTTTATAACTGTCTAGTATGTGTTGTATATGTCTGTGTACTCTGATAATTGATGTATACTATGTAATACTTTGTTATTAATATAATTTATTCGTTTCCGCTGTTGAGATTCTTGTGTTGTTTCTTTCTTCTCTTCTTTCTTTTCTTCTTCTATCCCTTTCTTTCTTAATTCATGACGCGATTTTCTGGGAGTGAAAGTCGGGTCGTGACACCGTTCGAGCGCGATCTATGTTGCATAATTAGGGTTTCATATTCCTTTTTGATGTGTTGACGTGGTCGTTCCTGATAAGTGAGTGCTTTGTTATTTTATTTATTTTTAATTTAAATCATATAATGTTCTAACACGCATAACTTCCACATACGAGCCCTAATTCATGCACGGTTTTCTCCGCTAGTATCGTATCGGAATTCCGGACATTTTGACTTTGGTTTGGATGATTTCGGAGACTATTTGAATTTTGGGTTTAAATTTGATTTGAATCCAATTTAAATTCAAAAGATAAGTGTTTTAACCCACTCACAACTTCTAAAAATTCCCATGTTTGTTAAATTTAATTCATGATGTGATTAGAAATTTATTTATGACTGTTTGGTATATTTTAATCATCATCTCAGTTAAATTGAATTTATTTTAAATAAATTGTTATTTAATTTATTATTGCATATAAACTTCCAGTTAAATACATGTTATTTATTATCAGTTTCTATACTGATATTTATGTACTGTTTTGGGTGATGATTGTGATGGATGTTGATTGTTGATATTGGTTGAATGGATATTTAGTTTATATCGTTATAAAATGCAATTTCGTTATGGATTATTATTAATTCGTTATTGCGGTTTGAAATGATATGCAACCGTAAATTATTAAATTGCGGATTAAAGTGATAAATATCCGTATCAGTTGATCATAGGATAGAAAATTATATACAGATACCGTGGTCTATATATATAAAATTATTTTTGAAATGATTTCTATGGTTTTGTAAAGAAATATACGACTTTATATAAATGTTGATTTTAGATATGATATAAATGTTATTTTATTCTTGATTTTTAAGCTATGTATAAATTTGTTTTAATATAGAATAAGCTTAATAATAACTTTTATTTTTATTGAAGATAATAGGGTTAAGTATTTAAATTATATTTTAATATAGAGTTTATAATGACTTAAATAAATTAAGGTTGGAAGATAAATTGGAAATTTATTTGAAATTGAATTTGTTTAAGAATTAAACTTAAATAAGTTTGATGTGAAATTTATTAAATTGGAAATTATAAAAGGTATGATTTTTATAGCTTGGTTTTGGGTTAAGGTGAATTAAATGAATATTTCAAGTATAAATAAATTGAAGGAAATATTTAGTTATTTGTAATTTGGGGTTTTATCACGACCTGCCCCTCTCGACCCTCGAAAATCGACACAAATACGCCACTATATAATATGTCGATGATCACGTGCCGGAAAAGACAGATAGTCGAGAGAAAAGAAAGAAAAGAGAAGAAAGAAGGAACTAAACAAATAACAGAATCTCACAATCACAGCGGAACAAAATATAATATATAATAACTGATCTTTCCACAAAAATGAAAACTATATCTTTTTTATAGATTACATCATCAGAGTATCACAAACAAAACAACAATTACCAGCCTTGCAATTTCAAACAATCACAGCAGCGGATACAAACATCTACGGATAATACGTCTCGGTCTCCAGCTCCTCTCCTGAGCTCTCAAGCATCCTATCATGTATTTTATAATACTTAGTCTGACCCGAGTATTATAACAAAATAACACCCAAGTCAGTCAGGAATACAAGTGTGAGAAAATACACTCAAATTGATTATTAAAGTTTTAAAAATCCTTTGAAAATCAAAAGCACCTAGTAAGACCACGCCATATATAAACATGTCGGGTTGTTACCTTACAATAGCTAAAACATTTCTTATCAAAATCCTCTGATATTATAATAGTGTCTACATACAAATACTTATTCAAATAGCTGAAATTGTTACATTATTAAATTCCAGTGTACTAGCCAAAAAGTGGGTTCTACAATCAAAACCGTAAAAGGTATGTAGGGAAAATGGATTTCCAACGAATGACCAGGCACTGGGGTACCAACTGTCACAGTACCTGGTCTAGATCAGTGTACTGAGGATCCACCCTAAATCCCCTGCAACACAAGACCATACCACCTCCTAACCGTTAGTGGACGGATTTCCTTACCAACGTCCAAGAAGAATGAACGAGTTTATACGTACAGTATAGCACTCCGAACGGTAACTGTACCATATAATTCTCATACCTCTTCTAGATATTTCCAAAGTTATACTTGGGTCCAGATTTGATAGTCGGTTATTTAACCATCAAATAAACAAACAATTCAACCAATTATTTTATTTCAATTGAAAACACCAAATATTTCAAAATTTAGATTTTTATATAATTTAAATCATTTTCAAAAATATTCTTTAAACATTTAAAAATGAAAGTACTTAAATCACTTTACTCAAAATAATAATTATGAAATTCTAAAATAAATTTCCAAGTAAAATTTAAGCCACAAACTCTTTAAAATAAAAGTTTTATATAAAGTATAAATATTAGAAAATTCCTTTTAAAAAAACATAATGTCAACTAGCCTTTAAAATAATTACTACTAAAATTAATTTGGATAAATTTACTTTAAAATTCTAAAACAATTAAAAATAATAAATTTTTCTGAAACATTCTTTTTAAAACAATTTTTAAAACTTAAACTTATACTAATAAATTCCTTTGAAAAATATAATTGGCTTTCAAGTAAATACACTTCCATTTTAGAACAAACCAAAGAGCTATTTTATAAATCCTGCTTGATTTATCTCAATTCAAATTTACGTCTCAATCCCACAAATTTCTTTCAACACTTTAAAAATAAAACACCTTTTATTTTTAAACACATTCCCCATCTCCTAGAAATCACTTCCAAAATATATACTTAACTTATTTAAAATAAGTTACTAAATTGTTTATTCAAAATATACTTTTGAAAATCTATAAGAGTTTCCTGAGTAACTTAAATAAAAAAATTCCTTTCAAAATACAGTTATTATATCAAAAATATGCTAAAGTTTCCTTTAGAAAACATAATACTAATTTACCTTTAAAATACTTAAATAACAAAATTACTTAAATAAATATTTACTTTTCATTTAAAAATAATTAAAAATAATAATTTCATAAAACATTCTAAAAACTCATTTTTAAACTTCTAGTTTATACTTCGAAAGCTTTTCTTTGAAAACATACTTAGTTTTCCAGGAAAAATACACTTTCCATCTTTTAAAAATAACCTCACTTTTATTTTTAAAACGATTTGTATCTTCTTATAGAAATTCCCATCGGAAATTTATACTTTCAAATTTATCCACTGATAAATATTCCACTTTATTTATAAACCTAGTTTATAAATTTTCATTCCTCATTTCCTTCCCAATCACAGTTTCAAAAACACCTAACAAATTCCAAACCAGTTTTCCGAATTTAATTCCCTTAAATTCATTACTTAAAAATTCCTTTTCATTTCCCTTTTAATACCAATTCATTTTTTATTTTAAAATACCAGATTATACTTATCTAACCATATCACAACAAACGAAATTCCCAAATTAATCTATCACAGGATATCAATAAAATACATCACAGATTATGAAGATAATTTCTATATTGTGAGGAATCCAGTTGGATCCCTCCAACCTGTTTCCCTGCATCCACAGATGTTAGCACACAAATAAATATCGATCCAATCTAATAATAATTTCCACATTCAACCAATCAATCAATCATTTAAATATTAACTATTTAAATCAAATGGCACCCAGATGTGAGTGAGATTAACTCACCTTGAGTTTCGACGAGCATTTAAATTCTAAATTAAATCGAGTGTGTTCGATTTAATCCAAAATTTTCACTTTCTTAAATCGATTCTAGATCTGCGCCACAGCGTGCTGCTCATCACTGCGATTCCGACGGCACCAAATTCGTCGGAATCTAACCAAGTATGCACAAGTTATGGAGTTTTAAAGATTTTGAATATAATTCAAACTAATTTTTTGTTTATTTTGCCAAAAATCAAGATCAGCCATCCAATTCGAACAAAAGAAATGAGGCCACTTCCTCTATCTTCCTTATCGCAACACCACGTACGCTCGAACCCAACAATCGCGTGAAAAAAATTCGATCGATACACATCCAACGACGAAGCGGACCACCATCCCTTGCCGCAAATCGATGCATCTCCCATCCACGCTGCCGCGGCCAGAGACCGGTTCCCTCAATCGCCTCCATTCCCTCGAAAAACGCAAATGAGCTCGCTGTGTTCGTGGCTGATTTCTCGACAATCCACTCCACGATATACGATCATACCCGTTAAACAGATAGATTTAGTTGATCCCTAAAACTTCCTAGTTGGGAGTTTCCTCAAAAGATTTGTGGATACGGAGAAAATTGAGGCACAAAATGGGACGTTTTCGGCCATTAAAACGTTCATGGCGGCTGAGAAAGTAACTAGGGTTTCGGCCATTAAAACGTTCATGGCGGCTGAGAAAGTAACTAGGGTTTCGGCCCCAAAAAAATGTATATATAAACGTTTAATATAATATTTTATTATAAATTTTCACTAATCTACCAGATTTTCGAACGAACTTTGAACTAGACATGTCGCCAGGCGCTTATAAGGTTTTACCCGTATTCCGAACACAATGGAACGTGTTTCAAAGGCTAATTCAATCATATGTGGAAGATAGCTTTTTGAATCGATTTAAAATATTAAATTTTCGATTTTAATTTTAACGCATTACTCACCCGTATGAGCAAACGGTAACTCCAAAAATTACAAAATTTGAAATCCAATAATAATACACTAATACGGATCCAATGGAACTGGTTTCATCGAATTCCAAGACTGTGCCCCAGAAGGCTATTTTAACTCGTCGATTAATTCGAATGATTTTCAAAATCGTCGAAATCACTTAAAATTTTACTTTTAAAACTTTACTAATTTAATTATAAATCATATAGAATTTATAATCACATTAGATATCATTCTAATTCATTTTAATCAAAATCTAATAATAATTATTATTATATTAAATTCCATTTTTGAATTAATATAAAACTTCAAATCCAACTAAACTTTAAATAAATTTTAGAAACTATTTTCATATCTATATACACCTAGATTCACCAATTATGCCAATTTCAAATATAAAATTATTATTTATCCAAATACAATTGAATTGCCATATTTGAAATTTTACTAATCTTAATGATCTAACCAAAATTTTCTTATTTCAAATCAAATTATAATTCACGTTCAAAATTTAAAATGAATTAAATGTTCAAAATCTAGCGACCAAAATTTGGGGCTGTTACATTCCTCCCTTCTTATAAAAATTTCATCCTCGAAATTTGTTAAGGTGGGAAAGTACTTCTAAACACATTTGCTTACCCAAACTTCTTTAGTTAAAAACTCACATTCATTTCACTAATTTTTTTTGCTCAATTCCAAAACCATTCGCTTTATTTTTAACTCAAAAGCTTTGTTTACAACATCATTTCAAAATGCAACTTTTCTAGTTAACCCAAAATTTTAAAAATCCCCAAAAATTTCTAACTCGCAAAATTTTCGAAATTTTTTGACAACGTCTCTTTTGTACGGAGAGCGTTTCATAGTATACAATAGACAATAATATATATACATCAACTCACACGGTCGGAAAACAAAATCTACCATAATATATTATTATTTTCCACTTTTATTGCATAGGCGTACCTTTTGATTAGAATTTTAAAAGCAAGCGACTAATTAATATTACATTTACGCGCTCCAACTCTATCGATTGCCTATCGTACCTGCACTTACTCAAACAAGCACATAAGTATCAATAATAAGAGATTTTAATAACCTTCCATTCATTAATCTTAGCCAAACACATCAATTACATAGTCCAAACAAAAAAATTCCATAATCCTACACGTTAACCATCTTTATAGACAACCACAAGGTTCAACACTATTTTAATCTCCTTTACAAATCCATATTTCATTTTACTCTACTCAAAAGGATTTACAACCAAGTTTGCTACATTCAATTCATATTTACCACAACCAACTCAAAACAACTTCAATATGATCAACATGTGCCTACTTATATAAACTTACTTCTATGCAATTCCAAATTGTTCCACAATTAATTTTATCTCCAATTTGATTTATTTGCATCAAATTCATAATTCACTTTCATTTATATGCAAATCCACTAAATTAAATTCCATCCCATTCCAGTTTATTCAAAAACCAACTCTATTTACTTCCCTTAATTTATTAACTTCGTTTACAATAAAACGACTAATCTAAATGCAAATTTGATGTTATTCAAGCAAATACTTAAGTTTTGTACCCATTTTAAATTAATTCCGACACAATCTATATTAATTTCAGTCCATACCGAATTATGCACAACCTTTACATTCTTATTCCATTAAAACTATTAAATTAAATCCCTACTCTTACATTTAAATTTCATTATCCATACAGGTTCAATCAAGACAATTTCACAATTTTCTTAAGTTATCTCAACTCCATTACATCTACATTTCTTCTTACATCAATTTTATTTCCATTTTAATCTAATTCTCATCTAATCTAATACCAATCATTTTAATTTTATTCACCTTCTCAATTCAATTCTGAATTTATTAATAACATGATCATTCTAATTATTCTAAACCAGAACTGGGGTTTATTTTGCTTTTCAAATTTTTAACAAGCTACCAAAATTTTATTCAACCCATTGCTCTTTTATTTAATTTAGCTTGCGCTAAATTCATCTTCAAATAATTCTTTTGAATTTAGTTGAGTGAGAATTTATTTCATTTAATATCATTTCAATTAAATTAAACTTTCTTTCAATTCAATTCTTTTTCAAATTTAATTCAAGTTCAACTGAATTTTATTTAGCCAACTTAAATTCATACCATTTCCTTTACTAATTTAAATAGGAATTAATTCTGTTCAATTTTATTTATAACACAACTAAATTTTGATTTTTACTTCAATCCGAATTTAACTCAATTCCTTTAATCAAGTCAAATACAATTTGATCGAATTTTTATTTCTCCATTCAATTTAAATTTTGAATTTCCCATAAAATGCCAACCATTTTATTTAGGTTTACAATTTCATTTCCTATCCATAAGTTCACCAACTTATTTATTTAAAATCTTATATTGTTCATTTGTGTCCATTTACATCTTATAATCACAATCCCAGATTATATATATAACACTTAATGGCTTAAGGGTATAAATTTTCATTACACAATTATAACCCACAATTATATAGTCATTTACATTTCAACTTTATATCCGATTTAATTCAATTCCAAATTTATTTAACTATTCCTGAGTTAAATTCAAATATATTTTATTCACTTCCATTTACTCAAGTTAAATTTTAATTCCAGGATCAAAATTTTCATTTTCCTTTCTTAATTATATCAACTTCACTTTATAAGTTCAATAGTTGATTTATCTTAACTTTTCGCATTATTTAAATAGAATTTCTAGAATTCAATTGCCCGGTTTTATTTCAAAACCATTTTGAAATAATAATCAACACATACCCACTTGGTATATCAAATCAAATCTCCGGAATCCAACACAACTAGTTTTTACCAAAACAAATTTCCCTTTTGAAATTTCTAAAACAACTTGTATACCACATAAGTCCAAATAAATATCATAACCAATCTTCACGGTCGCAATCCATCTCTTTAGAAACACGAAAATGAATACTGATGAGGTGGTCATCATCATCAGGATTATTTTCCAGTGAGTGAAAGTGCTTCCTTGCTTCCACAAATTCCCTTTCAAAAACAATTTCCATTCAAAAATATTTCCCAATATAATTCTTCATTATTTCCTTCAAACACTTTGGAAAACATTTCAAACATTCCAAAGATTTTAAATTCCCAAACTTTTAGTTTAAATTCATTTTAAACCCTTTTCAAAATTTTCGGGATTTAAATTCTGGTTTAAATCAAATTTTAGTTATACTTATAGAATTCTATTTGGTTATAAACCATTTCAAATTTTAGATTTTTATTTGATTAAGATATCCACAACTAAACACCCAAATATATATAATAATTTAGAAAATCATTTCTTTCATACCAAAATATAATTTTAGGTAAAATTATTTCAATTACCCACTTTAAAGGCAATACTATGTCGGTTTATCTTGTTTAAGAGTTTAGAAACACTCAACTGATAAGTCAACACAGTATAAAGAATTTTTATATTCACTAACAAGTATGCTCTCATATCTATTATTACACTCAACTCATTCTAGAGTACTTCTGATTCTATTTCTAATGAGTAATTTTTCCCCACCAAAGCCTAGGTTATCGCTAACCTAAGCTTTGAGACCAAAATGTCACGACCTGCCCCTCTTGACCCTCGAAATTGACACAAATACACCACTGTATAATATGTCGATGATCAAGTGACAGATAGTTGAGGGAAAAGAAAGAAGATAGAAGATAGAAGAAAGTAGGAACTAAATAAATAATAGAATCTCACAATCGTAGCGGAACAAAATATAATAGATAATGATAGATCTTTACACAAAAATGAAAACTATATCTGTTTTATAGATTACATCATCAGAGTATCACAAACAAAACAACAATTACCAGCCTGGCAATTTCAAACAATCACAACCGCGGATATAAACATCTACGGATAGTACATCTCGGTCTCCAGCTCCTCTCCTGAGCTCTCAAGCATCCTATCCTGTATTTTATAGTACTCAGTCTGACTCGAGCATTATAATAAAATACCCAAGTCAGTCTGGAATACCAGTGTGAGAAAATACACTCAAATTGATTATTAAAGTTTCAAAAATCCTTTGAAAATCAAAAGCATCTCGTAAGACCACGCCACAAATAAACATGTAGGATTTTTACCTTATGATAGCTAAAACATTTCTTATCAAAATCCTCTGATATTATAATAGTTTCTATATACAAATACTTATTCAAATAGCTGAAATTGTTACATTATTAAATTCCAGCATACTAGCCACAAAGTGGGTTCTACAATCAAAACCGTAAAATGCAAGTAGGGAAAACAGATTTTCAACGAATAACAGGCATACCACCTATCAGAGTACCTGGTCTAGATCAGCGTACCGAGGATCCACCCTAAATCCCCTGCAACAAAAGACCGGGACTACCCCTTACAGGATAATCTCGAGTAAGATCACCCCGTGGTTGGGATCAGTAATCGCCCACTAAGCCGAATAAAAAAGAAACATCTAGACCGGGATGACCTTACCCTAACGGGCGCGACCCACTTAGCCTTGCTGCATAACCCCTGATTTTCAGTCATTCCCGGTTGATGAGGCTCGAGGCTAAGCGTTATCTTTTTAGAACATTTCACTTAGAATGCTCACCGTCCTCCTGACAATGTTCTGAAAGCATTCATCCATACAAGTCCGTTCCGGGTTCGAACGGAACCAAAGGCACTACTCCTACTACATCCATTTTGAATTCACCCTTAAGATTAGTAGAAATTAGCCCTTGCACTTCACTGCTCCATCTTCGACTCCAAGCTCTTGTCTTCATCACGAAAACGTACTCGTTGGATGGAAGTGGTTTTCAGATTACAAATCTGATCTCGGTCTCTTCGAAACAACGTTCGCTATTTCCTTGTTAACTCGACCCCGGTTCTTTGGGAAATACATAGAGGAAGATAAGATCGAAGTTCACCTCCTAACCGTTAGTGGACGGATTTCCTTATCAACGTCCTAGAAGAATGAATGAGTTTATACGTATACTATAGCACCCCGAACGGTAACTATACCATATAATTCTCATACCTCTTCTAGATATTTCAAAAGTTATATTTGGGTCCAAATTTGATAGTCGGTTATTTAACTATCAACTAAACAAACAATTCAACCAATTATTTTATTTCAACTGAAAACACCAAGTCTTTCAAAATTTAGATTTTTGTATAATTTAAATCGTTTTCAAAAATATTCTTTAAACATTTAAAAATATAACTACTTAAATCACTTTACTCAAAATAATAATAATGAAATTCTAAAATAAATTTCCAAGTAAAATTAAAGCCACAAACTCTTTAAAATAAATTTTTTATATAAAGTATAAATATTAGAAAATTCCTTTTAAAAAAACATAATGTCAACTTAGCCTTTAAAATAATTGCTACTAAAATTAATTTGAATAAATTACTTTAAAATTCTAAAACAATTAAAAATAATAAATTTCTCTAAAATATTATTTTTAAAACTTAAACTTATACTAATAAATTCCTTTGAAAAATATAGTTGGCTTTCAAGTAAAAGCACTTCCATTTTAGAATAAACCAAAGGACCCTTTTATAAATCTTGCTTGATTTATCTCAATTCAAATTTACGTCTCAATCCCGTAAATTTCTTTCAACACCTTTTATTTTTAAACACATTTCTCATCTCCTGGAAATCACTTCCAAAATATATACTTAACTTGTTTAAAATAAGTTACTAAATTCTTTAAAATATACTTTTGAAAATCTATAAGAGTTCCCTGAGTAACTTAAATCAAAAATTTCCTTTTAAAACAAAGTTATTATATCAAAAATATATGTTAAAACTTCCTTTAGAAAGCATAATGCTAATTTACCTTTAAAATACTTAAATAACATAATTACTTATATAAATATTTACTTTTCACTTAAAAATAATTTAAAATAATGATTTTTCTAAAACATTCTAAAAACTCATTTTTAAACTTCTAATTTATATTTCGAAAGCTTTTCTTTGAAAACATACTTAGTTTTCCAGGAAAAATGCTCTTCCCATCTTTTAAAGATTACCTCACTTTTATTTTTAAAACAATTTGTACCGTCTTATAGAAATTCCAACCGGAAATTTATACTTTCAAATTTATCCACTGATAAATATTCCACTTCATTTATAAACCGGGTTTATAAATTTTCATTCCTCATTTCCTTCCCAATCACAATTTCAAAAACACTTGACAAATTCCAAACCAGTTTTCCGAATTTAATTCCCTCAAATTCATTACTTAAAAATTCCTTTTCATTTCGCTTTTAATCCCAATTCTTTTTATTTATATTTTAAAATACCAGATTATACTTATCCAACCATATCACGGCACAACAAAATTCCCAAATTAATTTATCATAGGATATCAATAAAATGCAACACAGATTATGAAGATAATTTCTATATTGTGTGGAATCTAGTTGGATCCCTCCAACCTGTTTCCCTGCATCCACAGATGTTAGCACACAAATAAATATCGATCCAATATGATAATAATTTTCACATTCAACCAATCAATCAATCATTTGAATATTAACTATTTAAATCAAATGGCATCTAGATGTGAGTGAGAGTAACTCACCTTGAGTTTCGACGAGCGTTTAAATTCTAAATTAAATCGAGTCCGTTTGATTTAATCCAAAATTTTCACTTGCTTAAATCGATTCCAGATCTGCATCACAGCGGGTTGCTCGTCGCTGCGATTCTGGCACCACCAAATTCGTCGGAATCTAACCAAGTATGCACAAGTTGCGGAGTTTTAAAGATTTTGAATATAATTTAAACTAATTTTTTGTTTATTTTACCAAAAATCAAGATAAGCTGTCCAATTCAAACAGAAGAAATCAGGTCGCTTCCTCTATCTTCCTTATCGCGGCACCACGTACGCTCGAACCCAACAATCGCATGAAAAAATTCAATCTGTACACATCCAACGATGAAGCGGACCACCATCCCTTGCTGCAAATCGATGCATCTTCCATCCACGATGTCGCCGCTAGAGACCGGTTCCCTCAATCGCCTCCGTTCCCTCGAAAAACGCAAATGAACTCGCTGCGTTCGTGGTTGACTCCTCGATAATCTACTCCATAATATACGATCATGCCCATTGAAAAGTAGATCTAGCCGAGCCCTACAACTTCCTAGTTGGTAGTTTCCTCAAAAGATTTGTGGATAAGGAGAAAACCGAGGCACAAAATGGGACATTTTCGGCCACTAAAACATTCATGGCGGCTGAGAAAGTAACTAGGGTTTCGGCCCCAAAAAACGTATATGTAAACGTTTAATATAATATTTTATTGTAAATTTTCACCAATCTACCAGATTTTCGAACCAACTACGAACTAGACATGTCGCCAAGTGTTTATAAGGTTTTACCCATATTCCGAACATAATGGAACATGTTTCAGAGGCTAATTCTATCATATGTGGAAGATATCCTTTTGAATCGATTTAAAATATTAAATTTTCGATTTTAATTTCAACACTTTAATCACCCGTACGAGCAAACGGTAACTCCAAAAATTATGAAATTTAAAATTCGACAATAATACACTATTACGGATCTAATGAAACTGGTTTTGTCGAATTCCAAGACTGTGCCTCGGAAAGCTATTTTAACTCGTCGATTAATTCAAACGATTTTCAAAATCGTCGAAATCACTTAAAATTTTACTTTTAAAACTTTACTAACTTAATTATAAATCATATAGAATTTATAATCACATTAGAAATCATTCTAATTCATTTTAAATCAAAATCTGATTATTATTATCATATTAAATTCCATTGTTAAATTAATATAAAAATTCAAATCCAACTAAACTTTAGATAAATTTTAGAAACCATTTTCATATCTATATACACTCAGATTCACCAATGATCCCAGTTTCAAATATAAATTTATTATTTATCCAAATCCAATTGAATTGCCCTATATGAAATTTTACTAATCTTGATGATTTAACCAAAATTTTCTTATTTCAAATCAAATTATAATTCACATTCAACATTTAAAATGAATTAAATGTTCAAAATCTAACGACCAAAATTCTGGATCATTACAGATTTATTTAAATGATGATGGATTTATTAAGTAAAATATTTCAAACTAAATAATAGAAGATTGAATTTGATATATATATATATATATGAAATTACCAAATTTAGTTTTGAAATTGTTGAATACATAAAGATTGAAATATATTGATTTTGGAATGGTTTATTCTATGGACCAAATCTGTTTTGAAATCGATATAATTTGGAATAGTTTATTTGGAAATTGACCTAAATTGAAATTTATGATTTGGGATTTGGGTAAATTTAAAATTTAGAAATTCGAGTTGTTTTGGTATTGATTTGTGAACTAGAAGAAGTTATTTTATTTTGTAAAATATTTTAAATATTTAAACCATTTAAGTGGTGGAAGTTATGTCACAAAGTTATGGGTCTCACGGTATTATGATTTGAAAGCATTATATTTCAAGTGTTTTGATTTCAAAATGTTATAACTTTAAAGTGTTATGATTTTAGAAAAGGATATGTTTGAAACGAAAATGATATCGTATTGAATTGGTTTTGAAAAGGCAATGATATTTAGTTTTAAAGTATAAACTATTTTGAAAATGACCGCGGTGTTATAAAACATTTGGTTGTTAAAGAGACCGGATTGGAAGTTGTCATACTCTCTGCCAACTCCGAAAGCCACTTTAACAACCATATACGCGGTAGAGATTCCAGAATGAAGTAGGATGGTGGGGACGTTCTATTGAGGTATATACGTGGACCCGACTCCCGTGAGTTGGCATAAGGTGGCTAAAACAGGAGCGATTACAGGCTAAGGAGGTAGCTCCTCTTATCGGACACACTCATTCGATACCATTATATTACTTTGTGATTGATTGGGCCCTTTTGATTTTGGGGGTATGGCTCGAGGTGGGCGGTATTAGCTGTTATGCATTACCACCATTCAGAAGCGTAATTGGTATATCTACCCTGGCATTGCCTAGTTATGCCGTGTCACCTACCCTAGTGCGCCTTGTACGAGTTTGGTTTTCTCCTATAGCCCATGGAGTATCCTCTGGTGGCTTCCTGATCAGGAGGAACTATCATACTAGATGGATTACTGGGACAATTACATGTTAAGGGCTATATAGGTAGCCCCTTAACGCTATTTTAAAGTAAGTTTATTTTGCTTTTAGACATTATTATAATAGCGTATATTACTACATAGTAAATAGTTTAACATATCCTTAGGAGATGTAAATCCCGAACATCTCTTAAATTACTGCACTCACGTTAGGCACTAGATAGAAGATGTCAAACCTGACGCCGTTCCACTCATATTTTACCGTTGATTTAACTTACATAAGATCTTTTAGTTTTGACTCGAGTATTTTGTCTTTTCAATTCGCTTGAGTCAGCCTGAGCATTTCAAGGTTTGAAGACCTTACTTCTAGAGGACAAAGACGAAGATTGTATTACTATTATTTACTACATTTCACTGCATCTTGTATTCCGCTGCATTGTTTATTATTCTTTGGCATGTGTAACTCTGATCTGTGTTATATAAGTATAATCAAATATTTTGTAAAATAGCTTCATGAACTATTATTTGATTATTATATTTTGTCATTCCGCTGTGAGATTCTATTTTGTTTTATTTCTTTCTCTGCTTTTCTTATTCACCCCAATAACAATCCACTATTTTATATAATTTAGGTCTGACATGTGTGGTTTATCGTCGATTTAAAGTGTATAAAAAGGCAGGATGTTACAGTTGGTATCAGAGCTTTGATTTAGCGATAAACCTTAGCTTTGTGGGGTTTGAATCTTATTAATAGGGTAGTAATCCCTATGATGAGTCACCGAGTTTATATATATATATATATATATATATATATATATATATGAGAGAGCGTATTTGTTAGTGTTATAAAAAGGTTTTTATATTGTGTTAATTTGTTCCGTTTTGTATTTATAAATTCTGGTTGGTGCATAGGACGCTATGACATCGATAGGGATTTCTAAACACTTAATAGGACAGATCGACGCAATATTTGTTTTGAAACATAGGTGAATGAAATAATTTTGCCTATTGTATATTTTTATATATAAAATAATGATCTATAAATGATGTATTTAGTTGTAATATATTGGTTGTTATGTAGTGAAATTTATGAATATAGGTTGGAAATAAGACTTGAAAATAAGATAAATGAAATTTGGAAATTTAGAACTTAAATTCCGGGGTTTTTGAAGCTTTCTTTCGAATAATTCTAGGATATGATAATAATAATATTATTAGAAGTATTTTCTGAGATCAATATTTCAAAATGATATGAAAGAATTGTTTTAAAGAAATTTTGGAAAGAAATAAGTTCTGTACTCCCCTCTCTGTCACTGGAAAATAATTTCGGTGATGAGTGCACGCATCATCGACATCCATTTTCGAGTTTCAAATTGTGAAGGCTGATGTAGTAGTTTACTACACATTTGTTTTGATAAATAAATATAAAATTTTATTTTAAATATGATTTTATGTATATATAGATACGGTTATATATATAATCTTAGGCGATTCGAAATGGGACCTGGCATTTAGTTCTTCAATTTCTATGAATTAGAGATTTTAATTAATGAAATGGAATTTAACTAATTAATAATTGGAACCTCTAAATGAAATAAGAGATTATATGCTAGGTTATAAATGAAATTACAAGCAAGTTTTGTAACTTATAAAACAAAGGATATAATTATTGAACATTAAATTAATTAAAAGAAATGAGAAAAACTTGTATAATTGTCAATTGCATTCTTAAAAGCCTATATATAACTTACCAAATATTAAAAGTTGTAATGTTTAAAAAGAAAATGTAATGGAAATTGTACAAGTAAACTAATTTAATAATATGTCCAATGAATTTCTTTTATAAATAAGAATTTGATGTTATAGTGGTTATAAGCTTAAGTTATAATTGAAATATTACTATATAAAATGTAATAGAAAGTAGATATTGCAAGAAGATGATTATAAACTTAAGTTAATGAATTGAAACGCTAAATAATTGAATTGAACATGAACACTATTAATAAAAGAATGTAAATAAATGAAATTAAGTAGTGAATAATTGAACATAATGCAATAAAAAGAAACCGACATGATATGAATAAATGAAAGTAAGATTTTGTAAGAAGTGAATAAAAGTAAATGAAAATAAGTGCTGAATGAATAAATAGAAATAAAAATTTGTAAGAAAAGAATAAAAGTTAAATAAATAATTCTTGTATGAATGGAAAAGAAAAATAGAAAACCGTAAATGTGGTGAAAGAAATTTAGCAAGAATAACTCAAATAACATTGTAGATTGTTGTTTGTTTGGTGTATGGTTGGGCAAGGATACTTTAAAATTATTTGGATGTATGAATAAACCATCTAGTTTCATCTAGACTGTTGAGTAAATGGTGTACTTAGTAGTTTATTTTTCATTCTGTATAATTCAAAGTTTTGAACCTGAACAACTATTTGTTTTGTTTGATATTAATAGATAATTGATTTGTGTTGATTTTATGTGATGGTTGTATGCTTTGTTGCAAGTGATTGTTTTTTACATTGATTTGTTTGTTAGTTGTTGAAACAACTTTAAAGGTTTCATTTTATATGATTATTAACTCTTTTTGGATTATATAAGTGAAATACAGGTTATGCAAGCAATTGTTACTGCTTTTGGTTTCATAAAATAAGCGTTAATTGCCCGACAAATAGGTACGTTTTCGGATTACGGTTTTATAGCGTTATTATATTATTTTTCCCGTGTTGGGATATATATTATTTTGAAAAATATATGTTGTATATTGTTATATTTGATATTATATTTTCTCCCGAGCCTCCCCGTACAAAGGAGACACCGTCGAAATTTTCCGTAAATTTTGGACCTAGAAATTTTTTGAAAATGTTTTCCAAACTTTGTTAATTTGAGTATAAAAAGATTTAATGGTTATAAATTGGTATATTTTATTTAAATTAATTAATTTTGTAAATTTATTTATTTATAAAGTCAATATTTTTGAATAAGATATATTTATTACTTAATCCCTTCTTTCCCTCCTTTTTCCTTTTCGGGAATGAAAGGTTTTGAGTGGGGGAGAGTGTAGCGACCCGTAAATTTCGATAATTAAATTAGTTATAATAAGATTTTTGCAATTAAATTTAGAAAGAAACAAAAACTTTATAATTTATAATGAAGTGAATGTTAAAAATGAAATGTAGAAATGGTCATTAAAACTAATTATTGATAATTGAAGTGAAATCCCAATAATGAAATAGTGTAAATTGTTGCACTTGATTATAAGATTGGATATAAGTAAATAAGGGTAAGTGTTGTATAAATAAATGAATTGGTATAATTAATGGTAATTGGATGAATTATGTATAATGTAAGTAATTATAATAATTAGTTGAGTATAATAAACTTAAGAGTAAATTAAAGGTTATGATAACAATTATTATAAATTACCTATTTAATTTGTCAATGAAATTAATTGGAAATCCATTACATTTAAATGTAAGTAACTGTTCGTTAATGTGAGTTAGGACGGTAATGGTATAGTGTGAATGTAATAAATGAATGGAAAAGTATGTTTTATTCATAAGAGAAAACAAAGGAATGAAATCAAATTGAAATTAATAAGGAAAGATGGAAATTTGAATATATTAATGTAATGAAAGGAAAACAAACATTAACTAGGTTTATAGAGTGATATAGACTTAATAAAAAGATTGGAATTGAACCAAAATCTAATTTATTGGAATTAATTATAATTAATTAGAATTCAATCCGTAATAAATGGATTTATTGTAGGTAAATGAAATTAAATACTATGTAAATTGAAATTTGGATGAATTAGGAAATTATTTATTAGTATATAAAACAATGTTAATATTACCCATAAGATGATAAGTTAATGATTGATTCAATAATCAGATTTAGAAAATCAAATATATGGATTTATTGGGAATTTAAACTTATAATTACTGAAGTAATTGAAATTGAAAGTTGTAAATTGTGAAATGTTCAATAATAAGTTAATAAGAGAATTTGTTTTAAAGAATTTTAAATCACTAAGTAACCCAAAGTGATAGAATTGGGAAATAATAGTAATTGAATTGAAAAGTGATTTAATTTGATTTAATATCAATTTATTTAATTAACTAGAAAATAGCTATTTTGACTACTGTCTTGGATTTCGACGAAACTAGTTCCATCGGATCCGTAATGGTGAATTTTTGTAGGGTTTCAAGTTTCGTATCGATCGGACTTGTCGTTTGATCGTACGGGCTCGAAACGCCAAGAGATCAATTTAATAAAAATCAATTGAAATCAATTTGGAATAAGATGATTTTGCCATAAGTTCTTCGTACAATGGAATTAGGACCTGAAACCTATTCCATTGAGTTTAAAATATTTGAAAACATCTATTTTGATATATGGGTTGACCCATTTTCGTCCCGAAGGTGAAACGAGCTTTTCGGGTTGTTTATCGTTCGACCAATCTTGTCCATCTATTCTATTTTCAGCTGTGCCTATATATACCTCGTTACAAACCCTACCTACTTTCTATTTGTCATTTCTGTACGTACAATTTAAATTTCTCCTCCTCATTCCAATAGCAGACAAACTCTAAATTCACAATTAATTGCAATTCAAAAATTCTACTTCAAAATTCAAACTCCTCAAATAATATCAAATTATATATCGATCTGAAGCTCTCGATGAGCACATCTCAGATCTGTAATTCGTTTTCCAGATTGAACCACTATTTGTCTAGAAATTTATGAATTAATCACGGCCGTTCGTTTCATCATGATCGACTTCAATGGATCGTCAAATTGACGATACCATGGCGTGGAGATTGCTCTGCGTAGTTCATCGGAGCTATGGGTTTCATGTTTCAACGGCTAGATCGCCGTCGTTTGGTCGATTAGGGTTCACGGAAGGTGGCAGCGCACGTGTATTTGAGTGATCGAAGGGATTGTCGTGGGTCCTGGGTGAGGTGGCGTGGAGCGGGCATCATGATGGAGGTGGCCGGTCGAGCCTTCGGTGTCTTATCGGTGGTCAACGGCGATAAAGAGCCGGCGACAAAACTATTCGAGCGCGATCTATGTTGCGTAATTAGGGTTTCGTCTGCCTTTTTGATGTGTTGACATGGCCATTCCTGATAGGTGAGTGCTTTGTTATTTTATTTATTTTTAATTTAAATAATATAACGTTCTAACACGCATAACTTCCACATACGAGTCCCAATTCACACGCGGTTTTCTACGCTAGGATCGTATCGGAATTCCAGACATTTTGGTGCTAGTTTGGACAGTTTCATAGACTATTTGAATTTTTTGGTTTAAATTGGATTTCAATTTAAATTCTAAAGGTGAGTGTTTTAACCCGCTCACAACTTCTAAAAAAATTTATGTTTGTTAAATTTAATTCATGATGTGATTAGGAATTTATTTATGACTATATGGTATATTTTAATCATCATCTCAGTTAAATTGAATTTATTTAAATAAATTGTAATTTAATTTATTATTGCATATAAACTGCCAGTTAAATAATTATTATTTATTATCAGTTTCTATACTAATATTTATGGACTGTTTTGGATGATGATTGTGATGGATGTTGATTGTTGATATTGGTTGAATGGATATTTGGTTTATATCGTTATAAACTGCAAGTTCGTTATGGATTATTATTAATTCGGGATTGCGGTTTGAAATGATATACAATCGTAAAATATTAAATTGCGAATCGAAATGATAAATATCTGTATCTCTTGACCATAGGATAGGAAATTATATACAGACACCATGGTCTATATATATATATATATATATATAAATATTTTTGAAATGATTTCTTTGGTTTTGTAAAGAAATATACGGTTTTATATAAATACTGATTTTAGATATTATATAAATGTTATTTTATTCTTGATTTTTAAGTTATATTTAAATTTGTTTTAATATAGAATAAGCTTAATAATAAGTTTGATTTTTATTGAAGATAATATGATTAAGTATTTAAATTATATTTTAATATAGAGTTTGTAATGATTTAAATAAATTAAGGTTGGAAGATAAATTGGAAATTTATTTGAAATTGAATTTATTTAAGAATTAAACTTAAATAACTTTGACGTGAAATTTATTAAGTTGGAAATTTTAAATGGTATGATTTTTATAACTTGATTTTGGGTTAAGGTGAATTAAATGAATATTTCAAGTATAAATAAATTGAAGGAAATATTTTATTATTTGTAATTTGGGATTTATTTAAATGATAATGGATTTATTAAGTAAAATATTTCAAACTAAATAATAGAAGATTGAATTTGATACATACGTACACACACACACACACACAGATATATATATATATATATATATATATATATATATATATATATATATGAAATTACCAAACTTATTTTCGAAATTGTTGAAATCGATATAATTTGGAATAGTTTATTTGGAAACTGAATTGAATTGAAATTTATGATTTGGGATTTGGATAAATTTAAAAATTTAGAAATTTAAGTGGTGGAAGTTATGTTTCAAAGTTATGAGTTTTAAGGTATTATGATTTGAAAGTGTTATATTTCAAGTGTTTTGATTTTGAAATGTTATAACTTTGAAAGTGTTATGATTTTAGAAAGGATATATTTGAAATTAAAATGATATCGTATTGATTTGGTTTTGAAAAGCAATGATATTTAGTTTTAAAGTATAAACTTTTTTGTAAATGACCACGGTGTTATAATAACTTTTGGTTGTTAAAGAGATCGGAATCGGAAGTTGTCATACTCTCTGCCAATTTCGAAAACCACTTTAACAACCGTGTACGTGGTGGAGATTCCAGAATGAAGTAGGATGGTGGCGACGTTCTATTGAGGTATATACGTGGACCCGACTCCCGTGAGTTGGCATAAGGTAGCTAAAACAGGAGCGATTGACGGGGTAAGGAGGCAGCTCCTCTTATCGGACACACTCCTTCGATACCATTCTATTACTTTGTGATTGATTGGGGTCCTTTTGATTTTGGAGGTGTGATCGAGGTGGATGGTAATAGCTGCTACGCGTTACCACCAGTCCGGAAGCGTAATTGGTATATCTACCATAGCATTGCCTAGTTGTGTCGTGTCACCTACTCTAGCACGCCTTGTACGAGTTTAGTTTTCTCCCGTATCCCATGGAGTATCCTCCGGTGGGTTCTCAATCAGGAGGGACTATGATACTGGATGGACTACTGGGACTATTACGTGTTAAGGTCTATATGGGTAACCCCTTAACGCAATTTTAAAGTAGTTTATTTTACTTTTAAACATTATTATAATAGCGTATATTAATACATAGTAAATAGTTTAACGAATCCTTAGGAAATGTAGATCCCGAACATCTCTTAAGTTACTGCACTCACGTTAGACACTGGATAGGAGATGTCAAAACCCGTAAACATCTCTGACGTCGTTCCACTCATATTTTACCGTTGATTTAACTTATATAAGATCTTTTAGTTCTGACTCAAGTGTTTTGTCTTTTCAATTCCCTTGGGTCAGCCTGAGTATTTAAGGGTTTGAAGACCTTACTTTTGAAGGAGGAAGACAAAGATTGTATTACTATTATTTACTATATTTCACTGCATCATGTATTCCGCTGCATTATTTATTGTTCTCTGGCATGTGTAACTCTGATCTGTGTTGTATAAGTATAATCAAATGTTTTATAAAACATTTTCATGAACTGTTATTTGATTATTATATTTTATCATTCCGTTGTGAGATTCTGTTTTGTTTTATTTCTTTCTCTTCTTTTCTCATTCACCCCAATAACAATCCGCTCTTTTGTATGGTTTGAGTTTAACGCGTGTGGTTTATCGTTGGTTTAAAGTGTCCAACAAGGCGAGATGTTACATAAATTTATATTATTTTTCTGTGAATCTGTAAATGAAGATAAGCGCTATAGGATTATACCGCTTGTCGATATTGTTGTGTTTGGATTGTGATGATTGATGATGTTGCACTAGGTGTAAAACCCCTGGACTACACCGTACACACAAAAAATTGGATTTCATGAGGAAACCGGTTAAGTCACAGATATTTGAATCTAATACTATTTTATTCAAAATGGTTTTAAAAGTTGAATTTTGAATCCAAAAATGATTTGGAATTGGAATTGGGTTTAAATATGAAAGCTTTTGAAAAGGAGTTTTTAAGATGAAAATTATTTTAAATAACTTGTTAAAGTTTTATAGCTTAATTTAAATTTGAATTCAAGATTTTGAAGTTGTATATATATATATGTATGTATGTTTATTTGGAAATTATGGGTTAGAAAGATTATACAAGTTATGTAATGTATTTATATGGGTTTTAAACCATTGTAAAAAGTATTATTTCGAGAATTTAAATTTAACCCAAGTTTTTACTTTAAAGGATACAACTTGGGCGTATTTGGTCGGATTTTTTCAAAATGGAAAGCATTTGTTTTTAAATGATAATGGCTTTCATATAAAGGAAGGATCTAATTTCTATTGAAAGTATTTCAAGCTGTGTGATTTGAATTGTAAATAGTTTTGAAAGCTATGAATGAATCTTTGTGAAATATTTGGTGAACTTTGTTTTCAATCAAAGAGGATCTCAAAGATAGATCTTTTGTTTAAATATTGTGAATGAATCTTTGTGAAAGATGGGTAAACTTTGTGAAATGAATCTTTTTGTTAAATGTGGAAATTTGTTTAATCTATTCAAAAGAAAGGTTTTGGATTTTAAGTTATGACTTAACTACGATCCCAATATCCATATGTTTTTAAAGTAAGCACTCATTATTAGGTTTAGTTGAAAGAGGACTTTATGTCATATAACCCATTTCGAATAATGATACGATGTAAATGAATAGCATTTGAAGCCCGGTGGTGAAGACCGGGTATTTTCGAGAACAAAAGGATAACCCATCGAATGTCTCTGCACCGAATGGCCTCGGGTATAGGGATTTGACCACCCTTTGTGATGGAGAGTCCGGACATGATTAGGGATTATCCGGATTGCAAGGGCTTCTTTTGAAGTGCCTTCTGTTCTGTTCGAACCCAGAACGTACTTGTATAGATGTATGTCTGACATTGCACTTTGAGATGTAAAGCTGGTTTTTATCAAATACATTTCTGTTTGGTGGTTGAGAATTTGTTCTCTTAGCTTAACACCCTTCACTGAAACGTACAAGCTCAGGTTATGTAGTTGATGGTTACTAGTGATACATTCCTAATTTGGTGATGTGGCATATGAAGTGCTGTTGATAATTGGCTGGTCGAAGCATGGCTTTTGTAAAAAGCATAGCTTTGTGGACGAGACTTCGTCGGACCTCACAACCCGAAAATGGTCGAAACAGGAAGGATGCGGCAAGGTTATTGAGGGTAGTGCCCTTTAGGATATGTGAATTTTCTTCTGGGTAAAAGTGGTATCATGGTATGAAGCCCAGATACTTAACTTATGTGGATATTGCAATTATATTGCTTTCTGGTTGTTGGTGTCGAGGCCTCGGATAAAGGTCGGTTACGACCGGGAGGTGGCATACTCGTGATAGTTAGTTACCTAGTTACAGAGGTAACCTGACCTTGTGTTGGCAGAGAGCTGGTTAAGTTCTCGAGGCGTCCCTTCAAAGGCGTACCCATGTAGACTAGGAAGTTCTTTGCCTGACCATTTGTTGGAAATCCAATCACCAATACGCACCTTGTATGGTTTTTGTTGTAGAACCTGCCATTTAACATGGTAGCTATAGTAGGCATACTATAATGGTACGTATGCTGGCTAAGATTAATATTATACTTGCAAATGTTTTATGCACTATGCGCTAATAATAATATCAAATAGTTTTTGCGTATCAAGCATGTTTGACTATCGTAAGAAGAAATGTCCCCTAAGTGTGTGATCGCATTGTGTGTGTGCTGGGAGGCCTTATGGAAGTTTCATTTACCAAAAAAAACATTGTAGATTTTTTTTAAATTCTTTTGTTTGCTCATACCAGTCTCGTGAATGATGCGGAGTTTACTGTTCCCTTTCTAAACTCCGGGTGCCTACAATTTTCCACACGGGCAGCCTAGAATTGGGATTTTCAGATAATCAAATAGTAGGTGTAGATTCGATAGCATCCAGCATTTGGATTTGGCGATCACATTTGTTTTTCTAGGTTGGAGTTGCTAAACTTCAAGTTGATGGTGATTCGAGCTTCTTGGCTTGGAGATCTTTGGAGCATTGGATTGGAATGCGGTTTTGGATTCTATCTTTCTTTCTATCCTTTGGAAGGTCAGATTGGGGTTATTGTTCCACAGTTGTTCTTCCGTTGTTGTCTTGTATCTCTGATAGATATTGATATTCATTTGTATCAGTTGTTGTACCTATTGTGTATTAACAAAAGTCATTCATTTTCTTCCGCTGTGTTGTTTACTTAATGTGTTATAAGCTCCGGCAAATTAGATTCGATGTTTGAATCTGCGACATTCGAATATGGGTGATGTATTTAAGGATCAATTTTCGAAGGTCGAGTCCGGGTCGTTATATAAAATAATTAAATATCTCATTTTCAAGGTGTTAAAATTACGGGTCTTTACATTTTCCCCTACTTAAAATAATTTCGTCCTCGAAATTACCAAAGAAGAAAAAATCATAGAATCCGTTAACTTTTCAAAAAAATCCGTTCAGACTGGATTACCAAAATACATAAATATTTAACATTCCCAAATTTATTTAGTTAAACTTCTTATAACAACTTCTCTAAGTTTTCAAATCCATTCATTAATTCGATTGCTAATTCGTTTTACAATTAAAGTTAAATTTCATTATATAACTCAAATTCATATTCATCACTTCACTTTACTAACGGCTTATTATTCAATTGTACTTTGCATATTCATTTTATTTATCAAAATCAACTTGATTCAACATTAATTAAGTTAAATTTCATTTCACTCTCGCTTGCATTTACTTCCACTATACAACTTAAGTTCACTGCTGATTTAATTCAAATTTTATTTTATTTAACTTTACTTAAGTCAAATTTCATATCACTTATTCAAATTCAGATTTTGTTTTGCTTAACAATTTTTTTTTAACCATTTTAACAATTGGTTTTACTTACATTTTCCCATTTTCTAAGTTGCACAACTTAATTATCTAAACTTCCAAATTCATATTATATAATTGCTTACCCCTTAAGTTTAATTTTCATTCAATAACTTATCAAATCTGTTTCAAATTCAATTTAATCTATTTAACCTTCCCTTAGTTAAATTTCGAATCATATATTTTATTATACTAACTCAAATTTATTTAAACTTTACCAAAGTCAAACTTTTTTTTCATATTATAAGCCCAAAACTCATTTTACTTATATTTATCAATTGCAACTTGGATTTTAAATCAAATTTGTTTATCAAAACAATATTTCAATTATCAATATACTACTGGTAGAAAATTCGTCACATAGAAACTCAAAAATGATACCGATTATTTTCCAGTAACAGTAGTGAATTCAGTGCTTTATATCCTTTCAAATTTTCTTTTATTATTTACAAATCACATTTACAAAATTATATAATTTCACTATTTCACTTTACTTACATAAGATCATATTTATCTTATTTAGATTTATAACAATATAATCTCTTTAACTTCTGAAAAACAAATTCAAAATAAACAGGATTCAAATTTCACAAATTCTTAGTTTAAATCCATTTTTATTTACAACTCACATTTATAAATATATTCATATAGTTTCATTTTTTATATATAGGATTATTTTACAATTGTAAATCATATTAATTATAATTCCATACTTTATAATTCATTTGCTTATATAATTTATTCTTTTACAGTTGTTGCTTTTATTTAGATTATTCAAACAACTTTTATTAACTTATATATATTTACATTTTCAAACAACCAAATAATCAATTTACATACACTATAATAATTCTGAAAAATTGTTTCCTTTATATATAAAATATAATCAAGGTAAAATCATTTAATTTATCAAATTTAAAAATAATACTATGTCGACTTGCCTCGTTTAAGTGTTTGGAAATCCCTGTCGATAACATGGCATCCAACATACTGACGAGAATTCACAAACAACTCAATGGATAAGTAAACACAATATAAAACATGTTATATCACTAACAAATACACGCTCATATATATAATACACTCAAACTCAATCTAGGGTGATACTCTCCCTATCTATACTATCGTCAAAGCTTAGGAATATACAAAATCTAAGCTCTGATACCATATGTGATGTCCCACAAATCCGTAGCCTTTGAACAACAATAAACCACACTTGTCTGACCCGAAAGCACAGACCGATGGAAAGTCAGGAGAAAGAAAAGAAGAGAAAAGAAGAGAAGAGAAGAAAGAGAGAAGAAAAGAAAAAAACAGAATGATACAGAATCTCACATCGCAGTGGAAAAAATATAATATCATATCAAGGATCTTTACAAAACAGAAAGTGTATATACATACATCAATCAGAGTTCAACAATAAATCACTAGTTATCAGCCTGGACAGTTATAATAACATGTCCTTATAATTGTCGATAATATATAACAACTAAGCACAGCAGATAACAAAGTAGATACGTGTATAGGAGAATGAAGATCTCGAGCTATCCTGCTGAAGCTCCAAAAGCACCAAAATTGAACCTGTAAATATACTCGGTCTGACCCGAGCATTGAAAGCGAAGAGCGTCCGGATTAGTCTGGTAAAAAAGCGCGAGAAACACACTTGATGAATTTATTAAATTACCAAACTTTTCCTTTATCAAACCAAAAGTATCTCGTAAGACAAGCCCATACATAAACACAAACATATTTTTACCTTACGATAACTAAAACATCTCATATCAAATCCTCTTATATTATAACAGTGTCTATTGCACAAATAATATTAATCATAGTCAAAATTGTTACATTGATTAAATTCCAACATACAACCCAAAATGGGTAATACAACCAAAATGGCAGGTATGTAATGGAGTTTGGATTTCCATACAAATGACCAGGTGTAGGGACTACCTTCCGATGGGTACACCTCTAGATGGATGTCCTAAGGCACAGAACATCTGCCCTCTACCAACACAAGATCCGCTCACCTCTATAACAAGATGGTATCGAATATGTCATCCTCTGGTCTTTACCAACCTTTTCTGAGGGCCCTCTAAGCATACAAACCACAATAATCAGATACACGACGTCATAGCCTATAAAGATATATCTAGAAGAGGATGATCATATCCTACTTGGGAGCGACCCACTTGGCCCTACTGCATCTAACCCTGTTTTGGTCATTTTTGGTTGATGAGGCCTGAGGTAACGATTACCTTTCACATAACACAATCACATCACTTTAAATGCCACACGGCCGTTTCCGTTGACTACTAATCGCCTTCCATAAAAATACAACCCTTAAGCTCATACGTCTCAAGGAGGGTGTTAAGCTAAGAGAAGTTGCCTTCTTCACCACCACTGATTACGTTTGTAAAAGAAAATGTACGTAATCTGTAGAAATGCAATGTTAGACAAACATCCATATAAGTTGTCCAGGAACAGGACAAATCGAAGGTACTTTCCTACCACATCCTGTCGGGAAATCCCTAGGATTATGAGCGAATAGTCCTTTCATTGGATATTTCATAATGTAGAAACCACTTCTACACATGTATACTGGGATTTTAACCCCAAACGATTAACAAGCAGTCTCCCACTATGAAAACCCTAAATATAAATATCTTCACAATCTGCACAAATCGAATGCATATACGTTGGTCCGAAGTGGTCTTCAGACAAATCTAATCCCGGTCTCTTCGCACCAACAACGCAAAAGCGTTTCTCAACCTCACATGGAAACTAAATCTCATAGACGTATCACATCTCCAACTTTCAACTTGCTATCCTTCGGGCCAAGAAGGAAGCTCGATAGATTGGAGTAATACTTTGCACTGTACGAATCAACATCCTCAACACAGATGATAATCAAGCCTACACGGAAGGCTACGTACTAAGTGTGCGACTAAATATTTCCCAAATCAAGTCGAGGAACTAAAATGGCCAAATTTGTTAGTTGGTTATTTAACTATCAAAACAAACAAACAAATATTCGGCACTGTAACAATTACTAGGCCCTTTTAATTAATCTTTTGTTAATTAAATCATTTGCCAAATATTCACTTCAAAATTATCTTTAAAAAGATATATTCTCAAGCCATTTCAATATTGGAAAATATTTCCATATACTTATTTAACAATAAGTAATTCACAAATCAATTTATTTTCAACACTTAGAAAATATTACATATACTTAAATCAATATTAAGTATATATTTCATTCTTTAAGGAAAACATTCATTTTACAAATTTATTTGGGTCAAAACGAATGGTGCGTAAAACATCGTTACGACAACCCAAAATCACTAGTATAGTGATTCGAAAATTAGATAGATATATAAATCTCATATACTAAACAAAACATTTTCTATCGAAATTCATTTACTATAACAACAGTGTCATAGTCCATCATTTCCTTATTTCTCCAAAATGTCTATTTCAACAATGAATGTTGAATTCTATGGTTTCGATACTTTAACACACTTTAAAACATCTTCAAACCATTTTACCCCATTTAAAATATCACTTCCCAAAACATTTATTTATTTCAAAAGATTATTCGCTGTCCAAAATCGTGAATATACTTCATTTACCACATTCATTACTTGTACACATTTATTAAAGATAATCCACTGTCCAAAATCATGGATATAATTCATTTACCTCATTCATTACTTCTACACATTTATTAAAGATAATCCGCTGTCCAAAATCGTGGATATATTCATTTACCACATTCATTACTTCTACACATTTATTAAAGATAATCCACTGTCCAAAATCGTGGATATAATTCATTTTCCACATTCATTACTTCTACACATTTATTAAAGATAATCCACTGTCCAAAATCGTGGATATAATTCATTTACCACATTCATTACTATTGCATATTAAACTAAAGGATTATCCCTTTTCCAAAATCGTGGATCAAATTCCTTTAATAAACTATAATAATTAACTTATCAAATTCAATTGATTTTGGATTTATAAAATAATGTTTATAAATTCATATTTAAATTTTATAAAAACTTCAACTCATAAGTCCCCATTACTAACAAATCCCAATTAGCTCATTTATATACCAAAATCCAAATTATTAGTTAATTACTTATAAATCGTCTATTTACAAATTCATTTATTTTATAACTTCACAAATTCATAAATCTTATTTACTTATAAAATCAATTTATAACTTCATTCTAATACTTATAAAACTCTTTTATAATTTCATCACTTTTGATTATAAATCTTGTATATAAACCGTTTATAATAACTACAAAAATCCTAATTTAAACAATTTACAAAATCATTAACTCCATATTTCAAAAATTACATTGCAGTTATATGTCCGAAAAATCATAATTTTTATAACATAAAAATTAGAACATTTATTTATTTAAAATAAATTCATTCCTATAACACTTTAAAATTTAATAAAACATCTATCTTCAAAATCATTTGAGAATCCTTTTTAAATTGAAATCATCACTTTAATATTTTTAAATTTCCAAAAATAGGCCAATGCTGCACCAGCACTAAATTCATCAACCATGACATCCAAATCATCATATATCGCATGATAATAGCATATATTACAATATCTATAAATTAATCAACAGTGGTGAGGAATCCAGTTGGATCCCTCCAACCTGTCATCTGCAACAAATATACGTGTTAGAAATATGTGTACAATATCCACTTCAAGGCAGACGCGTATACAAAGGGTCATCCATTCATACACCGGAATCTATAGGGTCTCATCTACTCCAATAAGCAGGAATGTAACCAAATACCAATCAATATATGTATAACATATCATATATCATCCAAACAGTCATCAATCATCATAAATAATATTTATTCCCACTTACATAAAAATATCAATGAGTTAGAAAGAGTGAGTTGTACTCACTTTGGATTCCACTCCATCAAACTTTAAGGCAAGGACATTGAGATCTAATGCATACTTCCTACCATGCTTTGGAAATCAAATGAAAATAAGCCTGAATTCCTCCTTCCTAATGCTTGGCCAAGGCTTGAAATGGATATTGGCCGAAAGTATAGAGAAGAAGTGGTAGAGCTTTGAACTTGAATTCTTAAAATTAGACCCAGAAAATAGGCCATCTTCTCTTTTGTTTTTGACTCTCTTACTCTCAAAATTTGGAAAACTTATAACTGAAAAGACGTTTTTGTTAAACTATTTATTCATGTAAACCAAACTTCAAAATAAATTTCTTATTATCTTTAAATAGTTAAAACAAGTATATTTGACTTATAAAATAATATACAACAATATCCAAATCTTCCTATAAAAATAAGACATCGATTTATCGATATGCAACGAAATTTGTCAATTTTATAAAACAAGATTCGTATATTTATCGAACCATTAGAAATTAAATTACCATAATTATAAAATGAGTTTGATATCAATTATGTATATTTAAAAGGAATTATTTATCCTTTAAAAAAATTTCTCGAATATTCATCCTACTTTATCGGGATCCAACTTTTGTCAATTTTACAATGGGAAATCAAAATCTTTATTCAATATCAAAAATAAGTTTACCATTATTATTTATCATATAAAATGATTGTTTAAGTTTGAAAATTCTATATTTGAATATTTAAAATAATTAAATATCTCATTTTCAAGGTGTTAAAATTACGGGTCATTACGTTATTGCTTTGTGCCAAAACCCTACACACCAATTATCCAGTGCAAAACGTTAAATTTTTGGTAAAACAGACGTGTCATTGTTATACCATGGCAGTATTTACATCAGGTCGCTCTTGATAGACCTCATTCTCTATATTACTAGACGATATTACTTAAGAATACTCTTTACTAGTATAAGTATATAGGTAGGGAGTTACAGCTTGGGATCAAAGTAGGTCGGAAACATATAGAATATAAGAGACACGAATCTTGAACTAGATAGTTAGAGTCCCATTTTCCCCCTTGGGTGTGTGGTAGTCACACTATATAAAAAGGGATAATAAGGGTATACAATAATTATTGAGATAATCATTTGTGGACATATTTATTATTTTTGTACTATCTATTATGCTTGTCCCTACCTCTTCTGCGTATTTGTCCCTGTGTCGAATGTATATTGTTTGTACTAATGTTTGTTTTGTTTGTTCTTATCTAAAATGTAGGAATTGAGTAAGGAGTTATGTAACGACCCGCCTTTTTGACCATCGAAAGGTGACACCGAACACTACCACTGTGTTTCAATGTCATGCATTCGATCGGAAAAAGGGTAGATTGTTAGGGTAAATAAAAAGAAAACCACGGAGAACAGATAAAAATAGAATCTCACGACAGGATTGACAACATATAAAATAACAAGGGCAGTAGAAACTGTCCTTCCAAACATACAGAGTATATAACAGTTAAAAACAAACCTTATGAGCCGGACAGTTATAAAATCCTGACCTTACAAATGCCGATAGGTATACTATATAATACAGTGGAAAATTGAAACACTACGATGGGTGAATCTCCAGCTCCTCTCCAAGATCTTCATATCACTAAAGCCAACCTGGGAAAATACTCGGTCTGACACAATTATAAATAAATAACACCCAGATCAGTCTAGAAATACCAGCGTGAGATAACTCAAATAATGGGGAACGTATATAAAAGTTCTATGAGACCATGCCGCTAACGCAGAATGGGTTTTTACCTCACAAGAACAACTTCCATATAGGAAAGAGAAATAATAAATATTAAGAACGAATCCAAATATGAATGAGTATAATTAAAATTAAACCAGACATGAAAGAATGGAAATGAACAGAGTAAAATCTAAACTGGACATAATGGATAGAACAAGGAAAATAGTCCAACTTGATAGAATGGGCTAAACAAGGTAACAATCCAAACTTGATAGAAGGGATTGAAAAACTATAGTAAAGCATCGTGAAGGGTCGTTGACTCTTGCCGCTGCAATTATAGAAAAACTGATTCAAGGTTCGAATCAAATTAGTAAAATAAATTTATCTGATGTAACTATAAGGGTGCTCTCCTCTTCCACGAAAGTATACCTCCAGATAAAATATACTTGAGCGCATGCTGTCACTCTCGATAACTTCCATGTTGGACCCCGCTTTAAACGAGCATCTGAATATTTCACATTAATGCATGCATGTCGAAACCTATTTAGATGATGTCAACATATCCTGATGGGTGCAACCCACATTGCTTCGCTCCCACTTGCACCTTAGTTTTAATTTTTTCGACGTTGGATATCAATGCTCAAAGTGAGCGATAAATTGTCTTAGAATGACAAAGCACAATAATGAGTTGGTGGGTGCGCCCTCCTTTTTCACGCTATGGTTTTAGTCATTTTAGATAAAGGAAAATAAAGTTCAACAGAGCAATAAATCGACTTAGAATGACAATAACAAAGAAGCTCAAGTAACCGATAGCTGAGATACCAACTATCGAGGATATAAAACGATCGTATGTGGAAATTAAGTATTGTATACTTATCACCACTCACTGAATTCAAACTTGTACTGTTTCTTGGTTATCAATAATATCGGATAAGTAAAGGTAGTGTTACCTCAAAGTCATGTCCAATAATTATTCTTAACTATTGAAATAGTGACAAGTTTACTTCTTCGATGTTTAGTGCTAATTATACAAACAAATCGTTTCCATATAAGTGATTCGCTTTATGGTAATTATTCATTTCCATAGACAAATCAAACTTTTTCTTTTAAAAATAATCTAAACTGTGCTTGATTTCCATATTTTCATATTGGTAATACACTTTTAGAATTAATTCCCGATTATTAAAACGTTAAGAGTATAATTTTTCCAAGTGCGCGACCCCGAAGGCCAAAACAACATCAGACCAAATACCCAGAAGATTATCTAACTTAACATCCCATAATTAAGTTTCAATTCCTTTTTATAACTTTGAAATAATATTGATTATCCTGAAAGGAAAATAATTACATTTAAAATATCTTTTAAATAAACAAATCCATTATTTTTAATAAAATAGATAATTATTTTCAAACACTTTTATAACATTTGAAATTAACTTAAAATCTTAATTAAATCAGTCTATTAACTTTAAATCAGTTGATTAAAGCAATTTTATTATATTATTTAATTTACTTTAATCACTTTTATTAAATTGACTAATTAACTTTAAATATCATTAATTGAAAGGTTAATTAAATTAAATAATCAGTAGTTAAAAATGAATAAGTCATCTCAAACATCATTTATTAAAATGATAAGTAATTCTAAATCCCGTTAATTAAAACAATTAATTAAATTTAAAATAATCATAAATTAATTGGATTAATTAAATGCAAACCTCTTTTGTTAAAACGATTAATTAAAATATCATTTGCTAAAATGATTTATTTAATTATAAAACCTCATAATTCAAATGATATAACAAAATTCCAAATATCAGTAGTTAAAATAATTAATTAAATTCAAAACAATCATTCATTAAAATGATTAATAAAATTCAAATATCATTATTTAAAATGACTAATTGCTTTTAAATATCATTAACTAAAATGATTATTAATTTCAATTATCATTAGTTGAAATAATTAATTAAGTTCAATAAATTAATTAAACTTCATTATCATAAATTAAAATAATTAATTGAACTCAAATGATCATTATTAAAACAATTAATTAAGTATCAAACATCGTTGGCAAAAATGACTAGTTAAATCTAAAGATAAACCAATTTTTTTAAATTGGTTCATAAATCTCAAAATCATTAGTTAAAATGATTAATTATTTTAAATTATCTTTAATCTAAATGATTAATGAATTTTTCATATTATGCGGAAACACGAGCTCAAGTTCATAAGACTGGATTTTGGGGATGAAATTTTATAAATGGCGGTATAGCAAAATCGCTATAACGACAATTAACAAGTTAAATGGAATGGCAGGACTTAATTTAATTATAACGGCACAAAGATGTAGATAAATAATTTATTGGGGAGAAACCTCCTTTGGGTTTCTCTACAGATTTTCCCTACAAAATAATGGTTTTGATAATATACATAATCATATGGGTTTATATTGATTAATTTAATATGTCATCCATTTTCCAAATGGAAATTCAACCAAACAAGCAATCAAACAATTAATTAACATCTAAGCAATCGATAAACTTTTTAAAAATTTTTAATATGATATAATAAAATTTAATGTGAATTAAACTCACATTGATTTTTTTTCAAAACATCCCGGTTTTGGACTAAAACTGAACGGTTGTTCGATTTTAGCCAAAATTCCAACAAGCTCCGAATTTGACCAAACCAATTCCATCTCAAAGATAATGTCCATATGAGTGCAACGCATGGAACGGCATTGGAATCCGACCCCGTATGAATGAGTTATTAGATTTAATAAGTTTTCAAATTAATTAAATAATTAAAAAGCTTAATCCATCCTTTAACTAATTAAATTAACTACCATTCTTCCTCTTCCAAAGATATTTAATCCCACCTATAACAGTCCCCCTCTTCACCATGATCACATCGTGGACCTACAATTTCTCTCTCTCTGGTCGATGAACTCCTACTCCGTCACCACCAGCCATCGCCTCTTCGCCCAAGTATCCCATCCATCACCACTTCACCACCCCAGCCCCCTCATCAGGAAATACGAATTCCCACTGCCCCCACCGCATTTCCATACTACCTCCGCCCCCAGGTCTTGCTAGAGATAGCCTCTAGCACACTAAAGATGGCCCATGCCAAAAGCTACCTAACAACCATAGCCATGACCCCTTCCCCCCTCCCACCACCGCAATCGTCGGTAATTCGATAAGAACTGGGTCGATGTTGGGGCGATTTTCGGCCACCACGTGGCATATTGACTCGATCCAATCGATGTATAGTTTCATCTGGACATCGTCGACATATTGCTAGTTGGGAGTTCGGCTTGAAAACGAAACAATTGAATTCGATGAACGAGAGCCTTTAGATTTGGCCATAGTTTTAAATTCGAAAAGTAGAGAAGGTCGCGACCTAGTTCTTGATGCATGCAGTCATATAGATGAAGATGGGTATGGGTCAGCGTGCTTGGGGTATGGGAAACATGTAGAAGTATGGGCATAGGACATGGGTTAAGTGTATATATATTATTTAATTATAAATATCCTATATGACAAATCCAAAAGATCTTGAACTCCAAACAAGACGCGCCACCTGGCGTTCTATATGTTATACCCCTATTTCGAACGCAATTGAACTTGTCCGGAGGTCTAATTCGATCATATGCAGATGATATGTTTTTAGACCCAGTTATTATATTAAATTTTTGATATTAATTTCAACGCGTTTCAATCTTGCACGACCAAACGATGTGTCCAATCACTATGAAACTCGATAGCGTAATATAATTCACTATTATAAATTCAATGAAACTGGTTTCGTCGAAATTTGAGACTGTTCCCTAGAAGGACAATTTCACAAATTTAAATATCACTTTTATATTTAATTATCGATATTTATCTGATCAATTTGTATTTGTAAATAAATTGAATTCACCAATATTATTTATTGGTTAAAAGGAGTTAAATAAAATTATTAAGTCCATTTAATTAACATTTAATGCACAATTCAAATATTTAGTTATTCCCTATATTTGAATTATAAGTTATTAAACATTTAAAATCATATAACTATAATGTTGGTTTGTTACATTCTCCCCCCCCCCCCAAAGTGAATTTCGTCCCCGAAATTCCTAAGGAAGAAAATGCTTCCAAACCCTTCATTTTAAAATTATTAATTAAAATGAGTTATTACACTTGTTTTTTTAAAAATTAACTGGAATAGATTCCCAAGTTTCCAAGTCTTTTAAATTCATTCACTTATACTAGCTAATTCTCTTTTATTCATTTATTCCAAGATATAACTCAGAAAATCAAATTTTTAGTTATCGAAATTTTTCCAAGATTCTTCAAATGTTTCTAACTCCTAATTTTTTTTAGAAAATTTCACCAACGTCTTCTTTACGTGGCTCGATCGATACAACTACAAATGGCCCCTACGGGATCCAAACCAACCAAAGAAAACAAAAGCTAAGTGGCCTTCCATCTCTGTGGCATAAATCATCAACCAAACCAAATTTTCTAAATTCATTACGTACCTTTTGCATTAGATTTATATTTTGGCAAGTAATTCGTGATCTTCTATCAAAACGCAGGTGCACAAGAATCAAATAGCGATTTCTTGCAAACCTGTACTTACAAAATTTAAAGAAAATCAGGCTGACAAAAGCAATGTGATGTAATTCTACACGCAAAATCAAGTCATGTACAGGTCTACATGCAACCAACAACCATATCTTAATTGTATGTGACAAAATACAGAGAATATTCTGTAATAGATGTTATGCATCCAATTATTTTGAGTGATAATTTAGATCTAAATACCCGAGTTTTTCAATTTAAAAATTTATTTTTTTCCAAATTTCTCAAACGAGAAAAATCAAAGATCAAAATCAAAATGGCAAGGAGGGGATTCCTCCTAATAAAGTATAGTGAAACTCTAGAATCAAAACAACATGGAGCGTCCTATGGTATTCTGGTTCCATTCAAAAACATCAACTAGTGTGAACAAGTATCATTACTTTTCGAAAATCTTCAAAAACCACCTTTTCAAACTCACCGGGATTTAGGTCCTAATAACAACAATTTAAAATCCTTAGTCTATAAATTTAAACTCTACAGATAATGGTATATGAAATCACACAACCAACCAATTCAATCAAATCAAATCAATCAAATTTCACGATGGAATAAACTAACACTAATAGTCAATCAAATTCCATAAGGAAAAACTTATCACTTAATATTGTTTCACAATTTTAAATGACTAACAAACAAATCTTAACTTAGTTTCGAAACTTTCTTGATTGTCCAAAAATATAGATAATTATCTAAGCGTACCGGTTTGCTCATTCGCCTTTGGTTATTACTTAGAAGGTTATCCAAACTCACTCAGACAGAATGGAAAGTTATACTCTATATTTTATTAGTTTCTTTATTATATCAAAAGTTTTCTAATTCATTTATATTTTCACTTAGTATTTTATTCAATTCTGAAATTAGTTATGAATTATTTCATGAATTCACACCCAAGTTTTAAAATATTCTATAAAGTTATTTCTTTATAAAACACGAAATAATATCTCATTCCCCATTATTTACTTGTATAATACTCCTCTATTTCCTAAGAGTACGTACAAATTTTATTTTACTTTGTGACGCCCCACCTCCATACCCACGCTAGCCAAGAACGTTACGGTGAATGCTGTCGACTAGCACGGAGAATAAGACTGTTGAGGAGCGACCATCCGTGTAATTTCTTTGCGCGAGCACCGATATATCAGATAATATAACATGCATTCTATTTCAAGAGGAAATCCGACATACCGATACAAACTCAAAGCTACTACACGGTGGCTATATAAATCCTTCGGAAAACAAATATAGAAATAAGCATAACACAAATCAGTCACAGACAATTCATATCACAAAGGCGGAATAAGATATGAATATTACACTAGAAAGTGTACATCAGAGTAGTGGTCTAAAAAGATCCACAATATCACAAAAGAATAGTTACACGAACTACACAAAAGAATAAGTATACATTAAGGAGTCTATATCTCAAATGTATACAACAAAATAACTACAAATCTAAGTAGTTAACCCAAAAGTCAAGGAGTTAATCCCGGATGAGAAGTCAAGCAGAAGAACCTGGAACATCTCGGTCTGACCCGAGTATTATTTAATAAGAAAATAATAAACGGATCAGTCTAACTATAAATATCAGATGAAACGATATAGAATAAGAGATATAACTAAACACATAATAATCACAATGCCAAGCTGTGATATATATATATATATATACTTAGTTGATAATCATCAAGAGATTAATCAATGTCACCAAATCTACACAAGAATCAAAGAAACGTCATACTCCTTATTTGGTTCACCATACCATAAATATTGACGCTAATATCAATGTCAATCACAAAAGTCAATGACACACAAATTCCAGAAGACTACACAAGAAATCTAGAAATCACTAAAATCAATGACACACAAATTCACCAATGCACAAATATTGATAAAACTTATCAATGGAAATCACGAAAATTGGTGAAACACAAATTCTAGGAATCTACACAAGAAATCCAGAAATCACAAAGGGGGGAGGCCTATCACAAACGGGAGCATAAAGCCCACCAACACGTGTATCACAAACGGAACGCTAATTCCATGGTTGCTAACCATCACAAATTGAGCCGAAGCTCCACAAACGGCCCGAAGACCATGGGTTGCTACCCCATCACAAATTGAGTCGAAACTCCACAAAACGGGGTTTAGTCTCCCTCGCAGACAAAGAGACATCGCACATTGCTAGTCTAAATCCCAAAGATGATCGTCATGATCAACGAGAAGTGTCAATTACACTAAGCTAGTAAATATATGAGTTTAGCTTCATGTCCCATAACTACTTGCTTAACTTAAATATTTACGAACAAACTGTAGATTTCCACTAGAAAATTGTCACAAGAGGTTCAATCAAAATAGTCCAAGAATTAACCGACGAAGTAAACGCAAGCGTTTCATACCACTCGTTTTACTAAGTCGTTTAATTAGATTTCTCATACGAGTGAGGTAAAGGTTTGTATATACTAATAGATTGGAAAATGGTTTAAGAAATGAGCTTTGTACTAAAATAGTGTTGAAATCATTTGAAGAAAGAGTTTTGAAATTTACTATTAGTATTGAACCCTTTATATTTTTAAAGTGACAAAACACAAAAATGATTGTAGAACAATCAACCACCAAAATTCACATTCAAAGACGCGAATAAAGATCCAAAGAAATCGATCCGAATCCATCAAAATGGATATTCCCAAAAATTCCAAGAATAGAAGTCATTAGAGTCGTAGCCACAACAAGTGGGAAATAACACGAATCGATGAAATTTGGAAACCAAGCAAAAACATGCACAAATAGGCATATTAGGCAAATTGGTGCAGGTCAGTCGACTGACACAAAGGTCCAGTCGACTGAACCAGAAGCAGGGAAAAATAATTTCCTCTCGAATGACCTAAAATTTCAGTCGACTGAATGCAGGAAAACAGAGGACCCGAGCCTCTGTTAGCTACCTTCGGAATGCCTATGTGCTACAGCCAGTCGACTGACCTAAAGGTCCAGTCGACTGACTGGCACCAAGGCTGTTTTCTTAGCCTATGAAATGAAGATGCAATCTTCATCAAAAATGCAATCGAGCGAGCACGGTCACTAAGGGTTTATGCAAATCGACTACCCGGTCCAATAAGCTCTTCGATGCATCACCAAAAACAAGTTCAAACAACAAAGCTATGATTTTTGAAGATTTGAACTCAAAACACTAAAATTTGGAATGTTCACAAAACCTATCCAAATCAAAATCAAATACACATGAATATGTGTTAGGAATTCATACCTAACAATCAAAGATAATCATAGACCTAGATGTGAGATTAAAAATCTCACCTTTTCACAAAATCAAACAAGAAGAAGCTTGAAAGCAAATGGAGAATCACCCTCTCTTCAACACAACCCAATTGAGCTTGAATCTAAGCTCAAAAACAAGAACATTCCCAAAATTAGGTTTAGGAATTTCTGAAATTGGTAAGAGAATAAGTTGGAGAAGAAGAAGAGAAGCTTACCAATGGGTTCTTCTTGAGTTTTGAGCTTGGAATTTGATTTGCAAGAGAAACTAGGGTTTTGGAGTTTTTAATTTCCAATCTCTCCCACCATTAAAGCTAAGAAAACTAAAAAGAGAAGAGAATGAGGGTGAATGGGGAAGAATGGCTCAGATTTGAGCATAAGTAAAACATAGGGCTGAGCCCAAAAACCAAACCCAAAGTGAAAAGTAGCAAAAATCAACTTTCTCCAAACATATCGAAGCTTATACTCAAAAAGGTCGCAAACGGCATTTTAAACTCAATGGGAGTGGTCCCGAGTCCTAATTCGACCGTATGCAAAAAGTAGCTTTTCGGACTAAATCCGACTAACGATAAAATATTTAAATAAAATATTTAAATATAAAATCGATAAATATGCGGGTTGTTACATACTTTTTCAAAGATATAGGTGGAGATAATATCAAATTATGGTTTCTTACAACGGAGTCAATCTATTAACCTTTTTAACTTAGAGTGTTAAACAAATAATATTCATGGGTTGACCCAATCTGCAAATAGTTTACACTACTTGATGTTTAAATAATTATATGATTTTAATAAAACAATGTTTATCAAAACCTTCTTATTTAATTTAACCTTATTTACATGTGTTAAATTGTCCCACAACTTCTCTAAGGGAAAAATCCTATTTATCAAAATAATCTCTTACTACAAATACTTTTGTTTTGGAAAACAATTCCCGTTTAACGGAACTTGAAAATTAGATACCCAGTTTCTATTTCGAAACTCAACTTTGGAAGCATACTACATATATTTTTATATATAATAACTTCAAATAATTTATTTATTAAAACATTACTTTAGTTTTATTCAAATTTGAACTCATTTTGATCGCACAATGAAAAAGAGAATAATTTACTAAGTACCCCATAACGTTCACCTAAGCAAAAAATCATCTGTCACTTAGAAGATTATTCAGATTACCACAAAGCTAATCGAAATGATTTCCTCATAATAATCCCAAAGAAAGTGAATTCCGTTTAAATTTTTCTTTCCAAAATATTTTTACTTTCAATTACTTTCGAAAAATACTACTAATTCGTTTGCCAAATTCTTTTGAAATTATTTTCAAAAATTTTGGGATTTAAATTCAAAAATCATTTTTAAATCACGTTTTATAAACTAAATTTAGATAAAATATCCTTTATATAAAAACCACTTCCTATTATAATAATCCTTCTTTATTATAATAGAACTATCTTGAATATTTATTCTCTAAATATTATATCCCGCTATTTAGATTATATAAATAACTTTTTATTAAAGTTCAATCCTTAACTCACTATTATTAAATGGTGATTTTTTAATTTAATGATATCCTTCAAACACCATATAGTCAAATCGTGAAAATTAATTCATATATGGTTTGTTTTAAATCAAGCGATAAATGATACTAATTAAACCGAGCACAGTTTAGCAATTGATAAACAATAGTCGATGCTTCTTATTTAAATTAAGCATAATCGAACAAACAATAGTGATTATAAATAAATATTATCATGTTTAAACCAACACATTTCATAACTATATAAAGTTTTGAAAATTATTACATTATATATATAATATAATCCTAGGAAAAATATTTAATTTGCCAAAATTTTCAAAACTTTAATACCATGTATGTTGGCCTTGGTCAAGTGTTTAGAAACCCCTATCGATACCATGGCATCCCATGTCTCGACCAGAATTCATAAAAACTCAATAGACTAATTAACATAATACGTTTTTATAGCATTAACAAATACGCTTTTAAATATATAATACTCTCACACTCATTCTAGGGTATCACTTACTCTATCCATAATGAGCCAAACCCTACCAAAGCCAAGGTTCTCATTTAACCTCGCACTCTGATACCATGCTGCAACGACCCGCCTTTTTGATCATCGAAAGGTGACCCCGAACACTACCATTGTGTTCCAATGTCGTGCATCCAATCAACAAAAGAGCGGATTGTTAGGGAAAATAAAACGAAAAGAATAGAGAACGGAGAAATATAGAATCTCAAAGTGGAATTGACAATATATAATATAACAAGGGTAGTATCCCTCTAAACATACAGAGTATATAAGAGTTAAATCCAAACCTTATCAACCGAACAGTTATAAAATCCTGACCTTCCAAATGCCGATTGGTATACTATAGGATACGGTGGAAAATTGAAACATTAGGATGGTTGAATCTCTAGCTCCTTTCCAAGTTCTCCATATCACCAAAGCCAACCTTGGAAAATACTAGGTTGATCCGAGTATTATAAATAAATAACACCTGGATCAGTCTCAAAATACCAGCGTGAGATAACTCAAATAGTGGGGAAAGTGTATAAAAGTTCTGTGAAACCACGGCACTAATGCCGAATGGATTTTTACCTCACAAGAATAACATCCATATAGGCAAGAGAAGAAATAAATATCAAGAACAAATCTAAATATGTACTAATATAATTAATATTAACCCATACTTGAAAGAATGGAAATGAACTGAGTAAAATCCAAACTGGGCAGAATGGATAGAATAAGAAAAACAGTCCAACTTGATAGAATTAACTAAATAAGGTAACGATCCAAACTTGATAGAATGGACTGAAAAACATAATAAAGCATTGTGAAGGGTGGTGGACTCTTCCCATTGCAATTATAGAAAAACAGCGATTTAAAGGTTCGAATCAAATTAGTAAAATGAATTTATCCAACGTAACTAAGAGGGCGCTCCCCCTTCCACGAAAGTATACATCTAGATAAAATATACTTGAGAGCACACGAGTCTATTTCGGAAACTTCCAAGTTGAACCCCACTTCACACGAGCATCCGAATATTTCACATCAATGCGTGCATGTCGAAACCTATCTGGATGATGTGAACATATCCTAATGGGTGCGACCCACATTGCTTGGCTCCCACTTGCACCTTGGTTTTAGTATTTCTAGTTTTGGATATCAATGCTAAAAAAGAGCAATAAATCGTCTTAGAATGACGAAGCGCAACAATGACTTAGAAGGTGCGCCCCCTTTTTCACGCCTTGGATTTAGTCATTTTCGATAAAGGATAATAAGCCCAACGGAGCAATAAATCATCTTAGAATGACAATAACAAAGAAGCTGAAGTAAACGATAGCTGAGATACCAACTATCGAGGATATAAAACAACCGTATATGAAAATTAAGTCTTGTATACTTATCACCACTCATTGAATTCAAACTTGTACTATTTTTTGGTTACAATAATACCGAACAAGTCAAGATAGTGTTAACTCAAAATCATGTCCAATAATTATTCTTAAATTTTGAAATAGTCATAAGTTTATTTCTTCGATGTTTAGTGCTAATTATACAAATAAATCGTTTCCCTATAAGTGATTCACTTAATGGAAATAATTCATTTCCATAAACGAATCAAATCTTTTCTTTAAAAACAAACTGAACTATGCTTGATTTCTATATTTACATGTTGGTAAAACACTTTTAGAATTAGTTCCTGATTATTAAAATGTTTAGAGAATAACAAGTGCGCGACCCCGAAGGCCTAAACCAACATCAGACCGAACACCCAGAAGATTATCCAACTTACATCCTAATAATTGAGTTTTAATTCTTTTTTATAACTTTAAACAATATTGATTATCCCAAAAGGAAATTAATCACATTAAAAATCTCTTTAAAACAAACAAATCCATTATCTTTAATAAAATAGATAATTATTTCCATACACTTTTATAACATTGGTAAATTAACTTTAAAATCTTTATTAAATCAGTCTATTAAATTTAAATTAGTTGATTAAAGCAATTTTATTATATTGGTTAATTTACTTTAATCACTTTTATTAAATCAATTAATTAACTCTAAATATCATTAATTGAAATGATTAATTAGATTCAAATAATCATTAGTTAAAAATGAATAAGTCATCTCAAACATCATTTATTAAAATGATAAGTAATTCTAAATCTCGTTAATTAAAATAATTAATTAGATTTAAACAATCATAAATTAATTGGATTAATTAAATCCAAACTTCCTTTGTTAAAAAGATTAGTTGAAATATCATTTGTTAAAATGATTTATTTAATTATAAAACCTCATCAATACAAATGATTTAACTAAATTCTAAATATCATTAGTTAAAATAGTTAATTAAATTCAAAAAAATCATTAATTAAAATGATTAATAAAACTCAAATATCATTATTTAAAATGACTAATTATTTTTAAATATCATTAACTAAAATGATATTAATTTCAGTTATCATTAATTGAAATAATTAATTAAGTTCAATAAATTAATTAAACTCCATTATCATAAATCAAAATAATTAATTAAACTCAAATAATCATTAGTTATAATGTTTAATTAAGTATAAAACATCATTAGCAAAAATAACTAATTAAATCTAAAGATAAACAAATTTTTTTACATTATCATTTATTAAATTGGTTCATAAATCTAAAAATCATTAGTTAAATGATTAATTATTTTAAATTAACATTAATCCAAATGATTAATGGATTTTCGATATTCTTTTTAGCGGAAACACGAGCTCAAGTTCATACAACTTGGTTTTGGGAATGAAATTTTATAAATGACGATATAACGAAATCGCTATAACGACAATTAACAAGTTAGGAATATCAGGAGATAATTTAATTATAATAGCACAAAGATGTAAATAAATAATTTATTAGCAAGAAACCCCCTTTGTGACTCTCTATAAATTTTCCATGCAAAACAATGGTTATGGATAATATATATAATCATATCGGTTTATAATGATCAATTTAATATGTCATCCATTTTTCAAACGGAAATTCAACCAATCAAGCAATCAAATAATTGATCAACATCTAAGTAATCAATAAACGTTTATACACCATTTATATGTTAAAATTTAATGTGAGTCAAACTCACATTGATTTTTGTTTTCGTCGAAACATCCTGGTTTTGGACTAAAACCGAACGATCGTCAGATTTTAGCCTAAATTCCAACAAGCTTCGAATTTGACCAAATCATCTCTATCTCGAAGATAATGTACATACAAGTGCAACGCAATGAACGACGCCCGAATCCGACCTCGTATGAATGAGTTATTAAATTTAATAAGTTTTCAAATTAATTAAATAATTAAATTGCTTAATCCATCCTTTAACTAATTAAATTAACTACCACTCTTCCTCTTCCAAAAATATTTAATCCCTCTGGTAACACACCCCCTTCCTTCACCATGATCGCATCTTAGACCTTCAATTTCTCTCTCTTCGGTCAACGAACTCTACTCTGTCACCACCAGTCATCGCCTCTTCCCCTAAGCATTCCATCCATCACCACCACGTCCCCATTATCTAGAAACACGAATTCGCACTACCCTTATTGCATTTCCACTCTGCCGATGCGTCCACGTCTCGCTAGAGATAGCTGCTAGCACACGAAAATGGCCCACGCCACCAGCCACCCAACGACCATAGCCACGACCCTCTCTCCCACGACACTGCGATCGTCGATAATTTCACTAAGAACCACGCCGACATCAGGGTGATTTTCGGCAATTACGCGGTGCATTAACTCGATCCAACCGTTGAATAGTTTCATCTTGACCTCGCTGACATATTGATAGTTAGGAGTTCGGCTTGAAAACGCCACGATTGGCTTTGATGAACGAGTGCCTTTGGATTTGGCCATAGTTTTAAATTCGAAAATCAAAGAAGATCGCGGCTTGGTTCTTGGTACACGCGGTTATAATGATAAAGATAGGTATGAGTCAGCATGCTTGGGGTATGGGAAGCATGTAGGGGTATGGGTATAGGATATGGGTTTAGTGTATGTGTGTGTATATTACTTAATTATAAATATCATATATGACAAACCCTAAAAATCTCGAACTCTAAACTAGACATGCCACCTGGCGTTCTATATGTTATACCCCTATTCGGAACGCAATGGAACTTGTCCCAAAGTCTAATTCGATCATATGCAGAAGATAGGTTTTAGACCCAGTTATTACATTGAATTTCCGATATCGATTTCAATGCGTCTTGATCTCGCACGACTAAATGATATGTCTAATCATTACGAAACTTGGTGGTATAATATAGTTCACTACTATGGATCCAATGAAACTGGTTTCGTCAAAATTCGAGACTGTGCCCCGGACGACAATTTCACAGATTTAAATATCATTTTTATATTTAATTGTCGATATTTATCCGATATATTTATATTTATATATAAATTTACAAATTGAATTCACCAATAATATTTATTGGTTAAAAGGAGTTAAATAAAACTATTAAATCCATTTAATTAATATTTAATGCACAATTCAAATATTTAATTATTCCCAATATTTGAATTATAAGTTATTAAATTCCTAAATTTAATTATTTTAAATAATAAAAATTAATTAAAAGTTTAAAGTCAAATAATCAGAATTTTTGTTTGTTACAAATTATCAATCGAAAATTTGTAAACCCATTTGTATTTGTGATGAATCTTATTTATTAAAATAAGCCGACGGTTTCTCCAAAACAGAACCGCTAAGGAAAAAAATGTTTAAGCAATTAATAAACATGATATATATAATAAATTGTATATATCTAATTAAATTTGGAATTGAAAAGTATGCTTAATAAATAAAATGAGATATAATAAAAATTGAATGGGTGCGTGCTGTTTTGAATAATTAAATATGATGTGTTGTATTATTTTTATTGCAGATGGTTGATGAATGGATATGTATATATGTAACATCATAAGTTAATATTTTTATGATGTGTTGAATATAATTTAATATTTATGTAAATTATGAATATTATTTTTTCAAGTAGTTGATTGGTTCGTTGAGAAGTTTATGAATTTTGGTCGATACGAGTAGTTAACATATTGATAGGAATTTCTAAACACTTGAATGAGATAAGAATTGACATAATATTTTGACAATATAATGAGAAATATTATACTTGGAGTTTCACATTATTTATAAAATAATGTATTAAATTAGAAAAAAGAAGATATTACTTTCTAAATTTAATTATTTTCAAACAACATATGCAGCCATGAGATTAGACTGAAGTTAAGATAATGGCGATGCATTGTTGACATAAAATTGTAGATAGTCGACATTACAGTCAATTGGCGAGACAAATCGATAAAATCTTGCGGCATAACGACATTGTATATTTTATTATAAATTAGGTATTGTATATGTAATAATACACTTGTTAAAGTTGAATTCAAAAGAATTTTCTAATGACATATCTGTGATATCCCAGAAATTTGGCAATATCAATTTAATAATCTGTGTTAAAAATTAAATTGATTAAATAATTTTTGATAATAAATTTTGAATTGATTTAATAATTTTCTTTAGTAAATATTTAAATTGGTAGATTTTATCTTTTTAAAGCAAATAAAATGTTTTCTGTTTATAATATATATAATTGTATATATTGTAAATTGAATAAACTTTGATTTGGAATTTGGTATATGAATCAATTTTTAATTGTAATTTATTTTTGGTAAATTTGAAATTTGATTTAAATTTAACATTTAACTTTTCAAACCAATTCAATAAATAATTATACGATTTATATTAAAGGTAAATCTTATTTGTTTAAATTTATATTTTAATTAGCTGAAAAATGAATTTAAATTTGATTAACATTAAAAGCTTTGTTTTATTTTATTTTTAAATATTACTTGAAATTATATACAAGAATTTAAAATACAAATTTCAAATGATCTTAATTTGTTTATAATCTTTTTATAAATTATTTATATTGTTTAATTTGTATTTTTAGATAATAATTATAGTACTTAAGTTCTTATGAACATAAATAGATTTTGTAAGAAATAGAGTTGTTATTTTTAAATTTAATAAGAGTTATATATGCATCTATATATAACTTGATTTTTAAAAAAAAAATTGGATTTGGTAAGTTAATTTTAAATTTGAATTTGATGTTGTGAAATTTAAAAGAATAAATATTTAAATATTTGAATAAGCTTATATTATTAATTTGTTGTTTCATTTCCTTTTATTTTAAAAACAAAAGGAGATAAATTCATTTATATAAGAAATAAAATAAGATTTAAAAGCTCTTAATAAATTAGTTAATTTTTTTTTATAAACAATTTAGAATTAAAATTAAAATACTTAATACATGTGTAAGTTTATTAACACTTAAAATGACATGTTTTAAAGCCTAAACTAAATTAGGGACAAATGTTAAAATTGAAACAAGTGTCCAATTTTATTTTTCTTTTTCTTTTAATTTAATGGAATCAAAAATTTCTCTTATATAAACACAATACTCCTCATCTTATTCTTTTTCTATTCTTTTTTTTCAAAAGCATGAGAAATCTTCAGCAGTAAAAGAATCTGAAATCCATAATAAAAACCACAATCTGAAAAATCTGTTTTCCCCTCAAAACCAAAGCTATCTGAAATTTCATTCTACGAATCAAAGTATAATCCTGAAATCAAATCTGCAATTTCATCTAAAACATGCATGCACTTTCTTTTCTGAAAGCCTGCAATTCTTTTTCTGGAAAGCATGCATCTGAGATTCATTTTGCAACATCAAAGTCCTGCATGCATTTCTGTTTTGAACTTCATCAAAAGGCTGCAGATCCTTCTTTTCTGTTTTGAAAACTTCATCAATCATGCCTGCAATTTCTTTTCCTGGAAACAAACATGCAACTGTAAATCTGGAAAACACATAGTACTACAACAACTTCAAGTTTAAAAAGCAAGGCATTTCAGTGAAAAAAAGATTGAAGTTTAAAATAAAAGAAGAAATCCGAAGCAACCTTGAAGATTTTGAAAATCAAAGCATTCTGGTTCAGGCTTGTCAAACATGAGCTCTGCTAATATAAAATATCAGGTGAGTAACATTTTATTAAATAAACTTAAGTATAAAATTAGTTGTTTATTTACTCTGGAAACAAGAGTGTGTGTATGCTTTTTATAAATTCATTACTGAATAAAGATAATGGTGCATGTTATTGTGAATGTATGTTTCTGTACTTATGTTTCCAGATCCTTGAATTTCTTAAAATTCTATACTTTGGATCTAATCTATGTTAGGTCTAATATTTAAGCAAAAATGAAGCTGTGTAACATAATTAAAGTTTTAAGTTTTGTCAAATATGAATAAAAACCTGAAGTGTCTCTGAAAAAAAATACAACAGAACTAATTATATGAAAGTGGTAATTTAATTTGACAGATTCATTGATTAAAGTTCACAAATCAATTACATGATCAAAGACATGAATTTTAAAACTAAAATTAGAATTTTTAGTTTTAATTTTATTGGGTATTTCTGGTTTAATTAGAAATCCTATTTTGGGTTGATTCTGTAAATCTAGAAGATTTGATTGGGCAGAATTGTTTCTGGTGATAGAATGGTGATGGTAGGATCATGAAAAAATACTGGAAGAAGGATCAAAGCAGTGTGGTGATGGGGATTTGGAATTGAAGATCATAACCCTAATTTTTTACTGTGATCAGTAAATTGATCGGCACGGCTTAGATAGGTGATCGAGTTCACCTAAATTTGGGGAATTGATGGCAGATGGCTTGTCAAAGGTGATGGTGGAAGGACAGAATTTCTGGTGATCAGATTCTTGAGATTGAGGTGTTTTTACAGATTCGACATTGCTTCCTGTTTGAGCTCGAATGCTCGATTTTAATAATTGGGATTCTGCATTCGATTTGAAGGTCGAATTGGTATTTGATGATGATCTTTGACTTGCGTGAGAGGTCACGAACGGTCAGAGGTGACGGCGGCGACGGTGCAGGTGCACAGTGATAAAGGCATGTCAGCTATTTTGGGGAAGAAGGGTTTCTCGTGTTTGTATCGGGTAAATTTGTGTTTGGCTCGAAGCTTTAGGTTGTTTGACTCGGAGGTGTGGGGTGGTGGACTCGAAGTGGTTGTTGTTGTGGCTCGGGTGAGTTGTTTGTTACAGGTTTGGGTAAACCTGTCAGTTTTTAATTTGATGATTTCAAATGAAATTGTTAACTCGAGTTTACTCGTGTTATTTTGGGTTGCTCGAGCTAGTTTATTGAAGTTTAGAAATTGTCTTGTTTCAAATTTTAAACTGGAATTTGAAATATCAAGAAAAAATTTAAATTAAGTTAAAAATCTAATTTTAATTATGGATTCAAGTTTTAATTTGAATCATAGTTGGAAAGGAATAAGCTTTTAAAATTTAAATTTGTTTTAAAACACTTTAAAGGGGTTTATTGTTAAAAATGTTTTTCTAAAGAAATCTGAATTTAAATTGGAATTTGAAAATATAAAGAAATGTTTTTAATACAGTTTAAACTGATTCGAATCTGATTTTGAATCTTTGATTTAAAATAAATTCAAGTTTTATAAATTTAAGTGTTTTGAAAGATAAAGTAAAATTTAAATGTTGAATTTAAAAAGAAATTGGTTTTTAAAACTTTTGTAAAAATTCTTTTATAAGTGAAAGTATTCTTTATTATATAATTTAATGGTTTTAAATTGATTCTAAAAAAACTTGTTGAAGTTAAATTATAATTTAAATGATGTGTTATGCATTTAATTATTAGGGTAATTAAATGAATAATTAATTTATTTAATAAATTCATGAAATGAATAATTACTTAAAGTAATTAAGAGTTTAATTTTAAAGGTTTAAGATAATTATTAACTTGTAATTTAAGATTCATTAGTTAAATAAAATTTGATTTTTAATTAATGATTAATAATTAATTAATCAAGTAATAAAGGATTAATTAAGTTATAATTAACACTTAATTAATTAAATAATTAGGGGTTAATTAAATGGGTTATTAATGATTAATTAATTTGTAATTAATAATGATTAAAATAAGTTAATTATTTTAGAAAAATAATTAATGAATTGTTTAATAGTAAATGAAGGTCAGTAACTAAGGATTATTTAATAATTAATTAATGTGATTAATTTTTATAATTAATTAGATTAATTAATTTAAAGATAATCATTTGTGTAAGTTGTTAAGTATAATTACTTATGGAAGTAATTAAGGAATTAATTACTAATTGTAATTAACTGAGTTTAATTTGATTAGATTTAGTTAATTAATTCAGTTTAATTAATTTAAAATAATCATTTGATGATTTGTGGAGGATAATTACTTAATGTAATTTAATCAAGAGGGATTACTTAGAGAAGTAATTAATGGGTAATTACTGTATGTAATTAATTGGAAGTGATTTGACAATGAAGTTATTTGAGTATAATTACTTTGTGAATTAATCAAGGGATTAATTAGAAATAATTAATTAATGAGTAATTAATTTATTTTGGTGAAGTAATTAAGGGTTGTTAATTACTGAATGGAGTTAATCAAGGGTGATTAACAATTATGGTTTAAATAAAAATTAATTACTTAATGTAATTAATTTAAATAGAAATGTAATTAGAAATCATTAATTATTATAATTAATGAAGTAATTAAGAATGAATTTAATTAGGAATAATTAATGAATGAAGGAATTAATTAATGTAATTAATTAAGAAGTAATGTAATTAATTTATAATTAATTAAGGAAGTAATTAAAGATTAATTACCGTATTTGGTTAAGTATAATTAATTTAAGAAATTAATTAATGGATAATTACTTGAATGTAATTAAAGGTTAATTAATCAGGGATGATTAATTAAAATAAATAATTGGTTGATGATTAATTAATTGATTGATAATTAATCAATAGTGATATAAGCAAGTTGATATTGGTGAAGTAATTAATTTAACTCACTTTAAATTAATTAGAATGATGTAATTAATTGTATATTAATTATATCTGGTGAGGTTATTAATCATTGCTTATATGGATGAATGATGTTGTTTGCCTTGAATAGTTTGAATCTCAAATATGAGATAGGTAATGTTGAATGATATGGATGCATTGGTTGCATTATGATGATGATTTGGGTTACCTTTTGATAATGATAGTATGGATTATCTAATGTGATGATAATGTTGATTATCTGTTGTGAATCTGTGATTTATCTATTTGGATATATAGATAATTGAATTGTTTTAAACCTTTAAAACAACTTGGACCTAAATGACACGCTTTGGATTTCGATAAGACCGGGATCGGGTTTGCTACAGTACAGCGTGATAGGGGGTTCTCGCTTTGCGTTAGGTGGCGAACGGGAGACTCCTACCCCTACATGCCCCGGGGGTAGTATAAGGCCTTGCGGGGTTGGTTGCGAGTCGAGAGGCTGGCCGTAAAAGCAAACCCGAGGTATCACTGTGAGTCATGGCGGGGCTGGGATGGTTGAAAAGCCTACCGGTCGAGTGAGCCGCTGTCGATGGTTGAAAAGCCTAGATCGTCACAGGTGGTATCAGAGCACTAGGTTGAGTGAATACCTAGGCTTTGAAGTGATTTCTTTCTTGAGAGAGCGTATTTGTAATTTTAAATATATATATATATATATATATATATATATATATATATATATATATATATATATATATATATTTACTTCTACCTATTTGTTGGGTTACCTTTTCGGGTTTTTCCAACAAAAATTATAAAGGTGGATAAGGTAGTGGTGTGTGTGTAACACGACTACTACCATTGGTAGGAGTTTGAGTATTGAGGTTGGAAGTGGATCTGTGGAGACTGTAGATCGAATACCGTCTCGAGTGAGTTGTGTGAAGTACGGAGATTTCATAGATCTCTGAAGGTAACTTGTTAAGGTTCGGAGTCTATCTTCGAAGTTGGATGAGTAGAGTATGGATCTGTCGGTTGGGCAGAAGAAAATAATGGTATCTTGATACCTCGGGAATTAGTAGCTGTGTGATGAGACGCAGTGACTATGGATATCTCCGAAGATTTTTATTTGGAACAAGTTTTGGAAGTATATCTGCTTCGATGTTGTGGCTGGGTTCAGCAGGATGTTTCTGTCTGGTTTGAGGTTCGAGTTTCTCAAAGAGCTTTGGATTAGGAAGTCTTTGGCGTCGGTGTCAGCAGTGCAGCTCGGAGTGTTCTGTGCTGGCAAGGAGGTCTTTTGGTTAGCAGTTTTTCTGGAGATGGAGTTCAAAAGCAGTAGAGTGGATTCATTTCTTTGATGGATTGGTTAGTTAAGCGTAAGCTGTTCTAATTGGTAAAGAGAGAATAGTTTTCTTTGGGTATTGGACTGGTTGATCGCAAAAGTGACTTGCGATAGTTTGAGTGTTCTCTTGAGATCCAGAGGTTTGGTGAAGCAGCTTAGGATCAGGTGGGACATCTGAGTTTTCTTTTATGGATTTGTTGAACCATATTTCTGAGATGTGTTGTCCAGTTTATGCTTCAGTTTTTCTTCTACTCCAGATCAGAGTTATGCAGCGGAAGCAGTTTGGGAATGCTTTTGTTTTATCTTTTCCGGATAGGAGAAGTAAGTTAGTCTTCTGATGTTTATGGAGTAGGGTTGGTGTTCTTGGTTTTGGATTGAACTTGAGGAGATCATTCTGTTGGATTTTTTTGGTCCAGTTTATTTCTAGAGACATCAGCGAAAGTTGAGCTGATCAGGAGAGATGAAGGCAGCCCAGGATCGTCAGAAGTGTTCTGTGGATAAGAGACAAAGGAATTTGGATTCCGGAGTCGGAGATTTGATTTTGGGTAAGTTTCCTCCAATCTAAAGAGTTTCAAGATTGAGTAAGACTGGGTAAGTCAGCTCCGAGGTGTTTTGGATTTTTCTGTGTTCTTGTGAGAATTGGTGTTTGATTTTCAAGGTTGAATTGCCAGATTGTATAACTGGGATTCGATGTGTTTCACATATCTCTGAGGGAGTACGTGTATGGTCTATCTTTGGTTATGGAACCAGCAGTTCAGGAAAATGTGATTGTTGAGTCAGACTTGTCTGTAGTCTGATATCCTGTTTAGTTTTTTAGATCTAGTTTGATAGGAGCTCTGTAGCTTAGTAGTATAGATTGTTTGGACTCTATAGAGTGAGTATACTGATATTTATACCAGGGAAACTCGTGGAAATTTTATCCAGATTTTTTCTGAATAATTAGATCTGTTGGTTTGATTGAATTGGGTGCTATGGTTGTTAATGTATGCTTGTGTTTTAAAATAAAATCTTAAGATAGATTATTAACTTACCTTTGCTTTTAAATTTCGGGGACGAAATTCTTTTAAGGGGGAGGAATGTGATATCCCGGAAATTTGGCAATATAAATTTAATAATCTGTGTTAAAAATTAAATTGATTTGATAATTTTTGATAATAAATTTTGAATTGATTTAATAATCTTCTTTAGTAAATATTTAAATCGGTAGATTTTATCTTTTTAAAGCAAATAAATTGTTTTCTGTTTATAATATATATAATTGTATATATTATAAATTGAATAAACTTTGATTTGGAATTTGGTATATGAATCAATTTTTAATTCTAATTTATTTTTGGTAAATTGGAAATTTGATTTAAATTTAACATTTAACTTTTCAAACCAATTCAATAAATAATTATATGATTTATATTAAAGGTAAATCTTATTTGTTTAAATTTATATTTTAATTAGCTGAAAAATGAATTTAAATTTGGTTAACATTAAAAGATTTATTTTATTTTATTTTTAAATATTACTTGAAATTATATACAAGAATTTAAAATACAAATTTCAAATGATCTTAATTTGTTTATAATCTCTTTTATAAATTATTTAATGTTGTTTAATTTGTATTTTTAGATAATAATTATAATACTTAAGTTCTTACGAACATAAATAGATTTTGTAAGAAATAGAATTGTTATTTTTAAATTTAATAAGAGTTATATATGCATTTATATATAACTTGATTTTAAAAAAAAAATTGGATTTGGTAAGTTAATTTTAAATTTGAATTTGATGTTGTGAAATTTAAAAGAATAAATATTTAAATATTTGAATAAGCATATATTATTAATTTGTTTGTTTCATTTCTTTTTATTTTAAAAACAAAAAGAGATAAATTCATTTATATAAGAAATAAAATAAGATTTAAAAGCTCTTAATAAATAAGTCAATTTTTTTTTTATAAACAATTTAGAATTAAAATTAAAATACTTAATACATGTGTAAGTTTATTAACACTTAAAATGACATGTGTTAAAGCCTAAACTAAATTAGTGACAAATGTTAAAATTGAAACAAGTGTCCAATTTTATTTTTCTTTTAATTTAATGGAATCAAAAATTTCTCTTATATAAACAAAATACTCCTCATCTTATTCTTTTTCTATTCCTTTTTTTTCAAAAGGATGAGAAATCTTCAGCTGTAAAAGAATCTGAAATCCATAATCAAAACCACAATCTGAAAAATCTGTTTTCCCCTCAAAACCAAAGCTATCTGAAATTTCATTCTACAAATCAAAGTATAATCCTGAAATCAAATCTGCAACTTCATCTAAAATATGCATGCACTTTCTTTTACGAAAGCCTGCAATTCATTTTCTGGAAAACATGCATCTGAGATTCATTTTGCAACATCAAAGTCCTGCATGCATTTCTTTTTTGAACTTCATTAAAAGACTGCAGATCCTTCTTTTCTATTTTGAAAACTTCATCAATCATGCCTGCAATTTATTTTCCTGGAAACAAACATGCAACTGTAAATCTGGAAAACACATAGTACTACAACAACTTCAAGTTTAAAAAGCAAGGCATTTCAGTGAAAACAAGATTGAAGTTTAAAATAAAAGAAGAAATCTGAAGCAACCTTGAAGATTTTGAAAATCAAAGCATTCTGGTTCAGGCTTGTCAAACATGTGTTCTGCTAATATAAAATATCAGGTGAGTAACATTTTCTCAAATAAACTTAAGTATAAAATTAGTTATTTATTTACTCTGGAAACAAGAGTGTGTGTATGCTTTTTATAAATTCATTACTAAATGAAGATAATGGTGCATGTTATTGTGAATGTATGTTTCTGTACTTCAGTTTCCAGATCCTTGAATTTCTAAAAATTCTATACTTTGGATCTAATCTATGTTAGGTCTAAGATTTAAGCAAAAATAAAGCTGTGTAACATAATTAAAGTTTTAAGTTTTGTCAAATATGAATAAAAACCTGAAGTGTCTCTGGAAAAAAAATACAACAGAACTAATTATACGAAAGTGGTAATTTAATTTGCCAGATTCATTGATTAAAGTTTACAAATCAATTACATGATCAAAGACATGAATTTTACAACTAAAATTAGAATTTTTAGTTTGAATTTTATTGGGTATTTCTGGTTTAACCAAAAATGGTAGGATCATGGAAAAATACTGGAAGAAGGATCAAAGCAGTGTGGTGATGAGGATTTGGAATTGAAGATCATAACCCTAGTTTTTTACTTTGATCAGTAAATTGATCGACACGGCTTAGATAGGTGATCGAGTTCACCTAAATTTTGCGAATTGATGGTGGGTGGCTTGCCAAAGGTGATGGTGGAAGGACAGAATCTCTGGTGACCGGATTCTTGAGATTGAGGCGTTTTATAGATTCGACATTGCTTCCTGTTTGAGCTCGAATGCTCGATTTTAATAATTGGGATTCTGCATTCGATTTGAAGGTCGAATTGGTATTTGATGATGATCTTTGACTTGCGTGAGAGGTCGTGAATGGTCAGAGGTGACAGCCGTGATGGTGCAAGTGCACGGTGATCAAGGCGTGTCAGCTGTTTTGGGGGAAGAAGGGTTTCTCGTGTTTGTATCGGGTAAATTTGTGTTTGGCTCGAAGTTTAGGTTGTTTAACTCAGAGGTGTGGGTTGGTGGACCCGAAGTGCTTGTTGTTGTGGCTCGGGTGAGTTGTTTGTTACAGGTTTGGGTAAACCTATCAGTTTTTAATTTGATGATTTCAAACGAAATTGTTAACTCGAGTTTACTCGTGTTATTTTGGGTTGCTCGAGCTAGTTTATTGAAGTTTAGAAATTGTCTTGTTTCAAATTTTAAACTGGAATTTGAAATATAAAGCAAAATTTTTAATTAAGTTTTAAATCTAATTTTAATTATGGATTCAAGTTTTAATTTGAATCGTAGTTGGAGAGGAATAAGTTTTTAAATTTTAAATTTGTTTTAAAACACTTTAAAGGGGTTTATTGTTAAAAATGTTTTTTTAAAGAAATTTTAATTTTAATTTTTAAATGTAAAGAAATGTTTTAAATAAAGTTTAAACTGATTCGAATATGATTTTGAATCTTTGATTTAAAATAAATTCAAGTTTTATAAATTTAAGTGTTTTGAATGATAAATTAAAATTTAAATGTTGAATTTAAAAAGAAATTGGTTTTTAAAACTCTTGTAAAATTTCTTTTATAAGTGAAAGTATTCTTTATTATATAACTTAATGGTTTTAAATTGATTTTAAAAGAAAACTTGTTTAAGTTAAATTATAATTTAAATGATGTGTTATGCATTTAATTATTAGTGTAATTAAATGAATAATTAATTTATTTAATAAACTAATGAAACGAATAATTACTTAAAGTAATTAAGAGTTTAATCTTAAAGGTTTAAGATTAATTATTAACTTGTAATTTAAGATTCATTAATTAAATAAAATTTGATTTTTAATTAATGATTAATAATTAATTAATAAAGTAATAAAGGATTAATTAAGTTATAATTAACACTTAATTAATTAAATAATTAGGGGTTAATTAAATGGGTTATTAATGATTAATTAATTTGTAATTAATAATGATTAAAATAAGTTAATTATTTTAGAAAAATAATTAATGAATTGTTTAATAGTAAATGAAGGTCGGTAACTAAGGATTATTTGATAATTAATTAATGTGATTAATTTTTATAATTAATTAGATTAATTAATTTAAAGATAATCATTTGTGTAAGTTGTTAAGTATAATTACTTATGGAAGTAATTAAGGAATTAATTACTAATTGTAATTAACTGAGTTTAATTTGATTAGATTTAGTTAATTAATTCAGTTTAATTAATTTAAAATAATCATTTGATGATTTGTGGAGAATAATTACTTAATGTAATTTAATGAAGAAGAATTACTTAGAGAAGTAATTAATGGGTTATTACTGTATGTAATTAATTGAAAGTGATTTGATATTGAAGTTATTTGAGTATAATTACTTTGTGAATTAATCAAGGGATTAATTAGAAATAATTAATTAACGAGTAATTAATTTATTTTGGTGAAGTAATTAAGGGTTGTTAATTACTGAATGGAGTTAATCAAGGGTGATTAACAATTATGGTTTAAATAAAAATTAATTACTTAATGTAATTAATTTAAATAGAAATGTAATTAGAAATCATTAATTATTATAATTAATGAAGTAATTAAGAATGGATTTAATTAGGAATAATTAATGAATGAAGGAGTTAATTAATGTAATTAATTTAGAACTAATGTAATTAAGTTATAATTAATTAAGGAAGTAATTAAAGATTAATTACTGTATTTGGTTAAGTATAATTAATTTTAAGAAATTAATTAATGGATAATTACTTGAATGTAATTAAAGGTCAACTAATCAAGGATGATTAATTAAAATAAATAATTGGTTGATGATTAATTGATTGATTAATAATTAATCAATAGTGATATAAGCAAGTTGATATTGATGAAGTAATTAATTTTATTCACTTTAAATTAATTAGAATGATGTAATTAATTTAATTAATTTTAAATTAATTATATTTGGTGAGGTTATTAATCATTGCTTATATGGATGAATGATGTTATTTGCCTTGAATAGTTTGAATCTCAGATATGAGATAGGTAATGTTGAATGATATGGATGCATTGGTTGCATTGTGATGATGATTTGGCTTACCTTTTGATAATGATAGTATGGATTATCTGATGTGATGATAATGTTGATTATCTATTGTGAATCTGTGATTTATCTATTTGGATATATAGATAATTGAATTGTTTTAAACCTTTAAAACAACTTGGACCTAAAAGACACGCTTTGGATTTCGATGAGACCGGGATCGGGTTCCATATTTGGATATCCGAAAACCACATCGATCCAAATTAACGATAGGTCGTGATCTCTTGTGAAGAGTGAAGACTCGAGGTGTCAGGACTATACGTCAGTATAACTCTGAGGGTGACTCCGTGATGAGTTTGACGGAAATGGTACTTATAGGTTCGAGATGATGATTCAGAGTGCAAGGGTTATCGTCGTTAACTCTGAGGGTGATTCCAAAATGAGTGTAACGAGATAATGCCTTCGGTTTCGTTCGAACCCGGAACAAACTTGTATAGATTGGATGCTTTCAGAACATCGTCAGGTGGACGATGAGCATTCTAAGAGATGTGATCTCTAAAGGTAATCATAGCCTCAAGCCTCATCAACCGAGAATGGCTAAAACAGGGGAGGTGCAGCAAGGCTAAGTGGGTCATGCCCAAGTAGGACAAGATTTTCCCCTGTCTAGGGTTCCCTTTTTATTTCAGTTGTGTGGGCGGTTGGAACGTACGCCAACTGTGGGGTTGTCTTGTTCGGGACTGTCCAGTAAGGGATGGTTCCGATCTTGTGTTGCAGGGGAGCGGGCATACTCCTCGGTACGTTGATCTAGGCCACGTACTGTGACGGGGGGTACCCCAGTAGCCCAGCCATTGTATGGAATCCACAATCCAATAAGTGCCAGCGGTTTTGATTGTATTACCCACTTTTGTGGCTAGTAGCTGGAATTTAATAAATGTAACAATTTCGACTATTTCATATTTACTTGAAAATCCTAGACCTATTATAATATCACTGGATTTCCTATCAAATGTTTTGGTAAGCGTAAGGTAAAAACTTTTCCATGTTTATGTGTGGGAAGTCTTACGTGATACCTTTCTTTTTCAAAGGTTTTTCAAAGTTAAGCAACTTTAACCTGTTACTCACACCAGACCCATGTCTAACCCAGAGTTATCTTCTGCTTTCTTAAAACTCTTGGGTACTCAAATTTTTATGAGTAGCCAAGGGATTCAGGTTAGCTTTGACGAATGTGGAGGAGCAAATGGAGCAGGAGGCTTCTGCGTTGTAGATATATAGTTTCCGTTGTGTATTCTCTGTGTTGTGTTTGTATTAAGTTATAAATACTAGACAGGTGTTTATAACTGTGTAGTATATGTTGTGTATGTTGTGTAACTCTGATTGATGTTGTATATTATGTAATATTTATGTTATTAATATAATTTATTCGTTCCGCTGTTGAGATTCTGATGTTGTTTCTTCTTTCTTCTCTTTCTTTTCTCTTTTCTATCCCTTTCTTTCTTCTAGATGATGCGATTTTCTGCGTTGAGAAAGTCGGGTCGTCACAATATCTATAGATATAATATATGGTTTTGAATAGAGGAAAAAAGCAAAATTTTCCAGTAGAAAGAATATGTATATACATATATACGTATACACACACACACACACACACATATATATATATATATATATATATATATTTGTGTGTACATATATATACATATGCATATGTTCGTACGTGCATACATATATACACACACATAAACATACGTACGTACATATATATCTGTGTGTGTAAAGGAGAAAAATGTGTTGAAGTATATTTAAAAAAATAAATGCATTGGAAGAAATATTTAAATATGAATAGAGGATAAGTACGTAAAAAACGAATTTTTTTTGTCATTATGTATAACTTTGTTTGTTATTGTATTTAGTATGTAGTATGTTATACATACAGGTTATTTTATAAACTGATGTCATGGATTTGTATAAGAGTAAAAGAATTTGACGAAAAAAATTCATATAATTTTTTTTGGGTCTTTATGGAATATTAATGAAAGAAAAACATTGTTCCTTAATAAGAAACCTTTTTTGGTAGATGTAAAAATAAAATTTTTGGATTTGAAGTTAATAAAATGTTTGAATAAATAAAAAGTGTGGACAAAATAAGGAAATTATTTATAGTAAAACAATGATTTGTTCTAATTATAAACCTTAAATCATCATCTCTTTTTTAACTATTTTACTTTGATTAGGAGGCTATGACTTAGTAGAAAAATTATTCTTTTAAGTGCAATACAAAGGTTATGTGATTTATTAATGTTAAAACATGAAGTAAGAAAGAGATTTCATCATTGTCCTAAAGTTCATAAGCATTTAAAACCGCATTGTATTCATTTAGACATAACTTTTGATAATATCATTCAATTTCGATGAAATTTTTTTAATATGTTAATATGGAAAAACTTTCGTATCTGCTATTTTTGAAAAATTTTAAATCTGTTTGTGTTAAAATTACTTTGAATTCAATCCAAAAATTGGCCAGAATTGTTATTTTCAGAATTTCAAATCCTACATAACTTTTGAACAGTTTATCCGATTTCGATGATCTTGCGCTTTTTTAGAAATCTAAGAACATAAGAAACAACTTCTATGTTAACTAAAATTATGACATTTTCTAGGCAAAAATGTTGTTTTCTTAAGTGGACCTGCACGTAATTGAAATTTTAAAAGTTTGTTGTCTTTGGAAAAAATGCCATAACTCGTTCTACTCTACATTTTGATGATTCAGATGTTGTTTCTCAAAGCTTATACATGGTATAGAAATTTTTATTCTGAAACCCATGTGTCTAAATTTGTGATTTTAGTCCTTAGAATTCTGTCAAGAAGTGGCATAAATTAAAAATGCATGCGGTCTATATATTAAAATCATGTATACTTATTATATTCTTATATGCGACTAATGTTTAAAGTTGAGTTAATTATAGGTGCTCTAAAAGTCCTAGTGCAACTATGTGATGGCTTTTGCTTGCTTTTGTACGGAAAGTAGTAAGGTCACTTGCTTTAAACTGCTAAAATAAAGGTACGTATTTACGCTATATCGATAAACATGAATTATTATGTTATTATCCCGTGTTTTAGGATGCCCTATTGAATAGGATGTATATTAGTTATGATTTCTGTTATTATTATTTTTCAGAATGATTTTCTTACAAATGAGACTCTGATGAAATTTTCCAAAAATCCGATACTTAAAAAAAATTCACTGAATTACTCGTATACGAAAAATAAAAAGTCAATAAATATGCCTGTTTAATTTATAACTATGATAAGATTAGTTCTAATGTTGACCACATAGAGGATTGAGTGAGTTTCGGTTTAAGTAAAGAATCTGAAGAAAGTTAATGATTTAAGTTGTGTATGACGTCTCCTTAGAACGAACTGTGAGGATGCAATTTCATAAGGGGGAGGTCTATAACAATCCTATTGCAACGACCAGAATTTTTGGAGATTTGAAATTAGAACATTTAGTTGATTTTAAATATTAAAATTTAATTTTTAACTTGAATTTCAAATAGAAAGATTTATCAGATAATTTAATTATTGAATTTAATAATTGAAAATTGGTTAAAATATTGAATTTGGAGTTTTAAGCTTGTTAAAAATAATTTAAAGGGTTATAAAATTTCTACTAATAATACTGAAGATAATAAAACTTTTTAAATTGAATTTAAAAGTGATTTGTTTAGTTTTAAAAATATATCGTTTAAATTGACATTTAAAAATAGTCTTCCTGGGCATAGTCTCGGAATTCGATGAAACCTGTTCCATTGGGTCTGTAATAATATTATTATCGGATTTTAAATTCTGTAGCATTTAGAGTTATCATTTGATCGTATGGAATATAAACGCGCTGAAATTTATACCGAAAATTCAATATAATAATTGGGTTCAAAAAGCTGTCTTCTCCATACGATCGAATTAGGACTCGAAATCTTTTCCATTACGCTCGGAATAGGGGCATAACATTATAAATGCCTAGCAGCATGCCTCGATAGGGGTTCAAGATTTTGAGTTGCATAAAACGATACGTTTTGTGATTTAAATAATATGGTCAAGTCAAATATTTCGCATTAGCTGTTTTTTGTCATCTCAAGTCACTGTAGATAAACTCATTCAAACACGCTTCCCTCCTCCTTCAAATTCACATCATCCCTTCCATCTGAATTCAAACGAAAACTGTACAGAGGAAAAGAAAAAATTGAGTTCCCTATCTCGTTAAAACCTCAAAACAAAATATATGAAATTGGAAATCTGCAAAGCCTAGACCTATCGGGCTAAACCGATGTTTATATGATGGTTTTCAAGGGTGCGACTACTTAGCGATATTCGTAAGGGCGGCGCAATGAAGGTCGCAAAGAAGTGTTGAGCTAGGGCTGGGGTTAGTGGCCGATTTAGGTGGAGACAGGTGACTGGGGATTGGATTTGGGTCAGTGGTGGAAGGCCGCGGTTCTCAGTGAAGTTTCGTGAAGTGTGGTGGCTAGGAGGTGTCGCTTCATCGTGTACGAGTGCGTACGGGCTGGCTATTGTCAAGTTCATGGAAGAGTGAGGGGATGGGGTCGTGGAAGTGAGTGGGTGGAGATTCCATTAATGTAGAGTTCGGTGAAGTTGGAGTTTCGTTCGGGGGATTGGAGGAGGAACTATGGGAGGTCGAAGGTGCAGCTGATGTGGAGTTTTGAAGTCTGAAGTGGCGGCCTAGATGTGGGTTGGGGAAGATGAAGTTTTAACTGGGAGAGAGGGTGATTTCAAAAAAATAAATAAATAGAACATTGATTTAAATTTAAATTATCAACATATTATAAAATTTATACCTCTTGCATACGAGGTCTGATTTGAACAATTCAAGATGCATTGGGATCGTAGTGTCATCTTCTACGCATGGAAAATGGTTTGGATGAATTTGGAGCTTCTAAAATTTTTAGATAATTTCAAACGCACTTGGATTCAATTGGAACCGGAACACGAAAGCAATAGAAAATCAATGTGAGTTAATCTCACTCAATTTTGGATTTCCCTAATTAACTTATTAAAATTATTTAATTGATTGATTGATAGAATTGGAAATTTATTATCAGTTTGATGTGATATTATATATAGTATATATATATATATATTGGAATGATTGGTATTCGCGCATATATATATATAGCAGATGAGACCTTATACACCCTGCATAATAGCGGATGACCCTATGTACCGCGATATCCCCTTCGAAGTGGGACTGGTATTTTTATATTGCATTAACACTTGTGGATGTAGGAAAATAGGTTGGAGGTATCCAATTGGATTTCTAAAATATGTTGAATTAATTTCATATATTGATATATGATTTGTTCGAATAATCTGTGGTATATTATAGTGTGATTTGAATTTATGGGATGCTATGGTAGTTTTGGCCTAGACTTTGGTATTTTTAAAAACCAATAATAAATGTTTTGAATTTTAAAAGAAATTAAAAAGGGATTATGGAGGTGAAGTATCTATTTAGAAATTTGGATTAATTAAAAGAAGTGAATTTTTAGTAAAATAAATAATTTGATGCAACTTTGTATTTAACAATTTCAGAATATTGTAAATTAGAATTTTAGAATATTGTAAAATGAGATTTTCGAATAATGTAAATATAAGGGTTTTAAATAATAGAACTTAAGCGATATTGTTTAAGTATAAAAGTATTTATTTTTAAAATCGAGATTTAAATAGTCGGGAAAATAAAAAGGAAATTTGAAAATAAAATACGAAGTTGTTATACTAGATTTTAAATAAGATTTTAAATGATAAAAATAAAGTGGAATATAGTTAGGCTATTTAAGAAATTAATTTAAAATGGAATTAAATTTAGAAATCGATTTAAATTGATTAAGCATTGTGAAACTGTTATAAAGGGGGAAATGAGACTATGGAATTTATAAATAAAGTGAAGTAATTGTCAGTGGGTAAATTGAAGTTATAAATTCACGGTGATAATTTATTGGGAGTTGGGTGAATCGGTTTAAAAATAAATGGTACATTTATTTTTAGAAATGTGGAAAGGGAATTTATAGAATTGGGTTGTAAATCGAATTGGAAATAAATCGAAAGAGATTTATAGATGTTAGACTTGTTGTATTGGGATTGGAAAATAATTTTTTTGTCGAGAAATTCGGTCATTTTAACTAGGGAGGATTTTTAAGTATTAACTAGAAAATTTAAAAGTGTTAAAGAATATTTAAGAAAATTAGTTATTTAGTTGTTTTAAAATTGTTAAAGTATATTTTAATATTAATTATATTAGTTTATAGCAAGTTAATTATTATTTAAAGATTAATCGGTATTATTATTTTAAAGGGATAAGTTATTCGATATTAATATTTTTGTATAATAACTTTTATTAAAGAGTATTTGCCTAAATTTAAAATGGAAATTATTATAGAAATTTCATAAGTATTATTTCTAAAAGTTTTAAATAAAGTTTTCAGGAAGTAATGGTATACTTGCATGGCGAAATCGGAGGCAGTGAGTGCCCGTAGTTAAGTTTTGGATTTCTCTGGGATAGCGACATAACCATTGAACTGTGAATCCATGTTTTGATATCGCAGTGTATTTTCCATATTATTTTAAAAAGGGTTTTCAAATATTTTTGAAGAAAGGATAATTTGTGGATTTATTAAATTCGATAAGATAAGTATATATTCAGGATAAAGAGATTTAATTTATTAAAATTAAATAAAAACAAGACTTGGTGTTTTTAGTGGAAAATGAAGTGTTTGGTTGAATGATTGTTTATTTGATAGTTAAATAACCGTGACTATCAAATCTGGATCCAAAATATAACTTTAGGAATATTTAGGAGAAAAACGGGAATTATATGGTATACTTACCGTCCGAGGTGCTATACTATATGTATAAACTTGTTTCATTCTTTTAGGATGATGATAAGGAAATCCGTCCACTAACGGTTAGAAGGTGATCTCTGATCTTATTTTCGTCTGATTGTTTCCTAAAGAACCGGGGTTAAGTTTACCAGGAAACATCGGACGTTGTTCCGAAAACACCAGGATTGGATAAGTTATCCAAAAACCACTTTGATCCAATGAGTACGTTTTTGAAAGGAAAACAAGAGTATGGAGTCGAAGATGGAGTAGTGATGTGCGTAGGTTAATTGCTAATAATCCTAAGGATTTTTTCAAAACGGATGTAGTAGAAGTAGTGCTTTCGGTTTCGTTCGAACCCAAAACGGACTTGTACGGATGAATGTTTTCGGTGCATTATCATTGGAGGACAATGAGCATTTTAAGTGAAAATTCCTTAAAAAGGCAATTGTAGCCTCTAGCCACATTAACCAGGAATGACTGAAAAATAGGGAAGATGCAGCAAGGCTAAGTGGATCGCACACAATTAGGGTATGTTTATCGCCTTTTTGGATACCCTTGGATATTATTACTACAATACATCGAAGGAGCTCGGAAAGGGTCGAAACACCCAGGGTGATAGCATATTCGATCTAATCAGGTTAAGGGTAGACCAGTCTTGTGTTACAGGGGATCCCTGCGTGGTCCTCGGTACGTTGTTTCTAAACATGTACTGTGATAGGTGATACCCCAGTATCTACTCGTATGGAATCCATTCTCCAATGCGTGCCCTTACGGTTTTGGTTGCAGAACCTAGTATACTGGAATTTAATTAATGTAACAATTTCAGCTATCTGAATAAGTATTTGTACTTAAACACTATTATAATATTAGAAGATGTGATATGAAATGTTTTTAGTTATCGTAAGGTAAAAACCCGTCGTGTTTATTTGTGACGTGGTCTTACGAGATACCTTTGATTTTCAAAGGATTTTGATAAGTTTAATAATTCAATTTGAGTGTGTTTTCTCACGCTGGTTTTCCAGACTGACACATATGTTATTTTATTATAATGCTCGGGTCAGACCGAGTATTACAGATACAGGATAGGATGCTATGGAGCTCAAGAGACGAGCTAGATGGTGTAACGACCTGTAAAATTTGATGATTTTAAATGAGTTAATTTAATAGGATTTCTAATTTAATTTAGAAAGAAATAAAAGTCTTATAAATTATATTGGAGCATGTAGAAATTTGATGTAGCAATTATACTTAAAATTTTCCATTTAAAATTTATATTGCAATTAATTAAAATAGTGTAAATTGTCATACTTGGTTTTAAGTTTAGTATAAGAAACAAATAGGAATATTGAATTTGTGAATTTTCCATTATAATATTAAATAGAATGGAATTCAAATTATATAATAATTGAAATGTGAAAATTGGGAAACAGATTCAAAGTTATAAATAAATTTTTGAAATAATACGTAATAAGTGCAATTTGAATGAATCAACGTTAGTATAGATTAAAGTAATGATTGGGAATCATATCTATGAAATAATAACGAGAATGCATGGTAATAAATGCTAATTAAGGTTAATAATTAATAAACTTGAACGAAATTCCAATTTTATATAAAATAATTTAAATGTCATTACAAGAAAACTGATTTTTCGTAGCGCCCAAAAACTGCCACTAAGTATTTTTAGTGGCGTTTCGATAATCGTTACGAAAAAACATGCCACTAAAAATCCTCGAGTATTAGTTGCACTATTTTAAACGCTATCAAAATTTTTTTTTGATAGCATTTTTGTAACGCCATAGAATTCCTTTTTTGTAGCGCCTATTTGCCGCCACCGAAAAGGTTTTCTCCTCCATGATACTTTTTTATGGCGTTATCTAAATTTTTTGTAGCGCCTGTTTAACGCCACCGAAAGGGTTTTCTCCTCCACATTACCTTTTCATGGCGTTATATACATTTTTTGTAGCGCTTAATAAACGCCAGCATAAGTGTGCTAAGTGTACTTGAGTTTTTAATCACTCTTTTGTAGCGACATTTTAACGCTACCAAAATAAATAATATCCAGTAGCGTTTGTTTCCCTCCACCTGCAACTCCAGATTTACCACTGATCTAGCATGCAATTATATAATAACAGAATACGCAAGCACATACACTTTTGAACACAATATATTAAACAACTACAAAATACGTATACACATTGAAGATCCACAAGATACATAGACATTCATACATCCACATACATAGGTGTCGACAAAAAGCTACCCGTACACATACACAACCAAACTACCATAAGTGTTATAACCAAACTACCATAAGTGTCATAACCGTACATATACATCTGAAATAAACGTCTGAAATAACCAAAGTACCGAGCAAAACTTGAACCACCATAAAAACCTGAACTACCTGTCATTGCTGATGTCTTCAAAACCTGAACTACCTGTAAACAAAGAACAGAACAAAAGAGTGAGAAAACAAAACCTGAACTTAAAACTGCATCACTAACATTCCACCACAATCCATACATAACTCCTCACCATCAATTATACTAAAGTAATATCTGAATAAATATACAGACATATGTATTTTAAAAATATAAATTACTAAAACTTGCATAGATAAATAGGGATGTACCTACGCATAAAAGAAATGAAATCAATTCTACAAAATGGACAAGATATGATATAGTAAGAGTATTGTAACAGTGTAACGGTCAATTAAACAAGTCTAAAACACCAAAAAGCACAATAATACACCCTATGCACGTGAGATACACAACAACAAAACTGAAACTCAAATATATGAAGACAACACACAAACACACACAACATCCATTCAATTAAACACAACGGTTCTTACAATACATAACACTATATATATAGACACACAGACACAAATGCACTCACGCATAAACATATAGCATTTGAATGCACACACAACACAATGCAGAACACACATTGCTTAATCATGGTTACATGGCCTTAAATGATAGTTAACCGCTTAAGACAAGGTTTATATATATAAAAAATTAATTAGTGAATAATATGGCACATCCAACACTTCTAGTTATAACTAGGAATTTACTTGCTATAAGTTTCTCGCTACTTTATGCTAATGTACCGTAATAAAATTATTCGTGCTAGATACTGTGTTAAAATTATCATCTGTTTACTCAGTAGTATGATATTTAGTAAACAGATGATAATTTTAACACAATCACACTCACACACACACAGTTGGGTAAGCACACATCCTCATAAACACACTAGCGCATGTATACAAAATCGCGCACGCACCTACAGGTTACACACATACAAATTAATCAACACACACGCTCATATGTACACACAAAAACACAGATCGTACGTAAGCACACATATACTCCAGGCAACACACACCTATATGCACACCAATACAAAACACTAAAACACACATACACTCTCTTCATGCACATAGAAATTCAAGGCAGTAGCAGCACATATACCTAACAGGCTAGCATGCACACACTCTCAAACACCATAGTACTTGGGAAAACACAAAACAAAAGCAGCTTGCCATAGGTTTGTGAGTGGTAACACTCACCTGTAAATCACGTTCCACTCTGTCTCCTTCCACTGTTTTTCTTATCTTAGATTACGCACGCGACACAGGGCCCAAAACCTAGTAACGCGATAGATGGACTTGTGCCAGAAAAGCCTAAGAGTGTCTTAATGAACATGCTCGAATATCAGAATTTATAATAATTTCTTGGATTTTATTTTTAATTTAGAAAATGACAATAATAGGTTTTAATTAATTCCAGAAGAAGAATGAGTGAATCCTGTTAAAGTGAATATGCGTGAGATATTTTATATGATAGAGAAAGTTCTTAAGTAGATATGATATTGCATCACTAACATTCCACCACAATCCATACATAACTCCTCGCCAATCACAATCATTCAATCACAATTCGAATATAACACCCCTACTTATGTACTTTTATCAATTTACCAAAAATCTATCTGCACTTTAGCTGCTAGCATTCCTAATGTATATATAAAAAAAAAAATACCTTTCATTTTGACTTAATAATGATTTTTTCCATTGGCCAAGCTATGGGAACGCCAAAGCAATAATCCACGCACGTCAGACCCGATGTTGGTCTCCATACCTCTGCATCTGGAACTATCACCAGTTCAATCCAAACTTTTACAGCATTACGTCCTAGTGGACGACAATGGACCATCGTTATCGGATCAGTTGATGCAATACTTCCTTCCGCCACTACGTCTGCTCCACCCAAATCGATCAACTGGCATTTGGCATCCTTTTGCATGGTTGCAATTGGCTGAAAGAAAAGAGATTATTATGCACAATGTATACATGCACATTAAATAAACTTTCATACACAGTTAACTTCTTCAAATTTGAAAATTAATACTTACATTTTGCGATTTATTCATGACCATATGTGCGGATTTCATGGGAGAATTCGCAACATTTTCAGTATCATCACGACTCTCATCTAGTTTTTCTTGATCAGCTTCTACTTTTGATCTTGGCCATGCTATTTTCATACCAACTGCATCTCCAATGCACGACATATCAGATGTGGGTCTCCACAAATAAGCATCTTTATTTACGACTTTGTCCACCCAAATCACAACAGCAGACGGACCGAGTGGAATACCATTAACAATATATTTTGGATCAGTGGCATGGATTCTTCCTTTGGCAATTACACCTTCACCCTCAGTCCAACCATAAATCTTGCAAGTGTCTTCGATGATGCTGGTACTCGAAAAATGAGAAGTAAAATTCAAGACTTTAGTATGCTATACAAAAACAACGAATATGTGTTAAATTTTTATTCAGATGGGGGGTGTGCTCGCTGCATTTTAGACATCAATAAGCTCACAGCATATTACACTAATATACTTAACGTGAAAAAAATTACCGTACTGGCTGCACTATAGTTCAATCGTGTTCGCAGCGGGACCTTGATGCAAACTGATGGCCAAGTAACTACCTTATTCTTAGCATCTGCTAAGACTGCCATTTCAGGTGTAGGCCTCCATAAATAAGTATATGCTTTATCCACTGAATCTATAACAACGCTCCCGGCATTTGGTCCCAGACGAATGCCATTGACAACGTTATCTGGGTCCATGGACAACAGCCTCCCATGGGCAACAACTCCAGAGGTTCCATCCCAATTCAACAGCAAACATACTTTGTCGTCGCTCTACAATTAATCAACCGAAAATTAAATCAATTACTGGATTAAAAAATTAAAATATAAATTTCATTTATTGAGTAATATAAATATTATTTTTACCGAATCAGGTGAGTTCCTTCTCGAACTTTCTTTACCCTGCAGCGAAGCACGAATATAAATTAATATTTTACGAATATAAATTAATTTCCAAAAATTTACCTTCTGGTCCATCAGAGTCTGTATCATTCCCTTCAATTTTGCTATTTCCTCTCGACACTGAGACACTTGTTTATCTTTGGAATGGGCCAAATCTAGCTTGGTTAAAGTGCAACCCCTACCCAATGCCCTTAACCGTCCCGGTTTATCTTGTCCCAGTACATGTACACGAGCATCTTTTCCAATATCAGTCTGTGACGAGCCAGATTGGGATAGGCTACCATATTTTTTGATCTCCTCCTATATAAATAAATACACATAGATAATGTACAATGGTAAAAATATCATAGTTTCAAAAAAAATATACCAATAAAATTAAAAACAATTTTACAATAGTATTCCTAGCTTCCATGTTCACTGGTTCACCAGTTTTTTTAATGTGAGATCTATTCCACACATCAGCTCTACTTATGGACGATGGATCTACACTTTCTTTTTTCTAAAAATAGAATAACATTAAATTAATAAACTGACAGGTATAAAATAATGTTAAATAATGTTATAGTTAATTAACTTACCATGTCTTCGGTCTTTCTAGCCATTCCCCTACGACCGGTTGTATGCGGAATTTGTGTGTACCTAAGGGCTGAATATTTCTCACTTTTTTGCTGAAAATGTTGAAAGATGCTAGAATTTAACAACCAAAATCATAAAAAAAGAACTATCTAATATTTATAATGCAGGGTAAATATGTATGGTGAGGATTGCAATTTATTTGAAAATCAATTCATCATGGTCATATACTTATTTGGTATTATTAATGCTGGATAACTCAGTGACATATACAGCATTCCATATCTACTAATAATATTTATAGATTGAACTAACTTGCAAAATGTTTTTTTTACTTCATTTAAAATGTTCCTGTGCTTGTCATAACGCATTTGTATTTTGTACTATCATAGGTTCCTGCAGCTAATACCTAAACAGGAACCCTCAGCATCCACCAACACTTGGACTTCACTTCTAAAGAAATTTATCGGTTGCTAACTATGTAGATGGATTTTCAGAAACATGCAAGACGAGTTCAGTAGGAATGATTTACCTTAAACTCCGGACTTGTTTTCGCCTTCACAAACTTCCTCCAATCGGTTATGCTTTTTATGTTCGTAGGTTTCATTTTAAGTCTTTCCTCATCGTTCTCCGCTTTTTGCAAATTTCAAACCAATTTGCTTTTTGACAATCTCCAAAGTACTCCCATTTGTTGAAATATAGCTTTTCTTTGCCATTCCTCTTCCAATTTAAATCTAATCTGCAACAATACATCAAAACATGATATTAGTAAAATTTATTTAATTTAAATACGACAGATTTAATTAAATCTGAAAGGTTTTCTGAAGTTATTAGAGGGCAATTTCAATTTATAATTGGCAAGAACTATTTTTCAATTTATCCAGAAGTTATTAGATGGAAATTTCAATTTATAATTGGCAAGACCATGCAATATTAGAAGTCATTTTCAAAACATATTAGAGTCAGAATGTTAAATAATAGATGCCTGCTTCATACCAGAACCGACTGCCACAAAACTTCTTTTAAGTCATCACTAATATTCCTCCAATCATCAATGGTGTATGGAACCTGCTCCCGCACAAGCGGTCCAAGAAAAGAGGATAAATATACCGACCCTTGCCCTACTGGCATACCTAGATCATTGAACTCAACTTCAATTCGATCCTGACTGCATGACGGGAGTCTTTTTGCTTTTGCTGGACCTTTACCGCCTCTTTTCCGAGATGTACTTCCGATTTCAGCTTCACTTTGTTTCCTAATTTCTAGCTCGGCATCAGTAGTTTGTTCAGGATGGGTTTCATTTTCTGAGCGGAGTCCTTCATTTGGGTCAGAGGGGATATCATCTAGTGGTTGTTCGTCTTCTTCATTGTGAACAGTGGCTTGCTTCTTAGCATTGTCTGGTTGTTCTTCTATTTCATTTATACTAGCTGGAACTTTACGTTTTCGCTTTGACTGTTTGTTCTTACCTTTGACTGCTTGTTCTTCAGCCTTTCTCTGCAAGCGGGTACGTACAGATGTTGTAGACATATTTTTCTGCAAGTGACAGAAAACACAGTATAAACCAATAAGCACATGTAAACAATAAGCAGCGATAAATATTAACAAACAACACTTAAATATCATCAACATGTAGCTGAAAAGATATGTGGCAGTTTGCAAACCAAACAAGCAGGCCTAAAAGCCTTGAGATAATGAACAGATTTGTAATTTTATGAGAAAATGTACATGTAATGCAAACAGAATTGATAAGAACACTACTCATTATCAAGCAATATATGCAAACAGAATTGATAAGAACATATAATGCTTTGTCTCTGGAAGTATACAAAGATCAAAACACAAAGAACAAAAATTGAATGGTACATGCATTTGCAATGGATTAGAAAATTAAATGGTGCAAACTAACAGCCATTCGCAACATTAAAAAAAACAAAGCATTAGTGCAGCAAATGAACAACAATCACTAAAGAAAATCAATACAAGTTCAATGAAATTTCCAAATAGCCCGGATTTAATATATAAGTTCAACCATCACTAAAGCAAATGAACAACTATGCTCAAGTAGAACATATAATCTACTCAATTATGCCCTCGCAATCCTCTCTAACATAGCAAACATCTTCATCATCCGCTTCAGTTATTTCATCTTCCACCACTTGAATATCTTCCTCGATGCAATCGTGCTCCTCTATATCATTAAAACTTCTTGATGGTGCTTTCATTACAACGTACCAATTAGAAACATCGTTCTCTCTTGAATAAAATACTTGTTTTGCTTGAGATGCAAGTATGTATGGGTCTCGTGAAAATGATGCTTGATGTGAATTAACAAGAGTGAACCCATCATCATCAACTTTTACTCCATTTCCTTTATACGTCCAACGACACTTGAAAACTGGAATATAAAACAAATGATAATCTAATAAAATTATATCTGTCAATATTCCATAATAAGTGACCACATCAACCACTTGGGACATATCTTTAGCACTTGCTCTACACATAGTAGTTGCATCAAAAGTCACCCCACAATTCTGAGTTTCTCTCCCTAAATCTTATACATGAAAATGTTGCTCGTTGATGATATATCCTTTGAAAGACATGGCATCATCCTTCGGACCATAAGCAATCCATTTTAACATGTCATTATGATCCTTGGAGGTAATAGGTATCTACAACAAATTTCATTTAGCATGTAAATTTATATAGTAATATTGATAGTTGAATGAGAATATATTTGAAATCTAACTAACCTTCCTTTTAATCCAATCGACAAAACTTTTTGTATGTGTTTCCCAAAGTAAGGTCGCATTTTTTATCATGCGTTGGTCTGAATTTTCTAATTCCTCCAAATGCAAACTAGTATTGAACAATTGATTATAAGTTATATATATCATTGCGAACACATCAAAATATTTAAAACAATATAACATAAACTTACTCTATAAACGGTTCCACCATGGCCATATTCATTAACACAGCTAAATGAGCACTTTCTTTCTCATTAACTGGCAATTTAATTGTCTTCGATACTGAAATTGGACGTCCCTCTAATATTCTACTACTTTCATAATCTTCATTTTGAGCTCCTTTCTCCTCTATATGTCCTGATTTCTTCAAAAATTCATTGAAAAACAACATGCATTCTGTTGCAAGATACGGTTCTGCAATACATCCCTTTGGTCGTGCATAGTTTCCAACATAATCTTTGAGTGTCTTCATATATCTTTCGAATGGGTACATCCATCGAAAATGAATAGGTCCACACATTTGTGCTTCTTTTCCAAGATGAATGGATAAGTGTATCATTATATCAAAGAAAGATGGTGGAAAAAAAATTTCAAGCTCACATAAAACGTTAATAATTTCAACATTGATTTGTTCTACCTTCTCTCTATCAAGAACACGTTGACATAATTTGTTGAAAAAAGAACATAAGCGAATTATCGCTTTTCTTGCCTTCTTTGCCATGAACCCTCTCGATGCTACTGGCAATAAATGTTGCATTAATACATGGTAATCATGTGACTTCAATCCACTAATTTTGCAATCCGACAACGAAATCCGATTTTTTAAATTTGAACAGTAGCCATCCGGTCCTTTGAAATCATACAGTCTTTTGCAAAATATTTTTCTCTCGGATTTTGACAACATATATGGAGCCGGTGGAAGATATGTTTTATTCCCACGAGGTTGTGTATGAAGCTCACTTCGAATTCCCCAATCCTCTAAATCCTTTCTACAGTTGGTTCCATCTTTGGATTTATTTCCATGCAACATTGTGCCCAATAGGCTTTCACCAATGTTCTTCTCCACATGCATCACATCTAAATTGTGACGTAATGGAAGTTCCTATGAAAACCAAAACAATAATGCATTATTGTGTTTTTCTTGTATTAAAACAATGAAAAATAAATAAATTAACCACTAACCTCCCAATAAGGCAAATCAAAGAAAATTGATCGTTTTTTCCACCTTGATAGCTCTACTTCTGTAGAACTGTTAGTATCATCATATTCATCTTCTTTATCATAGACATGCTTTCTCTTCTTACTTTTCTCCTCTATTCCTTTTCCAAAATCATTTGGATAATCCTTCAATAATGCATAGATGTTTCTCCCAGAAAGCATTCTAGGAGCACCATCTGTCTCTACGGTATTATCAAACAATGCCTTTTGTTTCCTCCGTGAATCTGAAGGAGGTAGAAATCTTCTATGACCCATGTAGGCGAACTTTTGACTATGTTTCAACCAACGAGAATGGGTATTGACACCACATAATGGGCAAGCTTTTTGCCCTTTCACACGACATCCAGCAAGATTTCCATAAGCCACAAAATCATTAATCGTCCATAACAAAATTGCATTCAGTTTAAATAAAGTTTTACTAAATGCATCATAAGCAGTAACTCCATTAGACCACAAGTGATGCAAGTCTTCCACCAAAGGAGCCAAATATACATCAATATCATTCCCGGGTTGCTTCGTGCCTGGAATAAGTAAAGTTAACATAATATTTTCTTTCTTCATACATCACAAGCATTACCGGCCAGCAACTATATTTCGAACTCAATATGGAAAATGGGTTGAATCCATCTGTAGCAAGACCAAGCCTAAGATTGCATGGATCGGATGAAAAAGATTTATACTTTTCATCCACCATTTTCCATGTCATAGAATCCACGGGATGACGCATTTTTCCATCGTTACTTTTATTATTAAAATGTCATCTTAATTCTTTAGCCATCTTTTGAGATCTATACATTCGTCTAAACCTCGGAATAATTGGGAAATATCTCAATACTTTAACTGGAACACCTTGTATAACCTCTTCAATATCTTGATTTTTCTTCCATCTCGAGGAACCACATTTTGGACAACTTTCTAAATTTTTGTATTCTTTTCTGAAAAGGCAACAATCATTCTCACAAGCATGTATCTTTTCAAAACCCATGTCGAATGCTTTAAGAAATTTCTTGACTTCATATAAGGTTTTGGGAAGCACGTTATCCTTCGGCAGATATAGATGTTGCACAGCTAAAAGCTTATCAAAACCACTATCGGACAAGCCAGTCTCGCATTTAAGATTATACAAGACGGTGATGGCAGATAATTTTGTGTGATCTGTGCAACCAGGATATAATGGAGTTTCTGCATCTTCCAAGTTCTTGACTAACTCATCCCCTTTTCTTCGAGAATCAACATCGTCTTTATCATCATCAAAAAAATCTTGATTCAAAAAATCTTCATCTTCATAGTGAATCATCTTGAATAGTTCATATACGTCAAACGTATTTGTTTTATTCTCTACATTTATCTCTTCACCATGGTTAAACCATACACCGTCAATGTATTTAGGATCCATTCCTTCTATAACTAAATGTTCAACGATGATTTGGTCATCATGACGACTAAGATTCCGACAATCCTTGCAAGGGCATAAAATTATTTCTACGCTTCTTACATTCCTCTTTGCAGCATGCACGAAATTCATTGCTCCTTGTCGGTATTCTATACTAGTTCTATGAAAAAAGTATAGAAAAAAGTGAGCTTTAGTATTAGATTATATGTTCTAATTCTCAAAATACATATTAAGTTAATCATGGTTTTATCACCTGTTTAAAAAAACCCAGCCTTTTTCCATTATCGACATTTGAAGGCAAATAAGTTTCCAATCTTTGACGTATAAATTGGTTATCTGTTGTAATCAAAAAAATAACTAGACGTTGAAGTACAAATACTTGTAGCACTACTGCATATAACCATGGTGGTTTAGTAGACAAAGGCAAAGAATACTTTTCCAAAAATATAAATTTTACACTTATATTTTGCATTTAACCTCATATTTACATGTATTTATAATTAATCCATGCATAACACCACACTCCTACCCACACATAACTGACCAAGTCACAACCCTCCAAACTGCTGCATAACAGTTACAGCTATCTACCCCTCCTTTGTTAATCCATCCACAAACGCTCCACTTCAACAAACAACATTCCAGTCACTCCACTTCAACAAAACTTTTGCAAATCTCTGCACTTCACCATTACACACAGACCACTGACCAAACTTCCTCCCACCTATCACCAACAAACGCCGGTGCATTTCCGCTGCCACGCATTGCTGCAACTTTCAAAAAACGCAGCAACCTCTCATCACCATACTACTCAATCCTCCTATTTTACCACTTCTCACAACATTGTTTAATTCAACCACTTCCATAAATATACTTCAACACTGCAATCACTCCCTAACTCCACTGTTAAACAATTCATTCACTCCTCACAACAACACAGTTTCATACCAGCCTATAACAATACCCACTTTCATCTCATACACACCACATTCATTCATATCACCAAAGACAATACCCACTTGCCTACATTCCTGTAGCCTGCTTCAATAACCATTCTACAACCTACTGACTACTGCATTGATACAACCAACTGCACCATATTCACACACTACAACAGTGACCACTCCAACTACAAACCCCAAGCAACCACAGACCATCCTCCTTCCCATTTATCCAACCTGCAACCTGTTCGCAACCGCACTTCATACTACAACTCAACAAAACATCAACAACCCAGCCTCCGCAGCAAACTACCAGAGACTCACGCAACATTCATCAACTTGCCCTATGACATTCTACCACTCCTTACGAACACATACTCACATCCTTCCCCCAGCCTTGCCCCCTCTTACCAAACCAACCGTCAACTTCACCGCCTCCTCTTCACTACCTCACATCCACACAACTGACATATTTCCAATGCCTGCCACTCCACAAAAGACTATTTATGCTCCAACATTTACCACTCTCAACCATCCAGCCAGCCAATACCCAATCGCAAACAAAACCGCGACCTTCATCAATGCTACTTGAACCCACCAAATTCCCGAAACATGCAACCTCAACCTCCTCTCAGCAAGCAACCATCGATTCACTGAACCACTTCAACAGAACATTCATATACTCAAAGAAATCTAAGCAGATATCCCAACAGATCATTGCAATTAGGGTTAAATCAACCATTTCAGTAATAGTTTAGGAAAAAATGCGAAAATAAGATGCATTCAATTTCATATAAAAGCCAAATAGAATCACAAAGTCGATTTAACAGATTCATACCTAAATATACCTAATCGATTTAAAAGATTCATACCTAATTATACCTAGATCTGCTGGCTGCCGCGACTCGATGTTGAGTAAGGGGGAAACGACGGAGTTGACGATGATACTTGAGTGCGATGAAAATTTAACACGATTAAAAGGGGAAATTTTTTTTCTGAAGAAGAAAGCAAATTAGGGACGAGAATTTTGTTAAGTACGAGAGTAAAATGATAGGTTACGTTTATTTAGTTCGCGCGAACTCTTTTTTTTAGAAGCGGGAAACGTGAATTATTTTTTGCCACGTTTATATTATTTGGTAATCTATTTTTTGTTGCATTTACAATAAAACGCCACCGATTTTTGCAACTATAAATGGTTTTTCTTGTAGTGTGTCATGTTTGGCTATAATTTAAACATAGGTGAATGAAATTAGTAGTATGAAAATAAATGCCACAATTGATTTTAAGTAATAAAAGCTTATTTATGTGACAAAAAGGTAACGGTAATGTTTATGCTGGGTTGCCTATTTATTTATTTAGATTGTTAATTAAAATTTGAAATAAGTTTGTAATAAATGTAAATAAATGTTACATTAATATGAGTGTTAAATTTGGGTACTTTAAGGCAGTGAATTTAATTAAGGAATTTAATATATAATAAATGGTCATCGAATAAAATCAATGTCCGTTAAGTAATTATAATATTTATGGTTGATAATAAACATTAATGTAGTGATTATTAAAATAATAACGGAAGTGTGAATGTAAATTTAATAGAAACGGAAATTTATCGTAAGGTAGTGGTTGGTGAACTGGAAAATAAGTTCAAATTAAGGTGTAAATAAGCGTATATTAATGTAATGAAAACTTTACGTTGCATATGGAATTATAATCTGAATTGATAAGTAACGAACTCATAAATGCAATTAAAAGAAAATATGATGACAAATTAATATAGATTGCTTGTTTATTTTATATGTTAAATAAACTTTGGTAATCAATTGTAATAAATCTAAATTTAACGTTTTATTAATATAAAGTTAAGTAACAATTGATGTAATAAAGGATGGCACCAAGGTATATTAGTTAATTGGTTTTAAAATCTTAATTTATGGGTGAAATGGACAAATTTCAATATGATTTAATTATAGTAGTTACTACACGATAAGTGGAAATAAATTAGTTAATACGGGAAAAGGTGTAATTGGAAGTATCAATGTAATGAAATGTAAACAAATGTTAAATATGTTTATAGGATAATGGTTGTTTGAATAATAATAATGGAAATCAACATTTATTTATTTATTTTGAATTTAAATTACGATAGTATGATTCATTGCAATTAAATGAAAATTTAATATTTAAAATATTGCATAAATGGAAATGTAGATGAAATCTAAGAAAATAAAGGTAAACAATCTTGAACCAATGTAAACTGCATCCTTTTGATAACAATGAATTAAATAATAGAATGAAAAGTAAATTTGATAGAATTATTGGAAATTTTATTTATAATTTTGAATTTAAATGAAATGGAGGATTTATATTGAAATTTATAAATTAATCTTCTCTAAATTGACATTTAAAATTGTTTAAATCATTGTAAATGTTTGAGAAATATAAAGTTGATAAATTTGTCAATTTTAGAATTGAAATATAAAATTTGATTTAATTAATTTATTTTTAATTTATTTAATTAATATAAAAATAGCCATTTTGGCTACTGACTCGGATTTCGACGAAACCAGTTTCATCGGATCCGTAACGGTGAATTATTGTAGGGTTTCAAGTTTCGTAGCGATCGGACATATCGTTTGATCGTACGGGCTTGAAACGCCTTGAAATTTATGAAATTGAAATCAATTGAATCAATTTGAAAAATATTAATTTGAGCATAACTTCTTCATATGATGGAATTTGGACTTGAAACTTGTTCCATCGAGTCTAAAATATTTAAAAATATCTATTTTAATATATGGGATGATCCATTTTCATTCCGGAGCCGAAACGGGCTTTTCGACGCATTATTGTCATTTCAAACCAATTTGACTTTAACAGTAACCTATGAAAATGATGGAATTGGGCTTCTAAACAAGTACCATTGCGTTCAGAAGGCCTTTTTACGTTAGGATAGCCTGTCGGCACGCTTCAATCGGAGTTTGGGCTTTTTTCAGACCTAACTATATATACGGCACGCAAAACGAGAATAATAATATTTTAATTGACCGAAACCCTGGCCGCCACTTCCTTATGTTTCAATGGCCGAAATTTTAACACCTTCCTTCTTCGATTTCTCTTCATCCGTTCATCGAATTCGAAAACTCGTAAAAGCAAAGTTCTAGAGCTCGACGAGCTCTACCTATCCAACGGTAGATTCGTGCCGAAACATCATGGATTCGCCAAGATCTGGCCTTGATGTCACCGCAGTATTTCTCGATTTGCACGTGAATGGTGGCGCTTGAGGGGACCGTGTCCTAGCCGAAATACGAGAGCTGAAAGGCGCACGTCACGGTCACCTCTGATCGACGTCTCGTGGCTTCCGGTTGTGTGTGTTTGAAGGGGATGGTGCGTGTTTGGGTTGAGGGACGATAAAGGGTTGGCGCGTGCGTTCTGCCTGGAGAGGTGCGTGAGTGATGGATGACGTGGCATGAATTAAGGTGGTTTGTGTTCTTTTTATTTTATTTTATAATTTGAATTTTCTATCACAATAATCGCTATAACTCTTGCATACGAACTCCGTTTCGCTCGCGATTTTTTTGTTAGGATCGTAATAAAATTTCGGACTTGATGACGCTAGTTTGAACGAATACTGAGATGGTCAAATTTTTGGGTTTAAATTGAATTTAAATTCAATTTAAATTCAAAAGGTGAGTGTTTTAACCCACTCACAACTTCTAAAATTTCTTATGTTTATTAAATTTATTTATGATGTGATTTGAAATTTATTTATAGCTGTTTGCCATATATTTAATCATCATCTCAGTAAAATTGCATTTATTTGAATTGATTTTGTTATCAAAATTATTATTGCATAAAACTGCCAGTTAGATAGATTGTTTAATTTATTTTTGAATATAAACTGTCGGTAATTATCTGTATTCGTTATATGCTATATATTGATGCTATTGTTTGAATTGGATGATGATTGTGATAAATGGTTGATGGTTGATATTGGATGAATGGATGTTGTATTTTATATTGTTATAAAACTACAAGTTATTATGCATTTTCATTTCATTCGGGATTGCGATTTGAAATAATATACAAGCGCATTTTATTTTTGAATTGCGAATTGAAATGATAAATATCTATATCACTTGACCATAGGATAGAAAATTTTATACAGACACCGCGGTATATATATAATAATATTTTGAAATGATATCTATGGTTTGTAAAGAATATATATGATTTTGAGATATTGATTTGGATATTTGATAAAGGTTATTTTATATATAGTTAAATTTTTGGTTTTAAGCTATGTATAAAATTTGGTTAAAGTATAAAATAAAGTTTGATTTTATTGAATATAATATGGATAAGTATTCACTTAAATTTTATTTAATATAGAGTTTATATTGATTTTATAAATCAAGGTTGAGAAGATAGTTGAAATTGATTGAGATTTTGTTTAATTAAAAATTATATTTAATAAGAGTCCATTTGGAACTTATTGAAATTTAGATTTTTAAAGAATATTGTTTTATAACAAAATTCGGGGTTAAGGTGATTTAAGTGTATATATCAAGTCTAAATAAATTGACGAATATTAAATTGTTGAAATTTGAAGTTTATTTAAAGGATACTGGATTTATTAAATTAAATATTTCAAAACTAAATGATAGTAAAGTAAATTTGGTGTGTATATATATATGAATTATAAAAAAATTAGTTTTGAAACATTGAATATTAAAACTTTGAAATACATGAAATTTGAACTGGTTTATTTGAGGATTTAAATCTGCATTAGAATTGATTGTGAAATTAAAGAAGCTAATTTATTCTATTAAGTAATTTAATATTTAAACCATTTAAGTGGTATGGTTATATTTCAACGTTATGAAATGAAAAGTTTTATGTTTGGAAGGCTATATTTCAAGTATTTGGTTTCAAAATATTATAACTTTGGAATGAGTTTTAGAAAAGGATATCGAAATGATATCATATTTATTTGGTTTTTAAAAGAAGAAGTGATATCGTATTTATATGGTTTTGAAATGGATATTTTATTCTGATTTTAAAGTATAAATTATTTTGAAAAGACCGTGGTGTTATAATAACGTTTGGTTGTTGAAGAGAGCGGGATCGGAAGTTGTCATACTCTCTGCCAACCCAAAACCACTTCAGCAACCGTGTACGTGGTAGAGATTCCAGAATGAAGTAGGATGGTGGCGGCGTTTCCTTTGAGGTAAATACGCGGACCCAACTCCCGTGAGTTGGCATAAGGTGGCTAAAATAGGAGCAATTGACGGGTTAATGAGGTAGCACCTTTGGTCGGACACATCACTTCGATACTATACTACTTTTGGATTGATTCGGTGACCACTTTTGATTTTCTTTTTGGGGGTGTGGCTCGAGGTGGCCAGTAGCTGCGGCTACGCGTTACCACCGACCGAAGCGTAATTGGTATATCTACCCTGGCATTACCTAGTTGTGCCGTGTCACCTACCCTATCGCGCCTTGCACGAGTCTCTATTTGTGTCGTACCTATGGAGTATCCTCTGGTAGCCTCCCGATCAGGAGGTATTACGGTACTGTATAGACTATTGACATTATTTGTGTTAAGGGCTATATGGGTAACCCTTTAATGCTATTTAAAAGTAAGTTTATTTTACAATTAGACACTATTACAATAGCGAAATATTACTATATAGTAAATAGTTTAACGGATCCCTAGGAGATGTAAATCCTGAGCCTCTTTTGAGTTACTGCACTCATTTACTTCTGTTGATTTAACTTACACAAGATCTTTAGTTCTGACTCGAGTGTTTTGTCTTTTTAATTCGCTCGGGTCAGTCCGAGCATTTCAGGATCGAAGACTTTATTTCTAGAGGACGAAGACGAAGATTTCATTATTATTATTATATATTATATGGTTCCACTACACACTGTATTCCGCTGCATTGATATTTATTGGTATGTAAACTCTGATATTTATTGTATAAAGAAGAATCAAATGTTTTGTAAACAGTTTTATGAACTGTATATTGATTATTATATTTTATCCTTCCGCTGTGAGATTCTGTTTTTTTTTCTTCTCTGTTTTTCTTATTTGCCCCATAACAATCCGTTCTTTCGTATGGTTTGAATTGACACGTGTGTCGATTTAAAGCGTATTTTAAGGCGGTATGTTACATCTGGTATCAGAGCTTTGGTTTAGTGAAAACCTTAGCTTTGTGGGGTCTGACTCTTTATTAATAGGTACTAATACCCTATGGGAGTCGTTGAGGGTGTATATATATGAGAGGGCGTATTTGTTAGTGTTATAAAAGGTTTTAATATTGTGTTAATTTGTTCTGTTTTGTATTTATAAATTCTGGTTGGTGCATGGACGCTTTGACATCAATAGGGATTTCTAAACACTTAATAGGACAGATCGACATAATATTTGTTTTTTAATATAGGTGAATGAAATAATTTGCCTACTATATTTTCTATATATATATATAAAAAAATTATAAAAGTATATTTGATTGTAATATATGGGTTGTTAGGTAATGAAAATTTATAAATAATAATGAAATAAGATTGTAAATAAAATAAATCAATTGGAAATTTTAGAACTTAAGTTCCGGGGTTTTTGAAAATTTCTTTTGAATAATTTTGGAATATAATAATAGTATTATTAGAAGTATTTTCAGATATAAATATTTCAATATAATTTGAAAGAATTATTTAAAAGAAATTTGGAAAAGAAATAAATTTTGTACTCCCCTATCTGTCGCTGGAAAATAATTTCGGTGATGAGTGCACGCATCATCGACATTCATTTTCAAGTTTCGAAGTGGGATGGCCACTGTAGTAGTTTTACTACGGATTTGTTCTGATAACCAAATATAAATTTCTAAATTGTTTTAAGTATAATTGGATATATAAATTTTAAGTATAAACCTCTATCTATTATCTTTAAAATGATTTGAAATTAACCCGGTATTTAAATTCTTAAGTTTCCATTAATTAATAGTTTCAGTTATTGTAGTGAATTTGAACGTGTAATTAATGATTGAAACCTTTAGTTAAAATAAATGATTTAATGCTAAGTTATAAATGGGGTTATAAAAAAGTAGAAATTGTAATCTTACGAAATATACAATTATTGAACCATTAATTAATTAAAAGAATTGAGAAAAACTTGTATAACTTTCAATTACATTCTTAAAGGCATATATATAACTTACCAAAAGATATAAAAGTTGAAAATTTTAATAAGAAAATGTAATATATATTATGCAAGTAATTAACTTGAGGTAATGAAAGTAATTAATGGAATTCTTTAATAAATCAGAATTGATATTGTAGTGTTATAAACTTAAGTATAATTAAAATGCTACTAATTTAATATAATAGGAAGGTAAGTAATATAAATAAATGATTGTAAACTTTAGCAAATGAATTAATGGGTAAAGGAATTGAATTAAACATGAATAGCATGAATATTAATAAATGGAATTATGTAATAATTGATAAATGATGGCATTAATGAATGAAATAAGATTTGTAAGTAATAAAGGGATAATTAAAATAAACATTGAACTAATGCATCAAAATAAAAGGTTGTAAGAAATAAAATGTAAAAAAAAAGATAAACCATTATATGGATAAAAAGGAAATCAAACAACAAATGTATGAATGGAATTAATAAGGATAAACTAAATCTGTTGTTTGCAATTGTTGATGTTTATTTTGGTTTATGATTGTTTGGGTAAGGATACTTTAAAAGTGTTTGGATGTATGAATAATCTATTTAGCTTCATCAGAGGTTGTTGAGCAAATGATGCGCTTAATAGTTATTTTACAATATGTACAATTTAAAATTTTAAAAACCCGAACAACTATTTGCTTTGTTGATAAGAATGAATGATTTATTTTATTGATTCTATGTGATGGTTGTATGCTGGTTGTTGGAATTGGTTGTTTTTGTATTGATTTGGTTGTTTGTGATTAAAACAACTTAAATATTTCATTTATATCATTGTTAACCTTTTTGGATCATATAAGGGAAATACAGGTTATGTAAACAATTGCTACTTCTTTTGGTTTCATAATTAAGCGTAATTTCCCGACAAATAGGTACGTTTCTCGGATTACATTTTATAGCGCTATTATATTGTTTTCCCGAGTTGGGATATATATTATTTTGGTAATTATATGTTGTATATTATTATATTGGGTATTATCTTTTCTCTCGAGCCTCTCCGTACAAAGGAGACTCCGCCAAAATTTTCCGTAAATTATGGACTTAAAAAATATTTTGAAAATGTGTTCCAAACCTTATTAATTTAAGTATATGAAGATTTAATGGTTATAAACTGGAATATTTTATTTAAAATAAGCAATTTTGTAAATTTATTTGTTTATAAATTTAATATTTTAAATAAGATATATTGATTTCTAAATTCTTCTTTTCCCTTCTTTTCCTTTTCGGAACGAAAAGTTTTGAGTGGGGGAGAGTGTAACGACCCGTAAAATTCGATGATTTTAAATGAGTTATTATAGGATTTCTAATTTAATTTAGAAAGAAATAAAAGTCTTATAAATTATATTGGAGCGTGTAGAAATTTGATGTAGCAATCGTACTTAAAATTTACCATTTAAAATTTATATTGCAATTAAATAAAATAGTGTAAATTGTCATACTTGGTTTTAAGTTTAGTATAAGAAACAAATAGGAATGTTGAATTTGTGAATTTTCAATTATACTATTAAATAGAATGGAATTCAAATCATATAATAATTGAAATGTGAAAATTGGGAATCAGATTCAAAGTTATAAATAAATTTTTGAAATAATACGTAATAAGTGCAATTTGAATGAATCAATTTTAGTATAGATTAAATTAATAATTGGGAATCATATCTATGAAATAATAACGAGAATGCAAGGTAATAAATGCTAATTAAGGTTAATAATTAATAAACTTGAACGAAATTCCAATTTTATATAAAATAATTTAAATGTCATGTTTCGCTATAATTTAAACATAAGTGAATGAAATTAATAGTATGAAAATAAATGCCAAAATCGATTTTAAGTAATAAAAGCTTATTTATGTGACAAAAAGGTAACAGTAATGTTTATGGTGGGTAGCCTATTTATCTATTTAGATTGTTAATTGAAATTTGAAATAAGTTTGTAATAAATGTAAATAAATGTTACATTAATAAGAGTGTTAAATTTGGGTATTTTAAGGCAGTGAATTTAATTAAGGAATTTAAATTATAATAAATGGTCATCAAATAAAATCAACATCTGTTAGGTAACTATAATGTTTATGGTTGATAATAAACATTACTGTAGTGATTATTAAAATAATAACGGAAGTGTGAATGTAAATTTAATAGAAACGGAAATTTATCATAAGGTAGTAGTTGGTGAACTAGGAAATAGTTCAAATTAAGGTGTAAATAAGCGTATGTTAATGTAATGAAAAATTTTACGTTGTATATGGTATTATAATCTGAATTGGTAAGTAACGAACTCATAAATGCAATTAAAAGCAAATATGGTGACAAATTAATATAGATTGCTTGTTTATTTTATATGTTAAATAAACTTTGGTAATCAATTGTAATAAATCTAAATTTAACGTTTTGTTAATGTAAAGTTAAGTAACAATTGATGTAATAAAGGATGACACCAAGGTAAATTATTTGATTGGTTTTAAAATCTTAATTTATGGGTGAAATGGAAAATTTTCAATATGATTTAATTATCGTAGTTATTACACAATAAGTGGAAATAAATTAGTTAATACGGGAAAAGGTGAAATTGGAAGTATCAATGTAATGAAACGTAAACAAATGTTAAGTATATTCATAGGATAATGGTTGTTTGAATAATAAGAATGGAGATCAACATTTATTTATTTACTTTGAGTTTAAATTATGATAGTATGATTTATTGCAATTAAATGAAAATTTAATATTTAAAATATTGCAAAAATGGAAATGTAGATGAAATCTAAGAAAATAAAGGTAAACAATCGTTAACCAATGTGAACTGCATCCTTTTGATAACAATGAATTAAATAATAGAATGAAAAGTAAATTTGATAGAATTATTGGAAATTTTATTTATAATTTTGAATTTAAATGAAATGGAGGATTTATATTGAAATTTATAAATTAATCTTCTCTAAATTGACATTTAAAATTGTTTAAATCATTGTAAATGTTTGAGAAATATAAAGGTGATAAATTTGTCAATTTTAGAATTGAAATATAAAATTTGATTTAATTAATTTATTTAATTAATATAAAAATAGCCATTTTGGCCACTGACTCGGATTTCGACGAAACTAGTTTCATCGGATCCGTAACAGTGAATTATTGTAGGGTTTCAAGTTTTGTAGCGATCGGACTTGTCGTTTGATCGTACAGGCTTGAAACGCCATGAAATTTATGAAATTGAAATCAATTGAAATGAATTTGATGGCCTTCAGTTCCAGTTTATCATTATTTCATTTAATATTTCAATTAAGGGCAAGGAAAAAAGAAATTTTCCTTTTTTTGTTGGACTCGTTAAAAGATATACTCTGTGTTTTCCAAGGGATTGACCAGGCAACTTAGTACTCGGCCAGAAAGGAGTGCTCGGCACAAAGTAGCGCTCGGCCAGAAAGGAGCGGTCGGCAAATAGTAGCGCTCGGCATCAGGAGAGCGTTCGGCCAAATTAGGTTGTTCGGCCTCCAGGACACGTTCGGCATCCAGGATACGTTCGGCATTGAATGTCGTTCGGCCAATTAAGATCGTTCGGCATTCATGCCCCATTCGACCTGCATCTCTCATTCAACCTCCCGCCTCGCTCGGTCTAAAGAGGGAAGACTCGGCATGGCTCGTTAGGCATAAGGGGGAAGGCTCGGCATGCTTCGTTCGGTACAAGAAGGAAGACTCGGCATGCCTTGTCCGGCCTCCCTGGTTCGGCGTACACAGGGAAGTCCAACCCACTTTCGTCTATAAATAGGGAGGCAGGGGCACAGAAAACAGGATCAGATTTCAGAGAACACAGGGGAGACTCTGCCTCATCCAAACCTCATCCAAGACTTCTACTTTTATTTCACAATTGTATTCGAATGCTTAAAAGCGGATTGTATCTGTACTCAAGTTGAAAGTGAAGAAATAAAGGATCAACTTCAAAGTGGACGTAGGCTACAACGCCGAACCACTATAAATTCTGTGTTCTCGTCTCCCGCATTTTAATTTATATTATCTTCTCCATTTTAATTTATCCTCCTCATTAATCTCTCTACACAAACTCTCTAAGGGTGTTAGTGACCAATTTTGGCGCTAACATTTTGGTGCTTTCACTGAGAATCGAATTCTCAGGTTGTGAGGATCTACTTTGTAGCTACTGGATTGCATAAATCCCCCAAAGAAGATCCGTAACTATTCATAAGGCATCTGTTGATTCTACTCAGAGTTACAACCAACGACTCTACCATGGGAAGACCACGAACAAGATCGACCTCCCAAAATGTAGATGCCCGCGAAACCGCTAGTGTTCAACAACTTGGACCTAACGATCAACAAGCAATTCGAGGCACGGGGCCCTCCAGCCAAAACCAAGCGGAAGCTGTTTCACGAGCATAATTGAATGACTTGATAAAAGAGCTTACGGAAAGAAGAAGGCAACTCGCTGAGAAAATGCAAGTTAATGTTGACCTCATGGCCCAACTTGCTCAACAGCAGCATCAGAATGCTGGAGGTAGCCCTGTCCCCTGCTCCGAAGATGATAGCTCAACTTCAGCTGATGAACCTCCCAGGCGTAGAAGCCGCAAGGATGAAGATGACCAAGCAGGTGCCACGGATCGCTCCACCAGAAATCAAGCCCGTGGAGCGGAACCCAACCTTCCTCCTACCATACAAACCCCGGATTTGACAGCTATGGTCAGGCAGTTGATGAGAGAGAATCAAGGTTTGACTAATGAAGATTGGGGAATGTCTAATAGTCATACTCCCTTCACAGATACCATTCTACAGGCTGAATACCCAAGGAAGTTTAGCATGCCCACCATACCCGCCTATGAAGGAAAAACTGACCCTAGACAACATGTAATGAGGTATGGATGGATGATGGATTCAGCAAGGGCCAACGACGCAACTAAGTGCAGGTGCTTTCCAATAACTCTGTCCGGAATTGCCACCATGTGGTTCACTCGACTTACTCCACGGTCAATCTCAAACTTCGACGAATTAGCAAGGAAATTCATAGAACAATTCAGGATACACGCCACTCGACCCAAGGATGTGATGTCCTTATCAAGCATGACCCAAGCTCCTGGAGAATCACTGAAAGTATACCTGCAGAGATTTCATGTTGCCGCTACTGAAGTGAGCAATCCAAACGACCACGCGATTTTGATGGCAATAATGCGTGGAGTGGATCCAGACTCTGAATTTGGGGATTGGTTGGCAGGAAAGCCACCAGCTACGTTGGAACGTTTCTATTCGAAAGCCCACCAGTTCATAAGGAGGGAAGAAGCTCGGTGGATAAGGAAAGACAAGGCACCAGGGTCCGTTCAAGAGTCTGTAAAGGGCAACATCGCCATGAAAGCAACCGATGATAACCCTGGAAAAACTCAGGCCAACGTCCAAAATAAGCCCGGGCAGTCTAAGGGAACTGGAAGTGGAAATCCTGGAAAGAAGAAGGAAACGGGGAGATGGAAGTCAAGGATCCCAACCTACAATGAATACACTCCACTGAATGCGTCTCTTGAAAACATCTACTTATAGACCTGCAACACTTTTCAATACAGAAAACCACGCCATAAGGAATCAACAGAGGAGCAAAAGCGGACTGGAAAGTATTGCCGCTTTCACGAGTCTTATGGGCACAACACAGACGAATGCAGGCATCTCCATGACGCTATTGAGAAATTGATTAGGCAGAAGAAGCTACATGAATTCGTCAAAGATACGCCAGAAGGAAGACAAGAGACTTCAGACCCCGGACGTGGCCTAACTCTACACCAACCAGAGCAACCTGCTCGAACTGTGGGAAGATTGATTATTAACACAATTGCTGGTGGACCTCATCCTGCGGATAAAAATTGGCAGGAAATGGAGCGATATGCTAATTCCTTGAGACATACAGAGCATGAGTGATGTTCAAATGTGGAGGATGGAACTCCCGCAAAGCAGCAGCGCACGATGCACGACGATATTGTATTCAGGAATAGAGATGCGGATAAGGTGGAAGCTCCCACCATCGATCCATTGGTCATATCCGCAACCATCGGACCGGCATTCGTAAGGAGAATCCTAATTGATTGCGGAAGTTCCGTTAACATCATCTTCAAGAAAGCGTATGACCAAATGAAGCTGGAGACTAAGGATTCGAAGCCATCCAAAGCCCGAATCCATGGCTTTAACGGCGCAGCCACAGACGCAGTTGGATATGTGGAGTTACCAGTTGAACTGGGACAAGGTGAACGCAGGAGAGTGAGAATCCTACCATTCATAGTGCTGGATGTTGATTCACCATACAACGTGTTTTTGGGACGACCAGCCCTCGCAGATTTCAGGGCAGCCTTGGCCCCGTGATGTCTCACACTGAAATTCCTGACGGACAAAGGAGTTGGCATAGTGCATGGCGACCAAGCAACCGGACGTGCATGTTACGTGGCTGAGCTGAGAGAGGCCTAGCGCAGAGAAAAGGGGAAGACTGCGGACAGCATCTTCCGCATCCCGAATTCTGATGATTGACAATTAGCGCCCGAGCCATGGCTCGGGCGACATTCTCGGATCGTTGGAGACATAGATCCGAGAGATGACAAAGGGGAACCCAGGGAACCAGACGCAGCACCGGCCGAACTAACAATTGATATTCCAGTTAGCCACAGCGACCCGACACGAGTTCTTAAAATTGGGTCACAGCTCGATCCCCTAATGGCAGAGAATTTATCCGATTTCCTCCGAGCGAATCTTGATGTCTTCGCCTAGACACACTCTGATATGCGTGGGATTTCCCCTGCAATTGCGAGCCATATGTTGAATATAAACCCGAAACACGTACCTGTAAAGCAAAAAAGGAGAGGCATGGACCCGGAGAGGTCTACAGCTCTCAAAGAGGAGGTGGATAAACTCAAAGCCATTGGGTTTGTCCGCGACGTCCTCTACCCGGAATGGGTGTCCAACCCTGTGTTGGTAAAGAAAGCAAACGGGAAATGGAGAACCTGCGTTGACTATTCCGATTTAAACAAAGCATGCCCGAAGGATAGCTTCCCGCTACCACGAATTAATCAGCTGGTCGATTCGACTGCCGGGCATGAGCTACTATCTTTTATGGATGCATACTCCGGGTACAATCAAATCCGAATGCACATCCCGGACCAAGAACACACCAGCTTCGTCACAAACGTCGGGCTGTATTGCTATGTAGTAATGCCTTTTGGGTTGAAGAATGCAGGAGCGACCTATCAACGCCTGGTGAACCGAATGTTCAAGGATCAGATTGGTAGAACAATGGAAGTCTATGTGGATGACATGCTCGTGAAGTCACGACAGTCAAACGACCACATCCAATACTTGGCAGAAATGTTCGGCGTACTAAGGCACTACGGGATGAAGATCAATCCTTCAAAGTGTTCATTCGGCGTGGCATCAGGGAAGTTCTTGGGATTCATTGTGAATGCACGAGGAATTGAAGCTAACCCGGAAAAGATCCAGGCCATCCGAGATATACAGGCACCTAGAACCATAAAACAGGTACAGAGCTTGAACGGAAAAGTAGCTGCGCTCAGTCGATTCATATCCAGAGCCACAGATAAGTGTGCTCCTTTCTTCGATGTCATAAAGAAAGGAAAGAGAAACTTCGAATGGACGACTGACTGCGAGGAAGCATTCCGAGCCCTGGTGAGACACTTGGAAAGTCCTCCAGTGTTGTCAAAACCAGTAGACCACGAGACGTTGTACGTATATTAGGCTGTGTCTCAACACGCTATTAGTACAGCCCTAGTTCGCGAAGAAGACAAGGTTCAAAGGCCGGTGTACTATGTTAGTAAACGACTGACGGGGGCAGAAAAGAATTATCCAAAGATCGAGAAACTTGCCTATTGCCTGGTGATTGCATCACGCAAGCTTCGTCCCTACTTTCAGGCGCACTCAATCAGTGTTTACACTGACCAACCCTTGCGACAGGTACTCCAACGACCGAAAACTTCCGGTAGGATGCTAAAGTGGAACATCGAGTTAAGCCAGTTTGATATCACCTACCTGCCGCGAAGGACCATCCAAGGGCAAGCATTAGCTGACTTCGTTGCTGAGTTCACCATCCGGATGAACCGAGTGAAAATCACAAAGTAATCCCTCCTGTCCGATGGAAGATGTTCGCTGATGGGGCATCTAACGACCGTTGGTCGGGAGCTGGGATAGTTCTGGTAACTCCCGAAAACCGATCGATTTGCTACGCTTTGAAGCTCGAATTTACAGCGACAAATAACGAAGCCGAATACGAAGCACTGATTGCTGGCTTAAGACTTGCCAATGAACTGAGGGTAAAGTCCATCGAAATCTTCTGCGACTCACAGCTGGTGGTATATCAGGTACGGGGAGACTACCAAGTGAAAGGACAGAGACTGGCTCCTTACCTTGCTCGGGTCCGGGAGCTACTAGTAAACCTGGAATATTATGACATTTCGCATGTCCCGCGCGAACAGAACAGGGAGGCCGACTCGTTGGCTAAATTCGCGAGTACTGGCGATGCACAGCAGATGGGATTGTTCCCTGTCGAGACTCTGCTTGCTCCAAGTATAGACATGATGGAGATAGATCTCGTCTTGGAGACCGAACTCGAAAGGGGATCATGGTTGACCCCGATCAAACAATACTTGCTATACGGGGACTTACCTAAGAAAAGAAGCGAAAGACGCCAAGTCCTTCGTAAGGCTTCGCGTTATGTAATGCAAGACGGGATAATGTATCGGAGGGGATTCTCAACCCCCTTACTCCGGTGCGTGGCCCATGACGAGGTAAAACGGGTGTTGGAAGAAGTCCATGAGGGAGAATGTGGTGATCATACCGGGGGGAAAACTTTGGCGAGGAAAATCCTCCGCTATGGATATTATTGGCCGACTGTAAATCGGGATGCTGTAGACTATGCGAGAAGATGCGACAAATGTCAGATATATGCAAAGATTCCGAGAGCTCCGCCAACGGAACTCACACAAATGGTTAGTCCCTGGCCATTTGCAATGTGGGGAATCGACCTAATTGGATCTCTGCCCATAGCCAAAGGAGGCGCGAAATATGTAATAGTGGCAGTCGATTATTTCACCAAGTGGGCGGAAGCAGAGCCAATGGCCACAATCACCACCAAGAAAGTCATTAATTTCGTTGTACGAAATATCATATGTCGTTTTGGCCTCCTATGGACCATCATAACGGACAACGGAACTCAATTCGAAAGCAAGGAATTTAAAGAGTTCTGTCAGAGGTATGGCATTGAGAAAAGGTTCGCAGCAGTTGCTCACCCGAAGGCGAATGGGCAGGTAGAAGCCGTCAATAAAATCATCAAGTCCATATTGAAGAAGCGTTTGGAAAAGGCTAGAGGCAAGTGGGTGGATGAACTCCCAACAGCGCTTTGGGCCTATAGAACTACCCACAAGACCGCGACTGGCCACACAGCATTCGCACTGGCGTACGGCGCGGAAGCCGTCATACCCGTAGAACTTGAAGTTCCGTCACACCGGGTAACCTATTACGATCCTGCGTCAAACCAGGATCTCCTATTGGAATCATTAGACTTCATTGATGAGAAACGCGAAGAAGCTGATTTGAGAGCAGCCTCATACAGACACCGAGGCGCTAAATATTATAATGGAAAAGTCCAGCCAAGAACCTTTAGTGTGGGAGATCTCGTTTTGAAATGAGTCTTTCCAACCCCTTCGCACATGAATCCCGAATGGGAAGGTCCATACGTCATCGAACGGAGGCTTGGAGAAGGAACTTTCAAGCTAACGACCGTCGATGGTGCGACACTCCCCCGAGCATGGAACAGCGAGCATTTGCGGCATTATTACACTTAGTCTATTTTCCTTTATGCGGTGGTTGCATTTATTTCTAGTATGCTTTCTTCTTGGCATGTAATAAGATAATCTAGCTTGTTTTCATCAATAAAGGCTTGAAGCCATCTTTTCCATGAATGACCAATGTCTCTTCGTATGATATTCCTATGACGCGCAATTAAAAATTATGATATCCTGGCTAGCGTACGAACGCTTATAATAAACGACAAAAAATCTCCAAGTCCCCGGAGTGCGGACTGGAGCACTCTAAGTCCCCGGAGTGCGGACTCGAGTATAAACGACAAAAAATCTCCAAGTCCCCGGAGTGCGGACTGGAGTACTCTAAGTCCCCGGAGTGCGGACTCGAGTATAAACGATTCAAAATCTCCAAGTCCCCGGAGTGCGGACTGGAGTACTCTAAGTCCCCGGATTGCGGACTCGAGTATAAACGATTCAAAATCTCCAAGTCCCCGGAGTGCGGACTGGAGTACTCTAAGTCCTCGGAGTGCGGACTCGAGTATAAACGATTCAGAATCTCCAAGTCCCAGGAGTGCGGACTGGAGTACTCTAAGTTCCCAGAATGCGGACTCGAGTATAAACGATCCGAAATCCCCAAGTCCCCAGAGCGCGGACTCGAATACAAATGACTCGAAATCTCCAAGTCCCCGGAGCATGGACTGGAGTACTCGAAGTCCAGTATATAGACTTAATTACAAGCAGTTCAGACCTCCGAGTTCCTTGAATAGGAACTACGATGCAAATGACTTGGATATGTCGAGTCCCCAACATACGGGCTATGAAATATTCTAAGTGCTTGAAGCACCAAGTGGAGATTGATCAAATCCAGGGAAGCTCCTAAGCCATGTAAAGACGAACCAAGAAGTCTAAGTTACCCATAACAATTCAGATTTCAATCACACCATAAAAGAAACTGAATAATAAAAGTCTTTTGAGAAGACGAAAGTGAAGATCAAATTTTATTCACAAAAAGCTTATTTACACAGTCTACAAAAATTAGTACATGATCTAAACTAGTTCTCGTTGAACGGGGATGACGATCATTTCTTGTGTTTCTTTGACTTCTTCCCGGATGGTTCCTTCTCAGAGCGCTTACTCTTGGAATCCTTCCCTGACAGAGGGGTGACGACCGAAGACATGGGGGAACATCCATGGGCTGGGACTTGCCAGGAAGAGTGACCTTCAATGGTTTGTTCAGAGGATCGTCCAGGTCCACTTCACGTGGCTCGACCTTGACTGAGGTCGTATCTCTTTTCTCTTTCTCGAGTCGTTCCTTCATGCTCAAGTCGGATGTGTGCTCAGAGGCGCCTGTGGTTTCTACTTCGAAACTCTCCGAGGAAGAGTCAGATTTGCCTTCATCCAGCGCCCCGATTACTTGAGCATCTGGACCAGGATCTACGCCGACTTGAGTAGCCTCACTCTCCTTTATCTCCACCTCCTTGGCGGCATCGCTCCTCGGAGTGGGCTCGGGGTCAGAACATCCTGCACAGAAGACACGAAAATAAACAAGTGTTAGAACACAACAACTTCTGAGGAAACGAGAAAGATCTTTGTGAAGCCCAGAGGTTACTCACCAGATGCCGGTGGGTTCTCAGTCGCCAGGGGTGTCCCGCCCTCCGGGATGGGAGATAAAACATGAACGCCAAGCCCGGGGGCTTCCGGGTCATAACCAACGTGCTGCTCGAAGGGGTCAAGTGTCGACCGACTGGCCGGTTGGGTAGGCACGTGAACTGGGGGCACAACGCCGGAAGGGTCCGTAGCCACCTCTTTCCCTTTCCTGGAGGGAGAACCTTTGCTGGAGAGGGCTTTAGCCGCCGATAAATCTGAAGGCTCCTTCCCCCTCAGGAATTCTTTTATCAATGCTTCTTCATCGACCTCATCGGCGCCGCTCTCAACCTTCCTGATCTGAATCAGGGTCTCCCATGCCTCGGCCAATGACTCAAGGTAGCCGTCGCCCAGAAAAGTTAGATCTCGATGCATGAGAACTCGGGCATTGAACTCAGCGGCGGGTCGAATTTGGTCTTTATCTCCTCCCTGCCTTCTTCCCTGGCCGCCTCGAGGCGAGAGTCGATGTCTACAGTTGCTGCCCTTTTACCTTCCTCACGGGCCTCATTCCTCAGTGCCTCGATTTGAAGAGATCGTCTTCAAGTTTCCACTTTAAGAGCCGGGTGGCGACGATCTCATCACAATAGTGCTGTGCCTCAACCTGGGCGGCCACTTTCTCTTCCTTCTCCTTATTGAGTTGCTCCTCGAGCTCCTTAACTCGCCTATTAAGCACATCTCGCACCTTCTGAACGGAGTCTTTCTACAAAGCTAATGCCCCACACCGTTGAACCGCTTCATCGAGCTCTTTCTTATGGGTCAATTCAAGCCGAGAGACTGCCTCGGCGGTATCTTTAGCATTCAGACGAGCAGCATCAAGCTCGGACTTGTAAGTAGCCAGCTCTTCGTCCTGGGCCTTAATGATATCCCTGTCATGGATGGCCTCGAGTTTTAGACGATCGATTTCATGCTGGCGCTCCATAGAGACTTCAGAAAGTTTCTCAGCCAGATGGATGAACGCATCATGTTGCACGTAGACGTCATTTGTACAGGCGATAGCATTTTGTTTGACATCTCCGGGAATAGGATGAATCGCCGGGAGGAACTTTAACCCATCAAAACAAATCTTCGGAAATTTAGCCTTAAGTTCGTTCAATCTCTCCGACACTGTCGGGTCTGTTACGGGAGCGGGAGGAGACGGCTTCGAAAGTTCGCCCTTCCTATGAGAATCTCGGGAGTGCCGGGTAGAAGAAGAGTCAGAGTGTTGGTCCAGGGAAGCATCAGAATGCGACCTGTTATGGCCACGTTTGTCTTTGCTTCGCTCCTGATAAGAAGAGGTCTCCTGGCGGTGTTCGGGCTGATAATAAGTTTTCTTCCGGGATGACGAGTCTCGGGCATGATAATCTCGGTCGCTGTCGCTGTCTCTGTCTCGGCGCTTCCCGAGGCCCGAGTCCCGACCAGACTGGCGTAAAGTCGACGAACCGCGAAGGCGGTTGTATCCGTGAGAGCGCCCCATGTCACCTGTAATCAAACAATAGAGAATTAGCGAGAGAGCAGAATGGTGAAAGAAAAGTAGGTGCAAAGCGAAATGCATGTATCTGTGTGTGTCCTAGTGCTACCCCCCGACGGACCAGTGGCTTTGCTAACGGGAGTTTTTTCCCCTTGGATCGGGGCCGAGATGCCCGCATCACCCCTGACGGGTGAGCGAAACTTAAACAGCTTCGGGTCATCGAAATCATAGTCGAGCAAGTCATCGGGAATGGAGAGGTTCGATAAGCCTTTCAGAGAACTTCCAACGCGCTGTGAAGAAGCCTCTTTCTCTGACTGAACAGACGTAGCTTTAGAAGTTCCACCAACCTTCTCTTTCCCCAACTTGCGCGCCAGCTCCTTTCTCCCCTTCGAAGGGGAAGATGACATTTCGATATCATGAGCTTCAGCTGCAGGACCTAAATCCTCACCTCGCTTTTTAGGTGGCTCGCCTAGAATTTCCCCTTCTTCCGGTACTTCAAGAGAAGGGCGAACGGATGATTCAGGCAATTTTTTTCCTCTGACGGCCACGGACTTGGGAAGCGATACGCCCTCTGGAAGGCTAACCCGGCGGCCAGGGGCTAGCAAGCCGAACTTCGATAGTGATTCATTGGAAATGAGGGCTCAGATATCTCGCTCTTCAGCAGGAAGAGCTCTAATGGCGTCGACAGCATCGGAGTACCCCCGGCCCTCGGGACGTGGGACGAGATCTGAAAAAATAGAACAATGAGTTAGGAGAAGTTCAACCTCAATCGGGAACGGACATCAACTCAGAGAAAGGACTTACTTCCTTCAACCCACCGCCTCGCAAAGCCTTGGGGGCAACGCACGTAAAACCACTCCTATTTGTACAGGGCGAATTTGCTACTCCACGCGCTAGTGAAAAGTTGGCACTTCCGATATGGCTCAAGAAACATGTAAGAGGGGCTTTCACCCCGTTTCTTGGTCATATAGATGTACCTTATATCGCCGGGAGTTGGAGGCCTGGAGAAGACGGCCATGAAAAGCATGTACGTGCCATAAATGAAAGCGTGACCATTTGGATGAAGTTGAGACGGGGCGACGTCCAGATACTGCAGCACGTTGCGAAGGAATAGATTGAAAGGTGGCACGCTACCAACCCAACACATGAACTTGCTACACGCCGTATATCCCGCTGGGGGCAGATGTGGGCGGTCATGCACCGACGGAACGAGCACGTCTGCAAACGGAATGCCATGAATAGAACATATCCGCTTAAGAGCGTCCTCAGTGACTCTCGAAGCCTGTGAGTCAACTAGGTCATCCAGTAAAATCGACGATTCAAAAGTATCGGGATCCCAGTCATAAGCGGGAGAAACTGACGGGTCAGTTGTGTCGGGGGCCGTTCGCTTAGAAGACGGCCCAGGTTTGTCGGAAAGTGTAGCAGAACTGGATCTTTTGGACATCTTGAATAAATAGCAAACCCAGCCAAGCACCTGTGTGAACTATACTCGAAAAATAATCGACGTTAGAATTAACAACGCAGATAACCCCCCCCCCCCCCCCCCCCGTGTGGTGTGTGAACTAGTGCAATCAATCGTGCATAAGCATTTAATATAACGTCAAGCCTAAAAACATCGCTTTCGAAAACCGTCATCGCTGACCGTCTGCGAAAGCCTTCTGAATAACGATTGCAGTAAGACACTAGAGGTATTTATGTATGGTCGGAATGTTAAGTATATTCGGCATTTGCTTGTGTTCGGCATTTAGGTATGTTCGGCACCTAGCTATGTTCGGCATGATAGTTTGTTCGGCATTCACTTGGGTTCGGCATTAAGGTCTGCTCGGCGCCTAGCTATGTTCGGCATGTTAAGAGTGTTCGGCATTTAGGTATGTCCGGCATGTGTATGTGTTCGGCATTAGGGTTTGCTCGGCATCTAACTACGGTCGGCAGGACAGTTTGCTCGGTTAACTGATGGCTTGGCAAGGCCATTGTTTGGCCTACATCCATCGTTCGGCCAAAACTCAGTTCGCACTGAGAATGTGACGTTCGGCCAGAGTACAATTCGGCCAAATCAACGCCCGGCCTTGCCGCTGGCTCATACTTCACCCTTCTAACCCCTTTGTTCGGCCATCGTTACGCCGTGCCAACTAAGATCATGACCGAGTCCAAACACTCGGCATATCCTCCATACCTTCCTCTCCTCCACCGAACACCCACTAAAAATCCTACAAGGCATTCGAATTTAGCTCTCTCTCCCCCTACCTCTAGACGCTCGACCTTGGAAACGCTCCAAATCGAACTCGAGTCCTCACCAACACTAAATCTATGCAAATCGATGGGAAATTGCCAGAAAAGGAACTCGGGTGAGAAGCCTGTACCTAGTACGTGAATCGAGCGTAGGAAAGTTATGATGAACTCTTGAATTCTGATCGCACGAATGGCTTGAGAGCTCGGAATTGTAAAAGCAAGAAGTGAGAAAAGAGAAGGAGATGAGTTCGGGTTTTATAAGGGAAAAGAGGAAGTTGAAGAGCTTCCGACCGGCTCTACCGGTCAAAATGCTACCGGCACTTGTCTCATTCGGCTCGATCATTCGGCATACAAAGTCATTCGGGGTAACGCATCGTTCGGCCTTCCCTGCTGCGTTCGGCCAAGGAAGCCTTATGACCCTCAAGGTGACGACCAAGGTTTAATCAAAGTGCATCACGATCGGTCACGTAATACACTTTGGGGAGCAAGTGTTTCCCAAGGGATTGACCAGGCAACTTAGTACTCGTCCAGAAAGGAGTGCTCGGCACAAAGTAGCGCTCGGCCAGAAAGGAGCGTTCGGCACAAAGTAGCGCTCGGCATCAGGAGAGCGTTCAGCCAAATTAGGTTGTTCGGCCTCCAGGACACGTTCGGCATCCAGGATACGTTCGGCATTGAATGCCGTTCGGCCAGTTAAGATCGTTCGGCATTCATGCCCCATTCGACCTGCATCTCTCATTCAACCTCCCGCCTCGCTCGGTCTAAAGAGGGAAGACTCGGCATGGCTCGTTCGGCATAAGGGGGAAGGCTCGGCATGCTTCGTTCGGTACAAGAAGGAAGACTCGGCATGCCTTGTCCGGCCTCCCTGGTTCGGCGTACAGTACATAAACTACTTGGACCAAGTTATTCGGCCACCTGGCCCACCAGGGAAGTCCAACCCACTTTCGTCTATAAATAGAAAGGCAGGGGCACAGAAAACAGGATCAGATTTCAGAGAACACAGGGGAGACTCTGCCTCATCCAAACCTCATCCAAGACTTCTACTTTTATTTCACAATTGTATTCGAATGCTTAAAAGCGGATTGTATCTGTACTCAAGTTGAAAGTGAAGAAATAAAGGATCAACTTCAAAGTGGACGTAGGCTACAACGCCGAACCACTATAAATTCTGTGTTCTCGTCTCCCGCATTTTAATCTATATTATCTTCTCCATTTTAATTTATCCTCTTCATTAATCTCTCTACACAAACTCTCTAAGGGTGTTAGTGACCAATTTTGGCGCTAACACTCTGAAATCTGAGTTACAGGACAATTTAGGGTTCAAATAGTTATATAGTAAAGATTAGTCGAATTACACTCATGGATTTACCTAGGTCGGTTTATCAACCAATAGAAAATAAAAAACAATTCTTCTTTTTTTTCGAAACCCATTGTATTCTAAAGGGCATGGAACAACGAATCGTCCATACATAATTGAACTATTGCATGCCCTAAAAATGAGATGACGTGTTCGAAAATGGTTGAAGTAGTTGAATAGGAGGATCGCTATGACTACAGCTCTTGGTAAAATTACCAAAGAAGAAAATGATTTATTTGATATTATGGATGACTGATTACGGAGGGACCATTTTGTTTTTGTAGGCTGGTCAGGCCTTTAGCTCTTTCCTTGTCGTTATTTCGCTTTAGGGGGTTGGTTCACAGGTACAACTTTTGTAACTTCATGAGACCGCACTCCTTCGTATATGTCAGGAGTCCATTGATGAAAAGGGGCTAGGGAAAGCTTGAACCCAATTCCTACAGTGATGGATATAAGTGCAATTGAAATTCTTGGGGAGTTATACATTTGTGTATTGATAAGACCATTCACTATTTCTTGAAGCTCGATCCCTCCCCCAAATGAACTATATATCCAAGAGAAACCATGAACCAGAATAGAAGAGCTTGCTCCACCCATGAGTAAATATTGATTTGAGCATAACTTCTTCATACGATGGAAATTGGACTTGAAACTTGTTCCATCGCGTTTAAAATATTTAAAAACATCTATTTTGATATATGGGATGATCCATTTTCGTTCCGGAGCCGAAACGTGCTTTCCGGGGAATTATTGTCATTTCAAACCAATTTGACTTTAATAGTAACCTATGAAAATAATGGAATTGGGCTTCGAAACTAGTACCATTGCGTTTAGAAGGCCTTTTTACGTTAGGATAGCATGTCGGCACACTTCAATCGGAGTTCGGGCTGTTTTCAGACCTAACTATATATACGACGCGCAAAACGAGAATAATAATATTTTAATTGGCTGAAACCCTGGCTGCCACTTCCTTATATTTCAATGGCCGAAAATTTGACACCTTTCTCCTTCGATTCTCTTCATCCATTCATCGAATTCGAAAATTCCCAAAAGCAAAGCTCTAGAGCTCGACGAGCACTACCCATCCAACGGTAGATTCGTCCCGAAACATCACGGATTCGCCAAGATCTGGCCTTGAAGTCGCAACAGTATTTCTCGATTTGCGTGTGAATGGTGGCACTTGAGGGGGCCGTGTCCTAGCCAAAAGACGAGAGCTGAGAGGCGCACGTCGCGGTCACCTCCGATCGACGTCTCGTGGCTTTCGGTTGTGTGCGTTTTGAAGGGGATGGTGCATGTTTGGGTTGAGGGACGGAAGAGGGTTGGCCTGCATGCGTTTTGCCTGGAGAGGTGCGTGAGTGATGGATGACATGGCATGAATGAAGGTGGTTTGTGTTCGTTTTATTTTATTTTAAATTTGAATTTTCAATCACAATAATCGTTATAACTCTTGCATACGAACTCCGTTTCACTCACGATTTTTTTTTGTTGCGATCGTAATAAAATTCCGGACTTGATGATGCTGGTTTGGACGAATTCTGAGATGGTCAAATTTTTGGGTTTAAATTCAAAAGGTGAGTGTTTTAACCCATCACAACTTCTAAAATTTCTTATGTTTGTTAAATTTATTTATGATGTGATTTGAAATTTATTTATAGCTGTTTGGCATATATTTAATCATCATCTCAGTAAAATTGCATTTATTTGAATTGATTTTGTTATCAAATTTATTATTGCATAAAACTGCCAGTTAGATAGATTGTTTAATTTATTTTTGAATATAAACTGTCAGTAATTACCTGTATTCGGTAGTATATTGATGATATTGTTTGAATTGGATGATGAGATATCTATGGTTTGTAAAGAATATATATGATTTTTGAGATATTGATTTTGGATATTTGATAAAGGTTATTTTATATATAGTTAAATTTTTGGTTTTAAGCTATGTATAAAATTTGGTTAAAGTATAAAATAAAGTTTGATTTTATTGAATATAATATGGATAAGTATTCACTTAAATTTTATTTAATATAGAGTTTATATTGATTTTATAAATCAAGGTTGAGAAGATAGTTGAAATTGATTGAGATTTTATTTAATTAAGAATTCTATTTAATAAAAGTCCATTTGGAACTTATTGAAATTTAGATTTTTAAAGAATATTGTTTTATAACAAAATTCGGGGTTAAGGTGATTTAAGTGAATATATCAAGTCTAAATAAATTGAGGAATATTAAATTGTTGAAATTTGAAGTTTATTTAAAGGATTATGGATTTATTAAATTAAATATTTCAAAACTAAATGATAGTAATGTAAATTTGGTGTGTGTATATATATATATATGAATTATAAAAAAAATTAGTTTTGAAACATTGAATATTAAAGCTTTGAAATATATGAAATTTGAACTGGTTTATTTGAGGATTTAAATCTGTATTAGTATTGATTGCAAAATTAAAGAAGCTAATTTATTCTATTAAGTAATTTAATATTAAACCATTTAAGTGGTGTAGTTATGTTTCAAAGTTATGAAATGCAAAATTTTATGTTTGGAAGGCTATATTTCAAGTATTTGGTTTCAAAATATTATAGCTTTGGAATGAGTTTTAGAAAAGGATATATTGAAATGATATCATATTTATTTGGTTTTTAAAAGAAGAAGTGATATCGTATTTATATGGTTTTGAAATGGATATTTTATTCTGGTTGTAAAGTATAAATTATTTTGAAAAGACCGTGGTGTTATAATAACGTTTGGTTATTGAAGAGACTGGGATCAGAAGTTGTCATACTCTCTGTCAACCTCGAAAACCACTTCAACAGCCGTGTACGCGGTGGAGATTCCAGAATGAAGTAGGATGGTGGCGGCGTTTCCTTTGAGGTAAATACGCGGACCCAACTCCCGTGAGTTGGCATAAGGTGGCTAAAACAGGAGCGACTGATGGGTTAATGAGGTAGCACATTTGATCGGACACATCCCTTCGATATTATACTCTGACTTTTGGATTGATTCGGTGGCCACTTTTGATTATTTTTTTTTGGGGTGTGGCTCGAGGTGGGCGGTAGCTGCGGCTACGCGTTACCACCGACCCGAAAGCGTAATTGGTATATCTACCCTGGCATTGCCTAGTTATGCCGTGTCACCTACCCTATCGCGCCTTGTACGAGTTTCTATTTGTGTCGTACCTATGGAGTATCCTTTGGTAGCCTCCCGATCAGGAGGTATTACGGTACTGTATAGACTATTGGCATTATTTGTGTTAAGGGCTATATAGGTAACCCCTTAACGCTATTTAAAAGTAAGTTTATTTTACAATTAGACACTATTATAATAACGAAATATTACTATATAGTAAATAGTTTAACGGATCCTTAGGAGATGTAAATCCCGAGCATCTTTTGAGTTACTGCACTTATATTTACTTCTGTTGATTTAACTTACATAAGATCTTTAGTTCTGACTCGAGTGTTTTGTCTTTTCAATTCGCTCGGGTCAGTCCGAGCATTTCAGGATCGAAGACTTTATTTCTGGAGGACGAAGGCGAAGATTTCATTATTATTATTATTATATATTATATGGTTCCACTACACACTGTATTCCGCTGCATTGATATTTATTGGTATGTGAACTCTGATATTTATTGTATAAAAAAGAATAAAATGTTTTATAAACAGTTTTATGAACTGCATATTGATTATTATATTTTATCCTTCCGCTGTGAGATTCTGTTTTATTTTCTTCTCTGTTTTTCTTATATGCCCCATAACAATCCGCCCTTCTGTATGGTTTTAATTAGCACATGTGTCAATTTAAAGCGTATTTTAAGGCGGGATGTTACAGATGGCGAAGACGTATTACACATATCTGATTTATTTTCCGCTGTATATTGTAGGCTATATATTTAGCACATGTGAGGACAAGTTATCATAACTGTCCAGTATTGTGTTATTGATGTGTTTTACTCTGATGATGTAATGTATAAAAATAGTTATAGCTCTTTTGTATAAAGACTAGTTGTTATCTACTATATATTGTTCCGCTGCGATTGTGTGATTCTGTGTTGTTATTTCTATTTTCTTCTTTTACCTCATTCTTCTTTTTCCCTAACAATCTGGTATTTCTGGCATTTGATTCCTCGGCATGTAATATAGTGGACGTATTGATGTCGATTTCCAAAGCTCGAAAATCTTGGTCGTCACACTTGGTATCAGAGTTGAAGATTACTCGAGAACCTTGGCTCTATTGGGGATACTCATTAGAGATAGGATCAATAGCACCTTAAAATGAGTTTGAGTGTATTAATAGATATGCGCACGTATTTGTTAGTGAATATAAATTTTTTTTACATTGTGTTGATTGGTTTGTTAAGTGACTTATGGATTGTGGTCAATATGAGTAATTAACGTTATTGATAGGGATCTCTAAACACTATAACAGAGCAATACGGCGCGGTATTGTTTTGAAATGGGGCAAATGAAATAATTTTACCCAGATTATTTGTATACATAAAGAAATATCATGTCATAAATTATTATAGTTATATATGGATTGCCTAGTTGTTAGGAAATAATAATATCAAGCTATTAAAATTTGTTGTTGTGGTAATGGAATAAAAGTTGATACTTTAATCAACAGTTAAAGAATAATCTCATATAACAAAATGGAGTTTGTAAATATGAGTTTATAAATGTGACTTATAAATTGAAATGGAATAAAATTCCAGAGAAATATTTAAAGATGATATGGTTTATTAAGGATTTAAAAGTTGGAAATATAGGAATTTAATTCCCGTTGGTTTTGAAATGTTTTCAAAGTTGTGAAAATAATAGTGGTATTATTTGGAGAATATTTTTAATTAGAAATGTTTGAAAGCTTTTTTAAAATAAGGGAATAAAAGCACTGAATTCACTTCAATCGCTAGAAAATAATCCGATGATGATCGCGACATCATCGGTGTTCATTTTCGAGTTTCCAAGGGAGTAATTGCCACCTAAATGTTTTGAATTGGAGTTTGTTTGCAAAAATGGTTTGATTTTGAATTGCAAAGGAATAATTTGATATACCAAAGGATTTTGGATATACTTGATTTCAGAATGATTTTGAAATATTGAGTAATTGCTTAAAACTCTAGAGTTTGATCTAAATGTTTTATGGAATATAAGTAAGTTTGATAGCCTTTTAAAATTTGAAATTTGATTGGAATGGGAATTAACTCAAATTAAGTTAAATATAAGAGAATTCGGGAAAAAAATTAGCCTAAGTACGCTAAATGGAATAGTTATTGAAATAAAATTTATTAAGTTGGAAATAAATTAGTGTATGAACAAATTGATTTAATTTGTAGGTAAACGGAATTGAAACTGAATATAAGAATGATACTTAATTTGAATTATGTTAAATAAAGTGAAATTGAAGAATTAGTTTGGGTGGACTAAATAAAATAAAAGTTTGGAAATAAAATTTGATTGAGATATGAAATAAATAAGTGAATTAAATATGGGTTGAGACAAGGTCGATAAACTTCAATATTTAAGATTTGGAAATTGAGTTCAAATGGAATTGAAAATTTAATTTGAATAAAAATGGATATAAACTTAAGGGGTGAAGTGAAAATAAATATAAGAAGTTGTGTGAAATGTTTACAATAGACTTAAGAAATTGATGATGAGATTCTTAAGTAAAATTGGTATTGAAAAAATATGCTAAGTAAGTATTTGAATGAAGATTAAATAAAAGGTGTGTAAAATGATAAGTGTGGATAATTGATAGAAATGAAATAAATGTGAATAAAAGAAATTTGATATAGCTAAGAATTAATTAGAATTAATACGTAAGTTGGACATATGTTATTTTATTCACACGATTTGATCCAGATTCGAGCATAGAATTTCGAGATAATTTCTATCGATCCGGGATAGGATTTTTCACTCTATTTTCTACGATGGATCCTGGATATGAATTTTTAATTGATTCTTGAGTAATCTATCATAGTTATGGATATGCAAGGAGAATAGCAGTTTCTAATCAAGAAACCATATCTGAGTCCGCATTGGAGCGTCGTGTGAACAATACTAGTTCGGAGGTGAAATTGTATGATTGAGTGAGCGATTAGATTTTATACTATATATGGATGATATATGTACATCGTACAGGCTTAAGTAAAGCAAATATTGAAAATTTTGAAAAGGAATAAATAAAATGATTTTAAATTTTATGATTGGATACTATTGGTAAGTAAGGTGTAGGTATTTAAAAGCAAAAGCTAAATTGATGTCTTCGATTTTAGAAGTAAAATTTGATTACCCGACAAAAAGGTATGGGTGCTGTATGAAATTGATGATTTTCTGATTGAGCCACGTGCCTTTTGTTTTCTTTTGATGATTTGGAGCCCGTAGTGGCATTGGTAGTTTTTCGGATCTAGCCGCACAAAGGAGACACTGGCGAAATTTTTCGTAAATTTAAGGAGTTAGAAGATTTTTGAAGAAAATTTTGATATGTTAAAATTTTGTTTTAAATTATAATTTGAATGACTGAGGGGATAATATTAGGTGAAATCTATGGATGAATTCGGAAATTAGTAAAGCTGATATTATGTTTTCAATAAATGGATTTGGAAAGTTGTTTAAACTGATTGGTTTTGGGAAAAATAGTTAATGGATTTGGACCATTCTTCTTACCAAGCAATTTCGGGAAGGGGGAAGGAATGTAACGATCCAAAATTTTGGATATTTGAAATTGTAATATTTAATTGATTTTAAATATTAAAAGTAATTTTTAACTTGAATTTCAAATATAAAGATTTATTGGATAATTTAATTATTGAATTAATAATTGAAAATTAGTTAATACTGAATCTGGAGTTTTAAGCTTATTAAAAACAATTTAAAGGGTTATAAAATTTGTATTAATAATACTGAAGATAATAGAACTTTTTAAATTGAATTAAAAGTTATTTGTTTAGTTTTAAAAATATATCATTTAAATTGACATTTAAACATAGCCTTCTGGGGCAAAGTCTAGGAATTCGATGAAATCGGTTCCATTAGATCTATAATAGTGTATTATTATCAGATTTTAAATTTCGTAATGTTTAGAGTTAACATTTGATCGTAGGGAATATAAAAGGGCTGAAATTTATATCGAAAATTCAATATAATAATTGGGTTCGAAAAACTATCTTCTCTATACGATTGAATTAGGACTCAAAACCTTTACCATTGTACTCTGAATAGGGTTATCACATTATAAACGCCTAGCGGCATGCCTCGATAGGGGTTCAAGATTTTGAGTTGCGTAAAATGATACGTTTTGTAATTTAAATAATATATGGTCAAGTCAAATATTTTCACATCAGGTGTTTTTCTTTATTACCTCAAGTCATTGTACATTGACCCATTCAAACACTTAAATATTTTCGAACACACTTCCCTCCTCCTTCAAATTCACGTAGTCCCTTCCATCTGAATTCAAACAAAAACTGTAAAGAGCAAAAGAAAAAAATTGAGTTCTTTATCTCGTTAAAACCTCAAAACAAATTATATGAAATTGGAAATCTGCAAAGCCTAGACCTATCGGGCTAGACCGGTGTTTATATAGGGTTTTCCAGAGGTGCGGCTACTTAGGGATGTTCGTTAGGGCGGCGCAATGAAGATCGCGAAGGATTGTTGAGCTAGGGCCGGGGTTAGTGGCCTATTTAGGTGGAGACAGGTGACTGGGGATTGGATTCGGGTCAGCGGTGGAGAACCGCAATTCCTGGTGAAGTTTCATGAAGTATCGTGGCTGGGAGGTATAGCGCCATCATGTAAAGGGGCGTACGGGCCGGTGATTACCAGGTTTGGGGAAGAGTGAGAGGATGGAGTCATGGAAGTGAGTGGGTGGAGATTCCAATAACGTAGAGATCGGTGAAATTGGACTTTCGTTCGGGGGATCGGAGGAGGAACCAGGGGAGGTCGAAGGTGCAACTGATGGTAGAGTTCTAAAGTCCAAAAGTGGAGGCCTGGATTTGGGTTGGGGAAGATGAAGTTCTAAGGGGGGGTAATTTTAAAAAAAAGTTAAAAAAACAAAAAATTAAATAGAAGATTGATTTAAATTTAAATTATCAACATCTTATAAAATGTATATCTCTTGCATACGAAGTCCGATAACGATTCAAATTGCATTGTGATCATAGTGCCAACATCTACGCATAGAAAATGGTTTGGATGAATTTGGAGCTTCTGAAATTTTTAGATAATTTCAAACGCGCCCGGATTCAATCGGAACCGGAACGCGAAAGCAACAGAAAATCAATGTGAGTTAATGTCACTCAATTTTAGATTTCCGTAATTAATTTTAAGTAGTTAAAATTAATTATTGATTGATTGATAGAATTAAAAAATTATTATCAACTAGATGTGATATTATATACAGTACTGCATATATATATTGGAGTGATTGATATTCTCGCATATATATATATATATATATATGGCGGATGAGACCCTATGCGTCTCGCATAATAGCGGATGACCCCATATACCGCGATATCACCCTCGAAGTGGTATTAGTATTTTGATATTGTATTAACATCTGTGGATGTAGGAAAACATGGTGGAGGGATCCAACTGGATTTCTCATAAACGTTGAATTAATTTCATAAGTATTATTTTGAAGATTTTTAAATAAAGTTTTCGAGAAGTAATTGTATACTCGCATGGCGAAATCGAAGGAAATGAGTGCCTGTAGTTAAGTTTTGAATTTCTCTAGGATAGAGACGTAACCATTGAGCTGTGAATCCATGTTTTGATACCACATTCCATATTATTTTAAAAAGGGTTTTCAAATATTTTTGAAGAAAGGATAGTTTGTGAATTTACTTAATTCGATACGATAAGTATATATTTTAGATAAAGATGTTTACTTTATTAAAATTAAATAAAAACGATACTTGGCATTTTCAGTGGAAAATGAAGTACTTGGTTGAATGATTGTTTATTTAATAGTTAAATAATCGGCTATCAAATCTGGAACCAAAATATAACCTTGAGAATATTTAGGAGAAATAAGGGAATTATATGGTACAGTTACCGTTTGAGGTGCTATATTATACGGATAAACTCGTTTCGTTCTTCTAGGACGATGATAGGGAAGTCCGTCCACTAACCGGTTAGGAGGTGATCTTCGATCTTATTTTCGTCCGATTATTTCCTAAAGAACTGGGTTCGAGTTTACCGAAAAATACCGAACGTTGTTCCTAAGATACCGAGATCAGATAAGTTATCTGAAAACCACTTCGATCCCACGAGTATGTTTTCGAAAGGAAAATAAAAGCATGGAGTCGAAGATGGAGCAGTACGTTATCAAAGTATATTATGTGATATGAAGTGTAAAATAGTTTCAATTATATTGAATTATAGTTTTAAATAAATTCTAAGATTTTTTAAATAAAAATGAATGGAAAAATGTACACAGAGAATAAGATAGAAAATCAAATTGTTAGATCCCAAAGCCTATTCTACTCAAGCCTGCTCTAGTCCCTTTATTCCCTAAACTCGTTATCCTACCCTTCATCATTTTCAAAATCCTTAAATTGAAATAAATTTTAACGGAAAAGAAAAGGAAAAATAAAAGAAAGCACAGTGGGGATCGGTTAAAGGCGATGGAGGATGGGGTCGGCGACGACGATCGCATAAGGCCTAGTAGCAGCCAGCGGCACCGCATGCAAGGGCAACTTCATGGTTGAGGGCGATGACGCATGGAGCTGGAAGGGCAGAGGTGGTTGATGCAACGTGAGTGGGCTAGCGGCTTAAGGATGGTGGCTGATCGAGAAAGGGAGAAGGTTACGATGTTGTTCTGGCGACAAGCATATGGAGGTGCACCGGTTGACGCAGCTTCAAGCAGTGGAAGAGCATATTTCGGGAAATTAAGGGTTGATCATTTTGTCCTCCAACTCTTAAAATTCAATGTGTTACTTCAAATCACACTGTTATCTCCACGTATGAATTTTTCTTTGCATGTCCTTTCCTAATTATATATTTCAATGGCTATTTGTTGTGTGTGAATGAATCGACTATTTGGTGACTTATGGATTGTTATGTGGATTGAAAGAGGACAGTTTACAAATGGAACTCTGTTCGATTGCAGATTGAATTTTATTAACTTATATAAATATACATACATTGTTTGTGTAATCGGAGTTGTCTGAAGACAACTCGGATCACTAAATAATTTCATATTATGAAATGATAATTTATAGAGCGATATTGACTCTAGAGGCTGCATTTTTGATGGGCTATTGTTTGAATTATTTAGATGTTTTTAAAAGATTATCAAAATGAGGTTTTATCTATTTTGATCCTTATTGGAATTTATTTTATAGTATATTGTAAAATCATATTATATTCTTAACTTATTTCAAAAAAATTATTCAAAGCTTTTAAAGATGACTAATATTTTGTAACGACCTAGAATTACATTCATTTGAATTTAGAATATTTGATTGATTTTAAATATTGAAAAGTTATTTTTATAAGTTAAATAACCTAAATTTCAAATATAATGATTTATTTAATCATTAAATTATTGAAATTAATATTTGAAATTGTTAAAATAATTGAATCTTTAATTGATGTCAATTAAAATGATTTCAAAAGTTGATTTAAATTCTATTTGAATAAGATGGAAGATAGTAAACTTTCAAATTTTTAACTAATTTTGGAAATTGCTTGTTTTAAATAACTAATGAAAATAGCTTTTTGGGGCACAGTCTCAAATTTTAACGAACCAATTTCATTGGATTCTTAATAGTGAATTATTGTATGCCGTTGAATTTTGTGATGACTGGACGTATCGTTTGGTCGTGCGAGTTTGAAATGCGTAGAAATTAATTTGAGAAATTTTAATTAAAATAATTGATTTTGAAAAGATAACTTTGTTAGTCCTTAAGATGATGGTTTTGATGACAACAACCTTAGACTAAGATTATAAAATATAAATACTAACATTATAGTTTAGATATATATGTATATGCAGGATTTAACCATGCAGGTACCAAGAATGAAGACTGTACGGTATAGAGATTCAAGATATCAAGATTGAAGACTCATGAGTATCAAGATTATCAAGAGTTCAAGATTTCAATAATAAGTAATTTAATTAGGAATTTTGTTAAAACTCCTAGAAAAGCACTGGCATCTTAAAATCCAATTTATTCGTGGAATGGAATCCACTTCGAGCCTGTTAAAGGGAAGGAACCCTAAGTAGGATGGAACCTACAAAAAATCTAGTGGAACATTGTTTTGTATCTGCTAACCTTTTATTCAAATGTTTTACAAAATTATATCTTGTTTTCAAAATCATTTCAAAATCTTCCTTTTAAAAGAATCAAAAACATCTATCCTAGTTTTAAATACTTTTAGCCTCGAAATAATCTTTATTTTTCAAAATCAAATTATCCTTAGTTTTAAACTATCTTTTAATTATAATATATTTATTTAACTTTTTAAATATAAAATTATAGTAAAATTTAATATATATATATATACCAAAATATTATTCTCTATATTTATTTATGTATTTTAACTATAATTAAGTACATTTATAAAGTTTAAAATAGTTTTAATATAAGATAGAAGTTATTTTCAAAGAAAAACAAATCACCAAAATTTCCTTTGGCATGTCGACATCCTCAAGTACCCCATGTCGACATGGTAGCAGTTTATGTCAAAATTTTGAATTTTAAAGGAAGTGTCTATTCATCATATCCTTTCACGAATGGACATGGTTGTTGTTCTACTATAAATAGGGGTAGTTTTAAACAAATTTATAATCATATTTTTCTGGTTTTCACTCCTCTTCTTCTTTTACATTTCTTTATACACATTCCTACCATTACTCTACCGAAATCAACAATGAATCAAACTAGATCATTTCTGGTTTGACTCTCTATTTTATCACTATCTCAACAAAATCTCAGTGCTATTCAGAGTTATAGTCTTCTTTATAATCAATTTAGCGAGAAAAGGTGTGATTATAGCCTTGGAAATCAATCAAGCGAGAAAAGGTGTGATTGTAGCCTTGGAAATCAATTGGGTGAACTTGTTGCCCGTGAAATCAAGTATCTCTACCCAAAGGATTGTGAATCTGGAGAGGTGTACCTCGTGGCCTTGAAATCGAGGGTGTAATTGTACAATTGCTTTTGAAAGGAAATCTGTACTTGTGTGTGGGACTGGATGTAGGGTAACTCCGAACCAGTATAAAATCTGGTGTGTCCTTTCCTTTATTACTTTTACTTTATTTCTGCATCAGTGTTTGATTCTGTGATCATATCTATGTCTGAATATTGTATACATTTGTGTTCAATTAACAAAAATTCAAAAAGATTTAGTAATTCCTTAAAACACTATTCACCCTCCCCCCTCCTCTCTAGTGTTAATCCTAGCCTTAAGATCTGTATTCTGCATTTCTCACATTTGGTATCAGAGCGAGGTTTTCAAAGTTTCATAATATGATTTTTGAAAAAGTTTTTAAAATGGCTATGTTTAAGAAATTTGTTAATACTAGTTTAGAAATATTCAGCTCATCATTGTCTCTTATGTCTGCATATAATCAATATTCAAAATCAAGTTGTCTACCAAAATTATTTGATGTGCAAGAAACATGCTTTATGGGGGTTAAGGAATCAATCCACAACGGACAGATTGTGCAGATCAAAAAGAAAAAATGGATACTCGATAGTGGATGCTCTAAACACATGACTGGTAATCCAGATATGCTGAATGATATAATATAAAAAGACGGAGGACTGGTTAACTTTGGAGACAATTCAAAAGGATATGTGATTGGCATCGGCAAAGTCGGTAATTCTGAAACTCCTATTATTACTAATGTTTTGCTAGTTAAAAATCTAAAACATAATCTGCTAAATATTAGTCAACTTTGCGATAAAAAGGATATAAAATTAAATTTGAAAAAGATAAATGTCACATTGAAGATAATAATTCAACCATAATATTTGAGGGAATTAGGAAAAAGAATATTTATATTCCTAGTATGAAAGTCTTAAATGATAACTTATGTCTTTTGGCAAATATAAGTGACCCTTGGATTTGGCATAAGAGATTTGGACATTTGAATTTCAAACTCTTATCTAGACTGTCAAAACATGATCTAGTAAGAGGTCTCCCTAAAATGAATTTTAAAGTAGATAGCCTATGTGATGCATGTCAATTAGGAAAACTCAGAAAAAGTTCCTTTAAATTAAAAGATATGATTTCAACTTCAAAACCTCTTGAATTACTTCACCTTGATTTATTTGGTCCATCTCAAATTCAGTCAATAAATCATAGTAAGTATGTTTTTGTAATTGTAGATGATTATTCTAGATTTACATGGACAATATTGTTATCCCGCTTTTTGGCAAGACCATGATACCAAAAGATCGATCGGAAACAAAAGACGGCCCGTCTCAAATATTGGTTATACATTGCTTCGTTGTGGATATCGATGAATTTTGTCCAAGCCCGGATCAGGCTCCAATTGATAGGACATGGCAAGCCAAGTCATGAAAGCTAGCATTTCAAATTTCAGGTTAATCGGAGTTCGTATGAAGAAGATATGATCGATACAAGGTAGGAAGAATATATTGTTCGTATCCATCAAAGAGTTGGGGTGATGTCCATTTCAAATCCATAAGATTCGTATCCATCGGAATGGCATCACGTCAGTATGTTCGAACCCATCGAATTTGGTGCAGTTCGAATCCATCATTCGCATCCATCGGGAAATCATGTATTGGCTTGTTCGAATCGATCGATTTCGTATCCATCGAAAGGATACCGACTCGATCTATTCGAATCCATCCCAGGGCTTTGTTCGAATCAGTGCTGTTCGAATCCATCCGACATTAGGCTCTTCGCATCATCCCAGAAACGGTAACATCGTATCGGTTTAGCTCGTATCCATCATGGTCAAAATACTTCGGATCAATTACAGAGGCTTAGTTCGAATCCATATGGTTCGTGGTTATTCGAATCGGTGGCGTATAAGTCATTGTTCGTATCCATCTTACTTCGTACCGATAGCACGATCGATATGCAATACACTAATAATAATCGATGCGAACAAGGGCTACCGTGAATCAATAATTGGTTCGAATAAGGACTTAAACAAATGGATGCGAATAAATGGTTGATACGAGCGAATCTTCGATGCCAGATGCGAATAACTCGGTCAAATTCGTCATGCAAAGTGGATCAACCCAGGGATTTTGCGACACGTCAACGCATGCGCACATGCTTCTATCGAGTCGAACGAGATGGATACGAAACATGGATTCGAACGCGACAGTGGTCACGAGAGTGCAATCTTGCATCGATCATATCTCACGATCTACAGATCCAAATGCTATGAAATTTTCACAGCATCCTCCATACAAGGTAAAGATCGTTCCTATGAAGTTTCAGCTCGATTGGATCAATTTTTGATGGATACAAAACCGTTTCGTATCAATCACAGATCGAGTCGAAACTTGGTGGGGTAGGTCGCGTGGGCCCACTCACGTGCCAAAAGAAGTCCCCCGAAGTTTGAGCGCGATCTCAGCCTCCTACGCCTATAAATATCCCCCTGAAGCCTATAGAAAAGGGACCTTTTGGCCATTGAACATGCAGACTCTGCCGGATTCAATTCTACATCTTTCTATCACCATTGTATTCTAACATCAGAGCTATAACTCACTATAATCTGTTGTAACGGATTGAAATCATCGAAAGAATCAATAAAGTCATAAACTTCAGAATGGACGTAGGTAAGATTGTCGAGCCACTATAAATCTTGTGTTTCTGATTGTTATTTCTGAATTGTTGTGCTTGATATTGCTTAGATCTGAGATTTATGTTTGAATGTTGCTGATTTGTATTCGTATACTGGTGCTTTCGCGATACTGGGGTTTGTGACCATTTTTGGTGCAAACACTTTGGTGCTTTCATTGAGAAGCTAATTCAGGAGAAGTTGAATATGAAGATTTAAGAATTCAGATGTAAGGAGCTATGACAAGGCAAACGAGTAGAAGGCAGAGGCCAGAGAGAAGTCAACATGAGGGAAGTCAAGAGGCTTCCTCAGGAGCGAATCAGGCATCGATCTTCATCACTAAGGATGAGATGGAGGCAATGATGAAGAGACAAGAGGAGTTGATCCAGAGTTTGTTTCAATAGATTGGGCAACTTGGAGCGTAGAGTCGAGGAGTGAATGGAGTTCAAAATGGAGCAGGACCCTTCGGTGTAGCACCTGGATTAGGGGCCACACACTTGGAGTATATGAGGCACATGGAAGTGTTGGGGGCATCACAGGAAGTTATGGCCCGGTGCTTTCCATTATATCTGACGGATATTGCAGCGTTATGATTTAGGAAACTGGAGAGTGGCTCCATAGGAACGTGGGCGATTTAACTGAGAAATTCATGAGGCAATTTAGGGTTCACATTGCAAGACCCAAGAATGTGATGAGTTTGGCAATTTTAAAGCAAAAGGCGGGGGAGTCTTTGAGGAGTTTTTTGACGCGATTCAACGCGGCAGCAGCATCGGTGGATCGACCAGATCCATCCATGGTTATGATGGCAGCTATGTCCGGAATTGCTGATGGCACAGAGTTCAAAAATTCATTGACTAAAGATCCGCCTATGGATCTAGGATAATTTTATCACGAGGCAGAAAAGATTTTGCGATTGGAAGACGCAAGTGCAGAAAGAGAAGAAGGAGAAGAAATTAATGTTTATGCGGTCAAAGATGGAAATCCCCCTGAGAAAGGTACAGAAACTAGCAAGGGAAAACGAAAGGCTGAGAATAACTATAACAGATCAATGCGACCACGAAAGGAACCAAGATTCACCACATACTCAGAGCAAAATGAGAGTTTGGAGCGAATCTATCAGGATACCAGAGAGCAGGTTCCATATCGTAGACCAATGCGAAGGGATCCAACAACTGACGAGAAGAAATCAGATAAATATTGCTTATTCCATGAACTGAACGGTCATAACACTAATGATTGTAGACATCTGAAGGATGAGGTGGAAGGGCATATCAGGAACGGTAGGCTACTTCGGTATGTGAGGAGGCGAGCTTCAGCGGTGGAGCCAGAGTGCCCATCGTCTACATCAGCTACAAATGACCCTGAACCGGGACACCGTATGGTTATCAATTGATTGATTGATTGAAATAACGACGAACAAGTCGTAAACCTCTCACTAATACGGTTAAATCATTTACACATGTATGAGATCGCGCACGATCCATAGGCATGCTCTGAATGACTGCTGACCGCATCATAGTAAGAGTTTACGCTTTGACATCCTCGTCTTGCTTTTGCTTTGATTTTGATTTGGACATTTGGATTTAGTTCGTATGGACATTTCTGTTGTGGAATTCATATGATCATTGCTTTAATATTTGCAATTCTGTGAAAAAATTTACTTGTATACCCGTTGGATCGCGAACGGTCCACAAGCACCTCTTGTATGGCGATAAACCGCCAAAGTCTTTGATTCGGAAACTCACCCGAACATGAAATCTGGCATCGATAATACTAAGTCCCCCCCCCCCCGGGCACATCAATTCGCCTCAAACGGCACACGACCCCGAACGGTCACAATTTGCATCGAACGGCACCCGATCGTGAACGATCACATTTCGCCTCGAATGGCACACGATCGCGAATGATCACAATTTGCCTCGAACGACACCCGATCGCGAACGATCACATTTCGCCTCGAACGGCACACGATCACGAACGATCACAATTTGCCTCGAACGGCACCCGACCTCAAACGGTCACGATTCACTTAGTATGATATCCGATCGCGAACGATCTCATTTTGCCTTGTGCGGCAATCGATCGCAATCGATCACATTCTGCCTCGTGCGGCACCCGACCGCGAACGGTCGCAACTCACCTTATATGAAATTCGATCGCAAATTATCACACTTCGCCTCAAACGACACACGGCCGCGAACGGTCCCATTGCATCATTTTCCATGAACGGCATCCGACCGCGAATGGTCCCATTTCATCATTCGCCTTGAACGGCACCCGATCGCGAACGATCACCATTTGCCCATCCGACCGTGAACGATCCATCTCACCATTTGCCGCGAAAGGCATCAACCACGAACGGTCCCATCTCATCATTTGTCGCGAACAGCATCGACCGCGAACGGTCCCGATTCACCTCAAATGTCATACGATCCCAAACGATCGTCATCCGAGATCATATGAAACTGTCGAGTTCTTTGCAGGTTGTTGACAGGATATGAACATCCAACTTATAGCATTACAAAACACACCTTCCTATCGCAAGGCATGTTTTGGGGGGCAAATGTTATCCCGCTTTTTGGCAAGACCATGATACCAAAAGATCGAACGGAAACAAAAGACAGCTCATCTCAAAGATTGGTTATACATTGCTTCGCTATGGATATCGATGAATTTTGTCCAAGCCCGGATCAGGCTACAATTGATAGTACACGGAAAGCCAAGTCATGAAAGCTAGCATTTCAAATTTCAGGTTAATCGGAGTTCGTATGAAGGAGAAATGATCGATACAAGGTAGGAAGAATATACTGTTCGTATCCATAAAAGAGTTGGGGTGATGTCCATTTCAAATCCATCAGATTCGTATCCATCGGAATGGCATCACCTCAGTTTGTTCGAACCCATCGAGTTTGGTGCAATTCGAATCCATCATTCGTATCCATCAGGAAATCATGTATTGGCTTATTCAAATCGATCGATTTCGTATCCATTGAAAGGATACCGACTCGATCTATTCGAATCCATCTCAGGGCTTTGTTCGAATCGGTGTTGTTCGATTCCATCCGGCATTGGGCTCTTCGCATCGTCCCAGAAATGGTAACATCGTATAGGTTGAGCTCGTATCCATCATGGTCAAAATACTTCGGATCGATCACAGAGGCTTAGTTTGAATCCATATGGTTCGTGGTTATTCGAATCGGTGGCGTATAAGTCATTGTTCGTATCCATCTTACTTCATATCGATAGCACGATCGATATGCAGTACACTAATAATAACCGATGCGAACAAGGGTTATAATGAATCAATAATTGGTTCGAAGAAGGACTGAAACAAATGGAAGCGAATAAATGGTTGATACGAGCGAATCTTCGACGCTAGATGTGAATAACTCAGTCAAATTCGGCATGCAAAGTGGATCAACCTAGGGATTTCGCGACACGTCAACGCATGCGCACATGCTTCTACCGAGTCGAACGAGATGGATACGAAACATGGATTCGAACGCTACAGTGTTCATGAGAGCGCAATCTTTCGTCGATCATATCTCACGATCTACAGATCCAAATGCTATGAAGTTTTCACAGCATCTTCCATACAAGGTAAAGATTTTTCCTACGAAGTTTCAGCTCGATTGGATCAATTTTTGATGGATACGAAACCGTTTCGTATCGATCACAGATCGAGTCGAAACTAGGTGGGGTCGGTCGCGTGGGCCCACTCACGTGCCAGAAGAAGTCTCTCGAAGTTTGAGCGCGATCTCAGCCTCCTACGCCTATAAATAGCCCCCTGAAGCCCACGGAAAAGGGATCTTTTGGCCATTGAACGTCCAGACTCTACCGGATTCAATTCTACATCTTTCTATCACCATTGTATTCTAACATCAGAGCTATAACTCACTATAATCTACTGTAGCGGATTGAAATCATCGAAAGAATCAATAAAGTCATAAACTTCAGAGTGGACGTAGGCAAGATCGTCGAACCACTATAGATCCTTTGTTTCTGATTGTTATTTCTGAATTGTTGTGCTTGATATTGCTTAGATCTGAGATTTATGTTTGAATATTGCTGATCTGTATTCGTATACTGGTGCTTTCGCGATACTGGGGTTTGTGACCATTTTTGGTGCAAACAAATATTTTTGAAACATAAAAGTGATACTTTTGAATGTTTTAAGAACTTTACAAAAAGAATTCAAAATCAACTTTCTCTAAAAATTATAACCATCCGTAGTGATCACGGTGGTAAATTTGAAAATGAAATGTTTGAGAAATTCTGCAATGAAAAGGGAATAACTCACAATTTTTCATTTCCAAGAACTCCATAACAAAACAGGATAGTAGAGCGTAAAAATAGGACGATTCAAGAGTGTGCGAGAACTATGCTTTCAGATAGTAAATTAGCAAAGTATTTTTAGGCAGAAGCAGTTGCTACCGCCTGTTATATTTTAAATAGAATTTTAATTAGACCTTTAATTAATAAGACATCTTATGAACTTCTTCACAGAAAGAAACCAAAGGTATCTTATTTTAGAATTTTTGGAAGTAAATATTTTATTTTAAATACAAAAGATAATTTAGATAAATTTGATCCTAAATTCAACAAAGGTATCTTTATTGGATATTCAAATAGAAGTAAAGCGTACAGAATATTTAATCTAAAAACTAAGACCATCGAAGAAACAATGCATGTTTCATTCGATGAAAATCTCAAAAATTTTGAAGATACAAATAATGAAGAGGATTTAATCATTCAAAATCAAGAGTCAACTGAAACTAATAATGAAATCAATCATCCTAATAAAAAAATTAAACTTTTAAAAGTCCATCCTATAGAAAAAGTACTTAGAGATATGCAATCTGTTGTTAAAACTAGAAATTAATTAAGTAAAATGAGCAATGTAGCCTTTATATCAACTATTGAACCTAAAATTCGAAAAGAAGCATCAACTGATGATTCATGGATTTTGGCTATGCAAGAAGAACTAAATCAATTCACTAGAAATGATGTTTGAGAACTTGTTCCTAGACCTGAAAATAAAACTATAATTGGAGCTAAATGGGTTTATAAGAATAAAATGAATGAACAAGGAGAGGTTGTTAGAAATAAAGCCCGGTTAGTCGCTCAAGGTTATTGTCAAAAAGAAGGATTAGATTTTGATGAAACCTTTGATCCGTAGCACGATTATAAGCCACTAGGATTCTACTTGCTTTCGCGAATCATAATAATTTCAAATTATATCAAATGGATGTTAAAAGTGCTTTTTTAAATGGATTTGTAAAAGAGGAAGCATATGTTGAACAACCACCACTTTTTGAAAATGAAAAATTATCAAATCATGTTTACAAACTTAAGAAAGCTCTATATGGTCTAAAACAAGCTTCTAGAGCCTGGTATGATAGACTAAGATCTTACTTTACAATCAATTTTGAAATTGGTAAAGTAGATAATATTCATTTTATTAAAAGAAATAAAACGATATTCAACTAGTACAAGTTTATGTATATGATATCATTTTTGGATCAATTAATTTTGAAATGAATAAAGAATTTTTTGAAATAATGTAAAAAGAGTTTGAGATGAGTCATATGGGTGAATTAAACTTCTTTCTAGGATTACAAATAAAACAATTAGATAATGGTATCTTTATTAGTTAAGAAAAATATGCTAGAGACCTAGTTAGTAAATTTGGTTTGACTACTACAAGTGGAAAAACCACTCCCATGGCAACTAATGAGTACCTAATCTCTCGAAAGATGTAGATCAAAAATTATATAGAGGAATGATTGGATCACTACTCTATATCACTGCTAGTAGACTTGATATCATACATAATGTTCGTCTCTGTGCAAGATATCAATCCCAACCTAGAGAGACCCACTTAAAAGCTGTAAAACGTATCATAAGATATGTTAAACACGCCTTTGATTATGGCTTATTTTATCCTAAAAATGATTCTTTTGACTTAATATCTTACTGTGATGCTGATTATGCTAGTTGTAAATCAGACGGAAAAAGTATAAGTGGAACTTATCATTTTTTGGGGCATTCTCTGATTTTCCGGTTTAGTAAAAAGCAAAACACAGTTTCTTTATCAACAACTGAAGCCGAGTATATTTCTATTGCTTTGGCTTGTTCTCAAGTAATACATACGCAACAAACTTTAAAAGATTTTGGTTTGAATATCTCAAAATCACCAGTTTATTGTGACAATACTAGCACAATAAATTTATCTAAAAATACTACTCATCATGCTCGAACTAAACATATTGATATCAGACATCATTTTCTCAGAGATAACATAAGTAAGGAAGTAATTACTCTTGATCATATCAATTCTAAGAATCAAATTGCTGATAATTTAATAAAACCCTTATATGAATCTACATTTACTAAATTAAGAAGAGAATTAGGTATTTGTTCAATAAACGAAATATAAAATATAAATAACAAAGTATAATTAAAAATTAAATCAAAATAAATCAAATAGTAAAAATATCAAGCACCATGTCGACATCCCCCCTCTACCCATTTCGACATATAACGATTTTTTATTTTTGAAATTTTCCCACCAAAATTCAAATAAGTGGTTATATATTCTTCTCATTTTCCAAATCTTATTCATTCTTTCTGTTATTTCTCTGTTCTGTCTTCTGAAATCAATTAAACAATGGCCTCCTCTTCCAAATTAAACAAAAATTCAACCTTTCCGTCCCCTTCTCCTTCTTTTGAACCATTTCAACGAACTACGCTCACACGAGTGATGAAAATGGAGGATTTTTCGAAGGATGCGCTGCTACTAATGACTGAAATTCAAGTGGTGCAACTTAGAATGGCCAAAGAACAAGAATGGCAATGCAAAATCCTTAGAAATTTGCAAAAATTTCTAATGGACAATCACGCTAATACGATCTTGATTGATGGAGAGTCTTCAGGAGATCAAGTGCAAGAGGACAGCGAGGAAGAAGAAGAAGAACCCCCATGGAAGAAGAACACGCTGAAGATGATGACAAAGTCGTTTGCGTTGGCGAAGTGTGCTTTGACAAGGATGGAAATCTTGTCGAACAACGTGGAAATTTCTGTTTTCACTACCCAAACTGTTCGGTTCATAGATCTCCCATTTTCAAAGACACACATTAGTTTCTTTTCTTTCTTTCCTTTTGTTGTATGTTTCTACTTACGTTCTCTATGCATATATTAATAAAACAATATATAATAAACATTTTGTGTTCTTATAGTTAGTAATTTAGGATTAAGTTTTAGTTTTAGAATCAAGTGTTGATTATTTATGATAACACTATCATTATAATCACATAGAGTATTAGATTAAGGGGGGGGTTATATAGTTTGGAGTTAGTTTTTGTTGATGACAAAGGGGGAGAAGTATAAATAGGATAGTTAGGAATAGATTAAGGTGGATTTATTAGTTTTAGGGGGAGTTATCGGGATAGAAGTAATATTTTATAAACAAACGTTGTCATTATCAAAAAGGGGGAGATTGTTAGTCCTTGAGATGATGGTTTTGATGACAACAACCTTAGAATAAGATTATAAAATATAAATACTAACACTATTGTTTAGATATATATATATATATATATATATATATATATATGTATATGCAGGATTTAACCATGCAGGTACCAAGAATGAAGAATGTACGGTATAGAGAGTCAAGATATCAAGATTGAAGACTCATGAGTATCGAGATTATCAAGAGTTCAAGATTTTAATAATAAGTAATTTAGTTAGGAATTTTGTTAAAACTCCTAGAAAAGCACTGGCATCTTAAAATCCAATTTATTCGTGGAATGGAATCCACTTCGAGCCTGTTAAAGGGATGGAACCCTAAGTAGGATGGAAGCTATGAAAAATCTAGTGGAACATTGTTTTGTATCCGCTAACCTTTTATGCAATTGTTTTTACAAAATTATATCTTGTTTTCAAAATCTTCCTTTTAAAAGAATCAAATACATCTATCATGGTTTTAAATACTTTTAGCCTCAAAATAATCTTTATTTTTCAAAATCAAATTATCCTTAGTTTTAAACCATCTTTTAATTATAATATATTTATTTAACTTTTTAACTATAAAATTATAGTAAAATTTTATAAATATACCAAAATATTATTATTTATATTTGCTTATGTATTTTACCTATAATTAAGTACATTTATAAAGTTTAAAATAGTTTAGTATAAGATAGAAGTTATTTTCAAAGAAAAACAAATCACCAACATTTCCTTTGGCATGTTGACATCCTCAAGTACCCCATGTCGACATGGTAGCAGTTTATTTCAAAATTTTTGAATTTCACAGGAAGTGTCTATTTGTCATATCCTTTCACGAATGGACATGGCTGTTGTTCTACTATAAATACGTGTGGTTTTGAACGAATTTATAATCATATTTTTCTGGTTTTCACTCATCTTCTTCTTCCACATTTTTTATACACATTCTTACCATTACTCTGCCGAAATCAACATTGAATCTAACTAGATCATTTCTGGTTTGATTCTCTATCACTATCTTAACAAGATCTCAGTGCTATTCTAAGTTATAGGCTTCTTTGTAATCAATTTAGCAAGAAAAGGTGTGATTGTAGCCTTGGAAATCAATCAAGCGAGAAAAGGTGTGATTATAGCCTTAGAAATCAATTGAGCGAACTTGTTGCCCGTGAAATCAAGTATCTCTACCCAGAGAATTGTGAATCTAGAGAGGTTTACCTCGTGGCCTTGAAATCGAGGGTGTAATTGCACAATTGCTTTTGAAAGGAAATCCGTACTTGTGTGCGGGACTGGATGTAGGGTAACTCCGAACCAGTATAAAATCCGGTGTGTTCTTTCATTTACTGCTTTTATTTTATTTCTGCATCTGTGTTTGATTCTGTGATCACATCTGTGTCTGAATATTGCAAACATTTGGTTCAATTAACAAAAACTCAAAAAGATTTAGTAATTCCTTAAAACACTATTCACCCCCCTAGTGTTAATCCTAGCCTTAAGATCCGTATTCCGCATTTCTCACAAACCTTTAAATATGATGGAATCGGTAGACCCGTAAATTTTGATGGTTTTAATAATTTATTTAACTGGAAATTTTATGAAATTTTAAATGACGAAATTTTGAAATAAAAATTTAATATTTGAAATATGTCTACTTTAACATAGTAAATGATAAATTTTCATAAGAAATTATGGAAGTTTATTTTATTGTGTAATTCTATTTAAAATTTATATTAATTAATATTAGATGATAATAAAATATTTTCCCAACCTGAATATTTTTATATAATAAATTTGTAAATCATCTTATAAGTGAGACGTCATATCTCGTTTCGTCAAAATTGAATTATGATTGCTTTGATTATCTTATTTTCGGCAAAATTGCAGCATTTTCGATACCGATATCAACTTTTAATAGGATAATCGTACCATTGATATTTGTATACCGTTTTGATCGTCTCGTCATGCTAATCTCTACGACATGTTCGACTGTCAATTTCGATGTCCGGTATGCAACAAAATCTGTGCGATGATTTCCGTATCGGTTCTGTATTTGACCCATTTGTGACCTTTCGTTAATCCACTTGTATGGTCACCGTTCTTTTATATTCTCAATTTATTATTAAACCCTTGCTATTTCACCTGTTGGATGCAAACAAGAAATTGCATTTAAAATTTTCTTTTTGAAATCATTGAACCTTGCTTGACATTTTCACTGCATTATCATCTCTCCTCTTCTCTATTCATTCTATTTGACGAGTTAAAAAAAATTCAAGCGTAGTGCCTGACAACCGCAACCGTGCACACCCCATGGAGACAAACACTTCACCAACCTATGCTTGCCTCACCGCTATTCTCCGTTCACCATCCACCATCACCAAGCGCCGGCCTTCACATCCGAACCACTCAATTCCCCTGGCCAGCATGCATGACCTTCGCCCGAGACACCTCCGCCCTTCATCAGTTCATCACATCCTTTCCACCCTTCCTCACCAATCCTGAGCAACAACTCAAGTCGAGCCTCTTCCCTCCTCTCTCTTTCTCTTCCGCCACGTGCACACAATCACCAACGCCTTGAACCCGACCCCACCTTTCCACTGTAAGATCCAGCTTATTCGGACTTCTTCTGCTCTTTGGGTTTTGTAACGAAAGGTAGTATATTGTATAATATGATTGTTACAGTATATAATTTTGTAGTAGTTATATTTATAATCTTTTATAATTAGCAAACATGTATATATATATAAATGTTATATGTTAGTTTTATGTGTCAATTATATAAGTGTTGTTTGCAGATATAGGAATTTTATATAAGTTATATTTATATATATTTGTAGGAAGGTGATGGTTGCAGATTATATATTGGTACATAATATTTGTTGTTCGGTTATAGTATATGCACTTGTTTTGGATTGTATAAGATTAAAGTATATATCTTTATATATAGTATGTATATTATAAACTGTAAATCTGTAGGATGTTGACACCTTGTAGCATGTATATACGATTGTTCGTATGTGTCTGCATAAATCATGTGAATTTTGGAAGATAGTATATTTGTTTATAAACTATTGATTTTAAACTATGTACCTATATAGATTATATATATATATATAATTTATATTCATAAGCTGTATATGTTACAGTTTAGTTTATATATATAAGTTTACACAAATTAGGTATATATAAGTTTGTATATGTTACAGATATGTGCGAGTTTGTATATATATATATAGTTTTATGACTATAGTCTGTAGTTAATATATGTAAATTTATATAAGTTTTGGTTATTGTCAGTGTACACATGTTATTTCATATAAATTTTATACTGTGTCAGTTGTATAAATGTCCGGATGCAAAATTATACAAGCATACATATTATATCACAGTTTTAGTTACATGATAAGTTTTTAAGTCAGTATTATATATATAATATGTTCAGATTCTATAATTTTACAGTAAAGTATAGGTTTTTTTAGTTAAAGGCAATAAGTAGATATGTATAATGTTTAATGTATATAGTCTGTTTATGTGTTAGTTTATATATATATATATATATATATATATATATATATATATTATGTAAGTTCATATAAAACCTGTTTGTTTACTCAATATTTTCTGTATATATGTGAAATTATAAAAGTATATATTATATAAGCAGTTATTTCAAATATATGATGCATATATGTTGATTTTTATATATATGTTTTAATTTAAAAATGATGGATCTTGAAATACATATATATTTAATTTAATATATGTTTGAATTTAGTGTTATATATATATGTTAACTTATACTATTTATTGTCATCGACCTAGTTCTGATTTGATTTCATCAATTCTCATTTATCATCATCGTTCATCGATTCGAGTTCAATCTTGCCTTGTTTTGAGATTGGTGCTTGGATTCATAACCTATCTCATTCTCGTTCATCTCTAGCCTCGAAAGGTGAGCAATCACTCATGATTAACGTTCTTATATTTATTAAATTTGATTTCAATTGAAATCACAATTGAAATATGTTGTTGTTTGTTATTTACATTGCTATATATATATACTTTTATCTGTATCTGTTCACATGTGACATCTGACACCATTATCTGTTATTTATATTGATGATATATGTCTGTTATATTATTATTATATCTGCTATCACCTACAAGTTCCCTGTTGGTATAGAATTCCTCATGGGTTGAAATGATACATACCCGAATGATCTGTAGAATAGGAGAAAATCGTTATGGGTTGAAATGATAAACCCAAGCGATTTTCATTTGAATTGAATTTGGGATTGCAGGTTGAAATGATATATACCCATATATATATATATATATATACATATTGCAGATTGAAATGATAAATATCTGTATCACATGACCATATGACAGAAAATTATATACAGACGCTGTTGGTTAATTATTATTATTTTTTTTGAAATGTCTACAAGGTTTTGAAATTGAATTTATTTAAGAATTATACTCAAATAAGTTTGATTTGAAATTTAGTAAATTTGGGATTCTAAAGATATGATTTTATAACTTGATTTTGATTAAAAGTGATTTAAGTGAATAATTCGAATTTACATAAATTGAAATGGTATATATAGTTTTATTTAAGTCTGAAATTTGATGTTTTATATAAATGTCATTTGAATGATTAAGTAAATATTTCAAAATAAATAATAGTAAAGCGAATTTGATATATATATGGAATTATCAAACCTAGTTTTGAAATGTTTGAATATTTAAAGCTTTGAAAATATTGAAACTGAAATGGTTTATTTTGTGGTTAAAAATCTGTATTTGAAATCGATATAAATTGAAATGGTTTATTGAGAAACTGAAATAAATTGAAATTGATGATTTGAGATTGATTAAATTTGAATTTTGGAATTCAAGTTGATTTGAAATCAATTTGTGAAATTTGAGAAACCAATTTTATTATATAAAGTATCTTTAAATTATATTTAAAACTATATTTTACTTTATAAATTAATTTAATATAAACTATTTTAATTTAAATCATTTTTAATATAAACTATTTTTAATATAAACTATTTTAATATACTAACTATTTTAATATAAACTATTTTAACTTATAACTCTTTTATATAAAGTAAAATATAAACTATTTTATTATATATACTATTTTAACATCTAAACTGTTTAAGTGGTGGAAGTTATGTTTTCAAAGTTATGAATTTCAAAGTATTATGTTTTGGAAGTGTTATAATTTCAAGTGTTTGGTTTTGAAAGTGTTATAACTTTGGAGGTGTTATGATTTTTGGAAAGGATATATTTGAAATGGAAATGATATCATATTTGGTTTTGAAATAGAAATGATATTGTATTGACATAGTTTTGAAATGACAATGATATTTTGGTCTTGAAGTATAAACTATTTTTGAAATGACCGTTGTGTCATAATAACGATTGGTTGTTAAAGAGACCGGGATCGGATATTATCATACTCTCTGCCAATACCGAAAACCACTTTAACGACCGTGTACGTGGTGGAGATTCCAGAATGAAGTAGGATGGTGGCAAAGATCATATATGAGATATATACGTGGACCCGACTCCCGTGAGTTGGCATAAGGTGGCTAAAATAGGAACGATTCTTGGGCCAAGTGAGGTCATTCCTTCGATCGGGCACATTCCTTTGATACTATATTCTTGCGTTTGTGATTGATTTGGTGGCCACACTTGATTTTTTTATTTGGGAGTCTGTTCCGAGGTAGGTGGTAGTGGTTGCTATGTGTTACCACCAGCCCGGATGTGTAATTGGTATATCTATCCTAGCACTGCTTTGTTGTGCCATGTCACCTACCATATCAAGCCCACTACGAGTTTGTTTTGTACCATACCTATGGAGTGCCCTCTGACGGCGCCCAGTGCGGGGGAAATTACGGTATTGTATAGATTATGGAATATATAAAATGTGTTAAGGGAGATATAGGTAACGCCTTAACGCTATTTTAATAGTTTACTTTACTTTAGACATTATTATAATAGCGTTCATGAACTACTATTCTTTTGTTTCCGCTGCTTATTGTTATTATTTACTCTGTATATGTGATTCTTTGATTTATTTTATTTGTTGTATATGCTGAGTTTTGCTAAATATAAATTAACAATTTGGTATTTTGAGCAATTCAAGTCCGGTATGTGTGGATGCGAATGGTTGAAAATGTCAGGATGTTACAGAATCGGCTTTCGACATATATTCCATTATGTTCGAAATAGGGTATAACATATAGAACGCCAGGCGGCACAATTCGTTTGGAGTCCGAAATTTTCACAGAAGAATAGTAATTTTGGAAAATTTTCTATAAATAGCCCTAAAATTTCATCCATTTGCAAACCCGAAATTTCCAACAGCCATTAAACTAAACAATCTGTTAGCACCAGAATTGGTCACTAACACCCTTAAGAGAGTTTATGTAGAGAGATAAATGAAGAATGTAAATTAAAATAGAGAATATGTCAAATTAAATGAAAAATAAGAACACCAGATTTATAGTGATTTAGCGTAACTGTCTACGTCCACTTTAATTCTTGATCTTTATTGCTTTCACAAGTGATTGAATACAGATACAATCCGTACTATAATGGCTTGAATACAAGAGCTAAGTAAAATAGAATGAATCTTGAATGCAGCAGAGTCTCCCTAGTGTTCTCGAAAAAAGGTCCCTTTCACTGTTCCCCTGCCCTTCCATTTATAGAGGAAGATGGGTCGAACTTCCCTAGTAGGCCTAGGAACAAAGTACCTCGGTCTGTGTTAACTTCTGCACGTCGAGCCATAGTTGCCGAACGGCAATTTCCGAACGAGGTTAGTCCAACCAGAGAATGTCAGGCGAGGCCTCGGTGTCGAGCAGTACTCGCATGCCGAGCCATGCCCCAGGCTGAACGGCATTCGCATGCCGAGCGAGGGATGTAGGTTGAATTGCGCTCGTATACTGAACGAGGTGAAACGCTGAACGACCCTTCAAGGCCGAGCGAGGTGAGATGCCGAACACCCTTCAATGCCGAACGACCCTTCAATGTCGAACGAGGTGAGATGTCAAACGAACCTTCAATGCCGAGCAAGGTGCTATGCCGAGCGACCTCTCAATGCCAAACGGGACTCTATGCCGAGCGACCTCTTAATGCCGAACGGGGCTCTATGCCGAACAACCCCTTTAATTCCGAACGAGGGAAGATGCCAAATGACCTCTCTATGTCGAACGATGCAGATGTCGGACAACCTTTCCATGCCGAACGACACCTTATGCCGAGCGATGCTCTATGTCGAGCGATGCTCTATGTCGAGCGATGCTCTATGCCGAGCGAGGGGAGGTGTGCCAAACGAGATCTGTGCCGAGCCTCTTGTTACATGGTCGATCAACCGGGTAATACTTGCCCTCCCCAAAGTGTGTCATGTGGATGAACACGATGCACTTTAAACCATGAGTACTCCGCGTTTTCCTTCAAGCTCTTATTTTGTTTGCCCGGTAGTGTTTTCTTATAACCCCCTGAATACCGAACGAGGCATTGATGCCGAACGAGATACTGATGTCGAACGACATATTGATGTCAAACGACCAAGGTGCCTTGACCGATTCTACTGGTCACTATCTCTTCATCTTCTTTCCTTCCTACTATAAAAGTCATTACTTCTTTCCTTCTTCCCTTTTAACTTTTACCTCTTCTCTAACATTCTTACGAACCTACTTCCTTCCATACTTTTTCCAACACTTTAACCTCCTTTCCGACCCTCGAATCCTACATGCTACTTCTCGACTGCCCTCAACAACAAATCTGTGAGGATTCCACTTCTAAATTGAGTACCCCATTAGACTTCGACCCCATCAACTAGGTATGAACCTTTTTCTCGCTCGACCTTCTCCAATTAGAAATTTTGGACAGGACTAAAATCTACGACCTTTCCCTAATCCACGAGTAATGGAAGCCACGTAGGCTAGGAAGTGGATCCGAGGTTTAAACGAGCCTTAGGATTAGACGGAGAGGAGGATGGAAGAGGGTGTCGGCCCATTAGTAATCGGCGAGGGTCGAGATGGTCGGTCGAAGGTGGCGTGTGAATTGGGGTCGTGATCGACTGGCCACCTAGGAGGGTATCTAGTTTGTTCGAAGAAATAAGTTAAAGGAGGACATATGGCTGTGGTTCAGCATGAATACCGCATGTCGAACGATGCGTGGGAGTGTGTGAGTGAATTTGAAGTTAGGTTTAGTTGTGTCGAACGACGTGGCTCGGTATGACTACAGCTCAGCGTGACTCCCTTATGCCGAATGAGGTAATAGGGAGTGCAGGAGAGAAGTAGAAGTTATAGGTAGAGTGCCGAGCGATGCGGCTCCGCATGACTTGCCGAATGACCCATCTGTGCCAAGCAGTAGAGATGGAGGGTAGGAAGGAAGTTGGAGTCGACGGCAAAGTGCCAAGTGATGCGGCTCGGCATGTCTGCGGTCCGGCATGATTGCGCTTTGGCATGACTTACCGCATGCCGAACGGTTGAGAGGGAAGGTGGGAGAGTGCTGTACAACAACAATACTAGTCGAACATAATGCATAGTTGACTTAGCCTATTCTTATGCCCGAACATATGACAGTGAACAAGTACAAGGACTTAAGCAATTAAGCATATCAGACAATCCAGACTAATAACTCCTCTGTTTTGACCGCTAAAAACCTATATTTTACTTGATTAAAATGGATAATAACCTTCAATGTACAATGTCGATGTCGAGTTCAAAACATAAACCATCTTATGACAAGCTCTCGTAGACGGTCAGCGATGACGGGCATCGAGGATGATAGTTCAAAACCTAACTTTATTTCATCAGCTCTATGACTTTTAATTTCTTGGCACTTATATTTGAATGGTTGCACTAGTTCACACACCACACGGAGGGAGTATTTTTGTTGTTAAGTCTAATGTCGATTGTTTTTCAAGTATAGTTCAAACAGGTATTTCGTTAGATTCTACACACATTAGAGATGTCTAGGAAATCAAGTTCTACCACGATCTCGGACAGACCCGGGCCATCTTTGCAACACAAAGTAGTTAGGATTTCAAATCCATCGACTACTCATGTTCAAGACATGTCGAGCCCTACGATCGCATCCGTTGAATTGGCTCCTGATGCCTTAGATGCAGCATCTTTTTAGATGATCCGATCGATTCTCAAGTCTCAAGAATTGACGAAAGCACTCTTCGTCGCATATGCTCAGTGCACGGCATTCCTTTTGATGATGTGTTGGTTCCATCAAGGCAAGATCGTCCTCACCTACTCCCAGTCGGATACACAGCCTGCAACAAGTTTATGTGTTGGGTTGGTAACGTGCCGCCATTCAACTCCTTCCTCCACGATCTATTACAGTATATTGAGATCGCTCCATCGCAGCTACATCCAAACAGTCGTGCATTCATATACGACACGTGCATTCTCTTTACGAGCGTCCTCTTCAGGCTCCCGACTCCTGGTGATATCCGTTATATTTATCGTTTCAAGAGACGATCAGACAGCTCATCTTTTCTATTTCTCGAACCATACAACAAGTGTCAAATTCTGACCGGGGCATGGAGCTAATTCACCCAGTATAAGCAGGAGTGGTTCTACGTGCGCTGCCCCCGGGCTTCGCAAGGAGATACGTTAAAGGAAGTAAGTTTCTTTTCTAGATTAATACTTGCATTCGGCGGCGATTGCTCCTTTTCTAACTCTTTATCTACTTCTACATGTATCAGCCCACGTCCCGAAGGCTTTGGGTATTCTAAAGCCGTTGAGGCTATTCGAGCTATCCCCGCAGGAGACCGGGACATTAGATCTCTTATTTTGAACGAATCGCTCTAGAAGTTTGGGCTGCTGGCGGTAGGCCGCCGAATAAGCCTTCCTCCAGGTGTCACCATAACTGGGTCTGCTTTGGGCAAAGGAAAAAAGAAAGTCGGGCCTTCAGCACGTGATGCCCCTGACACATCTGAGGAAGGGGAGATTAAAGAAGCTGAAACGCCTGAAGTACATGGCGAGAATGTTAGCCCCGCTTGGAAGCCGGTAGTTGAGGTGCACGATATTGAAGTTACGCCTCCCCCTGCGAAGGGAAAGAAAAAATTGACCTACAAGCCGAGGAAGAAGACAACTGGTGGAACTTCTAAAGTCATAATCACCCCGGTGGAGAGAGAGAGAGTCTTCTCCTCAACGCTTCGAGAGTTCTTTGAAAGGCCTGTCGAACCTCACTATCCCTGATGATTTGCTTAACTATGGCTTCAACGATCCGGAAGCCCTTCAGCTTCATTCTCCCGCGAGAGGAGATACAAGCACTCAAGCCCAAAACCAGGGAGAAAAAACTCCTATTAGTAAAGATAAAGAAACTGGTCCATCGGGGGGAAATACTAGGACACACACAGACACGTGCACTTCACCTTGCACTTAATTTCTGCCATCGCTCTACTCTTTGCTAACTTGTTGTCATTTAAATTCCGTGCAGGTGATATGGGACGTACACACGGGCTCGATCGTCTTCGCGGGTCATCTATCTTTCACCACTCTGGACGGGACTCGGGATCTGGAAGACGTCGGGATGACAGGGATAGGGATTATCACTCTCGAGATTCATCATCTCGAAAGAAAACTTATCATCAGCCTTCATACCATTATAATCTTCCTTCTCACCCGGAGCAAGGCAGGGAGAAAATACGGCCACAAGGGATCCCAATCTGATGCCCCCTGTGATCAACACTCTGGTTCATCCAACACATGGCAATCCCAGGAACCCCATAAGAAAACTGAACTCTCAAAACCATCTCCTCATGTTCCCACAACAGATCCGACAATATCGGAGAGGCTAGCCGAGCTTAAGGCCAAGTTCCCTAAAATAAGCTTCATGGTCTGAAGTTCCTCCTGGCGATCCATCACATTCCAAGACACGTCAAACAGAGCGCCATTGCTTGTATCAATGACGTTTATGTTCAACATGACGCATTTGTCCATTTAGCTGAAAAATCTTGGAAGTCTCTGTTGAGCGTCAACACGAAATTGATCACCTGAAGCTCGAAGCCATTCATGATAAAGACATTATCAAAGCTCAAGATGAAGAGCTCTCTTCATACAAGTCTCAGCTCAAAGCCGCCCAACAAAGTGCTAAAGATACCATGGAGGTCGTCAATCGTCTGGAAACGACACATAAGAAAGAAATTGACGAAGCGGTTCAATGCTGTGGGGACCTGGCTTTAGAGAAGGATTCTGTTCAGAAGGAAAGGGATGCATTTGCCCTTCGAGTCAAAGAGTTGGAAGATCAACTCCGCAAAGAGAGAGAGAGAGAGAGAGAAAACTGCTGCCCAGGAAGAGTCGCAACGATATTGCGATGAGATTGTTGCTACGTGACTCCTGAAGGCAAAGCTCGATGATGAGCTTTCTAAGGTCGTGATGCTGAAGGATGAAGCCCATGAAGAGGGCAAGAAAATAGCATCCGTAGAGATTGACTCTCGCCTTGAGGCGGCTACGGAGGCTGGCATGGAGGAGGTCAAGTGCTTGTTCGATCTGCTTATAGCGGAATACAACGCCTGTGTCCTCATGCATTGGGACTTAACTTTTCTTGGCGAGGGCTGCCTCGAATCTCTAGCCGAGGCATGGGAAACTTTAATAAAGATTAGAAAAGTAGAGCCGGGCACCGAGGAGGTTGATGAGGAGGCTTTGATAAAAGAATTTCTCAGAGTGAACGAGCCTTTGGACTTGTCTGCAACGAAGGCCCACTACAACAAAGGTTCCTCCTCATCAAAAGGAAAAGATGAAATTGTCGGTCTGCCTAGAACCGAATCTCATGCTCCTCCCCTTACTTAATCGACCGGTCGGTCGGTACTTGATCCATTCGAACAACACGTCGGTTATGACCGAAAGCCCCTGGCCTTGGCATTCATGTACTATCTCCCATTCCATAGGGTGAGACTCCAAGGATGGTTGGGAGCCAGCAAGAGACCGGTAAATAACTCTTCTTCTTAAATTTCAAAGAGCCATTGTTTTCGGCGCATATTCATTATATTCTAACATTTTTCTCTTGTGGTCTTGTGTATGCCACTCTAACCCCAAGCCCACTCCGAGGAGAGGTGAGCCAAGGAGAAGAAGGAGAAAGCGAGCGAGGCAACTCAAGCGGGAGAGACTCCTGGCCCTGATGCTCGAGTGAATGAAGCGCTTGACGAGGACAAATCCAAGACTTCGTCTCCCATCGAAGAAAGTTATGAAGTTGAGATTACGGGCGCTTCTGAAGACACTTCAAAAATGAGCATGAAGGAGCAACTCGTGGAGGAGAAGAAAAAGAAAGCAGAAATTAAAGTTGAGCCCCGAGTTGTGGAACTGATGATCCTTTGAACAGGCCTTTGAAGGTCATCCTTCCTGGTGGGTCCAGGACATTAGAAGTTCCTCGCCCCTCCTCGGATGTTACTTCCCAATCAAGCAAAATGTCCAAATGAAAACGTGTGGGGGAAGAGTCATTTGAGCAAACAAAGGAGGAGGAGAAACCTAAGAAATCAAAGAAGTAGCTATTACACTCGTTCGACGAGAGCTAGCATAAATTATGTAATTATTTTTATTTAAGTTCGTAGTCAATGTAAATAGACTTTTGACTCCGAGTTTTGGAGGAGTTGTAGTAGAACCTCATTTTGGATGAATAAATAAACTTAGTTCTTTTGTCTTTCAAATGACTTTTACTGTTCAGCTTTCCGTATTATCGAGATCGAAAGCCAAGCTATTATGAGTTACATAAACCCCTAATTCATCTTCATATAACTTGGAAATTCTTTGGAATTGTACATCCTTTATTCCACGCGTCCGGTACTTAGAATATTTTTCAGTCCGTACGATGGGGACTTGATGACTTCCAATCAGTTGTACTCTAGTCTGCACTCCACACTCAGGGGACTCAGAGTACTCCAGTCCGCACTTAGGGGACTTAGAGATTTTAAGTCGTTTATACTCTAGTCCACACTCAACGGACTCAGAGTACTCCAGTCCGCACTTAGGGGACTTGGAGATTTTAAGTCGTTTATACTCTAGTCTGCACTCAGGGGCCTCAGAGTACTCCAGTCTGCACTCAGGGGACTTGGAGATTTTAAGTCATTTATACACTAGTCCGCACTCAGAGGACTCAGAGTACTCAAGTCCGCACTCAGGGGACTTGGAGATTTTAAGTCGTTTATACTCTAGTCCACACTCAGGGGATCTAGAGTACTCCAGTCATGCACTCAGGGGAGTTGAAGATTTTAAGTCGTTTGTACTCTAGTACGCACATAGGGGACTCAGAGTACTCCAGTCCGCACTCAAAGGACTTGGAGATTCTAAGTCGTTTATACTCTAGTCCGCACTCAGGGGACTTAGAGTACTCCAGTCCGCACTCGGAGGACTTGGAGATTTTAAGTCGTTTATACCCTAGTCCGCACCTAGGGGACTCAGAGTACGCCAGCCTGTACTTAGGGGACTTGGAGATTTTAAGTCGTCTATACTCTAGTCTGCACTCAGGGGAATCAGAGTACTCTAGTCCACACTAGGGGGACTTGGAGATTTCAAGTCGTTTATGCGCGTTCATACGTCAGACAAAATAATGTAACTCTAGTTTTCTGCCATAAAATTATCATACACGAAAACATCAATAATTCATGGAAAAAATGACTTCAAGACTTTATTAATGAAGCAAGCTAAATTGTCTTATTATATGCTGAAAACTAGGAATCAACGAAATGAAAACATACTGAAAATAATTGCAACAAAAATAGAAAAAGAATAGACTAAATATAATAATGCCACAGATGCTCGCTATTCCATGGTCGGGGGAGTGTCGCGCCATCAACGGTCGCTAGCTTGAAAGTTCCTTCTCCAAGCCTCCGTTCAATGACGTATGGACCTTACCATGTGGGATTCAGATGCGACGGGACCAGAAAAACTCGTTTCAAAACGAGGTTGCCCACGTCGAAGGCTCTTGGCCGGACTTTTTCTTTATAATATCAAGCGCTCAATGTTTATATGCGGCCGCTCTTAAATCAGCTTCTTCACGTTTTTCATCAATGAAGTCTAGCGATTCAAGCAAAAGTTCCTGATTCGTCTTGGGGTCGTAATGAGTTACTCGATGAGACTAAACTTCAAGTTCTACGGGTATGACAGCTTCCGTGTCTTATGCCAATGCGAATGGAGTGTGGCTAGTCGCGGACTTATGGGCGGTTCTATAAGCCCAAAGTGTTGTTGGAAGTTCATCCACCCACTTGCCTATGGCCTTTCCCAAACGCCTTTTCAATATGGACTTGATTATTATGTTCAAGGCTTCCACTTGTCCATTGGCTTTTGGATGAGCTACTGCTGCTAATCTTTTTTCAATGCCATACTTTTGACAAAATTCTTTGAACTCTTTGCTTTCGAATTGAGTTCCATTGTCTGTAATGATAGTCCGTGGGAGGCCAAAACGACATATAATATTTCATACAACGAAATTAATGACCTTCTTGGGGGTGATCGTGGCTAGGGACTCTCCTTCTGCCTACTTAGTAAAATAGCCGACCGCAACTATCACATATTTCGCACCACCTTTAGATATGGGTAAGGAACCGATTATATCGATCCCCCACATTGCAAACAGCCAGGGACTAACCATTTGCGTGACTTCCGGTGGTGGAGCTCTCAGGATTTTTGCATACTTCTGGAATTTGCCACATCTCCTTACGTAGTCTGCAACATCCCAATTTACAGTTGGCCAATAGTATCCATAGCGGAGGATTTTCTTTGCTAATGTATGCCCCCCAGTATGGTCACCACATTCTCCTTCATGGACTTCCTTCAGGACTTGCTTTATCTCATCGTGGGCAATGCACCTGAGTAAGGGGGTCGAGAATCCCTTCTGATACATTATTCCGTCCTGCATCACACATTGTGAAGCCTTACGAATGACTTGTCGTCTTTCGCTCCTTCTTTTGAGCAAGACCCTGTGTAGCAAATGTTGTTTGAATGGGGTCATCCATGACTCCTTCTCGATCTTTGTTTCTGACACGAGATCTATCCTTATTACGTCTATGCTCGGAGCATGTAAGGTTTTGATAGGAACCAATCCCATTTTCTATGCATCACCAGTGCTTGCAAATTTTGCCAATGAATCGGCTTCTTTGTTTTTTTCACACGGGACATGCGAAATATCATAATATTCCAGATTTGCTAGCAGCTCTTGAATTCGTGCAAGATATGGGGCGAGTCTCTGTCCCTTCGCTTGATAGTCCCCTTGTACCTGGTATACCACCAATTGTGAGTCACAAAAGATTTCAACCGATTTTACCCCCAGCTCTCTAATGAGTTTCAAGCTAGCAATCAAAGCTTCGTACTCAACCTCGTTATTTGTTACTGGGAATTCGAGCTTCAAAGCGTAACAAACTGATTGGTTTTCGAGAGTCACGAGAACTATGCCAACTCCCCAGCAACGGTCGTTAGATGCCCCGTCGATGTACATCTTCCATCGAACGGGAGGTATGACATTGTGACCGCTTGATTTGTCTAACACGGTGAATTCAGCAATGAAGTCTGCTGGCGCTTTCCCTTGTACGGCCCTTCGTGGCAGGTAGGTAATATCGAACCGACTCAACTCAATATTCCATTTTAACATCCTTCTAGAGGTTTCTGGTCATTGGAGTACCTGTCGCAAGGGTTGGTCAGTATAAACACTAATTGAGCGTGTCTAAAAATATGGCTGGAGCTTGCGTGATGCAATCGCCAAGCAATAGGATAATTTCTCAATCTTAGGATAGTTTCTCTCCGCCCCCGTTAAACGTTTACTGACATAGTACACCGGCTTTTGAACTCGTTCCTCCTCACGAACCAAAGCCATACAGATAGCATGTTGGGATACAGCCTAGTACACGTACAACATCTCATGGTCTACCGATTTTGATAGTACCGAGGGACTTTCTAAATGCCTTACCAGAGCTCGAAACGCTTCCTCACAGTCAGGTGTCCATTCAAAATTCCTCTTCCCTTACTTTATTATGTCGAAGAAAGGGATACACTTATCTATGGCTCTGGATATGAATCGACTCAGCGCGGCCACCTTTCCATTCAAGATTTGTACCTGCTTTATAGTTTTAGGCACTTGTATGTATTGAATTGCTTGAATCTTCTCTGATTTAGCCTCGATTCCCCGTTCATTCACAATGAAACCCAAAAACTTCCTTGACGCAACGCCAAAGGAACACTTCAAAGGGTTAATCTTCATTCCATAATGTTTGAGTATGTCAAACATCTCCGCTAAGTCTTGAATGTGGCCGTTTGACTGCCGTAACTTCACGAGCATGTCATCCACATAGACTTCCATCATTCTACCAATCTGGTCTTTAAACATTCGATTCACCAGATGCCGATAAGTCGCTCCCGCGTTTTTCAATCTGAAAGGCGTCACTACATAGCAATATAACCCAACGTCTGTGACAAAACTGGTGTGTTCTTGGTCTGGAATGTGCATCAGGATTTGATTATATCTCGAGTATGCATCCATAAATGACAGTAACTCATGTTCGGGTGTTAAGTCGACCAACTGGTCGATTCTAGGTAAAGGGAAACCATCCTTTGGGCATGCTTTTTTCAAATCAGAGTAATCAACGTAAGTTCTTCATTTTCCATTTGCTTTCCTTACTAGCATAGGGTTAGACACCCATTCAGGGTAGAGGGCGTCACAGACGAACCCGTTGGCTTTGAGTTTGTCCACCTCCTCTCTAAGAGCAGCGGACCTCTTTGGGTCCATGCCTCTCCTTTTCTGTTTTATAGGAACGTGCTTCGGGTCTATGTTCAACATATGACTTGTAATAGCGGGAAAAATCACGCACATATCAGAATGTGTCCAAGCGAAAACATCCAGGTTCGCTCGGAGGAAATCAGTGAGATCCTCAGCCACTGACGGGTCGAATTGTGATCCAATCTTAAGCACTCGAGACGTGATGGATCATCTCGGTTGACTGGAATGTTAATCGTCAGTTCAGCCGGTGCTTCTTTTGCTTTCCTGGGTTCCCCATCATCATCCATCGGATCTATGTCTCTATGGATCCGAGAATGTTGCCCGAGCCAGGGCTCGGGCACTGTTTGTCAATTGTCAGTATTCCGGATGTGGACAGAGCTGTCCGCAGCCTTTCCTTTCTCTCTGCGCTGGGCCTCTCTCAGCTCAGCCACATAACATGCACGACCGGTCGCTTGATCGCCATGCACAACGCCAACTCCTTTGCCTGTCGGAAATTTCAGAGTCAAACACCACGATGCTAAAGCTGCACTAAACTTTGCCAGGGCGGGTCGACCCAGAAACACATTGTATGGAGAATCAACATCCAGAACTATGAAAGGTAGGATTCACACCCTTCTATGTTCACCTTGTCCCAGTTCAACTGGCAACTCAACATACCCCACTGCATCGGTCATTGAACCATTAAAGCCATGGATACGGGCTTTAGATGGCTTTAAATCTTTTGTCTCCATCTTCATTTGGTTGTATGCCTTTTTGAAGATGATGTTAATGGAACTTCCACAATCAATTAAAATTCTCTTCACATATGCTGGCCCGATTGTCGCAGATATGACCGTCGGGTCGATGGTAGGAATCTTCACCTTGTCCACATCTCGGCTCTTATATACTATATCGTTTGTCATCATGCGTTACTACTTAGCGGGGTCCCATCCTCCACATTCGAACAACACTCATAATCCACATGCCTTAAGGAGTTAGCATACCGCTCCATTTCCTGCCTGTTCTTGTCTATAGGACGAGGTCCATCGACGATAGTGTTTATGACCAGTCTCCCTATAGTTCGGGCAGGTTCCTCTGGATGGCATGGGGCCGGCCCCCATCCGGGGTCTGATATTCCTTGCCTTCCTTCTTACGGGTTCTTGATAGAGTCCTACAATTTTTTCTATCTAATCAGCTTTACAATGGCATCATGGGAGTGTCTACACTCATCTGTATTGTGTCTGTAAGTCTCATGGAAGCGATAGTACTTCCCAGTCCGCTTCTGTTCCTCTGTTGACTCCTTTGGGCGAGGCTTTCTGTATTGAAAAGTGTTACAAGTTGACAGGTAAATAATCTCAAGAGATGTATTCAGTGGGGTGTATTCGTTGTAGGTTGGAATCCTTGGCTTCCATTTTCTTGCTTCTCTTTTCTTTTCGGGATTTCCTCCTTCGGAGCCTTTAGATTATCCAGGCTTGTTCTAGACATTGACTTGAACCTTTCCCGAGTTATCATCGGATTGTTTCACTGCGATGTTACTTTTCACAGTCTCCTGAATAGGCCCTGGTGCCTTATCTCGTCTTGTCCATCTAGCTTGCTCCCTCCTTATGAATTGATGAGCCTTTGAATAGAAACGCTCTAGCGAGTTGAAGGCTTTCCTACCAGCCAATCTCCAAACTCTGAATCCGAACCCATACCTCGCATTACCGCCATAAGAATTGCGTGGTCGTTTGGGTTGCTAACTTCGGTAGCCGCAACATGAAATCTCTGTAAGTACTCTTTCAATGACTCCCCCGAAGCCTGGAATACACTAGATAGGGACATCACATCCTTAGGACGAGTGGCATGTATCCTGAACTGTTCCACAAATTTTGTCGCCAATTCGTGGAAGCTGGATATAGACTGTGGGGGAAGTCGAGTGAACCACATGGTGGCGATTCCGGATAAAGTAATTGGAAAGCATCTACACTTGGTCACGTCATTTGCTCTAGCCAAATCCATCATCCATTCATACCTCATCACATGTTGTCTAGAATCAGTCTTCCCTTCGTAGGCCGGGATAGTTGGCATGCTAAACTTCCTAGGGTACTCGGCCTGTAAGATAGTATCCGTGAATGGAGTATGACTCCTGGATATCCCCCAATCTTCATTGGTCAAGCCTTGATTCTCTCTCATCAACTACCTGACCATAGCCGATGAGTCCGAGGTTTGTACGGAGGATGGAAGGTTGGACTCTATTCTTCGGGACTGCTCAGGTTGGTGTCTCCTATGTTGGCGGTCTGCCAAACGTGTATCTTGGGGACCGGCTTCATTGGGGTCTTGGTGAGCCAGAAGTCCAGTCTCCACATGTGCTCTAGCTCCTACGTTTCCCGTTCCGGCTTGGGTGTAGTCTCCAAGATGTAAGTGATCCCTAATTGATCGATCAGTAGCACCCGCTTATGTAGTTTCCGTTTTGCGGCGTCTAGCCTGGGAGGTTCGTCGGACGAGGTCGAACTATCAGATGAAGAATAAGGAACGGGGCTACCTCCAGCATTTTGATGCTGTTGCTGAGTAAGTTGAGTCATGAGGTCAGCGTTAACTTGAATTTGTTCAGCAAGTTGTCTCCTGCTTTCCATGAGTTCTCTCATCAGGTTGCTGAACTCTGTTCTAGTAACAACTTCGGTATGGTTATGAGCTCCAGCAGTCTCTACACCGGGATTAACTTACTGATTGCTAGGTCCTATCTGTTGTACGTTAGCAGTCTCGTTGACGTCCGCGTTATAAGAGGCTGATCGGGTACGTGGTCTTCCCATAGTAGAGTTGTTGATCAAAACTATGAGTAGATTCAACGGACATCCTGTGAATAAGTTGGATCTCCTTCGGGGGATTTATTCAATCCAGTAGCTACAAAGCAGATCCTAGTGGCCTGAGAATTCGATTCCCAGTGAAAGCACCAAAATGTTAGCACCAGAATTGATCATTAACACCCTTAAGAGAGTTTATGTAGAGAGATAAGCGAAGAACGTAAATTAAAACAGAGAATTGTATGCTAAATTAAATGCAAAAACAAAAACACCAGATTTATAGTGGTTCAGTGTAACTGCCTACGTCAACTTTGATTCTTGATCTTTATTGCTTTCACAAGTGATTGAATAAAGATACAATCCGTACTATAATGGCTTGAATACAAGAGCTAAGTAAAACCGAATGATCTTGAATGCTGTAGAGTCTCCCCGGTGTTCTCGAAAAAAGATCCCTTTCATTGTGCCCATGCCCTTATATTTATAGACGAAGATGGGTCGGATTCCCTACTGGGCCTAGGAACAAAGTACCTCAGCCCGTGTTAACTTCTGCGTGCCAGGCCATAGTTGCCGAACGAGGTTGGTCCATCCAGAGAATGTCGGGCGAGGCCTCTTTGCCGAGTGGTACTCGAATGCCGAGCCACACCCCAGGCCGAACAACATTCGTATGCCGAGCGAGGGATATACGTTGAATTGTGCTCGTATGCCGAACGAGGTGAAATGCCGAACGACCCTTCAATGCTGAGCGAGGTGAGATGCCGAACGAACCTTCAATGCCGAACAAGGTGAATTGACGAATGTCCCTTCAATGCCGAGCAAGGTGCTGTGTCGAACGACCTCTCAATGCCGAACGGGACTCTATGCCGAGCGACCTCTCAATGCCGAACGGGGCTCTATGCCAAACGACCCCATCAAATCCGAATGAGGGAAGATGTCGAGCGACCTCTCTATGCCGAGTGGGGCAGATGCCGAGCGACCTTTCCATGCTGAACGACGCCTTATGCCGAGCGATGCTATATGCCGAACGAGAGGAGGTGTGCCGAACGAGATCTATGCCAAGCCTCTTGTTACATAGTAATCAACCGGGTAACACAATCTAATGGCTATCATCGATCGGAGCCTATAGAGGCCGAATTAAGCTACGACTTCAACTAGGAAAATGTAGAACACAACCATACGAAGCTAATCTATGGTTGGACTATCATTCGACGTAGCATGGATGGCGAAATTGACTCGCATTCTTCAGTAGCCATATGATTTCACCAGTCTCGTTCTACACGCATGCGAGGTTATAGGCAGCGGAGAGCGACGACATTATGGCGAGCGGCGGCGCGTTGGTGCAGGTGGCACACGATCGAGCTTCGTTCGTAATTGGATATAAAAGAAATGAAAACGAGAAATGCGCACGCCTAGAGATGTTCACGAGCGAGAGGGAGGAAGATATGGTTAATTTAAATTTTAAAGTTAATTAAGTTTAGTTAAGTATAGAATTCAATTATATCGTTCGATTAATAATTCATAACTTATTCATGCGAGTTCCATTTCCAGCGCGACAGGATGAATTGCGTTCGTATCAGCGAGTGCTATGGTATGGAGTTGGATCGGGCAAATTCAGAGCTAGTTTGAGTTTCTAGTTAAAATTGAACGTCCGTCCAATCTTAATTCCAAACAGAACATTTGGCGACTATTAAAAATCAAAGTGAGTTAATCTCGCCTTTTTGGTTAATTAGGAAATTTATATAGTCAATATAATTGTCTATTGAATGCGTGGATATTTTATTACCGGCTGTTATTGACTGTTTGAATAATTTACTAACTATTATTAGTTAGATTGGATATATTCCAGCCTATTGAAGGGGATGAGATCCTATTACGTTCCTATGTAAGAGCGGATGACCCTTTGTATACGAATTCTGTCTTGAAGCAGTTCATTTCTATTTTTATGATTATATATACTATATGTGATGCAGAGGGACAAGTTGAAGTGGGCCAATAGGATTCTTCACACTATTGATCTTATTTTCATATATATGGTGATATATGAGTTATTAAATGCCATATTGATGACATTGATATGATATGACTAATTAGTGCTTTACTAGCACCAGGCTTCATTTTTGGTATTTTAAAATACTATAAGATAATGATTTGATTTAAAGGGATTTTAAAGCAATTTTGGGAATTATATACGTTTTAAATAATTAGTCTTGAATTATTTGAAGGATTAATTTATTTAAAAATCAAAGGTATGATTTTTTGATATTATAAATTGATAGATTTATAAAATATTTTAAATAGAGATTTTCCAACTATAAAATAAAGGTTTTTGAAGATCTTAAAATAAGTCTGTCTTTTATAATGAAGGGATATGGTTAAAAAGAAATTGGAAATATTTTTACATTAATATTTATTAACCATTTTAGACAAAGTAATATATATATTTCTATGTATGTATGTATATGTATACATATACAAAAGATTAATTAAGATGTGAGACTTTTTAATGTGATAATTTATAGAAGTAATATTTTACAAAGGAAGTGAAGATTTGAAAAATCGCAGTTTGTTAATAAAAGTATGAATTTATAAACGAGATGTATAAATTAAAGGGAAATATCATCGTTTAATAAATGGGAGAATAAATCAAATGGTGGATTTATTATAAAATATGGAATGATATTTTAGAAATAGTTGACTCTGTTTTGAAAAATTGAAGGCAAGGATAAATTTAGAATGTTAAATGATATTTTTATAAATAGAAAGGAATTTATCCATATGAAAGTAACATTAAAACGGATGGTGATTGATGTTTTTAAATGAGATTTATAAATAAGTGAGATTCATAAAAGAAATAGAATTATAAATGGAGTTCATAAATAAATGGGTATTATGAAAGGAAGTGTTTATAAAATGAAAAGAGATTCTTAAATGTAGTTTTATAAATATAGAAATGACTGAGTTGAAGATTTAAGAACGGATATTTATCAGGGAAATATATTATGTTTTAAAGTTGGTTATTCATGCTAATATTGCTTAAAATTGTTTGTAATATTTAAATAGTTTTAAAAGGTTAATTATTTAAATTATTAATATGGTTTGAAATTAATAATAATGATTATTATTAATATTTTGGTAATTTATTATTATTATTTATATGGTAAAGATTAACGATTGTTTTATCCAAAATGGTTTGAATTATTAATTATTATTTTTAAAGAGGTTAAAAGTTAATAACTATAATTTTTTATGATGCTTATAATGAATAAACACTATTACATAATAGTGTTATAAAGAAAGTGATTAGGACTTATTTATGATGTTTTCGAAATTCATAAGTAGAGTTTTATAAACGGACTGGATTTTTATAAGAGGGGCTTATAACCTGGTTTGAAGATCTAAAGGAAGATATTTACAAGGTAAAAAGGTTTATAGATAAATGGATGTTCATAATGAATTTTATAAATGGGTTAACAGATTTTATAAAAAGAATTTATAAATAATTGCATGGTTTTAAAAGGGTTTAGAAATGACTTGAGGAATAATTTATAAATAGTTTTAGAAATTTATAATGGAGTTTGTAAATGATTTTAGAATTTGTTAAAAAGGATATCTTTCTTAGTTCTTGACGAATATACTAACCGTTGAGATAAGTACATGGATATTTTCTAAGTATTGAAAATATAAGGGTTGTGAATACATCTTTGTAAAGTATTTTGATACAAGCATTTGCAAGATGATTTTAATTAATGAAAAGATTAATTAAAGAGGCTTGTTGCTTGGTGCTTAACCAAATGTTGGTTTTTTCCCTATGGAATTAAATCCCTGATTGAATATTTGTTATTCGATAAATAATCGACTATCGTAATTTGGAACCAAAAGCAACGATGGAAATATCTAAAAGAAACACAGGAGTTATGTGGCACAGTCATCTCCGATGATGATGTATTGTGCATGTAAATCTCGTTTCATTCTTCTAGGACAAATGAGAAATAAATCCTTCCACTAATGGTTAAGAGGTGATCTCCGATCTTAACTTTGACTGTTTATTTCCTAAAGAACCGGGGTTGAATTTACCGAAAACTGTCGAATGTTGTTTTGAAGAGACCGGAATAAGATATGTTATTCGAAAACCACTTTGATTCAACTCAAGCATTTGAAGTGAAGACGCCTTGAATATGATGGAATTTCAAGCGTTTCATTTCTTTCATTTAGTCTTAGAAGGGATTTGTATGGATGAATGCTAATATTGCATTGCTTACCTGGAGGGAAATATTAGCATTTCAAGATGGTTTGCTAGGAGGAAATGGTAAGAGCGTGACCTCTTCAAGCCTCACACCCGGGAAATGAATAAAGCAGGGACATGCGACAGGGCTAAGTGGGTCGCACCCAAGTAGGATATGATCATCCCAAATCTAGAGCGATATTCATCAGGGTCTTATTATGTGGTTGTTGATTTCAACCAATGGGGTGATCATATTTAGTGCTACTCAAGAAGGGGGTAGTGCCGGTTCTGAGTAGCAGAGGTGCAATGTGTTGTAGCCTCTCGTACACTTGATCTAGAGGTGTACAGATTCGGGGGGAAGAACTTTACCCTTTCATAGTTGGAATCCGTTCTCCAATATGAGCCTTCGGTTTTGGTTGTAGAACCTAGTATGATGGAATTTAATTAATATAACAATTTCGACTATGATTAATAAGTATTTGTATATTAGACACTGTTATAATATTAGAGGATTTTATATGAAATGTTTTAATTTTCATAATGTAAAAATCCGTCCGTGTTTATGTGCGGCGTGATCTTACTAGATACCTTTGTTTTCAAAGGTTTTGTAATTTTAAAATCCAGTTAGGTGTGTTTTCTCACATTGATTTTTCCAGACTGACTCGGGTATTATTTTATTATAATGCTCAGGTCAGACCAAGCATTATTTACAGATTGCTTTGGATGCATTGGAGCTCGGAGACGAGTTGTAGGTCTTCAATTTGTATTCTCGTATATGTTTATTTCCCGCTGCTTTGTTACTTAAATTTTTAGCAATTGTGAGGATAGAATGTTATAACTGTTCAAGCTGATGATTGTGATTATTGTTGTACTCTGATGGATGTATGTATACAACAATTTCTCTTTTGTAAAGACCTTTGATATTATATTATATATTGTTCCGCTGAGATTATGAGATTCTGTATTGTTTCAGTTTCTTTTCTCTTCTTCTTCTCTTATGTCTTTTTTTTCTTCTTTCTTTCCCTTAACTATCCATCTTTCCGTTCGATTTGGGTTGGATATATGTGGTTTATTGTCAGCATGAATTGTACAGAAAAGCGGGTTGTTACATGTTTATTGACAAAACCTTTTTAAATTTACTATTATAAGCATATTTTACTTTCAGAAATGTTCTAGATGAAAAAGATAAAATATGATATTCTTTCATAAAAGTTGTTATGAAAGTAATAGTATCAGTTTCAACTGATTTCAGTTATAAAAGCTGTTTAAATGATTTTAAAATAGTTCAAAGCCTTCGATATAGAACTCTCTCAAAAATAATTACAAGGTTTGAAATAATTTAGGATAAATAAACATCTCTTTCTATGATATGAGAAGAAAAAACATTATATATTTATTATATATAAAAGAAATATCTCATCCGGGTATTTTGAGTATAAAAGGTTATACCAATAATTATTAAAATATTCTCTACCTTTTAAAAAGAAGTATCTATTTCTTTAAAAATAATTTTAAAGATATAAATGATTTTATGAATTAACTAAGAATGATATTTAAGGTAGGATATTTAAAACTCTATATTCATACATGTATCTGGTTTGGGTTGAAAATGATTTGTGGAAAATTTATTAATATGTCTAAGGAATATCGTTTAAAATTATATATGTATATATGTATATGTATATGTGTGTATATATGCTTTCAATCCTTGTACAAGAAGCATATTGGAAGGAATATTGATTTAGTATTTGGAAATTTCATACTTATATTAAATTAAAAGATATGTTTTGTAAATAAATGTTCATATTTTCTAATGACTTTTGAATTATTGCTTTACAACAAATTCTTCTTTCTATGGAACAAGAAATATACTTAAACGATTTAGTAGTAGCGAGTGGTATGGGACATTCGATGTCACTTCATCGATTAATTGTAATACTTACTGTATAGGATATTTGAGCGAGTAGAATTGACTAGCTTTCAGTAAATACTCGAATATCACTAGGTGGTATGGGACATTTAGTGAAATTCTAGTAATCACTAAAATGACCGTGATTAACACTTTACGGTTGTATTATCTTAAGGTGTTTGGCTATATGGGCGGATAGACCCCTAAGAAAAATATAACTCTTGATTTTTGACGATTAGGATGATTGTTTGATTTTGACGATCTGATTGATTGTTCGTGATCCTGTTAACTTACCGGACAGTTCTGGGATGCTATTTTTTCCGGAGATCAATATTGGTTGACATAGGCTTTTGTGGGTGGCTGGCTATCACCATATGCATTTAGTAGCTTAATAGCGGTTGCATCGTGATTTCATGCTTATATATTTAATAGCTCGCTAGTGGCTACATTGTGATTTTGTGTTGCCTAGGAAGAGATATACAATTATTCGTAGCTTTCTAGTAGCTACATTGAGTTTCTGTGATTTGTCCAAGAGGTGACCGTACCTCTATGTTTTGTCCATAAAGGGGACGGTACCTATAATTTATTGATATCCTTATATGGATTTATTTATGTTCCTTTGATTTGAAATGGTCATATATGAATCACCATATCTACTTATGGAAGTACATGATAAACTTGAGTATCTTATGAAATGGTTGATATATGTTTTTGGATTGACACATTTTATATGACTCTATAATTATGTTTAGTTATACACTATTGTGATATATTATTCTCACACCTTCAAATTAGATATAGTTTAACCCATTTATTTTCAGAATATTCGTATCAGGCTGAGACTCTACAGGTATCAGGACTCGTTGACTTTGTACATGTGTGCTAGCATGGGGATAAACTATTTTTGATAGTTTGAGCTTACCTCATGTATGTATGTATATGTATGTATGCATGTATGTGTGTATGTGTGTGAGGAAGGTTCAATGACACCTATGTTTTGGAGCACCCCTATTATATCTTGAGCTATACTATTCCAATGCAACAAATTTTTGTTAGATGTTCAATGCACATATAAAGGACCATACCTACAAAATTCGAGGTCATTTCAATATTTATAACCTTTTCAAAATCATAATTCAATCATCCACCGTTCAAACATTTATTTTAACCGTTAAGCTCAAATATATTATGCTACATACATCGAAGTGAGCCCAAATTTTGTGGAGATGATCCTCTATATGTGGATTGAATATCTACAAAAATTTATATCGTTTGGAATAGTGTAGCTCAAGATATGATAATGGTGCTCCAAAATAAGGGTGTCATTGAACCTTCCTCTGTATATATGAGTGTGTGTGTGCAATTAAAGTGCTCGGTAGATTCAATGCGGCGGAGGTATAAAAAGTCATAGCGGGGATACAGCGATGATATAGCAGTTGGCTCTAAAATAACATATAAAACTCATAGTTAATGTTTTTACAAATATATAAATGGTAATTAAATGAAAAATTAACATTCAATTGAATTATAATTAATACATAAATAATTTTAAATAAAAACATGTGCGAATATACTGTAAATAAACGTAAAACTATTATATAACATAATTGAATTTAATAGAATATTCGAGTATTTTCATTTCTGAAAATATATTAAAAATTCAATTAAATAAATAAATTTCATAATTTTTATAATATATAAATGTCATTTTTCACTTCATTTCTTTTAAAAAAGATATAGCGGGAATAGCGGGATATAGCGGGATATAGCGGGAATAACGGAGCTTAAAGCGGAAATGCTATATTTAGGGCTATGTGGAAAAATCGTAGCAGTAGAAATCCGCTATGAGATATAGCAGAGTTATAGCGAGGTAATTACGGGGTATTAACTGCACAGGTGTGTATACACGGATATATTTTGTATGAGATGCTATGTGTACTACTTTAGATAGTAGCTTTGTACTGGTTTTGGATGTGATGTTGTATATACTAGATATGTAGGTCTAGTATTGTCATTTTTTAGACTCGTACATTTGCAGTTGTTTAAGATGTATATTATTCTGTCATGATCTATGATTCTATGACTAACATTTTATATTGTATATTGTTCTGATTCAATCCAAACCGTGTGTTTATTATTTTATGTCGAGATTGTACATGTTAATTATTCAATTCAGATCCTTAAATTTTTGGTAAGAAAGTCGTGTCAGTGTTAGCCCAAAGAAATATTCACGTCAGTTACTTAGTAATTCTCTTTACCAGCATAGGTATAGAGGCGGGGCGTTACATGATTTCTTTTAGGAAAGTAGCATGGGTTATTGTATTTCCTTTTTTACTTTTTACTATCATGTAATTTGCTTGCTTTTGTATATATTATTGCTATATACTAATTGTAAACACTTTCGATTAGCGATAAAGAAACCACTCGTTTTCCTATAAAATACTACCATGTTATTGTTCAGGTTTTTAATGAGATAACAGTACAGAAAAAAAAGATGGATCTGCAATCAATGAAGGGAAGAAGAATCAACGTTTGAGAAAAGCAAATTCTAAAAATATACATGTTTCGGGTAACTAAATATCAATTATTTTCTAGTATGCACGGATAGCAGTAACAAAAAAAAATGATCTGCAATCAATGAAGGGAAGAAGAATCAACGTTTGAGAAAAGCAAATTCTAAAAAATATACATGTTTCGGGTAACTAAATATCAATTATTTTCCAGTATGTTCCACATTAAGTTTCCATCAATACTAAGTTTGGTGCCTAGTAGGTTCTATACTTTTTAGGCTTACCATAAATTAGATTATTATAATTTCCGAGCTTGTTGCAAACTAAATTTCTATTATTTTCAAGGAACCGACTTTCTATTATTATATAAAACAACACCACGTGCACTCTTTTATTTTTGAAAGGCTAAAATGATGAACAAAATTTTATTATCGTAGGTGGGGTGTGCAAAGAAAACAACGGGGTCTTAATAGAAATGGCCTAGTCAGTTTACAAACCAACGCTTTCTGTTAAAATTTATTTATATAGCTTATTTTGCATTCTTTTTGGCTAATTTTATTTATACATCCGTAACTTTTGAACATGCACCATAAAACATAATAAATTACTATACACCAAAACTTACTTTAGATGCAGCTTATCTTTTACAAGATAACCTTCATCTTCATCGTCTTCTCTCTTTAAAATTTTAAACTCATTTATAGAAAATAAAAACTATTAGCACCAATTTAAGTTAAAATTCAACATTAAGTCTTAATATTTTGTAATTTCTTTATTTTTCAAAAGTAATTCTTAATTTCAACAATCTACAATCTGATTTTACGAAAAAATACTTTGAAACTATAGCAGTTGGCCGTAAAAGTTGTCTTAACTGATATTTTCGGTTACATGTTAAAAAAATTCATTAATTTCTTGGTAAAAAATGTATAGATTTAATCAATATTTGTTGATTTTAATGTTTTTATGTGATGGATTATAAAGAAAAACATTAAAAATGTAGTAAAGAAGAAGGGTAATTTAGCAATAGATTTTCATAAAAATACAGGGGAAATAATTTTAAAGGACAATAAAGTAAATAATTGTTCACAAGGACACGCGCAAAAAACTTTTACCGTAAGGACAAAGCCCAAAGCCCAGATACAAATTAAAACAAAATAGAGAATTCTGTTTGTTTCCTCCTTCTCACTTTCACTCAGAATTTGACGAACTTTCTTTTAAAAATAAAATTAAATTAAAACAAATCGATTTCTCGTTCAATTGCTCAGAAGCAAAACCAATTTCCACAATCTCCCCAAAACCAAAATCACTTTCCCTAAACCAAAATTACAATTTCCAATTTCTTTGAGTCCGCTTTTGATGTCTCGGTTGTGATTGATGTTTTACAGAAGGCGCTGAGGAGAAAATTTTGATTAGGTCGCGGTTTGGTTGAGGTTGAGGTCGCGAGTTGTTGGCGATGATTGTGTAGGTCGAGGAAGGTGGATTAGAGTCTGGCCATGGCAGATGAGTTGGGTTTTTGGGCAGTGAAGTCGGAGAAGCAATTTGTTGTATATGCAGAAAGGTGGAGCAACCTACTTGAAAAAAATGATACATACTTACAGAAAATTGACACCTACTTAATGCAAACTGATACCTAATTACTGCAAACTTGAAATCGTTACATATTTGACTGAAGATATTTCACTGCAGCTAATACACAACATATTGTTACATTTCAACATAATTTGTTTCAAAAATCACTTATTGTCTTTATTTTGAAATAATAGGATGATGATGATTTTGTTAATCCACATCCAGTTTAAAAGAAGCTATAAAATTGGTATGGTAATTGGTATGAGATTTCTCTTTCTTTTAAAAAAATAGTTATTACAGATAAAAAAGGTAAATATGAACTAACTTTTTAACATTTTGTCTTTTATTAGAGACAAAAAATATAAGAAATGCTCAAAGAATTCTGGAAAAGCAATAACATAGCAGGCATGGAGGTGAAACTAGATGATATGCATCAAATAAAGTGTGCACAACAAGCAGAAGACACGTAAGTTTTTTTAAGGTTAAAATGATATCTACTGACAACAAAATGAACAATACAATTGAAACTACTAGTCGTAATCAATTGAAAGTTGCTTATATTCAAACTATCTGTGTTTTTGCATTATAACATTTCGTACATAATTCTATACATCATTGTATGCCTTTTATATTTAATCGAATTTGATTCATAACAAAATATTGAAAAATATCATCTCTCGATTTCAAAAACAGTTAGTTCAAAAATAAACAGTTACCACAGGAAGAAAATTGATACCTACGTAAAAGAAACCGATACCTACAGAAACAAAACTGATACCTACATAAGAGAAACTGATACCTACAGAAACAAAACTGACACCTACAGAAACAAAACTGACACCTACAGAAACAAATCTGACACCTACAAAAACAAAAAAGATAACTACATAATAAAAAATAAAACAAAATATTTAGCAAATATATTTTAAAGTAATAGTTACAAACGCAAAAATTCATACACAAATCGATGCTAAGTGTGCTAGTAAAACTGTTAAATATTTTAATTCAAAGCATACTATATGCTTGTACCATTATCCTTGAAATTCAATGTTTTGTATTAATTGTAAACCTGATAATACAACTTATGCAAACTGATACTAACGTTACATTTCGGTTTCAGTAAATAAAAAATAAATATTAGTAAAAATATGTTCAATGTAGAACATTAATTATCCAGTTTCACAAAATTGATACTTACCGTATACAAAACTGATACCTAATTAATGATAACAAAAAAAATGATAACAAGAAAAAATAAAAATGAAACCAAAAAATTGAACCTAAAATATGATACTTTTCCACTCTATCACAACTTTATATACAACTCAAACAACTTTATATCAAAACTTTGAAGAAAAACGAGATCACAGTAGAAATATGAAAAAACGAGATCGACAAACGCGCATGAGAAAAATATGATAGATGAACTATAATTTTAAGAAGAACGAAATTGAAATGACCGAACAAGGATGATCGATATTTTGATTGCGAGAGTAATATTGAATCGCGATAAAAAAAATTGATCGAAAAGAAGAAGAAGAAGAAGAAGCAGCGCACGAAAGTGGGCTGAAAGGAAAATACGTGCGTGTCCTTGTGAGAAAATAATTAGCGGGCTGTACTACATCTAAAAAAAGACCTAAAAATTGTCCTTGAGGAAAATTTCCAGAAAAATGTAATGGTGTATGTTCCTTTTTTTTTTTTTTTTTTTTTTTAAGGAAAAAAACACAACAATATTTTCACATCCCATTTTCTATACTAGTCCTTGTTGCAATATTTTTTTTTTCTGTTGTGAACTCACGAGTGACAAAGACGACTTTCCAAAATATCCTTTTGGCTTGGTCACTCAAAAAAAGAATAAAATAAAAGGAATATCCCTGAAGCATAATTAAATTAATCAAATCTTCATTTTCTAAATTAAGCAAAACGTGTCTCTTCCCTTTCTCCTCTTCCGCCTCCCACCGCTAAAACCATCTCTTCTCAATTGGATTTCAATCAAAGCCAATTTAATTTTATTCTCATAGTCAATGGCTAGCGAAGGCGATTTGTTGATTAATAAGGAAAGAAAAGGGAAGAAACTTTGGAGAAAAGTGAGGTATCAGCTCGTAGATTACCATTCTCTGCCTGGATTTTTGAAAGACAATGAATATATATTGGGTTACTATCGATCGGAATGGCCTTTGAAGCAGATTTTTCTCAGTATTTTTTCCATCCATAACGAGACTCTCAATGTCTGGACGTAAGATTTTTGCTAATTTCCCTTGTTTTATTCCTTTTTTAATCGGGTTTGATTATCATTTGCAAGTTAGTTATTTTTGTGGATTGGATCGTTTTTTTAATCTATTATTTTGACATTCTTCAATTCCGTGATTTTTTTTAAAAACAATATGATCACCTCGTAAAAATAATCAGTTGTGTTGTATGTTATAAACCGAAAACTTTGGTTGAAAATCAATTATGAACATGCGATGCTACAGGTATATTGTTTATCAAATTCAGTGAAATGGTATACAGTTCAAAATGTATGTGTAATAGTTTGAAATTAGAAGCATGTGTTTGGGATAAACTCCTATAAAATGACTTGGACAATTTTTTAAATATCCTTCTAAGCTAAAAGCAATTTTTTTTGGTAATACCCTGTGTTTTTCTTTTCACCCAGTAAAAACTTATAAACTTTTATTATAATTTTACCCTTGATTGTAGTATGAAAGTAGTTTGGCCATTCAATACCAATGTGTGCATCACTTGGTGTAACAAATACACAAAGTGTGTGCATCACTTGGTGTAACACATCCACCAGGTATCAGCCTCATAGGGTGTAACAACCACACCACGTACTGTCCAATATCACATTTTTCAATTGATCACGTACAAAGTATTACTTCACAATGAAAAGTTTGCATCAACACACAACAAGGATGAGGTTTTCACTGAAACCACGGGTATTGCATATGTGGATTGTTAAGGGTATACTGGACGAAAAATGTTTTGGGAAACAAAACTAAAGGGATGAGCAAATTTCATTGGACACAATGGGGGTGAAAGGAAAAGGATGCGGTGTTGGTAATTTAAGCCCAATTGTGAAGCATGGTTAACTGTGCGTGAAACGGGCCAAGGTATTTCTAGAATTTGGTGGAGGTGTGGAAGTAGGGCCCTCTGTGTTTGGTTAAATTTTTGGGGTGCAAAAAACAATTTGTGGAGTTCAAATAGCCTGAGCACTTCTTGAAATAATAGATGATGCAATTATTTGGTGATAAGAATGAGTAGGGCATAGAAAAACGGGTGATTTAATTTGAAGGACAAAGATTTGTATATTTTTTGCCTCAAGAACACGACCTCAATATTTTTACCACAAGGACAAACATTCTTCTAAAAATTATTCATAAGGACAAACATTTTCCAAAATTATTCATAAAGACAACAAAACTGCTATCGAGCTAAAAACTGCTACCGATAACTACAAACCGATACCTAAAAACTGCTATCAATAATTAAAAACTGATACCTATAGAAAGTTGTCCTTCAGGATAAAATATTGAAGGTCTGTCCTTAAGGCTAAAAAGTTGTGAAATTTTGTCCTTGACAATAATTTCCTGTAGAAAAATGTCATGCCAGCATACATTCATTCATATCATTATAAAAAAACCAAGTTTAACTTGTAGCGAACTGAAATGTTAGTGCCAAAATTGGTCAGTAACACCCAGATCCAGATGAAAACATCAAATCACAGTCACAAATTGTAGATGGAATGTATGTAGAGAGAGTGAATGTGAAGAACAATAAAAATTAAAAAGAAAGCGGAAAAAACAGAGGATTTATAGTGGTTCGATTTTAAAAAGAAAGCAGAAAAAACAGAGGATTTATAGTGGTTCGGCTGACTCCGGCCTACGTCTACTTCAGAAATTTCCTTCTTTATTGATGTTAGAATCAATTACTGTTACAAACCACAATTTTTAATACAATAATGGCAAAGTAGCCTTAGTAGGGAAGAAGATGGGAAACATAATGAAGATCCTTTTTCTGAAGCGCCGCCTGCTGTATTTATAGGCAAAACTGGAGTTGCTGGGCTTTCTGAGTGGTACAGGCCCACTAAGACTCGACCCCTTCCTTCAATATACCGACTCCTTATTGTCTCTGCCGACCCGGAGTAAACCTATCATTGGCTCGAAGTAACAGTTTCACTGACTTGAAGTAGCATGTTCCATGACTCCGAGCTCAATCTCTATGACCGACCCCCTGTCTCCGTAACCGACCCGAAGACAAGAAGCTGCCCACGAAGTCCACCGATCCAGAACAAACCAAAATCGCTGATCCATCCAAACGAGGAGCCACACCACTACCAACCCACTTCAATCACCGATCCACTCCACCGAGACCGACCCACTTTAATATGTCGAACCACCTCGGCCTAACCATCTCGGCGGACCCGCACATGGCCGATCCTGAGTAGTGCAAACACACCGAACCCACACAATATGCCGACCCAGGGCGTTTCCCCAGGAGTGACTCGAAGCGAACGTATGTTGGACTCGAAGTAACTCGCTCCAAGACTCGTAATAACATTGCACCGATTCCAAATTTGCACTACGCCGACCCACTAAAATGCCGATCCACTCCAGTGCCAAACCACTCACGTCGATCGACTTATGCCGACCCATCTTGACTGAACCACTTCAACGCCGAACCACTCCACGCCGATCCACTCCAGCCGAATGACTCAGGCCAAGCCATACTCTCCGAGCCAGTCGCGCCGAGCCACCTTGGCTTAAGCACCATGACCGAATCATGCATGATTTCCTCTTCTTGACCGAGCCATGTACGACCGATCCATCTTGATCGAACGACCCACACCAAACCATCCATCTAGTCGACTCAAACCTATGGTATTCCAGTCTCGACAAACGAGTAGTTGATTTAGTTAAATTCCCCTGTCCACGGCCTTGCCAAAAGGCGGGTTAACATTTGCCCCCCAAAATATGCCTTGCGGTAGGAAGGTGTGTTTTTATAGCCTCAAATCCGATATCCGAAGTCCATATGTTATCCATAGCCTTACTTTTCGATTCATAATCCAATCCATTCCATCCTAGTACCATTGCCGTATCCTTATCCGAATCTACAACTGCTCTGAGTCGACACCCAATTCCTATGCAGTAACCAAATCCTCACCCAATTCCACATCCATCCGAAATCAACTAACCGAATCCACGATCTCTCCTGATCATTTTATCCGAGTTCGGGACCTCTCCGGGTTTAACTTCGAATCCGTAGACCTCGCCGGGTCGCGGTATCCTGTTCCAGCCTTGACTCCACAGTCAAGGGCTTGTATGTTCTTCGGCCTCGACTCTTCGGTCGAGGACTTTATATTCTCCGGCCTCAGCTCTCTGGCCGAGGATTTTAATATTCTCCGGCCTCGGCTCTTCGGCCGAGGACTTTTATATTCTTCTGCCTCGGCTCTTCGACCGAGGACTTTAATATTCTGTTCGAGTCCATTCCATCGCGCTCCGGTGAAGTGACTCGTAACTTCTGATCACTGTCCCGTATCTCCGGTCGGGACAATAATCGCGAAATCTGTATTATTTATTACAGTAATGCAAATCCAATCATTCAAAATAGATGCTTTTACAAGTAGGGAAAATCAAATGTCTGTACATCCAAGGGAGAAAACAAAGTTTTCAGGGAAATGAAAAGAAAAACAAGATTTCATAGACTCGAGCAACATGGTTCATCATCATCTAAGAGCAAGCCTAGGGACCGTCTTAAATTCCGTACATATGCAAGCGACTTAGCCGTATCACTTTGAGTTCTATTACTTATTCAAAGCCACAAATCTATTTAGTTGATAACAAGTTGACATTGCCTAGGTCCAGTGCCATCTTCGTTCGAGGTGGGTGGTGGCCGCTGCTGTCCCATTGCCACAGCTCGATTCCTTACATATTGCTATAGATGACCATTCCTTACATGCTCCTCAACGATATCTTTCAAATGCCTGCAGTCGTTTGTGTTGTGCCCATCTAGCTCATGAAATAGGCAACGCTTTCCCGATGTCCGCTTGTATTCAAAAGGTTCCCTCCTTGCCGGCCTTCGATACTGGAGGTGCCTTCGAGTATCCAAGTAATTCCTTTCTAGAGTCTCATTTAAATCTGTGTAAGAAGAAAACTTTGACTCCCTCCGAGGCCTTTTCGAAGTGCTACCGTTGTCATTCATTTTCCTTTTTCCTTTATCATCTTTATTTGGATCCTTCCTGGGTGGACCTTTATCCCTTACAGCATAAGCTTCAGCCTCTCTTCCTTCTCTCTCAGCCTACGCATATTCCTGCCTTAGGAACCTTTCTATCTCATGGCAGAACTCTTCGAGATCCCTCGGTGGGTCTCGTTCTAACGATATCTTAAAATCCAAATTATCTGCAATTTCTGAAACCGCCGCCATCAAAACCATCGATGGATCGGGTCGATCCACCGAAGCCACTGCCGCATTGAATCTGGTTAATAAATCCCTGAGTGACTCTCCTTTCCATTATTTCATCGATGTTAAAGTCACCACGCTCTTGCGTCTGACTATATGGACCTGAAACTGTCTCATAAACCTTTCAACCAGCTCCGTCCATGTGTCGATAAAGTCACTCTCCAGCTGTCTGAACCATAATGCTGCATTATCCGTCAAATACAAAGGGAAGCATCGTGTCATGACCTCCTTCGATGCCCCAGCACTTTCATATGCCTCATGTACCTCGTCAAGTGAACAGTGTGATCCGTTCTCCCATCAAACATTTTCAGTGTTGGTAGTTTGAAATCTGGCAGGTTTCTATCCTGCCTGATGGCAGGAGCAAAGGGACTCCTATTCACATCCTCCAAGTCTCTATTTACCAATCCGTCTCTCATGGCTCGTCTAACCATCTCCGCCAACCTATCACTGTCGCCGAGTTGTAGTCCTTGCCCGTTGCCTCCAATCTGCCCCCCCAAGTTTAGGAGGGAATCCTGGGACCTGCTCTCCTAGATGAGCATCCATTCCTCTGTTGACACCATGTTGTATAGCTCCACCTGGTACTTCGTCCGGGATTGGATCAACATGTTCCGGAGTGCCCCCTAGTCCTGGTGCTGCTCCTAATGGTCTTGCTCTGTTCTGAATTCTGGTTGCTTCGTGCTCCTGACTCCTATTTCCAGCATCTCCCACAGTTGCATTCTCTTGACTCCGTACTCCAACTTATGCTACTTGTCGAAGTAGGCTCTGCATTATCTCCTCTTGTATTTTCAGCATTGTTTTCATCTCGTCTCTGGCGATGAAAATCGAGCCCTGATTAGCTCTCGAGGAAGCCTTCTGACTCCCCTCATGTTGATTCCTCTCAATCCTGTCTTCTTGCCGATTGCCTTGCCATAGGTTTTCAGATCCAAATCTTTAAGTCTTCAAATACAAAGTCCAAGCTGTAGGTTCCTTGAGTTCTAGCTCTCTCAATGAAAAGACTAAAATGTTAGCGTCAAAATTGGTCACTAACACCCAGATCCAGATAAAAATACCAAATCACAGTAACAAATTGCAGATGAATGTATGTAGAGAGTATGAATGTGAAGAACAATAAAAATTAAAAAGAAAGCAGAAAAAACAGAGGATTTATAGTGGTTCGGCTGACTCCGGCCTACGTCCGTTCTAGAAATTTCCTTCTTTATTGATGTTAGAATCAATTACAGTTACAATGCAGAGTTTTCAAAACAATAATGACAGAGTAGCCTTAGTAGGAAAGAAGATGAGAAACAGAATAAAGATCCTTTTTTTGAAGCCCTGCCTGTTGTATTTTAAGGCAAAACCGGAGTTGCTGAGCTTTCCGAGTGGTATGGGCCCACCAAAAACTCAACCCCTTCCTTTAATATACCGACTCATTGTCTCTTCCTACCCGAAGTAAACCTATCATTGGCCCAAAGTAACAGTCTCACTGACTCGAAGTAGCATGTTCCATAACTCCGAGCTCAATCCCTATGGCCGACCCTCTGTCTCCGTAACCGACCCAAAGACAAGAAGCTGCCGACCTGAAGCACGAAGTCCACCGATCCAGAACAAGCCAAAGTCGCCGATCCATCCAAATGCCGAGCCATACCGCTACCAACCCACTTCCATCACCGATCCACTCCACCGAGACCCACCCACTTCAATATGCCGAACCACCTCAGCCTAACCATCTCGGCCGACCAGCACATGGCCGATCCTGAGTAGTGCAAACACACCGAACCCTGACAATATGCCGACCCGGGGTGTTTCCCCGAGAGTGACTCGAAGCGAACGTTTTTGGACTCGAAGTAACTCGCGCCAAGATTCGAAGTAACATTGCACTAACCCCAAATTTGCACTACGCCGACTCACTAAAATGCCGATCCACTCCAGTGTCAAACCACTCACGTCGATCGACTTATGCCAACCCACCTTGACCGAACCACTTCAACGCCGAACCACTCCAGCCAAACGACTCAGGCCGAGCCATACTCACCGAGCCAGTCGCGTCGAGCCACCTTGGCTTGAGCACCATGATCGAACCATGCATGATTTCCTCTCGTTGATCGAGCCATGTACGGCCGATCCACCTTGATCGAACGACCCGCACCGAACCATCCATCCAGTCGACTCAAACCTACCGTATTCCAGTCTCGACAAACAAGTAGTTGATTTAGTTAAATCCGCATGTCCAAGGCCTTGCCAAAAGACGGGTTAACAATTAAAAAAATTGAACATTAGCGAAGGCACTACTTCTCTATTAATTTCCATAAATTAAATACTACTAGATACAAAAATATGGATAGATTGAACGATATGTCCAATTAAATTGGACAATCTTAAAGGTGGCATCGACAATGCTACTTATATTAATTCACACTTGGATGAGTGCATTAGTTCCGGAGTGGAAAAATTTTGCGTGTTTTAGTTCAAGAGAAGCTGTTATTTTTTTTTTCAAGCGGCGAGTCAATGTACTGTAGTATACTCAGTTGCAACATTGTTGGGTATGCCGTTGATATTCATTAGGAAGATCACTGTATTTAAATTAGTTCTCTTGCATCTTATTTTCCATGTTTGCCACTCAATAAAATTAGCACCACTACATATATTTTTTTCTTAGCAAACTTGTATGATGATGTAACTAGTATGCACATATTGTTTTCCTTTAGTAACCACAGCTCATCAGCTTACATGTATTTTTGTCAGGCACTTGATTGGTTTCTTCATTTTTCTTGCTCTGACCATATACACGGCAACTCAAGTTCCAAAAGTTGTAGATTTGCATTCTTTGCAAGATTTGCTGAAAAAAGCCGATCTTCAAAAACTACAGTCAGAACTTATAGCTTGTTTCCCTTCTCTTCCCAATTTATCAAATTTACAAAGATTGAAAGAACTGAAGGCATCATTGCCTTATATGGATAAACTTACATCTAATTGGCATATCCTGGAGCTTCTCTCAAATTGCTTGCCCCATGGATTATCACATTCTAATCAAACCCATGTAAGTTTATTAGTTAACTCGATCTTATTTTTTTGGAAAAATGTCAAGAGTGTGTGTGTGTGTGTATGTGCGTGCGTGCGTGCGTGCATGTATGTATGTATATAATTATTATATATACAGACCTTTACTTCCAGTGTTTTGTTTAAGTTATGAATGACCAACTGATAGTGAAGTTTCTTTACTGCGATGATGGAAAATAATTTTGTCTCAGTAATTATATGGATCAGAAAGATGATAAATCAGGGATAGTTTTGGAGAAAATTGGATAAAAGATATTTTTGAGCAGTAAAGCTGATATTGAATACATTTATTACATGCTTTTAGATTTTTTAACATAGTTGTCAAAATATTTTTGAAAAACTAAAATTAGAAGATTAAAAAATAAAAAAAAACGAAAAGTTTTATGAAAAATTAAATTAAATTCATGAAAGAAAAAAACGAAAATTTAAAAAAAACCTTGACATTTAAGAAATAATAATCAACATCCACGATTTCCAAGAAATATATAACTTTATCATAAAAAAAATAATTGAAATAGAAGTCATATTCAGAATCAAAATTTTGAGAGTTAGAAATAAATAGGATTTTTTTTTTCACAAAAAGCAGTTTTTATACAAAAATTAACTCCAGGTTGTTCAATTTTTTTTTTTTAAATCTGAAATATGTTGCTTTTCAGGAAAAAAAGGAGAGAAGAAGAAGCTATTTTCACAATGATCAGATTTTTTTTTGCAAGAGCTCGATTTTTTTCTCCAAAATCAAATATTTTTATTAGCCTTCTAGAGAGTTGTGTGTGTGTGTGTGTGTGTATATATATATATATATATTTATATATATTTTTACTTTTGATAAATTAGACAAAACAGTATAAACAAATTTACTTTACTGTATAACGGTAGGTTTAGTTTTCAAATTTATAAGAATTGATTATTTTAACATGATATTTTTGGTTAGCAGTAATAAAAATCATCTCCCTTATCCTAGCATCAAGGCAGCAAAGAATTTACTTGAGATAATCATGATTCTGACTACTACCATATGTTGACATTTGACCGGTCGTCAGCGATCCGCTACATCCCACCTTCTTCATATGTACTTGGCTGACAAATTGATTACAAAGTCGCTGAAGGTGTGGGATGTGGAACCTTTGTTTATACAAAATTAATTGGAATTCACATCGAATTAAAAATGCGAAAGAACAAACTTAATAGGATATTGAATTGAATTAAGAACGTCAGCCAATTATCAATTATTCATCATAAATTTTGATATTGACATCAGTTTCAATCAAAATTGTTTTACTGCTAATGCCTGTTTTGCAAAATTCATTTATCAAATCAACTTATACTATTCTTTTTTTCTACTGTAGGGATGGAAAATAAATTTGTGCTGTCAATAAGTACAAAGATAACATTGGAAAAAAAACATTAAAAATAAAGACAATAATAGGGATAAATAATAAGAAGTAATGCATAATAGATATTTTCATTTAATAATTAATATAATTGTTATACACGAATTTTAAAAGGCAAATTTTAAAAGGCAAAGGCGTGCACGAGACGTTTTATACTCCAGAGTCGAGCCATAAGTCTCAAGATGTTGAGGCGTAAGTTTTCTATGCAAACATTATACAGAAACATATCAAATAATTAAATATAGAATAAAAATCCTGAGCATGAAAATAGAAAACATTAAACACCGAAGTTGAAACATAGATCATTAAAAGTAGCATCCAGTTTAGATCTAATAAAAAAAGAAATATATTCTATTATTAGAAGGGAAAGCAAACAATTTATTATTTTATTAATTTTCTTTTCCTCGTTCCAATTCTCTTGTATTTTCTTTTTTAAAGTTCAATTAAAATCAGAAACTACCAATTTCAACTTGGGAACCAATTATGACATTTGATTCAAAAATTAATAAAAGTACTTGTGTTGTTTTCTTAGTATTTTTTTTGCTTGCTATGAAATGATAAGATGAAATGGTAAGGCTCTTATAACTTTTGTTAAATATGGTTTTTATTATAATTAAAAGCAAAAAAGGAAAAAAAAGTAAGAAAGAAAGATTGTGAGGCATATCTTTTGTATGTCTCGCATGTTAGATTTTAGTAATACAATATTTTTATATTAAAGAAGATTTTGAAGATGTTTTGAGTCAATGTGAAATTATTGACTCAAATGTATTGTTTCTTTTATTGCATTAAAGATGACAATGAATTATCAAAATGGGAGGAATTATTTTGAGAGTTTGAAGTAGTCAATCAATTCGCTAATCAGCTGATTAAAGAAGACATTTTATCAGGCGTATGCATATTGGAAGAAATAGGAAAAATTAGTAGGTAAACGTTTCCTATATGAATTGGTAAATTGATAAGACATTGATTTATTATTTACTTCAATCCCAAGTAATAATATCTTTATAAAGGCAGTTGTTCTTTAGATATCTGATAATCCTCTCAAATTGCATTTTTTCGTATTCTTCTTCCCATCGTCCATTAAGTTTATAATTTTCTTTTCTTAGAAAATAATAAAATCTTCTTTTCCAAAGTGGATGTAAATAAATGTACACTATCTCACGATAGTGAAAGCACTATAAATCGCGTGTGTGCTTTTCTTTTTTGTTTGTGCATTTGTGACTGTCTATTTTGGGAGATTAGTTTTCTATTTGTTCTACTATACCATTAATACGATTTTATTATTTCTGCTACGTTTGTGGTGTTAATCCAAATTTTCTTCAATAGACTGGTATCGGAATTATTTGATTTGTTGAAGGAAAATGTTAGGCAATATGACAGAGGATGAAAGTATAAGCAAAACCTTATGTTAGAGGATCTTTTGTTACATCTAGATCTCAGTTGGCAATATAGGAGTGGAACAAAGATAATGATTTGAGAAGTGACAATGGAGGACGAATGTTGTTCTAAGAAGGAATGAGGTTCACTAGGTGGTGTTTGACATTGTGAAATTGTCCGTTGATGTTTCAACCATAGAGGAGGAGATAGAAAAATGAGCTTTTACTACTTTGCAATTGACCATGAGAGAGAATGTTATCTCGAAGATTAGAAGTGAAACCACTGCTGGAAGAATTTGTACCAACACCGAGATTCTCTACTTGAAGCAATCACTCACTAACCATCTAATTTTTTTACACTTTTTACCATGAAGATGAGAGGGTATTTTAGCAAAGAAACATCTTAGTTTTTTCGATGTTTTCTGATGAAGAGAAGACTGTGGATTTGAAGGTGGATGAAGAACAAAAAGCGTGTTTTTTTGTGTTCCCTTCCATTGCTCTACATAGTTTCGCTAATAATTTGATATATGACAGAGATACTTTAACAGTAGAAGATGTGAGTCCGGTCTTCTATCTGAAGACTTGAGGAATCAAATGAAGAAGATGAGTGAGGAAGTAGTAGTCAGGGTCTATTCATTGAGAGAGGAAGAAAAGAAAAGAATTGGAATCTTAAGGGTATTTCAAGTCTAGAAAGCCCAAAAATAGTTGGAGAGGAAAGTCATAAGATGTGAAGTGCCACCATTGTAAGAAACCAGACCATTGCAAAAAGATTGTCATCCGGACTTGAAGAGGAAGACCGAGGATGGACCTTCGTCGATTGCGGTGAAGAAGACTATATCTGATAATGTGTTGATTGCAGCAACATCAAATATATCACACCATTAGGTTCTTGATTCTGGGATGTCGTTCCACATGACGCCAAATATAGATTGTTTCAGCTTTTTTTGTTGGAAAGGAGTGAAGTGTAATTCTTATAGGAAATTATGCTTCTTGTAGAGCCATGAGAGAGGGTACAATACAAATACGTATGTTTGACGGAGTGATTCGCACTTTGACTGATGTGTGCTATGTCCCAGGTCTTCGGAAGTCTTTGATCTTTTTAGGGCAGTTGGCATCCATGAGATGCAAGATGACTATGGAGAAGGGTAATTTGAAGATTTCTGCAGGTGCACTAGTTTTGATGAAGGGTGATGTGTTTCGAAACATGTATCTGTCGAAAGGAACCACCGTGCTAGGAGAGTCTTGTGTCGGAGTAGGTAATTCTCGTGCTTCAAATGCCATCAAATTTTGGCATCTCAGATTGAGTCATATTTCGGAAAAGGATTTGTAGTAGCTTTGTAGACGGTTGATGATTAAATGAGAAATTTTTGACAAGTTAGATTTCTGCCAGGAGTGTGTTTCGGAAAAGCAGACAAATGTATCTTTTGCAGTTGGACTTCATAGATCGAAGAGTGCTTGATTATGTACATACGAATGTTTGGAACCAGTGACATCCGCTTATATTGGAGCAATGAAGTATTTTATTTTCTTCATTGATGAATTTTTTGGATGGTTTGGGTTTTTTGATGAAGACTAAATCAGAAAATTTTGAGAAATTTAAAGCTTGAAAGATAATAGTTGAAGACAGTCCGCTTGCAAGTTGAAGGTGCTTAGATTTAATAATGGTGGCGAATTTATCTCTAAGGAGTTACTTGATTTTTGTAAGCAGCATGATATTCAAAGACATTTCATTATACCAGGTGGCCTGCAATCCAATGGGGTTGCTGGGAGGATTAATCAGACTCTATTTTAGAAGGCCCGTTGCTTGAGATTGATGGCTGGCTTATCCAGAGGCTTTTGGGCTGAAGCTTTGTTGACTGCAACACATATTATAAATCGAATTTCATGCTCAGCCATAGATATGATTATTCCTGAAGAAAAGTGGAGAAGTAAACCAGTGTATCTAGGCTATTTTTACATTTTCGTTATTCTGTGTGTGCACCATACGGGTGATGATAAGTTTAAAGATAGAGCATACAAGGTTATATTTATGGGATACACAGATGGAGTCGAAGATTATCGCATTAGGAGCTCTATTGAAAGGAAGATTGTGCAACCAGACATGTTACATTTGATGGGTCGGTAATGTTCAAGTCTAAGGAAGATTTAACCACATCAATTGATTCTGATAGGTCTAAGAAGATGGAAGAAGTTATCACATTTCAGTCTAGATGTAAAAATGCATTTGATGACAAATCATAAAGTAGTCCATAGGTGCCTTCTAGTAGTGTTGGCGATGTGCATGAATGTAGAAGAAGTTTAGTTTAAGGTGGAGCTAAAAGAAGTTTAGACGATGTTATGTCTACTCGAGCCAGTCGTAGGACTAGACCGTCCGTGAGGTATGGAGATTGGTAGTATTCAAGCCTCAACTTTGATGATTAGTTTGACTATGCTCTACATGTTCATGATGAGCCATTCGACCTTGAAGAAGTTACGTAATTAGTGATAGCTCGAAGTGGGTTTGAGCTATGGAGGATGTGTTGCAGTCTTTAAAGAAGAACAAGACTTGAGATTTGGTACTGTACCTCCGAAAGTCGGGCCATAAATTGCGAGTGGGTGTTCTAGGTGAAGGACGATGGGAGATACAAAGTCAAATTAGTTGCAAATGAGTTTTCACATAAGAATGTAATGAAATATGATGAGATTTTTGCACTTGCAGTTAGACAACCTCCATCCAGATTTTATTTGCTAAATAGTTGTGACTTAGAGTTGGAGTAACTTGATGTGAAGACCATTTTCTTGCATGATGACTTCAGGAGACCATGTATATGAAACAACCAGAAAGATTTATTGTACGTGAAAAAGTAGATTGAGTTTGTAAGTTGAGGAAGTTTCTTTATGGACTTAAGCAGTTGTCCAGACGGTGGTTCAAGAGGTTTGATTCTTTTACGTCTTTAATTGGTTTTGATCGTAGTATCAAAGATGCATGTGTTTATTTTGAGCATGTAAAGAACGATAGTTGGTTGTATTTGCTCTTGTACATGGATGACATCTTAATTGCTTACAAGGATAAAACTGAAATCGATGAATTGAAGTTGAAGCTAAAGACGAAATTCGAGATGAAAGACCTTGTGGAAAGCAAGGAAGATTGTAAGGATGTAACTCCAAAAAGATAGAAAGTTTGAACTTTTGAGATTCATTCAAAATGAATATATTTTTAAGGTGCTTGCTCGGTTTAGCATGAAGGAAGCAAAGACAATCAATACGCATGCCGTTACGCATACAACTTTCTAATAAAGGCTCGTCGATTTTAGAGAAGGGCAAGACTTACATGAAGAAGGTATCATATACGAGTGCTGTTGGTAACTTGATATATGCTATTATTAGTACTAGGCCTGACATTGCACACGCTTTTGGATTTATTAACAGATATATGGAAAATCCAGGAAAGACGCATTGAGAGGATGTAAGGTATATTTTCGAGTATCATATAGAAACTTCAAATCATGAGCTTGTTTTTGACTGCATAGATAGAGATTTCAACTTGATTAGATTTTGTGATTCTGACTCTGTCGGTGATAGAGATCGAAGAAAGTCAAGCTTATGTTATGTGTCCGCTTTTGGAGGGACAACTATTAGTTGAAGAGCAAGATTGTAAATGATAGATGCTTTGTTTACCACAGAGGCAGAGCTGATAGCCGCCGTTGAAGCAGCTAAGGAGTCATTCTACTTGAATGAGTGATGTGTGATTTAAGCTTTGTATATGGAGTTAGAAGTGAGTTGTGATAGTCAAAGTGCAATTCACTTGGTTGAAAATCTGGCTGCAACCGGAGGACGAAGTATACAGAGGCAAGAGTCCTTTTTTTATGTCGATGAACGGAGATAATTTGGTTCATCATCGGATTGTTCCAACAGAGGAAAATGCAGCAGATATGTTTACCATGTCATTAGGGCTGTCAATGGGTACTCGAAAAATCCGATATCCGTCCGAATCCGTATCCGAAAATATGAAAAATATCCGTTATCCGAAAAGCGGATACGGATATCCGATAACTGAAAAGCTTTTCGGATACGGATATGGTTATAGTGGTATTCGTATCCGAAAAATATCCGTCCGATTAACTGATGCATATTTATATAATTTAAAATAGGAAAATAGGGCTATGAGTGTTTAACTTTTGAATATTTTTGGATACACATACATATATTAGTATAAAACAATGTTTTATCACCATATTTTTTATTTCTTTGTTTTTTCATAAACAATAATACAAAAAATGTTTTATGTTGATCTAAACTTTTTCGTTTATACCTTTAAATTTATCAATTATTGGCGGAGCGGATAAGTATCCGATATCCGTCCGTATCAGAAAATTAAGCGGATACGGATATCCGATATCCGAAAATTAAACGGATACGGATATCCGATATCCGAAAATGATTTCGGATACGGATACGGATACGGATATGGCACTATCCGTATCCGAAAGCATCCGTTGACAGCCCTACATGTCATTGACTATTATTGCATGAACTTAATCCACTTGTTGACATGTTAAGTGTCACATGGTAGCACATGAGAGAATGAGGTGATAGATGAAGATATTTGTTTCATTGTGGAGATTGATAGCTCCTACACAGAAAGAGTATTTTCAACACTTTGTTGACGGTCGGTGGCCTTGAAGGAGTTCATTGACAAAGTATAATGGTTGATGGTCATGCTAAAGCTCATTGGGAAAGTATTCGTAATGTCTTTTTTGCGAGTTGCTTGAAGTATGAGAATGTAAGTGGAGTTGGTAGGCTTGTATGGAAATATAATATTAAGATGGAGATTATTAGATTCAAGTGATACAATATTTTCAAATTAAAGAAGATTTTGGAGATATTCGAGTCGATGTAAAATTATAATTCAAGTATATTGTCTCTTTTATCGCATGTAAGAATGTAAGGAATTATTTAAACAAGGAGGAGTTATCTTTCATAAAGTAATAAAATCCCCTCTTTCCACGGTGGATGTACACTATCTCGCGATAGTGGAACTACTATAAATCCCGCGTGTAATTTTTTCGTTTGTTTGTGCATTTGTGATATGTGATTGTCTATTTTGAAATATTAGTTTTTTTTACATCACCATCAAAACGATCTTATTATTTTCACGTTTGAGGTGTTAATCCAAAATTTCCCCAACATCACATGCCTTTGGTTGCCAGGGCGCAGGCCTTCGAGGCAAAAGGCCTTCATGAGCAAGGCTCAAGGCATTTTGACCCACCGCGTTTTGGCCCACCGCACTTTAAGGCAGACGCTTGAGGTGCGCTTGAGGTGAGTTTTTTAAAACATTGATTACAAATAGCTATTAATTCATGTTTTCAATATTTTGATGAAAATGTCAAAATAAATAACTCAAAGTAAATGAAAGTCTAAATACTATTCAGAAGATTTAATCGCTGCTTTGTTTATTAACGTGGTTGGTAAAGTTAATTAATAGGGTTACGGTTGCATGCAAAATGTTAAAATTGATTAAATATGGAAAAGTTAATTAATAGGGCTACGGTTGCATGTAAAATGTTAAAATTGATTAAATATGGTAGAACCCACTAATTACTTGAGTAATTGAATTGAAACTTGAGTAATTGAACTGAAATTTTTTGACAACTCAATTGACATATTGCTCAATTGTCAAGTGGACTTCACCTACTGCTTTGTAAATTTTAGTGGGTGCGTTAACAATTTGATCATAACGGGCAATTGCTTTGACAATTGATTCATACATGCAAATGCTCTTAGTGTTGCAGCTAAATAAAGACATACTACCACAAAAGTCATAAAATATCAGACTACGTCACCATAAAGAAATGTGTAATCTGCTAATACTAGTTATATTTGGACCAAGCTTATGATTGTCGAGGAAATTAGATCCAAAAAAGTCCTACCATTTTAACAACCCACAGGCTTAGTTTGGCATATTGGAAGATACGTTTAACCCCTCTTAATGAAGATTTGAACGCTCCATTGCATTGACCCAGAATCTGTATGTTAAGAATAAGAAAGCATACATTCCGAAAGTAGCGAAAGTAGCATGTAGCTCATAGAATTAATGCTTCCATCAAAATAATTAATCTTGTCTTTCTTGCAATTTAAATGTTCATTTCTTCATAAGATACAGGCCCACTAAAATCAATGTAATATCATGTCTGAGTAGACGCAATTATTCATATATATGTAATACCAGTAAGGATTTTATCATAAGTTCACAGAGTTGTCCCACATAAAATTTCATTAAGCAGAATATCAGTTTACTACAAGGTTGAGGAAAGTCTATTGGATTCCTGATCATATCAGATACCATACAACAGTAACAACGGAAAGCAACATAAAATGAACGAGAGCCTTACATCATTTAATCCTTAGTTTATTACTAAAACCGTTGCTGACATTTTCTTTTCATACAACCGCTCCATCTGTCTATAGGTAAAACATTAAAAAAAAAAAAAAAGGGCATGAAACTTGTTTATGATACTTATCAGCAGGTGATTGAATAAATATAACATTGCTTCTGTAGAATTCGTAACTTTTCCCTTTTGTCAGGGGAAGAACCAAACTCATATCCTAAAATTTTTGCCTAAGACCAAAACTGTTCCTGTAACTATTTGAAGTAGCGCTGTTATAGAGTACTTAAATGAATTTTAAAAGATCAGCAGTCAAATTTATCACAAAATGAACAGTATCTTCTAGTCAACCAGGGAATTCTTTGTACATATATTTATTAAGCTAAATAGACTTGTACCTAAATAAAGTTAGCATGATTCAACATGTTCCGTAATTGTTTGGAAAAAGCAAAATTATTGGCATTAGAAGCAATGCAATGAATCAAACATAGAGATTAATGGAAAAGGAATTGGTTTTAGTTGCAGAAACGTATTCGCTGTTAGTCCATCATCCATATAATTCATAAAGAAGAAAGGGGTAGAGTTGGCTATTTTTCTCTGATATCTGGGTCTTTCATAAAGAAGAAAGGGGTAGAGTTAACCTTTCAGCAAAATTCAAAATTTCAGGCCTTTGGTCTGTTTCCATCAACAAATGATTTCTTTTATCTAATTTATAGACTTTGCATCTTTGCACTAAGATGCTTGTATTGAGAAACATTGTCAACGTATTCTCATTTACAGTGTTATCATTGGTTGTCAAGCAGGTCCAAATTAGGAAATATAGTTCTTAACCATCCAATTTGAATACGCTTGTATCAGAATCTGGGATCTCTTTCAGCACAAAGAGTTCCCATCAACCTTACCAATTTGGCTTGGTTGCATTTATCTTACAAAACTGAATGAATCTTAGGTATATTTCTTCTTACCATCTTATACTCATACTAATCCAAGTATCAATGTACGCCAGGGTAAAAGCAGTGACATAGCAAATATGATAGCACCACTTTTGTCCAAGCCAATCCCACGGTGGCCATTCTACGCTTTCCTAACAGGAGCGATGTTCTGCCTGCTATCAAGCAGCGCATGCCACCTGCTGTCGTGCCACTCCCCGCGCATGTCCTATGTCATGCTGCGCCTGGACTACTCTGGGATTGCGGCCCTGATCGCGACCTCCTTCTACCCTCCAGTCTACTACTCGTTCATGTGCGACCCCTTCTTCTGCAACCTCTACCTCGTCTCCATCACCCTTCTCGGCCTTGCCACCATCGCCGCTTCCCTCCTCCCTGTCTTCCAGTCCCCTGAGTATCGCTCTTTCAGGGCCGCCCTCTTCTTTGGGATGGGGGTGTCTGGGGTGGTGCCCGTGGTGCATAAGCTGGTGCTCTTCAGGAATAGGGACGAGGCTCTTTATACCACTGGGTATGAGGTCTTGATGGGGGTGCTCTATGGGATTGGGGCACTGGTTTATGCTTTGAGGGTGCCTGAGAGGTGGATGCCTGGTAGGTTTGATATTGCTGGCCACAGTCATCAGCTGTTTCATGTGCTTGTCGTGGCTGCTGCTTGCGTGCATTATAGGGCTGGCTTGATTTATTTGAAGTGGCGCGATTTGGAAGGCTGTTGATGCGTAGTTTGTTTATTTCTCATTTGAGATTACAAAGAAATATATAGAACAACGATGATTTGTAAATATAGATACATTCATTTGAATGAAGTTTGTGTTGTATATGGAATGAGTACAAGTTTTCTTCTATGTTGCATCCATCATCTTTGCTATCTATTAAAATAATACTACAGTTGAAGAATTTTCTGCCTTTTTATTAATTTTAGGGATTTCATTATCTCTATATATTTTATTTTCAAACTCCTGCAATTATGTTTATTGTAATCATTACGAAGTTCTATTCAAGATTGTAAAAATCGCTAAGCGATTAATACGGACTAGGAATTAACCGTTTAGCTGGGATTGATCGAGGATTAATTAGAGCTAGAGATTTTTGATATTTTATGTATTTCGGATAAAAATTTAGTGTTTTGCTTAGTGTTAATTGATGTAAATTAGAATTTTGCTGCTTTGAATGTGCTTATGAATAACTAAAGAGGCAAAATCGTCTAAAACTAGCATATTAATGCTTATATGGACATCAGACCTTAAATAATGTCTAACCAATGCTTAAATACATGTTTTAATTTTTACATAAGGTGGTAAACCCTATGTAGGCGGGTCTAGGCAAACTGTTAGGCGATAAGCATCGACTAGCGTCTAGACTGGGCCTACAAGGTTTTCTACAACAGTGGTTCCATTCATTTTCTCCATTATCGTTTTACATTTGAATGTCAACATTTAATAATTTCTACAATTATTTACAAAATTCCCGAAAGTTCTATTATATTATTTTATATTCAAGGCTATGTATTTAAATTAATTAAGTGGTTTAAATAACCATGTAATTATTTTACATAATTAAAATGCAATATAATTTGTAACGTCTCTTATAGCCATTAGGTAAATATTTTGTTTATCACTTTGATGATATAATATAATTATTCGAAGACTGATAATTCTCACTTATTTTGTTAACAAATACTAAATGCTATAAAATAATAAATCAGTATTTTACTCATTATTATCGATAAAATTGACAATTTAATATTTATAAAAATATGAAAATACATAAATAACATAACAAAATTTATATACTAAAAATAGTAAGTGAAATATATAACTCAATCATCTTAATAATTTCATCATATTATTGCATAATAAATAATAAATTTAATTCTTTAAAAATATTTATGAATTTTTTTTAAAGCATACCGTATGCAATCCATGGGTTAAACATTAGTTTATTTGAAGGTGACAATGGTTATATATCCATGATTCATAATATGTCCTGCTGCCTTCAAAATGTAGCAATTGTATGAAAGGAAAGAGAATAATATCTTTTTTTCGATTTATTCTGCCAACTCATATTGCTACTAATATGAAACGACTCTTTGGTTTATTTGAAACGTTAATAACAAAAGGATTATATTAACATCATTTTAAGAGTGTTCCCAATACCGGCATCAGTTGATCGCCTCATCAAATCACACTAACTCACATCCATCTATTCCAACATTCAAATTCAACCCACGAGTAAGTTACTCGATGTTATAAATGCCAGATAAGTTGGAGTGTTTTAGTAGCCAGATGCATCGTATTCCATAAAAGAAATGGGAGTAAATTAGCTTCACAAATTTATCCTGCATAATGAATGCTAGATAAACGGGTATTTCTTCTCCGATCAAAAGTCTTTGCCGATGTTCTCTCCATCTCAATTTTCTGACATATATTAAAATTAAAAATCGATCTATTTGTCATTTAATAAAAGTGGCATTTTGTGATTGAAGATCTATTGAAATTGGGCATTTAGTGTAACCCTCTCAAATATTTTGTTTTGAATACGTAAGGAAGGAAAAACTGAGGTTCTCCAGTGGTAGCATTTCATCTTTACAAGAAGGGGAATTAGTTTAATGGACAAAGATTTGTATATTTTTTGCCTCAAGGACACGACCTCAATATCTTTACCACAAGGACAAACATTCTTTTAAAAATTATTCATAAGAACAAACATTTTTCAAAATTATTCATAAGGACAACAAAACTGCTACCAAGCTAAAACTGATACCTAAAAACTGCTACCGATAACTACAAACTGATACCTAAAAACTGCTATCAATAACTAAAAACTGATACCTACAGAAAGTTCTCTTTCAGGATAAAATATTGAAGGTCTGTCCTTGAGGCTAAAAAGCTGTGAAATTTAGTCCTTGACAATAATTTTCTGTTATAAGAAATCCTACAAAGTAGATACCAACGGAGTAATTTTTGGATTTTTACCACATTAATTTTTGTGATTTTTTAAGCAGGAAATTTTCCTCATGGACATGTTTTAGGGCTTTTTTTGGACGTAAAACGGCCCACTAATATTTTTCTCTAAAAGACAAATTATCGTTTTTCCCTTCCAGCCCAATTTCACGCGCTTATTCTTCTTCTTTTTTTCGATCAAAATTTTCAGTCGCGATCAAATATATTTCTCGCAATTAAAATATCGATCAACTTCGTTCGTTAATTTCAATTTCGTCCTTCTGAAAATTGTAATTCATCGATCATTTTTTTCTTACGTGCGTTTGTTGATCTCGTTTTTTTCATATTTGTACCGTGATCTCGTTTTTCTTAGTTATGCTTATATTATTCTGTTTTTTTGTTGTTTTTCTATTCGAGTTAAAAAAATTTGTCCGTGATTTCTAATTGTGTTCATTTTTACGAATGATATGCAGTGTTGTTGTTCTCATTGTTTGTTCGTTCGTCGATGGAAAATTGTGGAAGTAGCAGCAGGTTTTTTATTATTATATTCGTTCCTTAATGCAGTGTTGTATTCTAATTAGCTTTTCATATAATTTATCTTGCATTTTCTTGCATTAATGTTGGGATGATTGAAAAAATATCGTTGCTTGGGTTGTACATAAAGTGATAGAGTGGAAAACTATCGTATTTTAGGTTCAGTTTTTGGGTATCATTTTGATTTTTTCCTAGTATCATTTTTTTACTATCGGTACCTAGGTATCAGTTTTGTCTACCGTAGGTATCAGTTTTGTTAAATTGAATAATTACTGTTCTAAATTGAACATATTTTTACTAATGTTTATTTTTTATTTTTTTTGCAGTGGGGATAACAGCCTTCTTTGTTTGTTTGTGTTGAATAATAACACTTTTAGCACTCGATTGTTTATCGATTGCTCTTTGTATGATTTGAAGAATGAGATATGTTGATATTGGTCTCAATTAACTCCTTCCATTCAGGTTTCTTACGTACTTGAGGACAAAGTTATTATGGTTGACACTGATTCTGATATTCAGAGCATAATTTGTTTTCAGTTATACAAGAAAAGTGTTTTCTTTGGTTTTACTGTTAAGGTTAAGGGTTCTGAATTGGAAGTTGTTGATGGTGCTTCTATTTCAAGTTCATCCTATGTTCGTGCGTCTTCATCTTCTACTGTATCTGTCTGTTTAAATGTTGTTGTTAATGGTAAAAGTTATTTAAAAGATATATTGAGGAGAAGGTCGACATTAAGCATTTTCGATTTTGTTGGTTTTTGTTTTGGAGGAGTTGAACATTTTAGAGAGTTTTTGATGGCATATCAACTTCAAAAGGGGTATGAATTGGTATTTTTAAAGAATTGTACTATAAGAGTTACTGTGATTTGCTCTTCATATAAAGATGATTGTCTTTTCAAATTCCATGGTTCCTGTGATTCTGGAGAATTGAAAAGGTTCTTTATGAGAAATTTGGTTCATGATCATTCTTGTGGGGCTGGTCTTAGACATGTGAATAATCCACATATATCTAGTTCATTTGTTAAATCGATGATTATTGACGAGATCCGCGATTGTCCAAGTAAAAAGCCTAAGGATATTATACTTGATTTTAAAAGAGAATGCAATTTTCTATTGTCTTGTGGTTATGCTTATCATGGGAAACAACTTGCATTGATGGAGTTGCATGGTAATGATGCTTTGTCTTATAACAATTTGAGTTGGTATTAGGAAGCAGTGAAGAAATCTAATCCAGATAGTTATGTTGATATGGTTGTTGATCCTTGTAGTAATGAATTTGAAAGGGTGATTATTGCTTTTGGCGCTTGTTTACTTGGTTTCAAGTATTGTCGTCCTATGATATTCTTAGATGCTACTCACTTGAAGGGACGTCCTGGTGTGTTGATGGGTGCTACTGCAAAAAATGTGATCAAGGTATGTCTTTGTTTTCAGATTTGAGTTATTTGTATTGAGATCATAATACTTGGCATAATCATTAATATACATTATTTATCATAATTTGTATTATGTTGGTATCAGTTTTAAGAATTGCAGTTTATAAGTAGCAAGTTTCTAGTATCAGAATTTTCATTGTATTGAATTGTAAGTTTGTATTTGGTATAATAATTTCACACTGCTAAACAGGAGATTAGTATCAGTTTGTGTATAATGTTAACATCAATTTCAAGTATGTTCATATATGGTATCATTTATAGTTATGTAATATTGAAATCTCCTTTGTATCAAAATATATGTCAATTTTTGTTTCTTTGTTGTTTTAGAATGAAAATTAATGTGCATAATGTTGTGGTTATGAATATTTGTATAATGGTCATGTCATGTTTTAGGTATCAGTTTTGTTACTGTTAGTATCAGTTTTATGAATTGTTTTATATTTATGGTCGTAATTACTTTTAGTTTTTTTTCACTAATTATTTTTGCATTTGCAGGTTTCTTCCTTTTAGCTATGAGTGTAGTTTCTGTAGAAAATGTGGATAACTGGACATGGTTATTGAATCATTTAAAGCAAATGCTTCAAGAAGAGCGTACTTTAGTTTTTATGTCAGATCGCCACCAAGGTTTGCTTTTAGGTGTTCGTGATGTTTTTTCTTCAGATTATCACGGTTATTGCTATTCGCATATGGAACAAAATCTTCTTTCAGCAGTGAAAGTCAAAAATGCAAATGTGTATATTGTTGATCTATTCGAAATGTGTTCTAGGGCTTTTAATCTATATGAATTTGAAGGAGCATATTCTAAGTTTTGTCAAATTGGTGGTGTTTTTTTTTTTTTTTTGAAATGGTACTTTATATACAACAAATCATTGGGACAACATATCCCATGTCAATAAACGTTCGAAAGCAAGTTTCGAACTTGTGACCTCTTGCATCAAAGCCGAATCAATTAACCACTTGGACGATGGTGCTTGTCCAAATTGGTGGTGTTGCTGGTGTGAATTTTTTAAAGGATAAGCCATTTGATAAGTGGGTGGATTTAGTTTTTCCAGGGAAACGTTATGGTAAATATAGTTCCAATGTTGCAGAAAGTTTTAACAGTTAGATTTTAAATGAACGAGCATTGCCTGTTAATTTGTGTTTAGATGGTATTCGTGTTAAGATTATGGAACAAATGGTTAGAAGAAGAGAAGAATGTCGTTGTGGAGAACAAGTCTTTGTCCTTCTATAGAGTTACGTTTAGATGAATTGATTGAAGAAGGATTTAGATGGGATGTATATAAATCTTTCGATTTTGCTTTTGAAGTGAAATCTCCAAACTTTCATTGTGTTGATTTGAAGGAGCGGGAACGTAGTTGCAACTAATGGAAAATTACGGGATTTCCTTGTGCTCATGCTATAAAGTGTATGAACAAGTCTAAATTGTCTATATATGATTTTGTCGAGAATTATTTAATGTTGATACTTATCGATGTTCTTATGCCAATGCTATAAATTCTATTCCAAATTATGATAGACCTATTGTTGATGGTAGCATTCAAGATGTTATCAAGCCACCAAAGGAGAAACGTGGAGCTGGCAGAGACATCAGTGAAGCGCAAAGGAGGATTTTCATATTTTCATAACAAGCAAAACAGATGTGGCGAGTGCAAGCAATTTGATCATCATAAACGGAATTGTGAAGCTGCAAAGAGGATATGATTTGATTTTACATTTTTAATTTGTTCAAAGTAATAAGTGTATGTGAGACTTGTCAGTGGTCTATAATAATTGAACCTTTTGTTATTAATTTGTATTTAGTATAGCGTATTATGAAATTGATTTTAATTTTAGCTATTTTGGTACAGATGATAGTATCAGTTTTTTTTTGCAGTATCAGTTCTGTTGTTTGTTTTTACAAGTTTTGGTACCAGTATCATTTTTACGGTATCATTTTTTACAGTAGCAGTTTTTACACATATCGGTTTTTTTAAGTTTTGGTATCATTTTTTACAGTTTCGGTATCAGTTAGCTTGGTTGGAGATAATGTTTGGTTGATTGGATATAAACGGCTTTATTATCAGTTTTGGTTTGTTGTTAATATCAGTTTCGTGTATTATACTACGTGCTAGAATTGACATCAGTACTACTAAATAATTAGAATGATATCTGGTGTTTGCAAAACTTGAGACCTGCACTAATTGTTGTTTCATAAAGTATGTTGAGTGTAAGTTTTAACAAAACTGATACTATCAGTCATAAGAACTGATGCCCAGTTACTGTTTTGTATTGAAATATTATATGAAATTTGATAATATCATTATACAACTGATAGTTGCATCATAAAACTGATAATATTATGTGGGATCATTAGTTGGATGATAGAACATACACTAGTTAATCTTGTTATAATATAAACAACAGGAAAAGAAAGGAACATCAACCACATCATATCATTCTAGGAGATCAGTATTGTTTTTACAAGTAAAAGCAGCATTGTTTTAAACAGAACAACATTACTTCATAAGGATGAAATTGCAACAGAACATCATTACTTCACAAGTACACATTTCAACAGAACATTACTTCACAAGTACACATTTCAACAGAACAACATTACTTTACAGGTACCAAATTTAATTGTAAAATAATGCAATGTGAATTCAGTTCCTTTGTTTTCTTTGTTCTTCTAGGCTTGACATGTATTTAGACAGACTCCAGCAGTGTTCATCATCTGTTAATATTTCATGTACAATCCTTGCTCTTGTTGATAATATTTCTTTCTTTTTAATTTTTATTGGTATCCTGCTTTTGTTCAGCGAAATGATGAATATCATTATAAATATCCCACAGTCAAGCCGGTTGAAACCAAAATGTAATATTAGTATCAATTTGCATCTGTTGTATTAACAGATTTATAATTAGTACAAAAATTTGAATTTCATATATAATAGTACAAGCATATAGTATGCTTTGAATTAAAATATTTAGCAGTTTTACTAGCACACTAAGTATTAATTTCTGCAGGTATCAGTTTGTTTTTTGTAGGTGTCAGTTTTGTTTCTGTAGGTACCAGTTTTTTTTTATGTAGGTATCAGTTTTCTTCCTGTAGTAACTGTTTATTTCTGAGTTAAAAGTTTATTGAATTGAGAGATAATAATTTTCAATATTTTTATTAAGAATCAAATTCAATTAAATATAAAAGGTATACAATGATGTATAAAAGTATGTATGGAAAATTATAATGCAAAAACATAGATAGTTTGAATAATGAGGAAGTGTCAATTGATTATGACTAGTAGTTTCAATTGTATTGTTTATTTTGTTCTCAGTAGATAACATTTACGAGAAAAAACTTACGTGTCTTCTACTTGCTGTGCACACTTTATTTGATGCATATCATCTGGTTTCACCGCCATGTTTGTTATGTTATTTCTTTTCCAGATTTCTTGGAGCATGTCCTCTATTTCGTGTCTCTAAAACAGGTAATATATTAAAAATTTAGGTCATATTCACCATGATAAGTATTTTTTTAGAAGAAAGAGAAATCTCATACCAATTTTGTAGCTTCTTTTAAACTGGAATTGTTTCTATCGTTTGATCTTCTAGGGCGGTTAGAATCAACATGGCACCATTGCATTGTCGGGTATGTTAAAGTCACCAATGTCCAGTGGTTCTCACAATGCAAAGGAAAATATATACTTTCAGCAAATTTGTCCTGTACAATAGATTCTAGCATAGGGAGGACAAGACTTTTTTCACGCCCTTTATATCATACACAATTGCTTTCTGTTTAATATGAAAATAAGTTATGATTTAATAAATGAAGCAATTATTATGTACTTGAATGTTAAAGTTTTATGTACCATCATTGTAGTTGTGAAAGCATAGTTGTGTTCTTCCAGTCCTCATTTTGAAATATACCAATCTATAATCTGTATTAAAATCAGAAAAGTATAAGTTCTTTTATTGGTGAAGCAATATTAAATTGTTAATAGTATCAGTAATGTTAATAATGGCTGTGTATGTTGATAAGTATAAAAATAATAAAGCATCAAGTGAATTTAAGTATGTTGTGGATTTGGGTATCATTTTTGTTTTTATTTTGGTATTAGTGTTGATGTAAAGAAAAAAAATATTATGTCTCAGCCCGTCTGTGTCGTTTCCTTCTAGTAGATGTTTTGGTGCATTCTTTGTTATGACACAACTCCTCTGATTGTGTCGTTGTCTTCCCATGCCACCACACTATTTTGATAAAAACAATTTGTATATATTAGATAAACTTAATTTCGTATTTAAAAATAATATACATATTTTTACACTTACTTTTGTGATGGTATCGTTAATGAAAAGAAAGTTTTGATCACATTTTGTTGCTCAATATTGAGATAGATCAAACATTTGCAATGTCCAAGCCCTATCTTTGAAAGTGTTGGCTCTATTACTGCAAGTGGCTTTGGATTGTTGTCTTGTTCACTTTTGTTTTCAACATTTTTTTTTGGGGTTTTGGCTTATTTGCAACTTTTTTTTCTGTTTCATCTCATATTCAAAGCTATGACGTTGTTTTTTCACTCTTGTTCTTGCCTTTAATCTTTGAATATAAGAAGCTATCCTTTTTTGTGTTGCTTTGATTTTTTTGTCACTTGATTTTGAGACCGTTTGTTTCTCTTTTCTAAGAGCTGTTTTCACATGTTCTTCTGCATTTTTTTCTTTCAGTTTTTTCACTTTCAAAGTCTTGTATGTCGTAAAGTTTGGAAGATGGAGGGGTAAAGTCAAGCACTGAAGCGGCATATGGTATACTTTGGTTTTTTACATCTGTATCCTCTTGAAGATTTTGAGCATCTTCTGAGTTGTTTCTCTGCACTTTACTTTCTTTTTGCAACTCTTCTTTTTGATGCACTTCAGTTGGAGTCTATTTTTTTCTTCATGTTCACATTGTATTTCTTCACTACTCGTTTTTTTACCCAATTCACTTTCTATTTCGATGGGCATATTTTTCTTCATTTTTTCTGTTTTATCTGCTCTTTTTTGTATACTCTTCATCTTTTTCTTCATTTTTTTCTATTTCCATTTCTATAAAAGTATCTGCATTTAGTTTAGTTTGTAAAATGTTGCTTTGTACATTGAAACTTTCTTTCTTATTTTCACTGTTTTCTTCACTGTCATTCAAATCATCTTCAAATTTATTGTGTTGTCTTCGGCCTGTGATCTTTTCTCTTCATTATCTTTCAGCTTTAACTTAATTTCTTTCAACTCTTATTTCAACCTCAAAACTTCTTGCTCTGCTTTAATTCTTTTCTTTTTTTCTACTTCCAATTTTTTTTTGCTTTTTTCTTCTTCCAAATCTTTTATATGCATTTGGAAGATACTGATGCTTATGTCTTCCTCAAATGAATGTGCACTTTCTTTGGTTTCTTCAAACTTTCTTTTTTTTCCACGCTTTTCTTTTTGAATTTTGGGGAAATTGTGTTCAGCAGTCTCTGTTTGAAGTAGACATTCTTCATATGGACTGAGATTTGTGATTTCTTTCACCCAGAAGTGTTGGAAAATTTGTTTCAGTTTTAAGCTATGATTTCAATTTACAATGATAATTCAATTTTTTACTGTAATAAAAAAATAAAATAGTATGCAATAAAACAAATAGCTATTTTTTTAATTTCTAATACCATTAGCATCAGGTTCAATCATGTAAAACTGCGGTATCAGTTTTCGAATTCTCGTAGCAGTTTCTAATAATATTAGTATCAGTTTCTTATAATATTAGTATCAGTTTCAAGGATGTAAAACTATGGTATCAGTTATTGGATTGTAGTATCAGTGTAAATTGTGAAATTATAAGGTATCAGTTTTTGGGTTCTAGTATTAGTTTTGAATACTTCCACAATTAGTTTCTAGCATGTAATCATTTGGTATCAGTTTTTGCATTTTTGTATCAGTTTATGATACTATTAGTATTCGTTTCAAGCAAGTAATCATATGGTATCGGTTTTTTGCATTCTATTTTTTGTTTTTAATACTATTTACTACGTAATGATATGGTATCAGTTTTTGATCACTGTAGTATCAGTTTTATGTTATAGAAGAAAGGATATACAATTAAACTTTATTCTACATAAGAGTTAAAGCATATTGATTAACAAAAATTAAATGGAATTTTTACTTTCATCACCTTCTTTCACGTTATCAAAAACTGTTTTGATTGCTTTGTCTTTGAGTTTCCTTAAATCCCATTTTGCAAATCTTGGTAAAGCTGGGTATAATATTGTCTTTGTTGAATGAGATTCAGTTTCTCACAAATGCAATACTGTTAACATAAAAAGAATTGATTAGACAAGTTTGTTAAAAAAAATTAAGTAATAAATTTTTGATTAACTTATCTTATCAATGGAAGCATGGAGCATCCCGACATATTTCTTGGATTATGGATGAATTTCTTAACAAATTTATTGAAATTCTTTTCTATCGTTAGTGGCCTAGAAACCAATTGCATTGTCTCTACATTAATTAAGTATTGTAGAAGTCTCCATCTTAACTTTTGCTGGTTGTTTGAAAAGAAGAATGTTAATAGTATTTCAATTATTATTAACATTGGCGAGTCTTCTTCATACTCTTTCTTCTTCTTTGCAAGTTCTTTCTTTATTCTTTTTTCTACAACATTTCTTGTTATATAAGTGCAATTGCCGAAGTTTCTCTTTGCAAATTCCCTACACTGCATTGGAATTGTTCTGTTTGTCATTTTCTGAGTTGGCTCAATGTTAATTCCTTTTAGTGGTAGGCCAAAAATCAAACTTATATCCGTTGCTGTAACTTTCATCCTTTCTTTGGAAAATAAGAATGCATCTTCCACAACTGAGTAGCATTTGTATAAAGCATCCAAATTGTGTTGATGCTTTTTGCATTCTTTCATCAAAATTTTCTCTTCATAGAAAACTCTAAAGAAGTTGTAGAAAGGAGTGCTCTTCATTATGTCCATCTCCTTCTTGGATAGAGAATTTTTTTTGTTTTATCAGTTTTACCGTTTTGAATACTGCCTACAATCCGCATCTATAAGTAGTTTCATGTTTTTTATCTTCAAATTGTTGTTTTGTTTGTGATATTTCTTTTATGCATTTTGGATGTGGATCAACAAAATCATCATCATCCTATTATTTCAAAATAAGGGCAATAAGTTATTTGTGAAACAAATTATGTTTAAGCACAACAATAGATTGAGTATTAGCTGCAGTGAAATATCTTCTGTCAAATATGTAACAATTTAAAGTTTGTAGTAACTAGGTATCAGTTTGCAGTAGCTAGAAATCGGTTGATACTAAGTAAGTATCAGTTTTCTGTAACCAGGTATCATTTTTTCAAGTAGGTATTAGTTTTTTATACCTAGGTATCAGTTCTTTTGTGAATAAGTCTCAGTTCTTTTGTGAATAAGTCTCAGCTCTTTTGTAAATAGGTATCAGTTTTTTGTTTATATCATATTTCAACTAAATGATACTGACTATTATTTTATCAAACAATTTACGCTTAATGATAATGACTATTATTACTTCTAATTAGATATCAGTTTGTTGTACTTATCAGCCTTTTCTTTTACCAAATGATTTACAGGTAATATTTTTGAAAATTTATCATGGTATAAGTTATGATGTTTTTTATTTTACCAAATTGAGTTATTTTTCTTCTGATTCTTTATTCGCAGCTTTTTTCCCTTCTTTTTTCTGAGATTTTTCATGTTTAAAAATTTTCATAACATTAGAATACATTTAACAGTATGACATTATTAGTATTAGTTTTCTAATTTTGCAATTTCAGTTACCTCCGTTTCTTTTTGTATTTTGTTCTGAATCATTTTTTCATTTCTTTTTTTTTCTTTGTTCTCTTTTTTGCATATTGTCTTCAACTTTTTTCTCTGCAGGTATTTGTTGCTGCATGTTCTCTTCTTCGTTCTATGCAAAAATTTCAATGTTACTATTACACTAACTTTATTATGTTTGATTTTATATTATCAGTTACCTTCTTTGGTATACTTTCGCTTATTTCTGTCTGCTTCCACTTGCTGTAATTTTTCATGTCTTCTCTTTGTTCTTTTTTCTCTATTTTGTTTTTCCTCTTCTGTTGATGTAGGTTTTTTAAGGTTTAACTTGTAGCTTTTTCCCTTTACTGCAGTCGCTATCGTTTGCGCTAGAGGTAGGTTTTCCTCTTCCATCGTTGTATTTTCTTTTTGAACATCTGCTGCTGGAAGTGATTCGACATTTCGATTTTCATTTTGTTGATTCACTTCCGACTAAGTTAGGTTTTCATCGGTTGTCGATTGTTGTGCTCATTGTTCATCTACTGTCGATTTCTAAGGTTGTGTTGGAGATGTAGATTTGTTTCTGCTTTGCGGTGCCATTTTTTCTTTCGAGCATAATTTCGTCAATTTCTGAGTGTAAGAAAGGAGGAAGACAAACAGAATACTTCGTTTTGTTTGAAATTATATTTGGGCTCTGAGCTTTGTCCTTACGGTAAATTTTTTATGCACGTGTTCTTCTGACTAAATATTTACTTTAATTTGTCCTTTAAATTTTTTTACCCTTTTTTAAGCTTGTTTTTTTGTTAAATCAAAATTTCTAAACATATTTATATTTACATAATAATCCTATATTACAATTATATGAATACAGGTCACATTAAATTCCGACACATAATTATGTGGTGCTTTGGCAACTATATGGTAAAAGGCCACACGCATATCATTTTTCTTTTAGGAAGATATGTTTTACTCATATGGACTTTATTATGCTTACAAGCATAAATGTAAGACTTCATCACTACTGTATGGTAAAAGACCCCACTCACATATTGTTTTTCTTTTGGGAAGATATACATTACTCCTATGGACCTTGTTATGCTTACATGTATCAGTGTAAGATAGGTAGAGTTAAGAGCATGCCCTAAGGGCAATTATGTAATTTGTTACATATATTAACTCGATAATCAATCTTGTTCAAAATAAAATGTGTTTTTTCTATTACATACTTATTATGTTATGATATAATTAATTAAATAATTAATATAAAGTATATTAAATAGAAAATCCTTAAATGATGTGGTATGTGATAGTAATTACAATATGTTATAATCATGAGAAATTTATCATATTAACATTACATATTATTTTAAATATTCATACTCAAGATGTTTCAAGATAGGATATCGATGCCTCCATTATGACCAGAGTATGTAATGCTCTTCAAATGTTGGACAATGTATTACTCATGACTATTAGGGGAACCAGGTTGGTTAATAAATTAATATCAAACAGAGAATCTCGAAATGACGATATTACACAGTTCCTTCAACTTGAGAATACCATGGAACTTTAACGTGGACGGTCGTTTATCGAACGAGTATAGTTGGATTTGAGTTGAAACATTGGAATTGAAGCATTATTCAATAGAGAGTCCGTCTTCTAATTTATCTGAGGTTAGTACCATGATCAATTGTAGTCAACTCAAAATCCAAGTCCCTGGCTAGAGTGGTATAGTTAATAATAATCGTTATTATTGAAACATGGATTTTGTGTTTAGACTAATCAAGTTGAATGTGGACGATATGAAATTTTGACCAAAATCAAATTCCATAAGTACTAATGTGATACAGTGTTGATCAAAGGAATTGGTGCAAATAATCGTTACTACTAAGCACGACTTATAATAAGTAAAATTGTACTATATCAAAAAATTTGTAAGCGATAAATTCAGCTAAAATATCATACCACTATCTAAGGCGACTTATGAATGTTAATATTCGAATTATTCAATGATAATTTCTGACTGAATTACACTTTTGAATCGCACAATTGTAATAATGAATACTTCAAAAAACTACATGGTTTAATTAATTTATTATCATTGTTAATTAATTAATATTTATAAAATATTATTTATTAAATTTCATTTGATTTGTCCCGGTACTAGCAATAAAGTGCGCATATAAAAATTGCACACATGTGTACTAATATAGGATATCGATAGAATATTTAAATTAGATTAATTGCTTAGTGTTTTTGAGAAAATTTTGAGGCCCACATGCCTCTTTTATGGCCAGTCATGCATGATGTTGTGGGGGAGGGGGGTGGCCACGGTGAAGGGGATTTGATGAGGTTTAACGAGGGGTTAAATAGGGAAGGTTTAAAAAGAATGCATCTAAAAGGTTTTATTGTTTCATTTAGAAACAAAATTCTCTTCCATTCATTTAATCATTCCACTCTTCTCTCTCTCTCCTATCATGGCTGAAAATTCCATGGCATCCATGAAAAAAAATTCTCAAAACAAAATGCAAATTATTAAAGGAGGTTGTTGTCTCTTGATCTTTGCAAAATTTGGAGGATGAATGACTAGAATCTAAGAGCCTTATTCATGACCTTTATAGTGATAAAGTTAAGACTATGCCCTATGAAAGTGCATAAAGATCGATATATAGTAATATGGTTAAGTTATGTATATAAGAGTATATGCAATACCAAGCTATATAACAAAGGAAATGGTAAGGTAAAGAAAGAAGCAATCACATCGGATTTTTATACTGGTTCGGACCTTCCATCCTACGTCCAGTCCTGAAGTTCCCCTTCGGATTATCCACTAACCAAAATACCCTCACTTAACCCCGAAGAAATAGACGATACAATAGTTTGCTGACATTGACAATCTTGTGTTCTGTCAACACAGATTTTGACTTGTAGTGCAAAACTTCGTATAATCTTCGTTGATGATTCAAGATGCGTGCACCGTGATTAAGGAAGTGTATAAAGTAATTTTTGAGTAAATGAATAGTATTGAGTTTGAGAACAAATAGATTCAAGATAACATAGAATTCAAGATAGAATAATTATTTTTGAATTTCTGAACTTAGGCTATATTTATAATAATAATAAGTTGCTTGGAGATGTTATAGTCATTCATAAAGTCATTCCTCTTTGAAGAAGAAGCGTTGAACGATCGCAACTCTTTGAAGTATTGTTTTCAAAAAATAGTCGTTATAGGTTATTCAGTCGATTAGAAATGATAGTCAGTCTACTGAATATGAACACCAAAAATTGCAGAGGGAAAGATAAAAATCAGAAGACTAAAGTGTATAGGAAGTAGGCCGGTTCAGTCGACTGAAATTATATTCAATCGACTGCCCTCGGTCCACTAAACCTATATAAAATACTTTTAATGTAGGCAGCCTTATAAACTATTATTTGTAAACACTTTTGGCTCTTGTATTTGGATTTCATGTATGTCAATAGTATGTATATACATGTATGAACCGTCAAGGAGATTTTACAATTAAAATCTAATGACAAATGCATACTCTTGACGTCAAATTTGTAGATGATCGTCACTTTGTTTTTCTCCTTGTTTTCTTTGAATCATCATCTTCAATTTCCTGTACAAAATATTATACGATATATATATATACACATCATCGCTAAAACATTCATATCATACGTGACAACTATATGATATGAATGCTTGTATAATAGTCTCCCCCTTAATATGAGCTCCCCCTATCATTCATACTTTCTCCCTTTTTTCATCAACAAAAAGAAGTAAGAAGTAGTATGAAAGTGAGCAAAATATGAACACATGCAATTGTAGTTACACAAAGCACAGACCGCTGAAGTTGAAACTTCAAAGAACACAAATATTTGACAATAATAACACAAATAAACACATATTTTCAAACTAATGTAAGTGCAACAATGAACACAGATAAATTAAAGTGAAACTGAAGTACCACATAAACACAACCACATAAAACTCAAAACACATTTAACCACAAACATTCATAATTTCACATAACAAAACAATAGCTCATACATAGGTCATCAAACAAACACGACCCAAATAGTCCATAGCAACACATAACACCATAGTTCTCACCATCAAACACAAACGTAATCAAAAGTCAATTAACATAGTTTATACAACCAAATACAAAGACACCAACAAACATACAGAATTCAAACTAAAGAAGAAGAAAAAGGTAGTTTAACTTTTATCGTGATTGGAAGAGGCATGGGATCATAATGGTGAAGAAGAGGGCGGACAAGAAGAAATTTTATTCCAGACTTTTTTAAAGAAAGCTCGTTGTACTCTTCTCGAACCTCTTTTGCCTTTTACTAAGCTTTTGTTACTTTTAAAGGTAATTTCCTAATTTTGGAGAATTGCGGTTTGAGTGGAGACATTCTTCAACGGTTGAATTAATGAGATGTCTCTATCGCTGTCGGTTGACCAAGAAACTTCTTCTTCAATTTCATGAGGATGAGATGGCTGCGAAAAGGGTTATGGTTGTGATGATGATTGACCAATATTCTTCCACACCAATCGAGCAAGATAAGCATTGTAATGAAGAAGCAGCGCCATTCTCAATGGGGTTTCATTAATGATATGGATTTTTGATCCGTAACTTTGGGAATAAGAAAGTTGGATAAGCTATCATCCCAAAATGCACAAAGACCTTGGTCAAAAATGAACCGTAGAACATAGTGTGTCATGACCGATGATTAAAAATCTTAATCTCATCATGAATTATCTTTGCCCAATTTAATTTCTTGTTCGAGTAAATAGCATACAACCTTTTACAGTTGTCTACCCCTTTCCATAACTCTCTGCCCTAGGTAGAATAGTATAGAGCACCATTTAGTTGATAACTTTTACTTGAGGACGAAGATTAACAGAAATATTGCTTGTTCGTTCCATGCGAAACAAGTAGCTAGTTGAATCGTAAGCAAAATCATCATGGTTAGTGTCTCCTAAATCATATCCCACCGATGAACAACCTAATATTACACCCAAATCCTTCACAAAAAAGCTTAATGTCGACACCCAAAACCTTACTCCATAGTAAACCTTCATCGTCTTCTGCTTTATAATAGCTTTCACAAAGGTTTGCATAGAACATTCGTACAAGGAAATGGTTGACCTTTACCTGATTTTAGGTGCTATCAATTAGAGATAAAAATTCATGCTCTCTAGTAATCCCTTAAATCCCAAAATTTGAGAAATTGGTCATCTCGTAGAAGTCTCTTGAAAGATACGCTTATCATTTAGGTCGTTGAATCACTTCATGGCCGTCTTGTTATTTCCCATCCATTCAGCAATTTGGTCATCCGAGGCAAACTCGGGGTATGAAGGAGCAGAAGAGGAAGAAACCTTCTCTCTTTATGCCGGAACCTTCTTTCGTCTTGACATAAGCTTTTGCTTTGGTGCCATTTTTAATTTTCTGAAATTTTGGAGACCTAGGTTTTGAGTTTGGAAAATGGAATAGGCAAGTAAAAGTGAGGAGAGTTTGTCTTCTGAATGAAAAGGCACGTCTTTCCCCCCTGTTTAAAAACAGTTATTTACAGTTTCAGTCTACCGAGGAAGGACCTCAGTTGACGAAGAGTAAAGAAAATCAAAGCCCGAGAGTATAAGTAAGTCTAATCGACTAAAATAAAAAGTTAGTCAATTGTTTTACTGAATTTCAGTTGAGTGGGGACATGTTTCAATTGACTGAAGTGAATTAAAAGGCTATCCCGAGAATAGACCCTTAGTTAATCGACGACAATTTGGTTAAACAATCGACTAATTTAACTTCTAATTTTTAAATTCACTTAGAATTTTTTTTAACATTTCAAAAGTATCACTTTTTTAGTTTGAAAATGAAGTCCAAGTAAATCTTGAAAAATCATCAATAATCACAAAAACATATTTGTTATGATTTATCAATCTTACTTAAGTAGGACCAAATCAATCTAAATATAGTAGTTCTAGTTGTTTGTTTTATTGATGTTTCCTTTTTAGATTTAAAAGAAGTTTTCTTTAATTTTCTGTACTGTCACGCATCATAAGGATTATTAATTTTAAAATTTATTTTCGACAAACCTCTTACTAATTCCTTTTTAGCAAGTTTATAAGATATTTACAATTAATATGGCCAAATCATTTGTGCCAGAACTACGGATTGTTATGACTCGCAACTGGACTCAAATGCTAGATATTCATATTTAAAACATAAATATTTCGTTTTCTTATACCTTCAAAAATAATTTTTATTTTGATAAAAATATCACACTTATCTTTTTTTAAATTGATTTTAAAACCTTTATCACATAACTGGCTGGTATTTAAAAGATTATGTTTTAAATTTCGTATCAGTAACACATTTGTAATTAAATGAGAGTTAGATATACCAACGTTAATGACGTCTTCAATTCCAACTAAGAACCTTTTTGAGTTGTCTCCGAATGTCAGAGTTCCTCCATCAATGTCAGAGTTCCTCCATTAATGTATGTTATGTTAGTTAACATATTTGGATTGCCCATCATATGCTTGGAGCATCCACTATCATGTATCTATTTCTTTTTTTTGGCACCTACAAAAGAATGAGTAATTTTATTGGTACCCAGTTCCTATGTGTTAGTAAAAGAAGGTAACCATATCCATAAGGGTTTTGAGACCTTTAGAAATATAATTACTGCTACAAACTACAATATTTTTTAGAAAACTATTTGAATATTTTTGTCTAATTAATTTGTTATTCATTTTAGGAATTCAAATTTTTGTATTTTTAGAATTTGGAACATTTGTCTTTCAATATTTTTAGATTTCCTAATTTGTGTACAAACTGTTATATTTTTTGTTACTACTTTTTATTCATTTTACTTTTATATAGCCAAGTCCACTTTTGTTACCAGATGGTTTTGAAATTCTGATTAAATTTTCTAAGCTTTGTTTTCTTTGGTTAAATTTCGAAAAATTAGTTGTAGTTTGCTCTAATTTTTGTTTTAATTCCAAAACTTCATTTTTTGAAAATCTAAATTGAGTTTTAATTCATAAACTTCTTTGCTAACTTTATCATTTTTAATTTTGCTTACCTTAAGTTCAACAGTTTTGAGAATTTAAATTTTCACAAGATTTTGTGAAATTTCTAATTCTTCTTCTGAAATACGTTTTTCATCTCTAAGCATACCAATTTCTAATTCAACTCTACTTAATTTGCCTATACTTTTATATAATTTCTTCAAATTTATTGGTTTATCATCAAGTTCATTCCTAATTTCAAGTATATTATTATAGGAGAGATCGGAATTTACCTCGTTAGTAGCCATGAAACAAATGTTTGCTTGCTCCGTGTCGCTATCGCTTTCACTTTTCGAAGAAGATGAATCTGAATCTGAATCATCCCATGTAAATTGAAAAGCATTTCTTTTCTTTTTGAACTTTCCAAATTTGTTCTTCTTATTTTTCCTTGTTAGTTGTGGACAATCCTTTTTTATATGTTTGAATTTGTTGCATTCGTAGCACTTGATTGAAGTTGATTTTCCACCATTCTGTGACCTTGTGAATTTCTTGAATTTGTTGTGGTTTTTGGCAATGAACACAATCTCATTTTCATCTAAGTCGGAGTCTTCAGCGTTGGCTTGAAAAGCTATACTGTTCTTTTCTTGATTTTATTCTTTTCTTGTCTGCAAGTTTGCTTCATATGACATCAGATTCTCGATTAATTCTTCAACTCTGAAGTGGAAAAGATCGTTTTCTTCTTCTATTTCTAAAACATTCTTTCCCATTTAATATCAAGCAATTTAAAATACATGTTACAAGATCAACTTCAGTAAATGTAACTCCTAATGTCATGAGCTCATGTTGTATGGTTTGAAATCTTGCAAACATATCCACAATAATTTCATTTGTTTTCATTTTAAATGATGAAAATTGATTTTGTAGAACAGAAACTTTGGTTTGTTTAACTTTTTTTATCCCTTCATGTGTGATTTAAAGTGTATGCCAAATATCGTATGTGGTTTTACACGAAATAGCTCTAGAAATTCATTTTTGTCAAGTGAACAAAACAATACATTCATTGCTTTTTCATTGTTGATTGCCGTAGTTTTTGAGCATATTACCAAGTACCCATTTCAATAGTTGGTGCTTCGTACTTAGTTTGAATTGCTTTCCAAATTTCAAGACCATTAGCTTCCATAAACATTTTTATAGCAGTAGACCGGTATGCATAGTTAGACCTAGTGAATAATGGAGGACGCACGATTGATTGACCTTTTAGAAAAGTGCTTGCCATAGTTTTTTTTTAAATTTATTATGGTTAATGAAAAGACTGCACTTTAATTGAAAGTACATAGGAACTATAGTAATGTGGCTAAATTATTTATATAAGTGTATATGCAATATCAAGCAACATAACAAAAAAATGGTAAAGTAAAGTAAGAAGCAATCACAACATGATTTTTTATACTAGTTTGCACCTCACGTTCTACGTCCAGTGCCGAGCTCCCATTCAGATTTTCCACTAACTAAAATACCATCACTTAGCCCAAAGGAATATGTGATATGATAGTTCACTGACTTTGACAATCTTGTGTTCTATCAACACGGATTTTGACTTGTAGTATAAAACTCTCTATAATCCCCTTTGATGATTCAAGATGCATGCACCGTGATTAAGGAAGTGTATAGAGTAGCTTCCCGTCATGTCCTTTGGTGACTCAAGATGCATGGACTATGATTAAGAAAGTGTATAGAGTAATTCTTGAGTAAATGAATAGTATTGAGTTTGAGAACAAATAGATTCAAGATAGCAAATGATTCAGGATAGAAAAGTTATTTCTGAATTTCTAACTTAGGCTATTTTTATAATAATCAAAAGTTGCTTAGAAAGATTATAATCATTCACAAAGTCGAACAATCGCAGTTCTTCGAAGTATTGTTTCAGAGAATAGTCGTTACAAGTTATTCAATCGATCAGGAATGATAGCCGGTCTACGAAATATAAACACCAAAATTGTAGAGGGGAAGATAAAAATTAAAAGAAAAAAGTGTATACGAAGTAAAGAGTTTCAATCGACTGAAATCATTTTCAATCGAACTAAAATCATTTTCCACTGACTGCTCTCAGTCGATTGAAAATGATTTCAGTCGACTTAACCTCTATGAAATACTTTTTATATAGGCAGTCTTATAAACTATTATTTGTAAACACTATTGGCTCTTGTATTTGGATTTTTTTATATGTCAATAGTATGTGTGTATGCATATGAACCATCAAGAAGATTTTACAATTAAAATCTAAAGACAAATACATACTCTTGACTTTAAATTTATAGATGATTGTCACTTTGTTTTTCTCCTCGTCTTCTTTGAATCATCATCTTTAATTTCCTACATAAAATAACATATATATATATATATATATATGTAGTTGTCATTAAAACATTAATATAAATAGGGTTCTGAAAATCTATGGGCAATTATGTAATTTGTTATGTACATCTAACTGGATAACCAATCTTGTTCAAAGTAAAAGGTGATTTTTTTCTATTACATAATTGATATAATGTGTTATATTAATTAATTTATTAAAAATATATGTAAGATAAAATCCATAAATGGAATGTTTTAGTGATAGTAGTTACAAAATGTTGTAATCATGATATTTATCACAATGAAATCAAACATGCCATTTTAAATATTCTTAGTCAAGATGTATCGAGATCGGGTGTGATACATCTATTGAGTCTAGAATACGTAACATTCTCAGAATATTGGACAGTGAATTACTCATGACTACTGGGGACACCAATGGGTTACGTACTAATAGTTAGTGGATAACCATGGAATAATTCACTCAATAGTTTTATATTGGTAAATATAACTTAGGTCAAACAAAAAGTATCGATGTGACAAAATTACAATGCTCTCTTAACCTGTGAATATTATTGATCATCAATATGGAAAACCTGATTTGATTGTAGTTAAATCATCGCACTACGTCCATCAGATCACTATAGTCGGATCGAGTGAAAGGATTGAAAGTGAAACAATATTCAAGAGAGAATTCGTATCCTCGGTTATATGAGGTTAATATCACAGCCAACTGAAGTCAATTCAAAGTCGTAATCTTTGGCCAGAGCATTAGATTAATAATAATTGTTATTATTAAATCAAAGACTTTGTGTTTTGAATATAACATTGAATATGGACGATATTTGAATTTTGACCATTACCAAATTTCATAAGTCGAAAGCGATATAATTTTGACGAAGAGAACTGTGTAAATAATTATCACTATTGGGTAATGCTTAAATAAATTAAAATTGGAATTTAATGAAGCTATGTAAGTGATAAATTTTACCATAATATCACACCATCTACAAATTAACGTGTGAACATTAATATTTGAATATTTCATTATTGACCAAATTTACACCTAGGAGCCACACAACTGAAATGTTGAATACCCCTATTACCACCCGATTTAATTAATTCTAATTGTTATAGATTAATTAATATTTATGAAACATTAATAATAAAAAATTATTTAATTTGCATTGATCAATATTAAATATGTATATAATAGTTAAACACATGTATCGATGTATGAAATCGATATGCATTTGAATTGGAATTAAATGCATATTTTACTTGATCAGGCTTGAATCAATTAAGAGGATTAGGGGCTGTTATGGCTAGCCATAAGAGGGAGCGAAGTGGCTTGAATTTTGATTCAAGAGGAGACGGAATGGTAATAGAAAAAGGTGGATCCGGATCTCTTTTTTCCTCCTTAGTTTTTCTTTATGTATTCATCGCTAGCCTCACTTTATATGTTCTTTTTGCTCCTCCTATCACCTGATTCGCCTGACCCCTATACAAGCCTTCCTCCTCATTTTCAAGCTTCTACATACACAAATTAAATCAAATTTGAAGTTTGGTTATAGCTACAGTCAGATTAGTAGCTCTATTTGAAGTCTTGGATATCGATTCAATGAGTGAACGGATTCAACATGTCAATGTGTTTTAGCTAGGCTTTGGTGAAAGTTAATAGTCCATATTTTACATATATCTGTATGTATAAATGATTAGTTAATATATACTATCATGAATCCATATATGCTAGTGCCGTCAACATTGAAAGTATATGTTTGTTTACATGTGTGTCGATAATTTTTTTAACATAAAACACACACACACACACACACACACATACATATAATATAAATCGACAACGAACATAAAAAAAATCCAATTTTGTTCATTCTAATTTTTCAAAAATAATAATATAATGATGTTTAAATAAGATTGATATTAAGATATATATATATATATATATAATATTTTTAATATACGCTGCATAATGTGATTTCAAAATTAAAAAATTAAGCCGTGTATATATATAATTTATTTGAACACAAAATCTAAGTTTTAATATATTTACATACATATATATATATATATATATATATATATATATATATGTATATGTATGTATGTGTAATATGCAAATATTTATTTTATAACAAAAAAATACATGTTTCAAAAAGAAAGAAAGTTTTATATAAATTTAGATGATTTATGTGCGAAAAATAATAATTTTTTTTAAACCCATAAAATTCAAATGAATAAACGTTATCATTTTGCCAAATGTATGTATATATATTATTATTGTATATAGATTTCTTAATATTAATTTGTTATGTGTTTGTGTAAAATGTATGTGTGTATTTGAAGTAAAAAACAATAAGTTTTTTCGAAGGTTTTGATATTTACACATATGGTGTATATTTCTTTAAAACTAGTATAATGATTTAAATTTGAATTGTAAGATGCTTAGTATGTAGAATTGGATTTGAGATCTAACATTTGAATTTACAGTTATTTACATTAGATTGCAATCACAACAGATTATAATGTTAACTATTTGTGCACACACAAATATTTATATTTACATAAACTAATATATGCAGTTTTCAAATATTATTTTATAATACATTCACATAAACACAAGCATACACACATATATTAGACAACACATATGTATATGGAGGAGCTAATATGTCTGTTGTAGTGTAAACCCCAATATCTATACACGAGCATACTAAATCATGTACACTTTTTACGTTTCATGTGCACGTACACACATGTGTATACGATGCACATACTATACTGTATATTAATCACAATAATAATAATATAATAATACTTGATTATGAATAAAATATCGACTTTATTTAAGAATAAATTTAGATAAGATCTAAATAAATTTATACTTTATAGGCCTAATAAGATTCAAAATGGAATTTTTTTTTTGAAATTTACCCATTTTCCCATTGCATGCTGAACTAGTTCCAACAATGGTATCGGAGCCAAATAGCATATGCTGTCTAAATTAGCAGTGTTATGGGTAATCAAGTACCACACCTTACCTGACTACTGGTTTGGCCCGAATGGATGAGTTAAGCCCAAGGCTATCCTTGATATAAATGCCCAAATTGATTTGGGCCTTAGGCTAATTTTAAAATTATTTTGAAAATTAAAGTAAAATTTTAAATTTAAAGTTTAAATTTAAAATAACACTCATATTATAAAATTATAATATAATCCTTTTCAAAATGTATGAAAATGTTATAATTAATTTTGAAAATATTATTTATTAATAAGATTAATGAATGAATGAATTAATTAAATAAGTTAATTAATTAAATATATACATACATAGATACATACATACATAATATATATGTAATGTTGTCTTGCATTTTGTAAGACAACATGAGTATATATGTATGTATAAAAGAATTTTCATAATTAATAAAATTTAACTAATTTTTTAATTAAATTAACTAATTAAAAGTTAATTAATAAGTTAAAATACATACATATATATATACATGCACGCGCATACACACACACATAAGATATATGTATATTGCTATAACGGTTATAGTATATATATTCAATATAATATGTTATAATTGAATAATGTAATAATTAATTAATGTGTTAGTTAATTAAATAAGATTTAATGCAATTTTATGCATAAAATATGATATAAGTTAAATAAATTATAAAAGTGATATAATAATAAAACTTATACAATAATAAAACTTATACAATAATAAAACTTATATAATATAATATATAAACTATAGATGGAACATTAAAGAAACCTTAAACAGATTTAAGAAATAAATATAAGTAAAAGTAAATTTACCTAATTTCTGATGCATACGACACTCGAATCCCGAGGATATTTTATAATAAATACACTACTTCATAAATCGGTATCACTCAATCAAATATGTTGAAGATTATGAATGTTTAATATAAATGTTATACTCTACCGTTTATATGTTAATAAATTACTTACATACTCTCTGGTTGTTGAGCAAACTCAAGCTAGAGATGTTATGTGTAGTATTATTAACATATTGCGCAGAAGAGGTAAAATAACTATATGTATTTATTGAGCAAACTCAAGGTACATATACTATACTTAGATGTCAGACCCACTTTTCCGTACAATTTGAACTGACAATTTGCCACACATGTCCAGTCCAAATTGAATAGAAAGGCGAATAGTAAGAAAAAGAAATTAGAAAGAAGATACAAATAAAACCAACAACACAGAATCTTACAGTGGAAATGAATAATCTATAATATTGCCCAAATCTTTACATGAAACAAGACTGTAACTTATATATATACAAACATCAATCAGAGTATACAAACCTATTCAGCCCAGACAGTTATAACACTCTGTCCTCACAATTGCTAAAAAAATAACTAAAATGCAAAGGAAATATAATCATCTACGTGAATACATCTCTGGGCCTCCAGCTCCTCTCCTGAAGCTCCAATCCTTCTAGCTAAACCTAGAAATATGCTCTGTCTGACCCGAACATATAGAAAAAAACATGCCCCGGCCAGTCAGGTAAAACCAGTGTGAGAATTTAAATCACAAGGAATTTTATTCATTATAACTTTCAAAAATCCTTTAAAAATCAAAGGTATCTCGTAATACCATGCCACACATAAAGAAGACGGGTTTTTCCCTTACGATGACCAAAACCGTTTATAGAAAATCCAATGATATTATAATAGCATCTAAGTACAAATACTTATTCAAATAGCCGAAATTGTTACATTAATTAAATTCCAGCATAATAGGCTCTGCAACCACAATCGTAAAGGCACGGTTTGGAGAATGTATTTCCATACAATGACTAGGCATCGGGGTACCACCTATCATAGTACACATCCAGAAAATGTACCGATGACCTCGCCGGGATCACCTACAACACTAGACCGGTTCTGCCCCTAACCTGGATAGTACCGAATATGCAATCACCTCAGTGTTCCCACCCTTATCAAGCTTCATCTATGCACCATATTTATAATATCCGAAGGTACCAAGAAAGGTGAAAAACATACCCTAATTGGGTGCGACCCACTTAGCCTTACTGCATCTCCCTTGATTTTCAGTCATGCCGATTGATGAGGCTTGATGCTACGATTACCTTTTTAAGGAATTTATGCTTGGAGTACTTATTGTCCTCTAATAACAATGTACTGGTAGCATTCATCCATACAAATCCGATTTGGATCTGAATGAAACCAAAAGCACTATTCCTACTACATACATTTTGGAATCATTCTTAGGATTAGTGCACTTCAATGCTCCATCTTTAATTCCATGCTCTTGTCTTTATTTTAAAAACGTATTCATTGGATCGAAGTCGTTTTTCAGATAACTTATCCGATCCTAGTCTCTTAAATAACTTTCAATATTTCTGGTAAATTCAACCCCGATTCTTTAGGAAATAAACAGATGAAACAAGATCGGAGATCATCTCCTAACCGTTAGTGGACGGATTTCTTTATAATCACCCTAGATGAACTAAACAAGTTTATACGTACAGTATAACACCTTCGACGGTAACTGTATCATATAATCCCTATGTTTCTCCTAGATATTTCCAAAGTTATGTTTTTGGGTCCAGATTTGATAGTCGGTTATTTAACTATCAGTAACAATCATTCAAACAAAGATTCCATTTCGCACTGAAATCACTAAGCTTTGTTTGATTTAAATTTCAATAAATTAAGTCTCTTAATCAAAAGGTATATACTTATCTCACAGGAATAAGTTCATTCACAAACCATTCATTTCAAAAATATTTGAAAACTTTTTAAAATAAACACGGAAAGCACCATGCGGTATCAACCATGGATTCACAGCTCAATAATTATGTCTCTATCTTAGAGAAATCCAAACTTAACTTAGACAATCTCTGCCTCCCTATTACACCATGAAAGTATACCATTACTTTTCAAAAACTGTATTTAATAATTATCTCAAAATAATACTTATAAGGTTTTTATATAAATTTTCCATGTTTTAATTAAGTAAAATACTCTTTTATAAAAGTTTAGTATGTAATATTTTTTTTTTAAAGCATTTTGAAAAAATTATCTTTGAAATAATAATAATACTTTAATAAAGATTAATTCCTAAGTAATAATTAACTTTTAAATCAAATCATTATAAGATAACTTAATTATTAATTAAATATACTTTTAAATAACTTTTAAGAATAATAAAATAATTAACTTTAAACAATTTTCAAATCATTATTAATTATCTTTAAATAATCATTAATAAATAATAATTATCCTTTAAATACAACTTCCAAATTCAGAAAAAAAAGGCTTCTTAATTTCAATGGTACTTAATCAAGTTACCATTCAATTTCATAACAATCTAGAATAACAGATTCAGATGTTCACATCAATCCATTTTTAACAATTAATTCAACATCATATTGTCCAATATAATTATCAGGATAATAAATAAATGTCCACATAAATATGACAGCAGAACAGGGATTTATTTCTGATAGTCAACGTCCAAAAACACATATATTCAGTAGTAATGGCAGAACGGTGATTTATTCTGCCAACGGGGGTCCAATTTAATAGTATTAGCGGAACGATGTTTTATTTCACTAAAAAAGATGTCAAATCCTTGTAATTAACTTAATTAACTCATCGCTATTTTTATCTGGGAAAATAACTTCAGTAGACAAATCATATAAATTCTAACAACAATATATGTTTTAAAACGATAATTTAAATCTGTCCGTTTTAAATCGATTAAAATTTTCACTTGCTTAAACTCGACAACGAATTGCATGACGGCATAGCGTTCGTCGATATGAATCCATCGCAACGAATTTCGCGTATATCGAAATTCGTATGCATTTGGAATTATGATTTAAACTTTGAAAATTATATATATTTGAAATGACCCACAGTTCCGTACCTCTTAAGTCGACACTATTCTCCATCACTCAACTCAAGGTGAACGGAAATACGAACCATTTGGGTAAAAAAAGAAGTGGTAGAAGAAGAAAATAGAAAACAACACCAGAATCTAACCATCGCAGCGGAATAAAATATAATACATAATAACAGATCTTTACCCAAAAGAAAATTATATCTGTTTTATACAGACATCAACAGAATACATCATCAGAGTTCAACAACATCAATAACATACAACTGGACAGTCATATAAATTTGTCCTAAAAACTAAATACACAGCAGAGTAAAAATCAAATATGGAAGTACGTATCGCCATCCAGCTCGTCTCCTGAGCTCTACAACATCATATCATATATTCTATAATACTCGGTCTGACCCGAGCATTATAGTGAAATAACACCCGAGTCAGTCTGGAATACCAGCGTGAGAAATCACACTCAAATTGATTATTAAAGTTCCAAAAATCCTTTGAAAAACAAAAGTATCTCGTAAGACCACGCCACAAATAAACATGTCGCGTTTGTACCTTATGATAGCCAAAACACTTTTTATCAAATCCGTCTGATATTATAATAGTGTCTATAGGAAGTAAAATAGAATCTAGCTGAAATGCTTACATCTCACGTTTCAGCAATAGTTGGGCACAATCAAAACCATACATGCGCATAGGGAGAATGGATTTCCAACTAATGACTAGGCACTGGGGTACCACCTATCACAGTGCGTGGCCTAGATCACCGTACCGAGGATTACTCCCAATCCCCTGCAACAAAAGACCGGGACTACCCCTTACTGGAAAATCCTGAATAAGATTACCCCACGGTTGGAATCAGCAACCGTACCACTAAGCCGAATAAAAGGGACATCTAGAAAGGGATGACCTCACCCTAATGGGTGCTACCCACTTAGCCTTGCTGCATAACCCCAAATTTTCAGTCATTCCCGGTTGATGAGGCTCGAGGCTAATCTTTACCTTTTTAGAATATATCACTTAGAATGCTCATCGCTTATCTGACGATCTTCTGAAAGCATTCATCCATACAAGTCCGTCTCGGGTTCGAACGGAACCGAAGGCACTACTCCTACTACATCCATTTTGGAATCACCTCAGGATTAGTACCGACTAACCCTTTCACTTCACTGCTTCACCTTCGAATCGAAACTCTATTTTTCCACACGAAAACGTACAAACCGGATCGAAGTGGTTTTCAGAAAATAAATCGCGATCCCGGTCTCTTCGAAACGATCAACGCATTGTCCAATATTGATAGTCAATTATTTTACTATCAATTAACATTCACAAACAACCATCAAACAATAAATAATTTTCCAAATTATTTATCAGTCTCAAAATATCTTTGCAAGATATTTTTCCATTTTCAACCCTTTTGAAAACAGTTTTCAAATCACACTTTTCTCATGGAATGAATTCCCAAATATTTATTTCCACTGAAAACACCAAGTACCAATACTTTAGATTTTTAAAATAATTTAAAAACACTTTATTATAAAATATACTTTAACACTTAAATTGAAAACTACTTTAATACTTTATTCAAAGATATATACTTTAGGAATATTTAAAATGAGGTTACTTTATAAAATATAAAACTAGATTTTCTCCTTTTAAACAAAATACCAAGTCACCTTTAAATAATTACTACGATAATAGATTTGAAAGGTACTCACTTCAGAATTTAAACATTTAGAAATAATAAATTTTCTAAAACATGCTTTTTTTTTAAAACAACATTAAAACTTTTAACTTATATTTAAAAATTTGCTTTGAAACCGTACTTGGCTATCCAGGGAAATACACTTCTCTTTCACATCTTTTAAAAATAAATCACTATTTATTTTTAAACAAATTTACTCATTCCCTTAATAAATTCCCACCGTGAATTTATTCTTTCAAATATCCACTGATATATCACTTCGCTTTTATAAACCCAGTTTATAAATTTCAAGTCTCTCTTCTCTTTTAAAAATCCTAGTTTTACACACTTAAATCAATCCCCAAATTGATTTCCGATTTACTTCACTTTTAAATAAATTTCCTTACTTACTCCATTTATTACAAATCCATTAACTTCAGATTTTATTTCTTCATTATGATTTAAAATCTTTAATTGAAAATACCAATTTCTTATTTTCTAAATTTCTTCTTTATCCTTTTAAATAAATTCTAACCTCGAATTTGAAAATAAATTCTTTATTTCTTGAAATAATATCACTTGAGTTTAAAAATAAAATCACTTGTTCCCATTTATTCAAAATCTCATTTTCAGCACTTGGAATTTTATTTATCAGAATTCAAAAATCACTTTTTATTCTTTTCCAAATCATTTTTAATTTATTCAAATTTCTATGATTATTTTACTCAAAATTCACTCTTTTATTTTCTTTTCAAAAATCCCATTTCGATAGATTTTGATAACTCAGTTCACCGAAATATTTTAAATCAACCATAGTATCCAACATTTCCACTTATCAATATAATTCATCATAGGATAGCAAATAATTATGTCACCGGATATTTTAACAAATCTAAATATTTTGAGGAATCTAGTTAGATCCCTCCAACCTATTTCCATGCATCCACAGATGTTAGCACAATAAAATACCAATTCCACTTCGAGGTGGAATATCGTGGTATATGGGTTTTAAATATAATATCATCCGCTATTATGCGGCGCATAGGATCTCATCCGCTATGTAATGCGGGAAATCAATCACTCCAATATATGCTACTATATATAATATAGCACATCAAATAAATTCAATCATTCAACCAATTATTTAAATTTAATCATTTAAATATAAATAAAACCCAGACGAGTGAGATTAACTCACCATTGCTTCTTAATTTGCAACCCGATCCAAACCAGCTTGTTTCTTCCTAATTTTAGACCTTGTATAACATCATAGTATTTTATTAATAGTCGGACTAATTGAATAATTAAATATCATTTTATAATTTAATAAAATCATAGTTTATTTTTAAACTAACTCCCTTTTTAATAATTAGTGACTAAAATAATTAAATAAGTAAATTCGAACAAACTAATCATCTTAATCCATTATTTTGAAATAACTAGTAAAGTTTTAAAATGCATATATCTATATTATTTTCCGTTTGAAACAACCACATATATGTACTTATAGAATAATATATATATTTTAAAAATATTTTTTTATATAAATCTATACCTTTTAAAATCCATATATATATATATATATTTAAGGAATCCTATCTAAAAATTTTACTGGTTTCCCAGATGTCAAAAATATGCGTGTGTAAAAAATCTGTTTTATATATATATATATATATATATTTTAATATGACCACAGTAATACTTTATTGTATATACCTATTCAAATTTATTTCCAAATTTAAATTGAATTAAACAAATTGTAAATACTTAACTGCCCACCCCACGATCAGCTACAGCCACACGAGTCACCTCTTTGCCATCGCGAGTTCCTATTCAACTGAATCGCGACGTTGCCCACCGCAAAACCCTAGCCGTCACCGCAACTTCGTGCCCAAGAATCCTAGCCGCCGCCTCCTGCGTCGTGGCCCACGCTGCCAATACTTCCCCTTTAGCAAACATGCTTCCTACCTATGCCGTGATTGAAGTCGACGACCTCCCCCTTGAATGCTCGCGACCAACGTGAAACCCCAACGACACCGTGTCGCCGAAATCAAGTCGCGCCTCTCGGCCTAGAAGAGCCGTCCCTCTCCTCTCCGCGCATGACTCAGAATCGCGATCGATTGATCGGTCGATTTCGCGAGACTCATTTTTTTTCGACTTCCCTTTTGAATGAAAGGGCTTCGGCCATTATATATTTTCTTCGATTCATTACTGGAGAGGCTCGCGATTACAATTAAAAAATGTTTCGGCCATTATTAATTATTTTCTAGTTGAAAATGAATTGAAGTACCAGGGAAGATAACGTGTTTTTAACAAGGGGATGGAGGGGAACAAGACTTGACGTTAGCGTGCAAAAATTATCAGGCTTCAGTGATGTGAATTGAAAGGAAAAGGTTTGACGTGGACAGGATTACTGTTGAAAGTTGGCCAGAATATAATATATATTTCAAGTTTAAATTCAAATTGCCTCGAAATCGCAACTAAAAATCTCGATCTCCTATCAAGGCGTGCCTCTAGGCTATTATAATGTTAAAACCCTATTCCGAACACAATGGAAAAGGGTTTCGAGTCCTAACTCGATCGTATGGAGACGATAGCTTTTGAACCCAGTTATAAAAATTGAATTTTCGATTTAATTTCAACGCGTTTATTTACCGTATGCTCACACAACTACTCCAATCACTACGAAATTTAAAATCTGATAATAACACAATATTACGAATCCAATGGAACTGGTTTCGTCGAATTTCGAGACAGTGCCTCAGAAGGCTATTTTTAAATTCAATTTAAACTATAAAATTTTAAAACTGAACAAAACACTTCCAAATTAAATTTTAACACTTTTACTATCTTCAGTTCTATCAATATAAATTTTACAAGCCTTCAAATTATTTTTAACAAGCTTAAAACTGAAGATTCAATATTTCACCCAACTTCCAATTATTAAATTCAATAATTTAATTATCAAATAAATTGTGATATTTGGAATTCAAGTTAAAACTAACCTTTCAAATATTTAAAATCAATTAAATATTCCAATTTGAAATGCTCAAAAATTCCGGGACGTCACATTCCTCCCCCCTTAAAAGAATTTCGTCCCCGAAATTACTAGTTAGGGAGAATGGTCCAATACCCGTTTATTTTTCCCAAAACCAACAATTCAACATCCTACCAACTCTCTTTTTATAGAAGACCCATTATCATTATTACTAACTTCCCAAACTATCCCATAGTTTTCAAACAATACTATTTGCTCAATCATTCAAATTTCAATTTAAAACCAAATTTTGAATTATCAAAATTTTCTCAAAAATTTTCTAACTCCCTAAATTTCCAAAAAATTTCGCCAGCGTCTCCTTTGCACGGCTAGCTCGGAACAACTACAAAATGCCTCTACAGGCTTCCAATTTCAAAAAGAAAACAAAGCCAAGTGGCTAGACCAGAAAATCATCAAATTCATACAGAAATTTAAATACATACCTTTGCCGAGCGAATTTCAATTTATCTTCTGAAATCAAAAATCCCAATTTTCCCACTTGCTTTTTAATACCTGTATATCCAATTTAACCATATCCAACTACAGATTCCAAAATCATTTTATCCGCTTCTTTACAAAATTTTCAATATTCATTCCATTTAAGCCCGTACGATGTACCTATATCATTCGTACGTAATACCGAATCTGATCGCTTACTCGATCACACAATTTCATTTCCGAACTAGTATCGTCCATCCGACTTCCTAGTGCGGACTCAGATCTAGTCCTTGATCAGAAACCGTCATTCTCCTTGCATAGTCATAACTATGATAGAGAATTTTCGAAATCAATCAAAAATCCATATCCAGGGTTCATCGTCGAAAATCGAGTGAAAAATCCTAACTCGGATCGATATAGCTATCTCAAAATTCTATGCTCAATTCTGGATCAAATAACTATGCGAATAAAATAATATACGTACATCCTACGTATTTATCTCAATTGGTTATCAACTATATCAATTCCCTTTTTATTCACATTCATTTTGATTTCTATTCACTTATCAACGCTTATCATTTCACATATTTTTATTAAATCTTCACTCAAATTCTTATTCAATATATTTTCCCGACACCCATATTACTTAAGAATTCAACCATTTCTTCTTAAGTTCAATATAAGTATTTTATGCGCTTCTTATATTTATTTTCACTTCACCACTTTTGTTTATATCTACTTCTATTCAAATCGGTCCTCCCATTTCCATATGAATTTAATTTATCTTCAACTCTGAATATTGAATTTTATCTTCCATTTATAACTGATTCATATCATTATTTAAATTAGTTTCATCCACTAATTTATCTCAATTTCCAAATAGAAATCATTTTATCGCTAACAAAATTTTTACTAACTCCCAAAATTTTCGATTTTTTTGGGTAAAGTCTCCTTTGTACGGAGGAGCTTTTGTAATTTACAAGAGATATAAATATATATACATCGAACCACCCTATCGGAAAAATAAAAAAAACAAGCAATGGTTCATATTTCCTAACTTTTATTGCGTAGGCGTACCTCTATTTAGCATTTTTAAGCAAGCGACTTATTATTTAGCAATTAGCGCGACCAAAGTCCTGCCAAACGGCCTTCAAGTACCTGTACTTACTCAATTTAAACATATAAGCACTATATATAAGAAGTTTATAACATTTCACTTATATTTAAATAGCTAAAACATGGATTCTATAACAATGCATGTTATACTTTCATAAGCACATATGTAAGGTTCGACACTTATTTCAATTGCTTTCAATCAACTCTCAACCCATAATATTCAATTTAAGTGGTTTATAACTCATTTGCTTGCATATGCTTCATTTTTAGACAAAACGAACTTATATTTATTTCAATTGATTCAAAAATCAATTTTATTGACTTCTATTAATTCATAGAATTTTATTTAATCTCCTTTTCATCAAACGACAATTATTTCTATGCAAATTCGACTTATAATTTTATTTTAAATTGATTCCAATATAATTTATATTAAATTTTATTCCATTCTAACTTATTTACAAACCATTCACTTGCATTTCATTCATTCCCGCGTTGGTTTCATTTAAACCCATTCCATTAAGCTTGACAACATTCCATGCTAATATTAATAACCATTTCCCAAATTAATTTAACCCAAATTTTTATTTAATGGGCTTTCACCCTTACTCGAAGCCAAGCTTCTATTATTTTTAAACATAAGTTAATTTACTTTCTTCAAACTTTTTCAACTTCATAACTTAAGTTCACTTCTATTTAATTTGATTTTCATAAAACTAAATTACCCCATTTTCTTTATCCATTTTAATTTTAATCCCATTCTCAGTTTGTTAAAATAATATCCAAGCACATATTTAACTCATTTATACTCGAACTGGATTTTATTTGCAACTCAAATCATCTCTGTTATAATCCAATTCCATTTCATTTGACAACTTCGATTCATAATTAATCCACTTACAATATGCGATGAATATTATTTATACTCAAGTTCGATTTCTATCATTTAATTCACAAACCAATTTTATTAACTCCCAATTCAACTTTTATTTAACCAATTTAAATTCCATGAACATACTCACTTAACCAATTTATTCAAATTTTCTCATTTCCCACTTTGAATTCAATATTTGATTTTTACCTTCCAAAAATCACTTCACTTAATTTCTTAAGTTCAACCTATTTTATAATTCAAGTTTCTGGATTCTTTTATTCATTTCTCAAAATACAAACAATTTTATTTTGGCTTATTTAGCTAAGCTCTAGTTAAATCTAACCTCATACTATTCTTTTGACTTCACCATCCATTTAAATTTTATTAAGTAAGAACTCAATTCCATTTAATGTATCCACCACGTGATACAGTTCCATTTCAATTATATTTCAACTTTAATCCAAATCCAATCACAATATTATTAGACTTAGCTTAAGTTCATTTAATTCGACTTACTCTCCTAACTTATTAACTTTTACAAGTTAATTCCATTCCAGGAAATTTTCAAACTTTATAAATTTCCAAACCTGCTTATAATCCATAACGTTTTTAGTTAAACCTCCAGAGTTTAAACCATTACTTAGACACTCGAAACATTTTAAACCAATTCCAGAGCCTTTAATAATCACTTAGGTATTTCAAAAATCATTTGAAATCAATTATATCCAAAATCCTTTGCATTTCTAAAATCAACCCAATTTTTGCAAACAATTTCAAGTCAAAACAATTTGGTAGCAATTCCTCTCTTGGAAACTCGAAAATAGACATCGATGATTTTGCAGTCATCATCGAAGTTATTTTCTAGCGACCGAAAGAGTTCAATGCTTTTATTTCTTTAAAAACATTTTCAAATATCCTTAATTTCAAGTCTCACCATACTTCAAATCCAATTCAAAATATTTCCGAATAATATTCCTATTATTCCTCCCCAAAACCTTTGAAAATCATTTTCAACCCAAAGGAATCAAATTTCCCCAAAATTTCAAGTTCTAAATTCTTTCAATTCATATTCAAATATTGTTCTGAAATCTTATTTCAATTTATAAATCACATTTACAGTTTACATTTACAAACTTCCTTTGCATTTGAATTTATTCCTTAGCTTTAGTTATAATTTCAATATCTTATTTAATTTTACACGACAATGATAATAATTTAATATTATCATTCCTAACAACCAAGCAACCATATATAACCATAATAATTTACGGAAAATTATTTACTTTATATACAAAAATAATTTGGGTAAAATTATTTCATTTACCCTATTTAAAACAATACTGTGTCGGTTTACCTTGTTTAAGAGTTTAGAAATCCCTATCGATGACATGGCGTCCCACACATCGACCAGAATCCATAAACACTCAACCGATAAGTCAACACAATATAAAAACAATTTTATATTCACTAACAAATACGTGCTCATATTTATTAATACACTCAAACTCATTATAGAGTACTTACAGACTCTATTTCCAATGAGTAATCCCCACCAGAGCCAAAGTTATCACCAACCTAAGCTCTGATACCAAATGAAACAACCCGTAGTTCCGTACCCCTTGAGTCGACATTATTCTCCATCACTCAATTCAAGATGAACGGAAATACGAACCATTTGGGTCAAAGAAGAAGAGGCAGAAGAAGAAAATAGAAAACAACATCAGAATCTAACCATCGCAGCAAAATAAAATATAATAGATAATAACAGATCTTTACACAAAAGAAAACTATATCTGTTTTATACATATATCACCAGAATACATCAGCAGAGTTCAACAACATCAATAACATACAACTGGACAGTCATATAAATTTGTCCTCAAAACTGAATATACTACGGAGTAAAAATCAAATACGGATGTATGTATCGCCATCCAGCTCGTCTCCTGAGCTCTACAGCATCATATCCTGTATTCTATAATACTCAGTCTGACCCGAGCATTATAGTGAAATAACACCCGAGTCAGTCTGGAATACCAGTGTGAGAAATCATACTCAAATTGATTATTAAAGTTCCAAAAATCCTTTGAAAATCAAAAGCATCTCGTAAGACCACGCCACAAATAAACATGTCGGGTTTTTACCTTACGATAGCCACAACACTTTTTATCAAATCCGTCTGCTATTATAATAGTGTCTATAGAAAGTAAAATAGAATCTAGCTGAAATGCTTGCATCTCACGTTTCAGCAATATTTGGGCACAATCAAAACCGTACAGGCGCGTAGGGAGAATGAATTTCCAACTAATGACTAGGTACTGGGGTACTACCTGTTATAGTACGTGGCCTAGATCACCGTACTGAGGATTACTCCCAATCCCCTGCAATACAAGACCGGGACTACCCCTTACTGGATAATACCGAGTAAGATCACCCCACGGTTGGGATCAGCAACCGCACCACTAAGCCGAATAAAAGGGACATCTAGACAGGGATGATCTCACCCTAATGGGTGCAACCCACTTAGCCTTGCTGCATAACCCCTGATTTTCAGTCATTCCCGGTTGATGAGGCTGGAGGCTAAGCGTTACCTTTTCAGAATATATCACTTAGAATGCTCATCGCCCACTTGATGATGTTCTGAAAGCATTCATCCATACAAGTTCGTCTCGGGTTCGAACGGAACGAAAGCACTACTCCTACTACATCCATTTTGGAATCACCTCAGGATTAGTAGCGACTAGCCCTTGCACTTCACTGCTCCACCATCGAATCCAAACTCTTGTTTTCCATACGAAAACGTACAAACCGGATCGAAGTGGTTTTCAGGAAATAAATCCCGATCCCGGTCTCTTCGAAACGATCAGCGCAACTTCCAATATTGATAGTCGGTTATTTAACCATCAATTAACATTCACAAACAACCATCAAACAATAAATAATTTCACAAATTATTTATTAATCTCAAAATATCTTTGCAAGATATATTTCCATTTTCAACCCTTTTGAAAACAGTCTTCAGATCACACTTTTCTCATGGAATGAATTCCCAAATATTTATTTCCACTGAGAACACCAAGTACCAATACTTTAGATTTTTAAAATAATTTAAAAACACTTTATTATAAAATATACTTTAACCTTTAAATTGAAAACTAATTTAATACCTTATTTAAAGATATATACTTTAGGAATATTTAAAATGAGGTTACTTCATAAAATATAAAACTAGATTTTCTCCTTTTCAACAAAATACCAAATCACCTTTAAATAATTACTGCGATAATAGATTTGAAACATACTTACTTTAGAATTTAAACATTTAGAAATAATAAATTTTCTAAAACATGCTTTTTTTTAAACAGCATTAAAACTTTTAACTTATATTTAAAAATTTGCTTTGAAACCGTACTTGGCTATCCAGGGAAATACGCTTCTCTTTCACATCTTTTAAAAATAAATCACTATTTATTTTTCAACAAATTTACTCATTCCCTTAATAAATTCCCACCGTGAATTTGTTCTTCCAAATATCCACTGATGTATCACTTCTCTTTTATAAACCCAGTTTATAAATTTCAAGTCTCGCTTCTCTTTTAAAAACCTCGGTTTTACACACTTAAATCAATCCCCAAATTGATTTTCAATTTACTTCACTTTTAAATAAATTTCCTTACTTACTCCATTTATTCCAAATCCATTAACTTTAGATTTTATTACTTCATTATGATTTAAATTCTTTAACTGAAAATACCAATTTCATATTTTCCAAATTTCTTCTTTATCCTTTCAAATAAATTCAAACCTCGAATTTCAAAATAAATTCTTTATTTCTTGAAATAATATCACTTGAGTTTAAAAATAAAATCACTTCTTCCTATTTATTCAAAATCTCATTTTCCGCACTTGGAATTTTATTTATCAGAATTCAAAAATCACTTTTTATTCTTTTCCAATTCATTTTAATTTATTCAAATTTCTATGATTATTTTACTCAAAATTCACTCTTTTATTTTCTTTTCAGAAATCCCATTTCTATAGATTTTGATAACTTAGTTCACCGAAATATTTTAAATCAACCATAGTATCCAACATTTCCATTTATCAATATAATTCATCACAGGATAGCAAATAATTATATCACAGGATATTTTAACAAATCTAAATATTTTGAGGAATCCAGTTGGATCCCTCCAACCTATTTCCCTGCATCCACAGATGTTAGCACAATAAAATACCAATTCCACTTCGAGGTGGAATATCGCGGTATATGGGTTTTAAATATAATATCATCCGCTATTTTGCGGCGCATAAGGTCTCATCCGCTATTTAATGCAGGAAATCAATCACTCCAATATATACTATATATAATATAGCACATCAAATCAATTCAATCATTCAACCAATTGTTCAAATTTAACTATTTAAATTTAAATAAAACCCTAATGAGTGAGATTAATTCACCTTTGCTTCTTAATTTGCAACCCGATCCAAACCAACTTGTTTCTTCCTAATTTTAGACCTTGTATAACATCATATTATTTTATTAATAGTCGAACTAATTGAACAATTAAATATCATTTTATAATTTAATAAAACCATAGTTTGTTTTTAAACTAACTCCCTTTTTATTAAAATATTTTTAGTGACTAAAATAATTAAATAAGTAAATTCGAACAAACTAATCATCTTAATCCATTATTTTGAAATAACTAGTAAGTTTTAAAATGTATATATCTATATTATTTTCCTTTTGAAACTACCCACATATATATACTTATAGAATAATATATATATATATATATATATATATATATTAAAAATAACATTTTTATATAAATCTATACATTTTAAAATCCCTATATATATATATATATATTTAAGGAATCTTATCCAAAAAAATTTACTAGCTTCCCAGATGTTAAAAATATACGTGTGTAAAAAATCTGTTATATATATTTTAATATGGCCACAGTAATGCTTTACTGTATATACCTATTCACATTTATTTCCAAATTTAAAAATAAGTTGTAAATACCTAACTGCCCACCCCACGATCAGCTGCAGCCACACGAGTTGCCTCTTTGCCATCGCGAGATCCTATACAACTGAATCGCGACCTTGCCCACCGCAAAACCCTAGCCGTCACTGCAACTTCGTTCCCAAGAATCCTTGCCGCCCCCTCCTGTGACGTGGCCCACGCTGCCAATAATTCCCCTTCTCCAAATGTGCTTCCACCTATGCCGCGATTGAAGTCGACGACCTCCCCCTTGAATGCTCACGAGCAACGTGAAACCCCAACGACACCGTGTCGCCGAAATCAAGTCGCGCCCCTCGGCCTAGAAGCGCCGTTCCTCTCCTCTTCGCGCGCGACTCAAAATCGCGATCGATTTCCCAAGACTCATTTTTTCGACTTCCCTTTTGAATGAAAGGGCTTCGACCATTATATATTTTCTTCAATTCATTACTTGAGAGGCTCGCGATTACAATTACAAAATGTTTCGGCCATTATTAATTATTTTCTGTTGAAAATGAACTGAAGTACCAGGGAAGATAACGTGATTTTTAACAAGAGGATGGAGGGGAACAAGACTTGACATTAGCATGCAAAAATTATCAGGCTATAGTGATGTGAATTGAAAGGAAAAGGTTTGATGTGGACAGGATTAGTGCTGAAAGTTGACCAGAATATAATATATATTTCAAGTTTAAATTCAAATTGCGTCGAAATCGCAACTAAAAATCTCGATCTCCTATCGGGCCGTGCCGCTAGGCGTTTATAACGTTAAACCCCTATTCCGAACACAATGAAAAAGGGTTTCGAGTCCTAACTCGATCGTATGGAGACAATAGCTTTTGAATCCAGTTGTAAAAATTGAATTTTCGATTTATTTTCAACGCGTTTATTTACCGTATGATCACACAACTACTCGAATCACTACGAAATTTGAAATCCAATAATAATACAATATTACGGATCCAATGGAACTGGTTTCGTCGAATTCCGAGACTGTGCCTCGAAAGGCTATTTTTAAATTCAATTTAAACTGTAAAATTTTAAAACTGAACAAAACACTTCCAAATTAAATTTTAACACTTTTACTATCTTCAGTTCTATCAATATAAATTTTACAAGCCTTCAAATTATTTTTGATAAGCTTAAAACTGAAGATTCAATATTTCACCTAACTTTCAATTATTAAATTCAATAATTTAATTATCAAATAAACAGTGGTATTTGGAATTCAAGTTAAAATTAACCTTTCTGTAACGATCCCGAATTTTAACTAAATTTAAATTGATAATTAATTTAATTTTTGAATAAAAAATTGTGAAATTAACTGGTAAAGCGATTTGAGTTTCTCCAAATTCAAATAAAATTGTAAGTAAATGGTTTAAAAATAAATATATATACATATTTAGGTTGGGAATAGAAAAATAAATATAAATAAGCTATATTGTAGAATATAAGGTAAATATATTAGCTAAAATTATAACAACATGTTAAGAATAGAATTCATTCATATTATAAAGTAATATGACAAAGCAAAGAAAATATATTCAAGTATGTAAGCTCGCATAAGAAAATAGTTATATATACATTCAAATAAAGAAAAGAAATAGATACATTCAAAATATGAAACAAGAAAAAATACATATGAAAGGCTTGCAAAAGAAGAAACAAGTATGGAATGAAAGAAGTAAACATATAAATATCTATTAGCTTGCAAATCAAGACAAAGTTTAAATAAATGCAAATATCTTTAGCACACAATTTTCATCATTTCAGCCAAAAATAACAACATCAGCTCAGCCACCAAAACAAGAAAAATATCTCTGTCTCGTTGTACAAAACATTAATCAACCTGTAACCTGTTTTCTATATATCAACTTCTTCATTTTACTAGTTCGTCCATCCAAGCTGAAGAAATCTGAAGCAAATATCATTTTCATCTCAAACAACATTCAGTTAAAATATCAAAACAAATAACTCAACTAAACTTAGAGATTAACAAGAGGATTAAAGGCCAAAAAGGTTTCAGCTTGCATTTTTACAACCTGTTCAACATGAAGCAGGCTCTGTTCTTCTTCTGGAAATCTATGAGTAACTTCACTTTGTCAACTTTCAAGTAAAATTTAGTTGTATGCCAGTGATGTTGAAATGAATTTGTGTGAATCTGCTGTGTATATATAGGTATGAAGTATGCATGTTTGTTTCCAACATAACCGACTCTGTTCATAGTTCCAGTTCTTCTGTATGGTTTTAAATTTATTTTCTCTAGAACTAATTGTTGTTAGAACTTAGATTACAAACAAAGGATGTTTGATTTAACATAGATTAAGGTTTAAAATTTGAATCAAGTCAAATTAAAGCTTGGTTGCCTCTGTAAACCAAAAACAGCAGTGCAAACACACACACGCACACATATATATATAAGTGAAACTCAAACTTAGTAATTCATTGATTCAGGATTATAGTTTGAATCCATAAACTAAAACATGATTTTTAACACTAAAATCATAATTTTTAGTCTGGAATTAAAGGTACAGTGCTGGGTTCATCAAAATATGGGTTTTTGATGATCTCTGATGATCTTTGTATGCTGGAGGGTCAGGTTTCTCTCTGATGATAGAGAAGTGATCAGAGAGTAGTGGAAAAATACTTGTTTGTGGTGCAATTCATCGAGGAAGTGGCGGGTGGCGAATTTTTTCCTGGAACCATAGTTTTTACTGGGTTGAATGAATTGATCACCACGGCTTGTGTAGATGATCGAGTGTTTCGGGGCTTCGGGTGATGGTAGTTTGGTCATTGACGAAGTCGTATCCGGAGTTGTGTCGCCTCTGGTGGTCGGAGATAAGGAGGCGAGGCGTTGACAGGTTTGGAGGTGAGGTCTGTTCATGTTTCCAGGTTTTGGCACCGAACTCGATTTCAATTTTCAAGTAAAGGGTGAAGATCTGATGGTCGGGGAGAGGAGCGTGGAGGACCGTCGACTTGATCGACAACGTGATGTCGCTTGGAGTTGATCTTCGGCGACGTGTACGTGCACCGTGCACCTGTTCTGGTGATTTGGTATTTGGGTAGTTGGGTGTATCAGGTGGTACGCGAGTGGTCTCGAGCAACTCGTGTGTTTCCTCGAAGAATTTTTGTATTGGACTCGAAGCAGGCAAAGGTCTGCTAGGGTAGATAACTGTTCAGGGTTTAAACAGAGCCTGTTCTGTTTTTAATTGTAAACTTAAATTGTAAATTTTAAAGCAAGGTCTAAAATAGGTTTAAAATCAAAGTTAACCATAAACTCCAGTTTAATTTGAAACTTAAGTTAGGAATAAATAAGTTTATTTTAAGGATTAAAAAAGGATTTGAATTTAAAAATGGGAGTTGAGATGTGAAGGAAGAATTTAACAAAGTCTAAATCAAATTTAAAACCTGGACCTGAACTTAAATTGAATTCCAGATTTTGAAATTTAATTAAGTTTACAAATTGAAATGATTTAATAAGTTTTAATGTTAAGGTATAGTTGGATATGTGAAAAAAAAAATTGATGTTGAACTCTTTTAAATTTCTTTTGTAATAAAAGTATTACTTAAGCATTGACTTCAAAAGTTTAAAAGATTGGATTTAAACTTTATATAAGATAAACTGATATTCATTTTAAATCTGGGAAAAAAATGAAATTTAAAAGTAAATTTGAAAATAAGTGTTTTGAAACATATTTGTAAATGGTAATAAAATCATTAATAAAAATGAGTTTACCTCAAAGTAAATGAAGATTTAATGATGGTAATTCATTAATTATCAAGTCAATTAAAATGGATAAATTATTTATTTATTTAATTAATGATTTGGATTAACTAAAAAAGTAATTAAAGATTTAAATTAATTAATTAAGGTTTAAAGATTAATTAAGTAGGGAGTAATTAATTATAAATTATGGATTATTAATTAGATATTAATTAATTATTTAAAGTTGATTAATCAAGTGATTAAGAAAAAATTTAATTTAAGGATAATGTGATAAATTAATTAAGGTAATTAATTAGAGAACAATTTATTAATTAAAGGTTAATTAATTAATGAAAGTGAGTAAGAAGTAATTATTAATTAAGAAGTAATTACTTAGTTATTGCAATTAATTAAGAATAATTAATTAAGGATTAAATCATTAATTAAGGGTTAATTAATGATTAATTAAAGGATAATTTATTAAACGTTTTGTAATTAATGGATTATTAATTTACCATGACTAGCAAATTTATTCATAGGAATTAATCTGATTTAAATTAATTTGATAATTAAATGGATCCTACTTATGGACGTTTGGATTATATTGGATGTTGAATTGTTTGATATCCCTGATATGTGATGCTTTGTGATATATCCTGATTTATGTTGTGATCTGTAATGTAACTAATTATCTGTGATGTAATTTATTATCTGTGTTATATATATATATCTGTGTTATGTGAATGAAAGATAAGCGTTATAGTTTATACCGCTTATCAACTATATTTCTGTATTTGAATCTATGATGATGATGTTATTGCACTATTGTGTTAAACCCCTGGACTACACCTTACACACAAAAATATGGATTGCACGTGGGAATTGGTTAAGTCACAGATTTTTAACAATTTTAAAGATTGAATTCTTGAATCCAAAATAGTTTTGGAATTGGAATTGAGAGCTTTTGAAAATGGGTTTAAAAAATAAAATTTATTTTAAATAACTTAATAAAATTTGAAATTTAAATAATTTGATTTAAATTTGAATTCAATATTTGAAATTGAATTCTATGATTTGGAAACTATGGTTTAAAAATGTTATTCAAGTTATAAGTGTGTTTATATGGGTTTTAACCATTTTAAAGATATTGTTTTGAGAATGTGAATTTAACTCGTGCAAAGATTATTAGATTTTCCCAAAACGAAAAATATTTATTTCAAAAAATAATAGCTTTTATATAAGGAAAGGATTTCCAATTTGTGTTGAAAAGTTTCGAGTTTAAAATGAAATTGCGAATTGTTTTGAAAGTTATGAATTAAATCTTTGATTAAAAGATTGAATGAGTTAATCCAATTTGAAATGGAAATTATTTTGGGATCTGTGAACGAATCTTTGCGAAAGAATTTTGAACTTTGTTCCAAATTGAAGAGAATCTTGAGGGTGTATCTTTATATAAAAAGATATGGAATTGTAAATAGTTTTGAAAACTATGAATTAATCTTTGTGAAAGGTTGGTGAACTTTGTGAAATAAATCTTTTTATTTAAAAAGATTTGAAATGGTAATTTGTTAACCATTCAAAAAGAAAGGTTTTGGATTTTATCAGTTGTGACTTAACTGAAATCCCATGTCCATATGTTTTAAATATTGCGCTCATTATTCGGTTTAGCCGGGAGAGGACCTTTGTGTCATATAACCCATTCCGAATAATGATACGTCGTTATGGATTGCATTGAAGATCGGTGGTGAAGACCGGGTATTTGTGAGAATGATAGGATAACCTATCGATTGTCTCTGCACCGAGTCGCGCCGGTATAGAGATTCCCTAAGTGATGGGAAGTCCGATCGGGATTGTGAATACCCGAATTTGCAAGGGCTTCTTCGGAAATGCCTTCGGTTCTGTTCGAACCCGAGACAGACTTGTAATTGTATGTCCGACTCTACATTTTGAGATATAAAGCCGATTTCTTTCAAATACATATTTGTTGGTGGTGGAGAATTTATTCTCTTAGCCTAACACCCTTCTCTAAGACGTATGAGCTCAGAGGTTATGTAGTTGAAGGTTATCAGTGATATATTCCCAATTTGGTAGTGTGGCATGCTAAGTGCTGCTTGTGTTGATGATCGTTTGTTGATCATTTGTGATCAGAGCATGGATTTTGTATAAAGCGTAGCTTTGTGGACGAAACTACATCAGGACCTCATACCCCGGAAATGGTCGAAACAGGAAATGCGACAAGGTTATGAGGGTCGCGCCCTTTAGGGTGTGTCATTCCCTTCTGGTAAAGGGTGGTATCATGGTATGAAGCCTAGATATTTACCTATGTGGTGAGCTTCAATCTCATTTCTGTGTGGTTGTTGTTTGTGGTTTAGAGGCGCCTCAGATAAAGGTCCCAAAGGACCAGGGGGTGGCATGCTCGTGTAGTAGTTACCTAGTTACAGAGGTAACCCGGCCTTGTGTTGGGAGAGAGCTGGTTAAGTTCTCGGGACGTCTCGCCAGAGGCGTACCCATGGACAGTAGGAAGTTCCTTAGCCCGATCTTTTGTTGGAAAATCCAAACAAAACAATACGAGCCTTGTACGGTTTTAGTTGTAGAACCTGTCATTTAAAATGGCAGCTATAGTAGGCATAATATAATGGTACTTATGCTGGCTAAGATTAATATTATAATTTCGAAAGATTTCTGCACTATGCACTAATAATAATATCAAAAGATTTTCTCGTATCAAGCATATTTGACTATCATAAGGAGAAATCTCCTCCAATTCTGTGTTTGCATTGTGTGTGTTGTGGGAGGCCTTATTGTAGTTTCATTTTCTAAAAAGCATTGCGGATTTCAATCTAAATTCTTTTGATTGTTTTAAAGACCAATTGTTTTTGTTACTCATACCAGTCCCATGACTGACCTTGCTTGTCTAGGTGAACGTGATGTTGTTTCGAGCTAGCTTTGGATTAGTGGTTGGATTTGAGGATGCATTCTATTGAAGATATTCTTTCTGCTGTTGGTGTTATCATATCTTTCCGCTGCTATTTCTTGTATCTCTGATAGTATTAATATCTATTGTATCATTCTGTTGCATCATATTACATCAGATATTGTATCTGTCATTGTATCAATGTGATATACATTGATATTCTTTTCTTCCGCTGTGTTGTACCTAATGGTGTTATAAACTCCGATGAACCAGATTTGACGTTTGGATCTGCGACATTTGAATATGAGTGTCGTATTCGGTACCGATTTTCGAAGGTCGAGTCAGGATCGCTACATTTTCAAATATATAAAATCAATTAAATATTCCAATTTCAAATGCTCAAAAATTCCGAGTCGTCACAACGTTACAAAATTAAAACATTTTATACTTTAAAACTCCCTCTTCCACTTCCTTTTGGACCGAAGCCCAAAACCAACCTTTTTTTTAATTTTTGAAACATGGGTCGAAGCCAGACCCAAAACCAAGAGCATGTTCCCTTCTCCTCTCTTCTTCTTTTCCCTTTCTCCCTCTAGTTCCCAATTCTCACAACCGAAACCACAAAAAACCCAAACCCATACTTCCATTTTTTGATCGAACTCGCTATATCCCTAACTCATATTCATACACGACTCTAAACCTAAACCGAAACACCACGATATCCTCATCTCCCTCCCATCTCACTTGTTCCAGGCATGAACAAAAAACGTCCACGCATAAGGCACGCATGCATGTGCACAGTAGACCCAGGCCACCATTCCATAAATCAAACCCACCAACATACTCGCTTCCCCATGCTCGACCATCTCCACGCTTTGGTTCCACCGCTGACCACCCTTGGATGAAACAACTTCGACCCCGAGCCAAAACACATGACATCCTAAAGAAACCTGACCTAAATTGAAGGTCTCATGACCACCACGAACCATTATATCACTCGCCACCACCTCCACCGTGATTCCCATCGCTTGCGCTTCCTCAAAGTCAAACATGGCCAAGCTCGATCACCCACTCCGGCCCCAACCCATCAAAAACCGAACACCATACAAAACCTTTTCTAAACCCTAAAAATACCCCACTACCCCAAATCAAAGACAATTTCGAAAATTGGCCATGGTAAAATCCTCGGCCTCGTCGCCACGCTACTCCTCGGCCGAACTGCACCGCCCAACGTCGCCTAGATCGCCGGAAATTAATTTTTAAGCGGATTTTGATCATCTCTCCCTTTTTCTCAAGCCAAGCTATTAAAAAGCATGAAATCTTCACTAAAAATCCTATTTTCATATGACGATCGCAAGTATATACATAAATTGATAGTCTGAGCATGTTGAAAATTGACAAAACTTGGGTTACTTACTGTATTTTTGCAAATTCATGCAATATACAAAACAAGCTTCAAAATATTTGTAATGAAATCTACACTCAAAAACAAACATTTCATTAGTTTACATCATTTGCCAATTCATAACGAAATGAGAGATATTGAGTTTTTGAACTAGAGCATGAAGGGGTTCTCACCTCTGTTAACAATACAGAGTTTTTCAAAACATTTCCAGGTTTTAAAAAAAATGCATTCTCACCTTAATCATTGTTTAAATCTTTTGAAATATTCTACTTGACTCTTAGACTATGATACGATTTTATTGGAATATTGCTTGCTTTTGAATTTGGAAGACAGGTGCTCTTTTCTCTCTTTTATTTTTTACTTTATAGTTTTGTTTACAGAGCTTTTGTGTTTACAGTGTTTTGAAACTGAAGCATAACACACATACAAGCCTATATATCCATGGTTGTAAGACAAATTGATGTATACATACAAGGTTCTAGATTGAAATGAGGTGTTGGAGAATTGAGTTGATATATTGTTGAGATGAAATGAAGTTAAGGTGCAAGTTTTGGCCTTTCTCATTTTAGACCAGACAATGTTTTTGCTTTATTTTTTTCCTTTCCTTTCTTTGATCAGACAATGACCCTGTATATATATATATATATATATATATATATATATATGTTTATATTTTCTTTCACATTTTCTTTTTTACCTTTTACTTGATTTACTTTTGGTCATTTCCTATTCTATTTACTTTTTTACTTACATTTGATTTTAAACATGCTTCACTATTTTTTTTGAAACAATCTGCAAAATGTTTTAAATAAAACAATTTTAAGTCTTCATCGTCGTATTTATTTTTATTTAAAAAAAATATAACTCAAAGCAATGAAAATTTTATCTATTTTAATTTTAAAAGTATGAAATGGCATTTTATTTAAAACATTACTTTGTAAAAGATTTCTCTTTTAAAATGATTATATAAACCTTTCTCATTTCTCTCATATATATCTCTTCTTTCATTTTTCAATACATAATATTTTTAATAGCTATATTTATTTAGTTCATATATATATTTTACATTCTTCTTAATTAATGTGTGTATGTATTTATATAAGAAAATTCCAAATTTTAAAACTCTTTTTATTTATAACACATTATATTGCTCATAAACCATCTTCATTTCTATTTATTTAGAATATATTCTTTTCTTTTTATAAATTTACATATAAGTTTTTTGTTATATGTACATATACAAGAAACTCAAATTAAATCAATTTTCTATTTTATAAATAAAATCTCTGAAAATTCAAAATATTATCTTGGTTTTAAAACTATCTATTATTTTTACCAATTATCATTTAACGGGGATTTTATTTTGATTAAAATATCGTATTATTGAATATTAAAAATTAATATTCAAAACTCAATGCGACAAAAATTTTGGGTCGTTACATTCCTCCCCCCTTAAAAGAATTTCGTCCCCGAAATTGCTGTAACCAGGCTAGTAAACATAACTAGCCGAACTTTTAATTTATTAACTAAGTAATAAATTACCATATCATACAAGTTCAATCATATATAGTTATATCCCAAATTATCAGTCATACAGAATATCAACTAAGATACTTTTACAACTACGGTCACCTTATACATATACACATATCTAGGAGATATCTATAACCACTAGCCAGATTATACATATATACCCATACCAAAGCATCTACTAAGATACTTCATTAATTTCCAATCCAAACACACATCCATGACATCTGCGGACTACTAATAGGGTACTAATTTCTAAGAGAACTACTCAACCTAGACTAATACACACAGTGGACTCTTGCCATCAGAGTCCTCCACCTTGGTCCTTTCATCTCCCAAGATTCAACATCACTATTTGGAATCCATGCAATCTTCGAGATTGGTTCCCTCAGAAGGTTATCTCGGTCTGCAAGTGGCTCATTAACAATCTTTCCCACTTTCTAGATGATTGCATCATCGTTTTTTGATTAGGGCTCCTCCTCTATCTCAAATTCCTCTTCTTCTTCATCGAATTCCACTTTTACTTCCATCACGGACTCCTCTTCATTTAGAGATAGCTGCTCAATAGGTTCCATAACCTCTCTAGCCACTTCTTTGCTGAAATACTGCCTAATCTTCATCCGCTCTCCTTGGACGACACTACGAGTCCTCTATAATTAATCAACAAGACCTAAGAATGAGATCTTAAGGTTTCTAGGAATTCACGTATGCTAAAGAGTATATATAGGTACATAATCTATATAAATCTTTTTTTCAATTACTACTATTAAAATTTTTATTTTAAGCAATACATAATCATTTCCCTTCAAAAATTTGTTTAAAGCAAATTTTCGAAATCATTGGAGTTTTTAATCCTAAAGTATCTCTTTTTATAAATCAATCATTATAAAATTAGCTTTCATATGAAAATCTTCCTAAAATATTTTCTTAAAATATTTTAAATTCCTTTTAGTAAACACAATTTACTCAAAATTTCAAATTTCCCAAAGTTTCTATGTAGAAGACTTAGGTCTCTAAGGAATACTCAAGTCAGAAGGACAAATAATAGAGGATGCTCAAAACTAGATGGTTATGACCACTCAAATCCTAGATGATAAAATATTATCATCACTTATCAAACAACCCCTCAAAATACTATATATTTTGAAAATCATTGCCTTTTATATATAAAATATATCGTGGGTAAAATTATTTCACTTACCCACTTAAAACAATCCGTTGGCCTTGTTCAAGTGTTTAGAGATCCCTATCAATAACGCTCGTATTGACCAAAATCCATAAGCCACTCAATAGATCAATTAACATAATATAAAAAAAATTATATCACTAACAAATACGCACTCTGGTGTGTGTGTGTATAGACACACACACTCAAACTCATTCTAGGGTACTACTGACCCTATCTCTAACGAGTAATCCCATCAAAGCCTAGTTCACTCGACCTAAGCTCTGATACAACGATGACACAACCCATTTTTTCGTATAGTTCAAACTAACAATTTACCACACATGTCCAGTCCAAATTGTACAGAAAGGCGGATAGTAAGAAAAAGAAAGTAGAAAGAAGATAGAAAGAAAACCAACAACACAGAATCTTACAGCGGAAACGAATAATCTATAATATAGAACAAATCTTTACATAAAACAAAATTGTAACTTATATATATATAGACATCAATCAGAGTATATTAACCTATTCGTCCCGGACAGTTATAACACTTTGTCCTCACAATTGCTGATAAACATTGTTAAAATGCAACGGAAATATAATCATCTACATGAATACGTCTCTAGGACTCCAGCTCTTCTCCTGAAGCTCCAATCCTTCCAGCTAAACCTGGAAATATGCTCGGTCTGACACGAGCATATAGGTAAAACCACGCCCCGATCAGTCTGGTAGAACCAGCATGAGAATTCACATCACAAGGAATTTTATTCATTATAAATTTCAAAAATCCTTTAAAATCATAGGTATCTCATAAGACGACACCACACATAAATACGACGTGTTTTTCTCTTACGATAACCAAAACCTTTTATAGAAAATCCAATGATATTATAATAGTGTCCAAGTACAAATACTTATTCAAATAGCCGAAATTGTTACATCAATTAAATTCCATCATACTAGGCTCTACAACCAAAACCGTAAAGGCACGTATTGGAGAATGTATTTCCATACAATGACTAGGCATAGGGTGCCACATATCACAATACACATCTAGAAAAATGTACCGAGGACCTCGCCAGGATCTCCTACAACAAAAGACAGGAAATACCCCTAACCTGGATAGTACCGAATATGCTATCACGTCGGGTGTTCCCATCCTTATCGAGCTCCATCTATGCACCATATTTATAATATTCGAGGGTATCTAGAAAGATGATAAACATACCCTAATTGGGTGCGATCCAGTTAGCACTGCTGCATCTCCTTTGATTTTCAGTCATACAAGTTGATGCGGTTGAGGCTACGATTACCTTTTAAAGGAATTTATACTTTAATGCTCATTGTCCTCTAATGACAATGTACTAATAGCGTTCATCCATACAAGTCTGTTTTGGGTCTGAATGAAACTGAAAGCACTATTCCTACTACAACCCTTTTGGAATCATCCTCAGGATTAGTAGTAATTAGCCCTTGCACTTCAATGCTCCATCTTCGATTCCATGCTCTTGTCTTCATTTCAAAAACGTATTTGTTGTATCGAAGTGGTAACTTATCCGATCCCAATCTCTTCGGAATAACTTTCGATATTTCCGATAAACTCAACCTCGGTTCTTTAAGAAATAAATAGACGAAAACAAAATCGAAGATCATCTCCTAATCGTTAGTGGACGAATTTCCTTATAATCGTCTCGAAGAACGAAACGAGTTTATACGTATAGTATAGCACCTTCGACGGTAAATATACCATATAATCCCCGTGTTTCTCCTAGATATTTTCAAAGTTATGTTTTTGGGTCCAGATTTAATAGTCGGTTATTTAACTATCAATAACAATCATTCAAACAAAGATTCTATTTCTCACTAAAATCACTAAGCCTTATTTAATTTAATTTTCAATAAATTAAGTCTCTTAGTCAAATGGTATATACTTAGCTCATAGGAATAAGTATATTCACAAACCATTCATTTCAAAAATATTTGAAAACTTTTTAAAATAAACACGAAAAGCACCATGCAACATCAACCATGGATTCGCTGCTCAATGATTACGTCTCTATCCCAAAGAAATCCAAACTTAACTTAGGCGATCTCTGCCACTCAATTATACCACGGAAGTATACCATTACATTCCAAAAACTTTATTTAACAATTATCTCAATATGATACTTATAAATTTTTTACATAAATTTTCCAAGTTTTAACAAGTAAAATACTATTTTATAAAAGTTTACTATATAATATATTATTTTTAAAACATTGTTAATATTTGAAAAAATTATTTTTGAAATAATAATAATATCTTAATACCGATTAATTCCTAAGTAATAATTAACTTTTAAATCAAATCATTATAAGATAACTTAATTATTAATTAAATATACTTTTAAACAATTAAAATAATTAAAAAACTTTGAAAACAATAATTAGATACTTTAATAACTTTTAAGAGCAATAAAATAATTAAATTTAAATCATTTAAAATAATTATTAATTATCTTTAGAACGTCATTGATAAATAATAATTATCCTTAAATAACTTTGATTTAAAATCAACTTCCAAATTTGAAAAAGGGTTCTTAATTTCAATGGTAGTTAATCAAGTTAACATTCAATTTCATAACAATCCAGAATAATAGATTCGTATATATGCAACAATCCATTTTTAACAATTAATTCAACATCATATTGCCTAATACAATTATCAGGATAATAAGTAGTTGTCCATATAAATATGACAACAGAACAAGGATTTATTTCTAATAGTCAATTCCAAAAACGTATATATTCAATAGTAATGGCAAAACAGTGATTTATTCTACCAATAGGGGTCCAATTTAACACAATTAGCAGAATGGTGTTTAATTCTTCTAAAACAAATGTGAAATCATTGTAATTAACTTAAATTAACTCATTGCTATTTTTATCTAGGCAAATAACTTCAATAGACAGGTTATATAAATTATAACAAAAACGAAATGGTAATTTAAATCTATCCATTTTAAATCGCTTGAAATTTTCAATTGCTTAAACTTGACAACCAACTGCATGACGGCGTAACGTTCGTCGATACGAACCCATCGCAATGAATTTCGCATATATCGGAATTCATATGCATTTGTTATCACGATTTAAATTTGCAAATTATATCTATTACAAAATTAAAACACTTTATACTTTAAAACTCCTTCACCCACTTCCTTTTTGACCGAAGCCCAAAACCCACCTTTTTTTTAATTTTTGAAACATGGGCCGAAGACAGACCCAAAATCAAGAGCACGTTCCCTTCTCCTTTCTTCTTCTTTTCCCTTTCTCCCTCTAATTCCCAATTCTCACAATCGAAATCAAAAAAACTAAAACCCATACTTCCACTTTTCGATCAAACTCGCTATATCCCTAACTCATGTTCATATAGACTCCAAACCCCAACCCAAACAACACGAAACCCTCATCCCCTCCCACCTCACTCGTTCCAAGCACGAACGAAAAACGTGCATGCATAAGGCACACGTGCATGTACACAGTAGACACACACCATCATTCCACAAATCGAACCCACCAGTGCACTCGCCTCCCCATGCTCGACCATCTCCACGCCTTGGTTCCACCGTCGACCAACCCCTGAATGAAATGACCTTGAACCTGAGCCAAAACACATGATAGCCCAAAGAAACATGACCAAAAACAGAGGTCCCATGACCACCACAAACCATTATATCACTCACCACCATCTCCACCGTAATTCCCATTTCCTGCGCTTCCTCCATGTCAAACGCGACCAAGCTCCATCACCCACTCCGACCGCAACCCATCAAAAATGGAAAACCAAACAAAATCGTTTCTAAATCCTAAAAATACCGTACTATCCCAAATCAAATCCAATTTCAAAAATTGGCCACAGTGAAACCCTCGGCCTCGCACCACGCTCCTCCTCGACCAAACCGCACCGCCTAACATCGCCTAGATCATCGAAAATTAATTCTTTAACGGATTTTGATCATCTCTCCATTTCTCTTAAACCAAGCTATTAAAAATCATGAAATATTCACTAAAAATCCTATTTTCGTACGACGATCATAAGTATATACATAAATTGATAATTTAAGCATGTTGAAAATTGATAAAACTTAGGTTACTTACTGTATTTTTGCAAATTCACGCAATAAACAAAATGAAAAAGCTTCAAACTATTTTTAATGAAATCTACACTCGAAAAACTAACATTTCACTAGTTTACATCATTGACCAGTTCATAACGAATGGAGAGATATTGATTTTTTGAACTAGAGCATGAATGGGTTCTCACTTCTGTTAACAATACGGAGTGTTTCAAAACATTTCCAGGTATTTAAAAAAAATTAAATTATCACCTTAATCATTGTTTAAATCTTTTGAAATCTTTTACTTGAATCTTAGCCTATGATCTGATTTTCTTGAAATCTTGCTTGCTTTTGAATTTGGAAGACAAATGCTCTTTTCTCTCTTTTCCTTTTATTTTACAATTTTGTTTGCAGAGCTTTTGTGTTTACAGTGTTTTGAAACTGAAGCATAACACACATACAAGCCTATATATTCACGTTTGCAAGACAAATTGATGTATACGTACAAGATTATGGATTGAAATGTGGAGTTGGAGACTTGAGTTGATATATTGTTGAGATGAAATGAAGTTAAGGTGAAAGTTTTGGCCTTTCTCTTTTTAGACTAGACAATGCTTTTGCTTTATTTTTTCCCTTTCCTTTCTTTGACCCTATATATATGTCTATATTTTCTTTCATATTTTTTTTTTACTTTTTACTTGATTTACTTTTGGTCATTTCCTCTTCTACTTACTTTTTACTTCCATTTGATTTTAAACATGCTTCACTATTTTTTTGAAACAATTTGCAAAGTGTTTTAATTAAAAAAAATTTAAGTCTCCATCTTCATATTTATTTTTGTATAAAAAATATATAACTCAAAGCAATGAATTTTTTTTCTGTTTAAATTTTAAAAGTATGAAATGACATTTTATTTAAAATAATACTCTATAAAAGATTTCCCTTTTAAAAGGATTATATAAAATTTTCTCATTTCTCTCATATATATTTTCATACATACATACATACACACACACATAGAGATATATATATATATATATATATATATATATATATATATATATATATATCTTCTTTCATTTTCCAATACATATTATTTTTAATAACTACATTTATATAGTTCATATACATATTTTACGTTCTTCTTAAGTAATATGTGTGTGTGTTTAAAAAAATCCAAATTTTAAAACTCTTTCTATTTATAACTTATTATATTGTGCATAAACCATCTTTATTTCTATTTATTTAAAATATATTCTTTTCTTTTTATCATGAATTTGTTTTAAATTTACATATAAGTTCTTTTGTTATACATACATATATAAGAAACTCAAATTAAATCAATTTTCTATTTTATAAATAAAATCTGGGAAAATTCAAAATATTATCTTATTTTTAAAGCTATCTATTATTCTTACCAATTATCATTTAACAGGCATTTTATTTTGATTAAAATACCGTATTATTGAATATTAAAAATTAATATTCAAAACTCAAGGCGACAAAGATTATTGGTCGTTACAACTTAGGCCATCATGGAATGGTAGTTTGAGTGAATAATTTCTTTCGGTTTGTTAAGCAAATTCAAGGTCGAAATGAGATTAGGACAAGGAACCATGGGTTATGTAACGACTTGTAATTATCGATGATTAAGAATAATTAATTCAATAAGGTTTGTGATATAATGTTGGAAGAAATAAAATTTATGATTTAACAATGAAAATTCAATTGAAATGAAATGTAATAGTATTAATTTAAGGTAATTGATAACCACTTTAAATGTAATTCCAATTAAATGAAAAAAGTTATAACTGGCTACAGATTGTAAATTAATTGTAATAATGTGTGTATTAATTGATAATAGGATAAAAAGAGTATTTGATGATTTAAATGTTGTATTAATTAATGAAATAGTAAGTAATAAATTGTAATTGAATAAAATTAATGTTGTGTAAATAACTATAACATTTGTGTGTAGATAACAAGCATACAAATGTTATTAAATGTAGAAAGGGAGATAATTGTTAGTTGTTACCAATTTATGTAATGAATTTCAAATAAATATAAATAATGTTACGTTAATGCGAGTTAAAATAATAACTGCAAATTGTGAATATAATAAAATGTATAAAAATGTTAATTATATTTACAATGCAATAATTGATATAATAAAAAGGAGTGAAATAAGGATAAATTGATTTATTGGAATTTTAAATTATAATAAAATTGGCAAATTCAATGCAATTGGAATATTGCAACTAATATGGTAAAAGATGATAATTGTAGAATATTAGTGTAATAAGATATAAATAAATGTTAACTATGTCCATACAGTCAAGATTGATTGAATGAAAAGATTGAAATCAAAATAAATGGATTCAATCGAATTTAAAATTATACTTAATGAATTTATTGCAACTGAAATGGACCACTGTAATTAGTGTAATATTCAACACTAAATTGATATGTAAATTAGTATTAAATTATCTTAAATATCCAAGTAATCAACAAATGTTAAAAATTGTGAGTTATTAAACATGAAATTAAAAAGTGATTTAATTGATTTAATATTAATTTATTTAATTAACGTGAAAATAGCCATTTTAGCAACTATCTCGAATTTCGACGAAACGAGTTTCATCAGATCCATAACGGTGAATTATTGTCAGATTTCAAGTTTCATAGCAATCGGACTTGTCGTTTGATCGCACGGACTCGAAACACATAGAAATCAATTTAATTAAATTCAATTGAAATCAATTTGTAATAAGCTGATTTTAAGCTAACTTCTTTATACGATGGAATTAGGACTTGAAACCTATTCCATTGAGTTTAAAAACATCGAAAATATCTATTTTGATATATGGGATGGCCCACTTTCGCTTCGAAAGTGAAACGGGCTTTTCGAGTTGTTATTGTCAATTCGAACCAGTTCGATATGTTATTCATTCTTATCGGGATTCGTTAGTATATATTGTTCTGTTCTAACCCTAGTAGCCTTTCATTCCTCATTACTGTATGTACAGTTCTATCTGACTGTTCCTTCTCTCTTCCTCAATGGCAGAAACCCAATTTACATTCAAACCCAAAAATTTAATCTCCAAATCATTTTCAAAATTTAAACTCCTTCAAACCTTGACAAATTATATATCAATTCGAAGTTCTCGACGAGCGTAAATCACTGGTGTGAATCGTTTTTAATCGGATTCATCGTGTGTCCAAAAAATTGAAGTTGAACTCGACCATTCATATTAGGTTTTAATGATGCAATGGTGGATCTTTGCCCGATCGACGGTCGGGAATTGGCGTTGGGAAGGTGGAGTAGAGCAGGTCCTTGAGGTGTCATTCATCTATGCTAGATGTTGTGGGAATCGTTAGAAATGGCCGAAGAGCATTGGCGGCGGCGCAAGGGGCTTGGGGCATCGAAGGTGTGCGCGTGGTCCAAGGTGGGCCGCCTTGGCGTGGGCATCATGATGACGTGCTCTGATCTGGCCAGCGATGGCCGTAGGCAGCGCGACGTCGACGTATAGGGTGGCAGCTGGGTTCGGGGGTTACAGTAGTGTTCGTGCAGGCTAGGGCCTATGTTTCGAATGAAGGTGATGACGTGTGCAACATTTTTTTATTTTACCTTTTTAATTGTAAATCGTATAATCTTCTAACTATTGTAACATTTGAATATGAACTCGAATTCACTCTCGGTTCATTCATTGGGATCATATTGAAATTCTGAACATTATGGAACTGGTTTGGATGAATTCTGAGACCGTTGAATTTTAGACCCTATTTTGGATTTCAAATCGATTTGAAACCAAAGATGAGCGTTTTGACCCACTCACAGCTACTAAATTATCTTATGTTAATTAAGAAAAAATTATGATGTGAATAGAAGTTGATTGATTGCTGTTTGGAATATTTAAATTGTCTATTCAGTTAATTTGAATTTAATTTGCATTTAATTGCCATTTAATTTAATTTTGAATTTAGATTTACAGTTAAATACTTGTTAATCACAATTATTTATTCGTTGAAACTTATTGGTTGAATTGGATGATGATTGTGATAGATGTTTGATTGTTGATATTCGATGACTGGATGTTATATTTTATATTGTCATAACACTACAAGTTCCCTATGGGTTGAAATGATATATGAAATGGTATATACCCGAACGATCTATAGATTATGGAAAAATCGTTATGGGTTGAAATGATAGACTCGAGCGATTTTAGGGATGGATTGCTGATTGAAATGATATATATCCGTAAATTTAAATATTAGAGGATTGAAATGATAAATATCTGTATCACTTGACCATAGGGTAGAAAATTTTATACGGACACCGGATTGGTTAAATTAAATGACTTTAATTCTTAAATTTTGAATTCAGTTAAATTATAATTCTAAATAAAACTTGGTTTATATAAACTGAAATATTTTCGAAATTCCATGTTTTAAATGGTCAAATGGAATTGATTTAATGAATTGTTTAAAGAATTAAATGGAAGTTTCAAAGTTGGATTTTTGAAGCGTAAATGAAATTTATCAAAATTGAGTTATGGAAATTATTTCAATACAATTTGGAAATCTATTTATTCTGAACTGGTTTAATTTGATAATTCAAACATGGATTTAAAACTGATATTGATTAAAGGGTTAAATAAGAACTTGAATTGGAAACCAATTTTAGTTAGTTGATCTGATAAAAAAACTAGACATGTTCCAGACGTGTTGAAATAAAAGAAATGGCTTAATGTTGATACTAATTTAAATTTATTTATTTTAATATAAACTGTTTAAAGATTTATTACTTTAAAAATCCTGATTTCTAAGATTTTCAACTATTTAACTATTTTAAACAATTTTAACCTATTTTAAACTATATTAAACTATTTTAACCTATATTTAAACCATTTAAACTATTTAAAGTATTTGAAACCAATTTAATGTATTTTAAAGTATTTGAATTATTTTCAATATTATAAACTATTTTAATCTATTTTCGACTATTAAAACCAATTAAATTATATTTAAAGTAATTTAACCATTTAAAAATCTAATTTAAACTATTTAACTATTTTAAACTATCTAAACTATTTTTAAATTTTAGATTGGGTAAAGTTGAATTGTTTATATTTAAATCCTTGATTTAAAGGCGAATCTGGTTAAATGAAGTTATAACCTAAGTTGGGAATTGAAATGATATTTTCTAGTGAAACAATATATTTGAGTAAATATGATGATCTTGAAAAGAGGATTTAACCATATTTTCGATATGGTTTTGAAAGTGAATTTGTTTTCGAAAGTGATATGATTTAAATTGAATATGATATTTTGATATCAGTTATGAAACGGTTTTCGAAATGTAAAAGAACTATCCGGTGTGAAATAAGCGTTTGGTTATTAAAAAGACGGAGATCGGATATTGTCATACTCTCTGCCAATACCGAAAACCACTTTAACAACTGTGTACATGGCAGAGTGTTTAGAAATGAAGTAGGATGGTTCGACGAACGATTCTGTATGAGGTATTTACGTGACCCTGACTTCCGTGAGTCAGCTTAGATGTGACTAAAATAGAAGCCATGCCGGGCCAAGTGAGGTCGCACCTCCGATCGGACACATTTCTTCGATATCATATTATGACTTTGTGATGATTTGGTGGCCACCCCTCGATTTTGATTATGCGAGTGTGTTTCGATGTGGACGGTAGTAGCTTCTATGCGTTACCAACAGTTTGGATCCGTAATTGGTATATCTACCCCGACATTGCCTCGAGTGTCGTGTTCACATGCCCTATCGTGCCTTCTACGAGTTTGGTTTGTACCATACCTATGGAGTGCCCTTTGATACCCCTCTAGTTTACGGATGAATTACGGTACTATATAGACTATGGGAATATATAAAAATGTGTTTAGGGAGATATGGGTAACGCCATAACGCTATTTTAATACTTTACTGTAGACACTATTATAATAGCCTATTGTACTACATAGTAGATAGTTCAATGGATCCTTAGGAGATGTGAATCCCGAACATCTCTTAAATTATTGCACCCACGTTGACACTGGATAGGAGATGTCAAACTCCGTAAACATCTCCGACACTATTACACTCATATTATGTGTTGTTGATTTAACTTACATAAGATCTTTTAGTTCTGACTTGATTGTTTTGCTTTTCAATTCGCCAGTCGGAGCATTTTAGTTTATCGAAGACTGCTTTATAGAGGATGAAGACGAAGATTTTGTACTATTATTATTTATTATATTTATTCCATTGCATCATGTTGTTCTGCTGCATATTTTTATTATCTATTCTTGTTTTATGTAACACTGATCTGTATTATAAAGGTTTAATCAATGTTATTTGTAAACATCTTCATGAACTGTTTATTTGTTTATTATATTTTGTCATTCCATTGCGAGATTCTATATTTGTTTTTCTTTCTTTCTCTACTTTTTCTTATTTACCCCATAACAACCTGCCCTTTTGAATGGTTTGAGTATGATGTGTGTGGTTTATCGTCGATTTAAACCATCCAAAAAGGCAGTCGTTACAGGTTAGGAGTTGTATATGATACGACCGATACGGAGTTATCCATCATTTGTGGGACTATGACTTGTTAAGAAAACTCAAGGTCAAAATCCCAAGATAGACGAGTGGCAATCTTATTAGAAAAATGAAATGGTAATATTTGACATTTCTAATATTGTTAGAACATCTACTATATAAACTTATAATAATTTACATTAATACATTTATGCAGTTAATATAATTGATAAAATTTTTATCAATTAAAATATACAAATGAATTGAATTAATATTGGCAAATTGAAAAATAAAATATACTTACTAATAAATTCCTGCATGTTGACCCATGCAAGTGCCTAATTATATAACCACTAAATATGTTCGTAACTTGGTCACTTAGGAGTTTACTGGCCTTAGATTGTGTATTGTCTTCGATGAGGTTTGAACTCTAAAAGGAGTACAAGAATATGGACATTTGATACATATATGATCACATATAAATGTTATATGGTGAACGATCACTATTCATATTGTACGAAACTTCGATGAAATTTGTTCATTTAAATTAGCAAGTAAACAATAGTGTGAGATTGTTTATTCAATAAGATTGATTACAATAATGATGTTGTTATTTTAAACATAACACTAGACTAAAAACTAGAAGATAAATCTAAGAATTCGGTCACTGAAACATTAGTGTGATCAGTTTATGTAAAGTGTAGTTTATTTGATATCCTTAAAAGTTTAGGATGACCAAATGCAGTTTTGTAAAAGTTTCGTCATGATATCGCAGTAAGGATTTCCTTTGAATGGTTTGACCATTCAGAAATGAAACTGAATGTATAAGAGTGGATGTAACATAAGGCATAGCTAGGATGAAGAGAGCGAATAATCACTTCTTCTTCATAAAGAAACATCGAAGAAAATAATTGTGAAATAATATTTGATACTAAACACTGAAATAAAAAAAATATGATTTCTATTCCAAAATGTATTTTCGAAAATTATTTTCTATGAAAATTATTTATTTGTATTTAAGATACTTGATCTTAAAATTCTCGACTGTAAACTAGTTACAATAAATGAAATAAATTGTCTATATTTTGTGGTTGAATGGAGCTTCGTATTTTATATGCTATTATAGTTATGACACAAATTGTGGGAGTATGCGATATAACAGTTATTAGTCGCATCTGTTCATATTTGACCAGCCCGCAAAAAAAACCCCAGTTGAATTTTTGTTGGGCCTATGAAGTCTAATTTATTTAGAACATTTCAAAATTTAATTAAAGAAAATCATATAGCTCATTTAAATTTATAAATTGTTGATATAAATTTATTTAATTTATTTTCAACTTATATATAAATATACATATGTATGTCTGTGCATGTGTAACATGATATTCCGTAAAAGGTATAACATGCGTGTATATGGATATTGTGATTTACATCGCAATGGACACGTTAGCTTATGCTATTTGTATTCTATATTTTCCAAATATGTGTATATGTTTATAGTTATTATATATATCCAAATGAAAATCATATATATATATATTATGAAAATAACATGTGTGTGTGTGTGTGTACACAAAATATTAGAGTACTAAATGTTAAATAAACATATATATCTAATATGTATATATATATAAGATATAATTTTACCTAAAAAAATTCAATTATTTACATACATACATATTAAAGTAACATAATTATATATATATATATATATATATATATATCTGTGTGCACGTGTGTGTGTATAATAATTAAAATGTGAATATGAGTTAGAATAGTTTATAAATTATAAAATTAAAATTTTATAAAAATTTCAAAACGTATATAAAGCAAATCTGAATATAAATATAATTTTATTATATTAATATATACATAATATGAATTAATTAGTTAATTAATAATAAGTAAATAATAGAAAATATTTATATAGTAGATATTTCGAATTATAAACTTTCAAAAAATCAGGAATAGTAATATATAGGTTGCAATTTTTTTTAAGAATTTTCCAGGTTAAAATAATATTTTTTATTAATTAAATATTTTTTTGGACAAACTTTGAATGAGTTTTGAAAAATATAAAAGAGGTTTAAAAATCTATTTTTTTTTACGGAGAGCATAAGTGATAACAAATTAATTTTAGAAAATTTAAAATTGAATTTTCAAAATATAATTTATTTTATATAAATTTATTAATTCATGCAAATATTAAATGATACTAAAATATATTAAATAACTTTCAAAAATTTATTTTCGGTTAAAAAAATCATAAATATACAGTTGAAAATTGCTAGATCAATTATATATGAAATATAGTTATATTGTTTAATACATGTCATATAAATAAATTAGTTAGTATATTACTTTATGTATATATTAATTAATAAAATATAGAGAACTGATTGTATATATCAGATCCTTGAAAAAAATTGTTCTTTATTTGATAAACATATACACATAACCAATCAATATATGAGACAACAACAATACCTATAGAAATCTCACGTAACTAACACTTCAATAATAACTGTATATGTATGTGTGTGTGTGTGTGTGTGTGTGTGTGTGTGTGTGTGTGTGTGTGTGTGTGTATTTGAACAATATAGAGTTATAAAAAAAATATGCATCATATATAAAACTAAATATTTACCTAAACTAATGCCTTTAAGTACACCTTGTAATGATGAGTTCCCTTCCCCTTGATATCTTTCTGATTCGTCAGATTGCTAATCTTTGAATCGCATACTCTTTGCCATTGACTAAGTATTGATTTGAATTGATTTCATTTAAGATTTGATGGGGGGTAGAGAGGAATGGTTTTGCCATGATATGGATAGAGGAGACAGCCAAAAAAGTCATTAGAAAGGTAGGGTTATGATTCTTTTTATAGTGGTTGAATCAGAGAGAAATGTGGAATACATCACTTACCTTTTCTCACCAGATCTTAGCCATCCAGCACTTACTCTAATATCCTATTTTGGCGGCCCCCTATATCACATAGTTGTTGTCGAATTTTGCCTCTAACATCATGGGCTAATAGTCCATTTAAGCCCAAATAAATATATTTAATTAAATCCATTTAATTTCTTTATGGATATCTCATATCGATCGATATATTTATAATTACTATAAATATATACAACAATATTTGTTCTGCTAATCATATCCATATGTTATAATTAATGTCTCATAAATATTAATCAATTTAATTAATTTATAACAATTATAAACTAATTAAATCGTTTGGTCTAAAGAGAATTCATCATTTCGGTTGTGTGACTTGTGGGAGTAAATTTGGTCTACGATTAACATCAAACTATTCGAATGTTAATGTTCACACATCACTTAGCAGGTGGTGTGACATTTTTCTCAAATATATCTCTTACTTAGTTTTGGTAAAATCCAATTTTAGTTTAATAAGCATTTCCCGATTATGACATTTATTTACACTAATTCTCTACATCAAACTATATCACTTTGAACCTATGGAATTTGGTAAAGGTCAAAATTCCAATATCATCCATATTCAATTCTATAGTCCAAACATGAAGTTTTTGGTTTAATAATAACAATTATTATTAACCAAGATGCTCTGACAAGAGACTTTGACTTTGAGTTGACTTTGATTGACCTTGATACTAACCGCATATAACCGAGGAGAC